>OZ022244.1:7625604-7815604 GCA_963978895.1 Erpobdella octoculata | reverse complement strand
ACTCTATTCAAAACAAAACTTAACTTAAGGTGATGGCCTCTAGTTGAGGAGTATGCAAAAAATTTGAGTTGATGCCTTAAATCAGAATCGGTAAGGCCATGCAAATGTTTATAGCATAAACAAAGGTCATTGATGATTTGTCTATGCTCGAGTGATTGGAGACTAAGAGCTTTTTGCCATGTACGGAAGATTCCTGAGAGTTGGGACCGCTTTGGTAAATTTTTTTTGAACCATTTCTATGTTGTCGATGAGGTATTGGTGATGGGGGCTCCATACTTGAGAGCAGTATTCCAGAAAGGGTCGGATGTATGTACAGAAAGCCTGCTTGAGCAGAGCAGGATCTTTAGATAGAAATGATTTCGTGATAAGTCGCGATCTCAGGGACCGAACACGAATAATATTGGCAATATGAAGTCTGAATTTGAGGTTGGTGTCGATGACAACTCCCAAATCCCCGGCGCTGTCAGTGTTATTTACTTTGTGAGAGCCGATGGTATAGTTGGGTGGTTTAAATATCTTACCTGTAATGCCAGACGTAGTTGATTTTAACTGATGTGATTTAAGAGAAGAGGATGTCGATGAACCATTATCAGAAGAGCTCCTGATTGTGCATACAAAGCACTTATCCTCGGCCAATTGCAACTGCCACTCTCCGGCCCAGGCAACTAGTCAATTGACATGTTTTTGAAGTTCCCGACTGTTGTTACCTTTGGAGTAGAGCTTAATGTCACCCGCAAATAGTTTGTGAGAGATTTGAAGGTTGTTAAATCTATCGGTAATATCATTGATGTATAATAGAAAAAGGTGGGTTCTAGTGCGCTCCAGTGATATTTTAGTAACAAAAACTAAAACTAATACGAAAAAGATCGACCAGAGTTAACTAAAACTATAACGAAACGAAAATTGAATTTCCCAACTAAAACTAAACTAAAACTAGAATGGTTTGTCCTAGAACTAACTAAAACTAAAATAAATAAACTCAAATATTCAGTTTCGTTTTCGTTATTTGACAAAAGTTGTTTAATTAAAATTTATAATGATCATAGACATCGATGTATTAAGAAACATAAAAAATAATAATTTAATTTCTTTGGTTTCTCAATATCGGCCTGAAATGTCTAAGAACGTTCGTTTATTCTCCATATTTGACAGAAGTTGGTGTGTTGTTTTTGCAACCAATATTAATTTGGCAAGTTTAGTTAAACAGTTTTTGGTCGCAAGCGGGCAGCAGTGTGTGGACTTATTTTAAATTTGAAGAAACAGAAAACAAAAGTCGATGTCTCGTGGCTTTAGCCAATGGTTCAAAATGCGTCGCACCTGTTGCAACTAAGAATCCGACTAATCTTAAAAACCATCTCAACATCACCACAAAGAAATTTTTAATGACATGATTGAGTTGGAACAAAATCAACTGAGTGTCAATGCAAGCAAGAAGATTTGAATTGATAAGTAAGTAAGTAAGTAAATATTTATTTATAGACTTAAAATAAAATCTATAACTTGTTTTTTTCAGAGATTTAATATAGCGTTCGGCATTGTTTAAGTTATTTTGAGTTCAACGATCTATGGATAAAGGTTTTTCTGAGTATGGAATCTGCATGCGGAATAACTCTGTCGTGAGCTCGAGGACGAAGGTGATATCCTGATTTCTTGATGTCTGGGAGAAGATGGTGAATGACGTGAAGGCGGTTAGACAGAACCTGGTTGAACAGAGTTGAATCCGCCACGGCGCAGCGGTGCACAAAATCAGGGCGGTCGGGAGCCAAGAAACCCTGGCGTGTCACCCTCCTAATGACCGACTCGATGCATTGAAGATCTCCCGAACCAATGAAATCCCACCATGATTGAGAGGCGTAGGTGATCCTGGATATAAGTGTCGCCTCCGTGACCGTCCAGAGCTCCCGGCCACACAGCCCGTGAGCCGTAAGTTTCGTAGTGCATACAAAGTGATGGTTAGTTTTAATTTGCTACTATAGTATACTTTACTAAAAGGTTATATAGTAATATAGTTGAATGTATAAGTACTCTCGATAATGTAGCTAGCATAATTTTTTTAGAAATACTTAATTTTAACTTATTTATGTAATTTGTTTTAAGTTGAAACATATTTTATGTGTATAGGTTGAACTCCAACCCTATCTACATAAGCAGCCATCAAGTCAACCGCAATTGTCGACAGTCCACTCAACGATGAAAGATTTTTCCCTGTTTTCAGCAAAACTGGCTGGACAGTCAACAAAACAAATGGTTCTTGATGTGGATGGTGCACTGCTAAAAAACCATCTCACTCAATATATTAATGAAGTTAGTTCATCTCAATATAATTACAGCCTCACCTCAATTGAGTTCTGGTACCAGAAGCAACAGTTGAATACTTCAGTCATCTGATTGCGCTGGATCTGATATCGGCATCAGCTTCGCAAGCTTTTGTGGAGGAACTTTTCTCAGTTTGTGGGATTTTGACAGCTGGCAGACGCAACCGGATGGAAAAATCGTTGAATATGCGTGCTTGGTTAAAAGTAAACCAAGATCTACTTGTTGACATGGACAGTTAATATTCATTATATTGAAGTAAAAATATATGAGCAAAAATTTCAATCGTGTCGGAAAAAACTAATAATAACTAAACTAAACTAGAATGATAGCACCAAAACTATATAAAAACTAAAATAATTGCATTTATGATAACTAAAACTAAATAAAATAAAAATGACTTTAGCCAAAACTAACTAAAACTAAAACTAAAATGATTTTCGTAACTAAAATATCACTGGTGCGCTCCCCTGTCGTACTCCACTAGTAACATGTTTTATATCAGATAGTTGACCTTCGATCCTTACAATCTGTATTCTGTCGCTCAAGAAGTTTTTTAGCCACCTTAATAAACTCCCGCTCACTCCGTAGGACTCTAATTTGATCAATAGTTTTGGGTGTGATACTGAGTCAAAGGCATTTTTAAAGTCAGAGTAGATCACGTCTGAGTTCGTCCTTGTCTGGTTTGAGTTTGACCAATCATAAGTACATTTGTGTAAGTTGGTGCACGTTGTTATAGCTCCTCGGAAGCCATGTTGATTGGGCAAGATTAGCTTATTGATATCCAAGTAGTTGTGTATTGTTTTGTTAATAATTCTGTCCATCGCTCGGCAACATGTGGATCTGTAGTTTCCGGGACATGGATTGGGATAACAAAACCGTCTTTCTAATCTTTAAGCAGATGCCCAGTTTTGTATGAAAAGTCGAAGATGTGGCAGAGGGGTAGAGCAAGGCAAGATGCACATGGTTTCAGAAAAATATTTGGAATACCATCGGGTCCTGAGGAAGAAGTAAGTCTAGCCAATGTCTTAAACAGAATTTCCGGGGTGAAGTCAATTTTTGCCAGTTGTTTCGATGTCCTTCGATCGAGAGTTGGCCTACGACCGTCGTCAATTTTGAATACACTTGAAAAATATTCATAACAAATATTTCCAATCTCATGAAGATCCTCTGTTTCACCACACAGCATATTTCAATGTTGTTGAGTCCGGCTGGAGAAGAAAGAATTTTAAAATTCAAAGTGTTTTTGAGGATGAGTGTGACTCCGCCTCCCCTGGTTTCTCTGTCACGACAAACAGCAACATAATCATTAGGTAAAAACATCGAACTCGGATACTCCTTCAAAAGCCAAGTCTCGACTAAACAGAAAACACTCGGTTTGTAAGTATCTATAAACACAAGTATTTCTTCTATTTTGTTAGTAATGCTTCCGACGTTTGCCAGGGCCCATGGGCCTGTAGCAGTCTCTGTCTGAGAAGTCCTATTTACAAAAAGGCGGAGGAACAGGATGATCGGATGACGGTAAAGCCCCCGTAAGAATCAACCCGTTTCTTTTTTTTGCACAGGTGTGTTTTGAGTACCTTTCTGAACCGTTCAGCTGTCGCCGCAATCGTGACTTCAGGTGGAAGAGTGTTCCAGAGCCTCCGGCCAGCGACTGCAAACCATCTGTCACCAGCATTTTTCAAACGAGTTGCAGGGATGAGAAGTGAAGATGGGGATGACGATCTCAGTCTCTTCCGAGCCTGGACGTCGCTTACGCGTTTGATATCCGAACATAAGTATGGGGGAGCCGACTCGTGCAGGCACTTATACACCAAAAGTGCTATCTTGAAATCTATCCTGTGGTTTGCTTTCAACCAGTGCAGCCTTGAGAGGAAAAGAGAAATATGGTCATATTTGCAGGCCCTCATCACCAGTCTGGCACCGGCGTTGATGACTGACTGGAGCCGACTAGTTAGGGACTTTGGAAGCCGCACAAGAACAGAATTGCAGTAGTCAAGCTTTGACAACACTAGTGATGTGACGAGTGTGTTGAGACACGTCATTGGAAGAGATGTTGCGAGAGTCTTAATTTAGTATTGAAGTACACCTTGCGTATCAGTGGGTCCGTTGAGGAGCGTAGTAGTCCAGACGACTGAATCATGTCTTTAGCAGTCTCTGGGCTGGAAAATGTGACACAAAGCTTTGTATTTTCCAAATCTTTTCCAAAGCGTCGAGCCTCAACAATCTTCGGTTTGAGTGTAAGATTTGTTTCGAAAAACTCTAGGCATACTCAGCATCGGAACGTTTAGGGTGAGATGGCATCCCCGAAATGATTATGTTGCTTTCACGGCTTTTTTTTCATCACGCTCTCTTTCTATATCCCAGAGTGATTTGGCAAGCGCGGCTTAAGTAGAAGATTCGCTCAAGCCATGTGTCGAACAAATCTTCTCGAGCCCTGACTGGAATGCGATAACTTGGTTTTCCATGATTTTGATTGAGTCAGTGAGAGAGTCGTTGATGGTTTTGTGCAGTCGGTCGAAACCATCTAGTTTGGTCTCAGGAGAATCAATTCTCGCGGTTAGACATCTGATTGTCCGATCCAATAAATCAGTCACAGTTTTTTTAACTTGCGCTAACATGGTCTGGAGACCCACTGTAAGTGTCTCTGTGATTTTGATCATGTTCTCGTTTGCCTGCTTCATTACGCTATTGAGAATCTTCTGGAGAGCCTCCGACGTTATAGACTTGGCCATCAGAAGACGGTTGCAAAACACCCCAAAACCCGAGAGAAAATAAACCCAGTATTTCCACCACCAGCAATCCAGACCCTAACACAACTCTGCTATCTGTCAATGTGACCTCTTTTTTCTACAATTATATCGGTCGTAGTTTTCCGTACGAGAGACTCCAAGTTGGCGAGCGATAATTATATTGCAATCCGTACGTAACTAGTTCTGTTCGTTTTGGGACAAAAATTCAAGAGATATCCAGACAAATAGTCCAAAGCAACCAATTTGTGATTTACGTAAGTTAATATCTCTTGTTCATAGCCCGAATATATCGAAAAAAAGAACGCCGAATCCACGAGGTTGTTTACATAGTTAGGTTCAATGCCGAAACGGTGTGCGGCTCCAGGCTCCAGTCTGACGATCTGGTTATGGTTATGTTGATGATTTAAAATCTGTGGAAGTGTCAAATCATAAATTTCCAACTGATGAAAAATGTTGGAATAGGTGGATTAGGGCTGTTCCTCGACCCGAAACTGATTATAATCCGACAAAAGCTTATTTGTGCTTTCTGCATTTTACAGAGCAAGATTTTGTTACAGAGAGACTGTCCATCTTACCTCTCAGTGGAAACAACAACTCCAAGTTTAGAGGCTGCAACCTCAGAATCTAGAAGAGAAAAAATGTCGAGAGCGTTAGAAGAACAATCAGAAAATTTATGGAAGTCAGACTAGTATTTTCATTAGACAACATCAGCAGAAAACTAAGTGTTGACAATATGCTCCAAAATTTTAATTTCTTCTTGACTTTGCTGATTGTCTGATGGAGTTGAAACAGATGGCAACCAGGTACAGCGGATTGACAAAGGAAACTTTTTAGCCAACCGGCAGACCTGTAGAGCATTGGTCGGTCTTGCTCGATTCATGCTTGCTGAAAAAACTTTGGATTATGTCCTGACTGGCCAGTTTCAATCTGATCCTATTAAAGACAAGTTTGGTTGGTACAGACAGCTGCATGGTTCAAATTTTTTTATATCTGTAAGACAAGTCCTTCAAGCTGAAAAAATTAGGCTTCAATCTCTCGTTAAATTTTCAAACTTTTCCATGGACGATGTCCACAGTGTTTTTTCTACCGCAGAAGCAGAAAAAAACTAGAAGTTGATTTGAATGTCGGGAAGCTCACCATTAGTTTTTGCTTAGATGAGCTGTGCCTTGGATATCAAGAGAGATGGACGTTTGCCTAGTATTTTATTTTGCTGGCTATCTTGCAAGGTGTTTCACAAGAAAAGAAATTTGTTCTGCATGCCAAGCTTTTTTCAAAGCAAGTGATGACACCCCGACATTAAAAATTGAAGACTTTTCTAGAATTACGAAAAAAGAAACTAGAGCAAAATCAAGATTTTTTGACCAGATCAACAGAGGAGGCCTATGTACTACCAGTGACATTCTCTACATGTCATGCTTGTATGCTTAGATTTTCTACCACGAAATCATGCAAAATGAAGATGCAAAAAACTGTTTTTCGGACATGACCCAGCAGCAGCAAGTGTTTGCCCATACCTTTCTTCAAGTCATGGAAAATACTCAAAACAGCCATAACATTTTGAAGCAAGTTTGTGAAGATGGCCATTCATTTAGAAAACATTTGCCAATAATTACTGGAAGAATGTTCAACGTGATGGTTAAAAACTTAATTAAAGAAATGAACGATAACATCAGAAAAAATGTCACAAAAAGAACTTGTTATGAAAAAACCAATCATCTAGAAAAACTGCAAAATTAAATTCTGATAATAGGAAATAAAATAGATTAAATTCAATATATATATATACTAGCAGTGCCCGTAGCGGCTTCGCTCGCATGAAATTAGAGAATTTGAACCGTGCATCCATAGGTGTCGGCTTGGCCCGTCGACAACTTGGCCCAGTCCGTTTTAAAACCAAAATTCCTGGCCCGGCACGGCCCTTCTAATTTGGGCCCGGCATGTTTAATTTGGCCCCGGCCCATTTTTACAGGCCTAGAAATTCTATATACTTGATGAAAAACTTCAGCCCGTCCCACCTTGACTTCAGGTTTGGCCCGGCCCGTCTGAAGACCCTAAAATCACTAAAATGTCTATATGCTTAGTGATAAACCTCGGCCCGGACCACTTTGATTTAAGGTTTAGCATGGCCCGTAAAAAGACCCTAAAATAACGGTTTGGCCCGACCGGTGAAAAACTTGACTCAGCTACTTTTAACCGACACAAAACCTCAAAATACTAAGTTTTACATCTGTAATGCTTGCAGTTGTTGAGTAGCAGTTATTTTAAAATCAAATAACCCTTATTTTGACCCCACATTTGAAGTCATGGAAACCAAAGTTTTAAAAAATGGTGAAACACGTATATCTTTTTTTTGAGTAGATACTAAGTATTAATTTTTACATCTGTAGCAATTACGGTTATTGAGTAGCAGTTACTTTAAAAACCAAATAACCCTATTTTCCACCCCACATTTGAAGTCCTGGAAACCAAATTTTCAAAAATTGGTGAAACACGTATATCATTATTTTTAGAGTAGAAGCAAACTAGATACTAATTTTTACTCTTGTTGCATTCACAGTTTTATGGGCCCGGCCAGTTTTCACAGGCCTAGAAGTTCTATAAACTTGATGAAAAACTTCGGCCCGTCCCACCTTGACTTCAGGTTTAGCCCGGCTCGTCTGAACACCCTAAAATCACTCAAATGTCTATATACTTGGTTAAAAATCTCGGACCGTCCCACCTTGATTTAAGGTCTGGGCAGGGCCGTATGAAGACCCTAAAATAACGGCTTGGCCCGTTCGTTCTGTGATAAACAGAACTCATCTACTTTTAAGTGGCACAAAACCTCAAAATACTAATTTTCACATCTGTAGCACTTACAGTTTTTGAGTAGCAGTTATTTTAAAATCAAATAACCCTTTTTCCACTTCACATTTGAGGTTCTGGAAACCAAATTTTCAAAAAATGGTGAAACACGTATATCATTATTTTTAGAGTAGAAACAAACTAGATACTAATTTTTACTTTTGTAGCATTCACAGTTTTTGAGTAGCAGCTACTTTAAAAACCAAGTAATCCTGTTGTCCACCCCACATTTAAAGTCCTGGAAACCAAATTTGTAAAGAATGGTGGAACACGTATATCTTTATTTTTATAATAGAAACTAAATACTAATTTTTACATCTGTGGTATTTACAGTTTTTGAGTAGCAGTTACTTTAAAAAACAAATAACCCTACTTTCCACCTAACATTTGAAGTCCTGGAAACCAAATTTTCAAAAAATGCTAAAACACGTATTTCATTATTTTTAGAGTAGAAATTAAATACTAATTTTTACTCCTATAGCATTCACAGATTTTAAGTAGGAGCTACTTTAAAAACCAAATAACTGAATTTTCCAACCCACATTTGAGGTCCGGGAAACCAAATTTTCAAAAAATGGTGAAACACGTATTTTTTTATTTTTCAAGAAGAGTCCATATACCAAATTTAAAAATCTCCTCATTTTTGGTGTTCGAGATATACATTGTTTAAGAAAAAAAATTGTTTTCCAGTTTCTTCCCCTCAGGAGCAAATTTTTCAAAAATCCTTTCTTAGTGGATGCTTACTCAATATATATATATATATATATATATATATATATATATATATATATATATATATATATATATATATATATATATATATATATATATATATATATATATATATATATATATATATATATATATATATATATATATATATATATATATATATATATATATATATATATATATATATATATATATATATATATATATATATATATATATATATATATATATATATATATATATATATATATATATATATATATATATATATATATATATATATATATATATATATCTGTGTGTGTGTGCGTGCGTGCGTGTGTGTGTGTGTGTGTGTGTGTGAGCGTACCTGTTGATTAGGCTAAGTTGAATTAAAGTAGGTTAGTTAGAACGTACTAAAAAGCAGTAATGTTTTAAACGTATAAATCAACACTGTCAAGTCTAATTCAGCTTTGAAAACGTTTACTGTGTTTGATGCAACAACTTTTTTGCTTAGTTTATTCAACAGCAGGACAACTCTTCGACTGAAGCTGTGCTTTTTGCAGTCAAGCCTGCATCTTTGCACTTGAAGTTTGAGACTATGTTCCTTCAAGTTGTGCTCGGTGGCCGCTTTAAGGAAAAACGATGCTACATCGACATCATTCAGCACCTTTGCAATGTTGATAGTTTCTATCAGATTTTTTCTCAGCCTTCTTGTCTCCAGTGTTGTAAGATTCAAAACTTTCAGCCTTCTGTGATCGTTGATCCTTTTCATACCGTTTACAATTTTGTTGCTCTTCTCTGCACCCATTCTAGACAAGATATGTCCCTCTTCAAATAAAGTAACGGTATTCAATGCTGCTCTAGCACAATGCACGTAGTTGTTTTAAGTTTCTAGTTACAATGACTCCCAAATCCTTTCACTAGTTTGTTTTTGCAAGCCAACAGGTTTATATATATATATATATATATATATATATATATATATATATATATATATATATATATATATATATATATATATATATATATATATATATATACCTATACTTTTATTTCATTTTAGTCGTAACCTATTACTCTCGTGATCCTTTCATTCCGATTTTATATTTTATCTTTTGTGTCGGCCATCGCTTCGCTGGTCACAAAGTAAACATCTACTTCTCGGCATGCTATTCGTTTACCGTTTCGCTGGTTGCTTCGCGGTTTTAAAGTCGATTTCTAGTAAGTCTACATATCTTCCAAAACTGTTTTTCATTCTATATCAAACACCCAACAATATATAACGCAGTTTCACTCCACTTCACGTCTTCTGTTTTTACACTAGTATTCCTGTCTCTTATATACCATGTACCTCGGTTTAATTTTACTTCACACCATTTGACCTCCGATTGGTTTTATCACAACTGTATCCGTTCGCATTACATTCATCGCCTAATCGTCTGGTTTTGAGTAAACACGTTTTACCATTATTCTAATTTCACTTCGTTCGTTTTTGAATATTCGCATTATTTTCTATTTAAGGGCTCTTATATATATATATATATATAAATATATATATATATATATATATATATATATATATATATATATATATATATATATACGTGGGCTACTATAATATATATATATATATATATATATATATATATATATATATATATATATATATATATATATATATATTATAGTAGCCCACGTCACTCACTCACTCACTGATTCTGTCACGCTTACGTAATTAGTCGTATAGACGATATCGATGTGCACGTAAGAATATATTGCGCGCAGGCGTGTAATAAAAGTTATTATGCAATTGTACCTATATACACTCTCAGTTCTAGAGATCAAAAGAAGTGGCGGTGCAATCGAAAAATATTATATTACGAAAGTTTTACGCTTTGCGAATATAATTTGAGCATACGTCATAACTCATTATAAACAAGTTGAAAATAAATAAATCACCGAAGTAGTACATCGGCGGGTTTTCCCAATATCAGCCATTGAAGATTGGGTTTTTTGTAGGTGTTTTTTTTTCATTATCAGCCATTAAAAGTTGGGTTGTTTCTTAGGCTTTTTTTTCACTATCACCCAAATCATGTTGTTCATTTCGTAGGCGGTTTTTTCACAATAACACAATAAATGTTGTTTTTTTCGTAGGCTGTTTTTCCGATACCATGAAATAAATAGTGTTTTTCATAGGCGGTTTTTCACTATCACCCAATTAACATGGTTTTTTTCGTAGGCTGTTTTTTCCAAATCGCCCATTAAAGGTTTTTTTACGTATGCTTTTTTTCCTAAATCATCTCATTAAATAGAAGACCATTCCAAAACGTGTCCAAGTGAAAAATCATCTGCTAATAACTATTTTAGAAGCGTGCGTAAAGTTATTACTATATTAGCGCATTGGTGTTGTTTTTGTGCTTAGAGTGCGCCAAATATGTAAAAACTCACACGCTTCGCGCGCGAAGCGTGCGTCAAGTGCTGGTTCCTAACATAAAAGCGCAATGATGTATGTATTATGTATTATGTCACCCGATTAGCATCTGCAGGTCTGAAAAAACTCACGTTGATAGATTATGAGACGCTGAACACGGTTTGTTAGGGCACATTTTTGTTAAAATGTTTAAATGAAAAGTTATTAGCCGCGAAAGTTTAACGCTTTGCGGATATATATAATGCATCGTACGTCATCGCTGAATATAAACAAGTTAAAAATAAATAAATCACCGAAGTAGTAGTCGGCGGGTTTTTCCCAATTTTAAACAAGTTGTAAATTATTATTATTAACGACAATTTACTATTTTGCAATTATTATTCCTCTTATTTTAATTATTATTATTAACGAAAATTAACTATTTTGCTAATATTATTCCGATTATTGGAAAGTTCGACGCTTTGCGGATATATTTAATAAAAATATTATTAACAAAATTTTTCTATTTTTTTAATTATTATTCCTCTTATTTTAATTATTAATATTATTATTTAGAAATATTAACTAATTTGCTAATAATATTCCTATTATTGGAAAGTTCGACGCTTTGCGAATATATTTTGAGTATACGTCATAACTCAATATAAACAAGTTGAAAATAAATAAATCACCGAAGTAGTACATCGGCGGGTTTTCCCAATATAAGCCATTGAAGGTTGGTTTTTTTTGTAGACGGTTTTTTTCATTATCAGCCATTAAAGGTTGGTTTTTTTCTTAGGCTTTTTCCCTATCACCCAATATACGTTGTTTTTTTGTAGGCTGTTGTTTTAGATACTATCCATTTAATATTGTGTTTTTCGTAGGCGGTTTTTTCACGATCACCCAATAAATGTTGTTTTTTTCGTAGGCTGTTGTTTTCGATACTATCTATTTAATATTGTGTTTTTCGTAGGCGGTTTTTTCACGATCACCCAATAAATGTTTTTTTCGTAGGCAGTTTTTCCAACCTCATCCAATCAATTAGAAGACTATTCCAAAACGTTTTGAAGTAAAAAATCATCAGCTACTGGCTAAAATAGTCACACGCTTCACTTGCGAAACGTGCGTAAAGTTATTACTATATAAGCGCATTGGTGTTGTTTTTGAGCTTAGAGTGCTATTTGAGTGCGACTACCTTTACTATTATTATGTAAAAACTAACACGCTTCGCGCGCGAAGCGTGCGTCAAGTGCTGGTATATATATAAAGTTTGATCAATGATTTACATTGATACTTTTTCCTATAAAAGAGTATCTTTAACTGTCTGAGATTGAAAATGTTTATCTTCTTGCATTTTGAGGTCAACAACATGAAAGATTCTTTTCAGGTGAACTGCGGTACAATACTGTAGAAATGGCAGCGTTTGTTACTCGCTATGTTCCACTAATGACTGATGAACAAAAAATCATTTACGACCGCATTATACTGGCAGTTTGGGAAGAACAGGGTGGATTCTTTTTTTTTGATGCACCAGGTGGAACTGGGAAAACATTTCTCATTTCTCTAATTCTCGACGAAATACGATCATATAATGGCATAGCTTTGGCCGTTGCATCGTCTGGCATTGCAACAATTTTATTGGATGGAGACAGAACTGCTCATTCAACACTTAAGCTGCCACTGAATATTAAAAATAACCCAGATGCAATGTGCAACATAAACAACTACAGATAGAAAATTTTTTTTTTTTAATTCTTATATTTGCCTCTAAGCAAATTACATGTTTAGATTAGTAAACGCTATTGCAAACTCGGAATTAGATGCGAAATATTGGTCGCCAAAGCTCTGTGGCCGGTTGTCAACGATTTTATTAGCCGCTAGATGGCAGAAAATAATTTGAGTTGATTAATTTTAATTGATTTAAGGCCTAATTCATGTCGGAAACATTAAATTCATGTAATGTCATCCAGAATAAAGCTTTCCTGAAAGTTTTAGAGCTCTAGGTGGCCGAGAAGTGGGAAAGCGACCGGGAACGTGAGAGCAAACGAGGAAGGAAACGGGAGCGTGAGAGAAAAACGATAGAAAAATCTCTAAAAAGCCGGGCAACGCCGGGCCCCCCGCTATATATACCCTCGAATTTTGTTCCCATAAATAAAAATAAATTCTGGCAAAATATGATATATATATATTTAAATATATATAAATATATATTTATATATATAAATATATATTTATATATATAAATATATATAAAAGACGAATGAATTATCGCTCCGGATGCAATGAGCGGCTCCATAGTGATTTATAATCTTCTGAATTGTCTGATGGATTAAAGGATCGGAAGGTTGAGAAAACTCATGTGATCTACAATTTATTTTTAGTTCCATTGTTTTTTCTACTTTCACTATTGATTTGCTAAATAAAATGCCGTTCTAATGCTCTGCTAGATGTTCTTCAAATACATTAAAAAATTAATTTTAATTGTTTTTTTTCATCGGCAAGTAAATTTATTTAGACTAATGGAACTCATTTCAAGTTTTTTTTAAAAGCTAGTCAATTTTTACAAAATGAATTTTTTTAATAAACAAATGAGTGTTTTTTGAATCAATTGTTTTAATCTAGTTATTATGACTGTCTGTCGCTTATAGTTCTTTGGATCCAGACCTCCGTGCCTTCCGGACTGCAAGCCATGTTAAGCGATAAGATTCTCAAAACGGAATACAGAATTTAAACGTTTTTGGTCACAAATTATTTTGTCACAGAGGAAATGGTTTCAAAAAATAGAAGTGGTGGCTAAGAAACTTGTTTTTCCCAAATGGTGCTCCTATATATTTGAGCGGAAGTGCTCTTGTATATATTGATATTTAAAAAACCCTCTATTTTGACAGTAATCCTTAGTTATAACTTACTTACCCTGTAACACGGTGCAGATATAATCCAACACGGACCAAGAATTAAACACCAGAGTGCGTTGCATTCGAAGATATGTAGTTGTTTGTCGTAGTTTGTGATGTACAAGCGTGCTCTGTGGCTCTTCAGACGACACATATTGCAGTAACCAGTTGGGTAATAAGTCTTCAGCCACCTGTCTAACGCGTTCCCAAAGTTTATCTGAAAAATGGTTTATATCATCGCCTGTTTTGTGAAACGTTAATTGAGGTATAGAAAAGATCGTTTTTAATATAGTATATTCCACACAAAAAAATGATTGATGTACGCGATCGAGAAGCTGAGTCTTCAACAGTTAACTAAAACAATGACGTTTTACACTAAGTGTGTGAATATTTTAAAGCAGTGCTATATTATCCCGCAATTGCATAGCTTTATGTTGGGTAACAGTTTTTGGCTTCAAACGGTTGCTACTTTAGTAATGGTTTCATTTGCTATTTTAGTTCACGATATTGGATTGTTTGTGCTTTTTGTTTGTGTTGCTATTTTGAGTACCCTTCCTGTTAACAGACTCTGAAAATAACAGTCTGTGACAAAACGGACCGACAGTTTGATAATACAGAATTTAAACGTTTTTGGTCACAAATTATTTTGTCACAGAGGAAATGGTTTCAAAAAATAGAAGTGGTGGCTAAGAAACTTGTTTTTCCCAAATGGTGCTCTATCTTTCTACGAACCTGTAGCGCAGTGGTAAAAGCAGTTATGCTATCATCCTGCCGTCGTGAGAAAATCTCAGTCACAGCGAGGCGTAATTCCGTTGAGCAAGGAATTCACTCACACTGCTCAGGCCAACTCAGCTTTTCATCCCTCACTGGTAGATAAATGAGTACCAGTTCACTTTTCGATTTCGGAGACACGTGCGGGTGGCAGGTAACACTGTGTGATCCCATATGCACGAGCAGTTCCCGGCGCTGTTGTGGTATTATCAATACGAAGTAGCGCCCTAGTGCTCAATACATTTACATTTACATTTAAAGATAACCCTATTCCACGATTTATTACAAATATATATATTTTTTTTTATTTATTTTTTTTTATTTGTCGACATATCTACATATGAAATTAGATGAAATGACAACAGGGAGACTACTAATAAGCAATGCTTGTAGTGTAGCCACACTTTACAAATGGAGATAGAGTTCCCATGAAAGAAATCAAATATAAACAGAAAAGAGTTATTATTCTACTCCGTTTTTTAAAGAACCGATTGTAAGTTATGCTCACAAATAAATTTCTTGACAAGAATTTTAAAGACGTAAACTGAAGATGCACATCTGATGTCATCTGGTAAGAGGTTCCATAGTTTTGGTCCAGTAAGGTAAACACTAGTAGAAAGTATTTTCAATCTGCAGTAAGGTAAGTGAAAAATACCTGTATGTCTTGTTTGTCTATTCATTATATCTGACGATAACATAAAATTATCAAAGACAGAGCAATGAAGTATATTATTAATGAGCTTAAACATGAAAAACATGATGCTGTAGCAATGAATTTGTCTTGGTGTTAAGATATTCAGTGTTTTGATATAATTTTCAACATTGTCTGTTCTTCCAAGTCCATAGAGCATTCTAACAAAACGATTTTGAATTATTGAAATGATTCGTATAGAAGAAATAGGACTGTTTCCCCAAATCAAGTAACAATAAGTAATGTGTGGGTAGACCAAAGAGTAATAAAGCTGATATATAATATCAGGATTCAAACTATTTCTGAACCTTGATAATAATCCAATAGATTTGCTCATTTTTCTCCCAACAGCATTTATATGATCTGTCCAGGACAGACTTTCCGTAATGGTAACACAAAGAAACTTTGTGAACCCCACTCTGGGCAGTGAAATACCAACATATTTAATACAAAATGGAGGAAGAGCATTTAATTTAATTTTTGGTCCAAATATCATGTAGTTTGTTTTGTTGATGTTAATTTTGAGACGATTGGCAGAGAACCACTGAGAAAATTTCTCTAATTCAGTGTTTATTACAGCTGTAACTTCATCTATAGAATGTCCAGAATAGAACAAATTAGTGTCATCAGCATATAATATTGTGGAGAACAGTTTAGAAGTTTCAAATATGTCATTAACAAAGATGTTGAAAAGTAGTGGGCCTAGGATTGACCTTTGTGGAACTCCTATGGATATGGCTCTCAAAGTTGAGTTTGTATTGCCAAGAGAAACTAGTTGTCTTCTATCTTTCAAATAGTTAACAAACCATAAATGTGCAGTCCCACGAATACCATAGTGTGAGATCTTATTAAGCAGGATGTCGTGATTGATAGTATCAAAAGCTTTGCTAAGATCGATAAAAACACCCACAGTGTTGTTCATTTCCTGTAGTATTTGCTGGGTGAGATTGATGAGAGCAAGATCAGTGGAACTATTTGCTTTAAATCCAAATTGGTTGTTGTGAATGATCTGGTGCTTGTTGAAGAAAGATGTAATTCTATTAAACATTACTTTTTCAAGGTGCTTTGAGATTGGAGACAAGAGTGATATAGGTCTGTAATTATCAAGGGATTCCTTGTCACCCTTTTAAAAGATTGGAATAATTTTTGATGTCTTTAGGGGCTCGGGAAATATGCCTTTGTTGAATGAAAGATTAAAAATATGAGAAAGAGGACTGGATATGGAGTTTATTACTGACTTGAGCAAGAAATTACTTAAATCATCTATTGCAGTACTTCTGGAATTCTAGAAACTGTTGACTGTTTTCACTATTTCAGTTTCAGTAATTTCTTCAAGAAAAATTGAATCTGAAATAGGTTTGACCAGGTAGTCTTTATAGTTGGTAGTAGTTATAGATGGAATGGTGTTAGCAGTATTGGCACCAATAGATGTGAAATATTCATTGAAGATATTGGATAATAATAATTTGTCTCCAACTAGCTGACCATTGTGGAAAATTCTTTTAATAGATTCAGCATGAGATTTATTTAAGGCTTTTCTTATGATTGACCAAATCTTTTTGATTTCATTCTTTGCCTGTTGAAACAATGTTTGGCCTCACGTTTGATTGATGTAAACATATTTCTAAACTTTTTGTATTTTTCTAAATTTTCGTTTGTCGGATGTTTGAGTGATTTAATGTAGAGTTTATGTTTAGTTTTGGATGACTTGAGAATTTCTTCCGTGATCCACTCCTGATGCCTTGGTTTACGATTGACAGTATGATACGAACAGGTTGCTTCCAGTACCCTGGCAAGATGATCATGGAAAATCCCAAGAGCTTTGTCAGTATCATTGCAATATAAGACAGTTGACCAATCCATTTGCTTAAGCTCGAGAGTCAAGGACAATACATTCCTGGGGTTTAAGTTTCTTGTGCAAGCAATAGATTTATGTAGATTTAACTTGCTTTGGAAAATCGTGAAGATAGGAAAGTGGTCGGAAAAGTGGTCTAGCAAAATGCCGTTCACGTTGTTATTATACTTATTTGTAAAAATGTTATCAATAAGTGTAGCTGAGTGTTTAGTCAATCTTGTTGGTCTAGTTATTGTAGTTAGTAAGTTATGTTCCAGTAGTGTATTCTCAAAGTTAGTTCTTAAGTGTCCACGATCTAGCAAATTGATATTAAAATCTCCTCCAGTCTTATGATTTATTGATGCTAAGAGTTCATTTAGATTGCCAAGAAAAACATCTGCATCAGAGTGAGGAAGTCTGTAGATGTTCAGTATTATATTTTTACAATTTTGATTTATCATGTCAATTGCCAGCCAGTCAAAAACAGGATTGGCAACACATAAATCATCTCTCACCCTAAAATAAAGGTCATTTCTGATAAAAATAGCCACACCTCCTCCTTTACCATCTATTCTGTTTCTGTAAACAAATGAGTATCCAGGGAGAATTATTAATGGAGCAGTATCTTCAGAAAGCCAGGTTTCAGTTATCAGCAGCATCGAGCAAAAATTTCTTGTGCTGTCACATAAGATTTCAAGGACTGAAACTTTATGAAACAGACTACGTGAATTTATATGCAGAATAGCAAATGAGTTATTAGGTGAAGTTTCAATTAATTTGAACAATTCTTTGTTATTATAATATTTTGAAGTAATCTTGAGAGATCTAAAAAAGTTGACATCGGGATCATGAGCATCAAGAAAGGACTGATTTTTGTTTTCTTTTTCAAATAAGCCAAAAATATTTCCATCAAAGGGGGGATCTGTAGCAGGCTCCATTATTGCTTGCTGTTCTGTTTAAAGGACCATTCACGGACAACGACGTAGCGAGGCCAGTTATCAGGGTTGAACATATTCATTGTTGTTTCAGATGGAATGCAGATTCTAAAAGAAGAGCTCATATCGGTTTGTGAAAAGGTTTCATCTCTGTTCCTTGTTTTATCCACTGAGTCATTTTTTGCATTGTCAACATTGAGTTCCAAGTTAGAGTTGCCAGAGGATTTTGTATTTTTAAAAACTGGGTAGCAGGTTATGAAGTTGACATTTATTTTGTTTAGATGTTCTTTAATAGTGTCCACCGAGCAAGGAGAAATATTTCCCAGGTAGCAGATTTTCTTCTTAATAAATTCCTTTGAAGCTTTTATTAAAGTGTCATTCTGTTCCATTTTACCTATTGTTTTCCTTGTTTTCTTCTCAGTTTTATTCTTACGGGATTGCACAACTTCAAAATCAGAGACATTCTCGTCCATGGATTCTTCTTTATTTTCTTTTACTCTATCAGCCCAGGAGACTTGGGATTTGGTTTTCTGTTTTGAGGTCCTATTGATTTTGTTTTGTTCAGGTATGGTAGATTGCATACTTTTCATTAAGAAATCTTCAGGCAGGGTCTCAGCATTCTTTTTATTTTCAAGCTTATCTCATTCACTTTTGCCCCAAGTCCATCAAGTCTCGACAAACATATATATATATATAGAGGGGCCTGATGCAGCACCTCTTCATTAATCATACATGCTATTATAATGACTATTTAATTATTATTGTTTTTTTTGTTCTGTCTTATTTGTGATTTTGAATGTATGTATTGATCGATAACTATACTAAGGTTCTTTAGAAATGGTCCAAAATTTATTAGAAGAAATACACACTTAATCAAAAACTTGTGTCTTAGTAACTGTAATTAAGACTGGTTGATTGATGTTATGTAATCGCTCAACTCTATTTTTTATGTCCTTCTTAGTTTATAAAATCTTCTGAGGTTTATCAGCCTTGATAGAAAATTATAAACCGTAGATATAAAACTACCCTCTTCTTAAAACTGTTCGTCCCGAACAGTTTCATTGCCTCCATAATATCGGTCAAAATGAATTACTTTCATCTTAGTACGTTGGCCCTTTTGAATCCGGTAGATGACATCATTGATCTTTTTAATAATTCTATATGGTTCTTCCCAGTCTTGTTAAAGTTTAGGTGTTTTCCCAATTTTACGTTGTGGATTGTAGAACCACACCAAATCAATTTCTTTAAACTCTTTCATATTTGATTGGCGATCACACCGAGTTTTCATTCTGTCGCTGGATGCTTTGATCCTATTTCGGGCTAAGAAATGAATTTCATTTAACCGAGCCCGCAATTGTGCGGCATACTCGCTTTCCGATTCTACTTTGTCTCCCGGACTTCCAAACATAAGATCGCAAGAAAGTCGTATGTCCCGTCCAAATAACATTTTACTTGGGATGGCCTTCGTCGTGTTGTGAACCGATCCTCTGTAAGCGATAAAAAATAACGGAATGTGTTTATCCCAATCAACTTGGTTTTCACCGACCATCTTAGACAAGTACTGTTGAATAGTTCGATTAAATCGTTCCACCATACCGTGAGACTGAGGATGAAGGGGAGTTGTGCGAGTTTTATGTATGCTTAAAACACGGCACATTTCTCTGAACAATTGTGAATCAAAGTTCCTGCCCTGATCTGAATAGAGCTGCATTGGTATTCCATAGCGACTAACCCAGCCACCAACAACAACGTTGGCAACTGTCACTGCTTCTTGATTAGGTATAGCAGAAACCTCTGGCCATTTTGTAAAATAATCTATGACCACAAGAATGTACTTATTGCCAGATTTTGACACTGGAAATGGACCTGCTAAATCTTTAGCAATTCTTTCAAAAGGGGAATCTACACTGTACTGTTGTAAATGGCCTTTTGTTTTAGCGTGTAGTTCTTTACTAGCGGCACAGGTATCACATTTTTGACACCATTCCTCTACATCCATTTTACAGTATACCCAATAAAATCTTTGGCGGATCTTGTCCAACGTTTTATTCATTCCTAGATGTTCCCCTGATACTCCGGAGTGCATTTGTTGGAGCACTTCTGGCACTTTTACTTTTGGAATAATTAATTCCAAAACATTGGTGGAACCATCTGTGCTTTCCAAAATTCTTTTTAGAGATCCGTTCACAACCCTTAGAGAGTCCCATTGTGCCCAATACGATTTAGTAGCAGGACTCAATTCAGAAATTTCTTGCCAGTCAGGTTTCTTCCCTTCTTCCATCCATCTCAAAATCGGCCCTATATCATCATCTTTTAATTGTTCGTCTCGAATCACATCATCTGACCAAGTATCGTCAATTTGAAACCGTACCTGAAAAAACTGATTATTTATTTCCTTCCTCTCCATGCGAATGCAATACTTACATTCATAATTGCAAGGTCGTCGTGACAGTGGGTCAGAATTTTTGTGCTGTTCACCCTTCCGATGCTGAATTTCAAACTCGTATGATTGTAAACGTTCGATCCACCTAGCTACTTGTTCTTCTGGATTTTTAAAATTTAAAAGCCATTTCAAAGCAGCGTGATCCGTTCTCAACAAAAACTTTTGACCATATAAATACTTGTGAAAGTGCTTAATAGAATCAACGATTGCTAATAACTCACGTCTGGTGACGCAATAATTGCGCTCCGGTTTTGACAAAGTTCTGCTATAATAAGCTATAACCTGTCCATTGCCATCAACAATTTGACTAAGCACTGCCCCTATTCCTTCATTACTTGCATCTGTGTCTAATACAAAATCTTTTCCAGGGATTGGATACGACAGAACTGGCGTCAAACTCAAAGCTGTTTTTAACTGTTCGAACGTCTGTTGATTTGCCTCTGACCAATCAAACGGTGCATTTTTTTTCTGTAAGCTTATAAAATTTTTTTGCAATGCTGGAAAAGTTGGCTACAAATCGTCGATAATATGTGCACAAACCAAGAAAGCTTCTTAATTCTTGAAAATTTCTTGGAACAGGCCAATGGTTAACCGCTTCAATTTTCTCAGGATAGGTTCCTACACCTTCGGCAGAAACTATATGACCAAGATATTTTACCTTGCTTTTGAAAAGTGCACACTTTGCCGGATTTAGCTTCATACCAGCATCCCGGATCCTTTGGAAAACTTCTCTAAGATTGTGTAGATGCTCTTCAAACGTCTTTCCAACAACAATAATGTCGTCCAAATAAACAAGACACGTTCTCCAATTTAATCCTTGTAACACATATTCCATAAGTCGCTCAAAAGTTGCTGGTGCGTTGCACAAGCCAAATGGCATCACTGTAAATTGCCACAATCCTTCACCTATTGAAAAGGCAGTTTTCTCGCGATCCTGGGGGATGTATTTCCACCTGCCAATATCTGCTCTTAAGATCTAAAGTAGAAAACATTCCAGATCCCGCAAGTGTATCGATGGTGTCATCGATTCTGGGCAGAGGGTACTATCTTTTTGTGTGACCTCGTTTAACATTCTGTAGTCGACACAAAAACGTAGCGAATTATCCTTCTTCTTAACAAGTACTACCGGTGAACTCCATGGACTATTGAATGGTTTAATAAATCATTGTTTCTTCATCTTTTCCAGCATCTTTCTAGCCTCCTCTCGTTTTGCCAGTGGAAGCCTTCATGGCAGTTGACGAATAGGCTCTGTATTACCAGTTCGAATTTGGTGTTCAACGATCTTTGTTTTTCCATTGTCTTCTACGTCAATAGCTATTATATCACAATACTCTTCAATCAACTTTTCCGCTTTGACATAGTCCATTGCTTTTAGTGAAGTTTTAGCGGCTTCAAGCAGTGCCTGAATTTGCGAGTACTTCATTCTTTTTTATTATTATTTTTACCAATCACCGTGTTACATGCCAATATGTGGTCGACTGGGCTGCATACCGCAATTTCGTCACCTTTTGTTAGTCGCTTGTCGCATTCTGTTACATTCATAACTCTGACTGGCACGTAGCTTCCTGACTTCGTTCGTACCAGTGTTTTTCCGATTATTAATCCATGTTTTTCAACTCTGTTCGAGGGCTCGATGAACCCAACAACTCTTGAGTTCTTATCGTTTTCTATTCTTGCCCAAACCAAAGATTCCGACTGAGCAGGTACAACGATGCCTTTTGTTACCAATACTCGTTTCACCGAAATCATTTTGCCTTTATAATAAACAGGTATTTCCAAATCCCCCTGTTTAAATGTTTTCATTTTTAAGTCCAATGCAAAACCATGTGCTTTCATAAAGTCAACCCCAAGTAGACACTCTTCTTCTATGACGGCAACCAAAAACTGATGCTGAAAGGTTCTATCTCCCAGCCTAATTTTAGTTTGAGTTTTACCAACTACTGGGACAAGCTCCCCAGTTGCAGTCTTGAGACGAATGTCATTTCCACTTTGCAAAACTTCTCCTTTTGCTAAACAAGGCCTTATAATTGAACAAGAAATTCCAGTATCAATGATAAGTTTACAGTTTCTTATTCCCAGTTTGCCCTGTACAAATATACTTGTCCCTTTCTTCAAAATAGAAATTGGTGCCACTTTATAAGGTAAATTATCGTTTCTTGTGACAGAGTCTGGATTTTATTTGTTGGAACGGGCCACTATGGGTCTTGCTTGTCTGACATCATCGTGCTTTTTGGAGTCCCCTTGTTTCCGTTGTCCGTGTGTAAATATCTGGAATCTACAGTCTCTCTGTAGATGTCCCAACCCATCGCAATTCCATCAACGCGGTGAGTTGTTATTCTTTTTCCAGCTAGGCCTTTCATCCATAATTTTTCGGACTCGATCATTTAGTTCATCTTCTTTGATTCCCACCATTCTTACCCGATGAGACCTATCAGATAATTCTTCAGAGGCTTCATAATTCAAGGCAAATGCCAGAGCCTCACTGGGACCAGCATCTCGGGCGACCCTAAGAGCTTTTTGGGTTTCGGAGTTCTTCAAGGCCGCTATGAATCCATCCGCAATAATTGTATTGAGGGCATTTCGAGGGCACAAGGGATATCCCAGATTGGCGAGTCGTTCTATATCCGCTTCCAGGTGTTGCAAGCTTTCTTCGGGTTTCTGGCGTCGACTCTTAAGTTGAGCTCGAAAAATTTCTGGCGCGTGTTGATTACCGAATCTGCTCTCAAGAACCTTCACGATTGCATCGTAATCATCTCTATCTGCAATAAGCTCGAGAAGCTGTAAAGCTTCTCCCCTCAACGAAAATACCAGATTTTCCGCCTTCTGCTGGCTGGTTAACCAGTTATTTTTCCTGGCAGCAATTTCAAATTGAGCTTTGTAGACGGACCATGACACAGTGCCATCAAAAGCCGGGGTCTTAGCATGCTCAACAGAATGAATTTTTTCTTGGGCTTGGCAACCAGTCTGTCCTTGTTTGACCAGATTGTTCAATTTTATCTCCAGGTTGCTCTCGATTCTCTTCTCTATTCCTTGGTATTCTCTTTTACCAGTTTTTCTAGGTTATTAACTCTTTTCTCCACATCTGTTAATCTAAGCTGACCTTCGAGAATTAATTCTTTTATTCCTTCCATAGCGGCTCTGGTTTCTTTTTGCGCTGCTCTGTTTTCCTCCTGTGCTGCTCTTCTCTTATATATATATATATATATATATATATATATATATATATATATATATATATATATATATATATATATGTATATTTGCGTTATTTCGTGGTGGATTGTACGCCATCCAAGTTTCTGATATATGTGGCTCGTAAAAACATATCAACGCTATGTTTCCTTATAATATATATATATATATATATATATATATATATATATATATATATATATATATATATATATATATATATATATATATATATATATATATATATATATATATATATATATATATATATATATATATATATATATATATATATATATATATATATATTTATATATATATATATATATATATATATATATATATATATATATATATATATATATATATATATATATATATATATATATATATATATATATATATATATATATATATATATATATATATATATATATATATATATATATATATATATATATATATATATATATATATATATATATTATAGTAGCCCACGTCACTCACTCACTCACTCACTGATTCTGTCGCGGTTACGTAATTAGTCGTATAGACGATATCGATGTGCACGTAAGAATATATTGCGCGCAGGCGTGTAATAAAAGTTATTATGCAATTGTACCTATATACACTCTCAGTTCTAGAGATCAAAAGAAGTGGCGGTGCAATCGAAAAATATTATATTACGAAAGTTTTACGCTTTGCGAATATAATTTGAGCATACGTCATAACTCATTATAAACAAGTTGAAAATAAATAAATCACCGAAGTAGTACATCGGCGGGTTTTCCCAATATCAGCCATTGAAGATTGGGTTTTTTGTAGGTGTTTTTTTTCATTATCAGCCATTAAAAGTTGGGTTGTTTCTTAGGCTTTTTTGTACCTAAAAAAGATGCCTATAATTTTTAACTAAATTCACGCTGTAATACATCCCTCACCAAGGTAACAACCAGTCAATCAATTGTATAGCGCTATTTCATATCGTTTAATAGCGCTCGGACACATAGAGAGATAGAGAGAATGTGATATTCTTTGAAAAATCCTAGTTCTGTCCAGAGCTGAACAAGTCCAACAGTCATTAATTTGATTTTTGCTCTATTTATTTTTAATACACCATCAACATCACCTTTGTCTTGAACTGGATCTTGATTTCCATTCTCTTCTTCATCACTTGTTGCTGTTGATCAATTTGACTAAAAATAATCTCACTTGATTTTCTTGTGTGTTTGCATTCTTGTATTCGCATTTGTCTCTCAAATTTAAAAAGATGTTCCAACGTTTCTACAAAGTTGGTTTCCTTGTTTTTGCAACCCGGAGAAGTCTGTGTGTTATGTTTCAGTAGATCTTTTCAGTCAGTGAATACTTTTTCCAAGTTAAAGATTAAAAAGTAAAAAGAACAAACTGGAATCTTTATTTTCCTTAAATAGAAGATATAAACTGGATTGTA
Source organism: Erpobdella octoculata (assembly GCA_963978895.1). NCBI lineage: Eukaryota > Metazoa > Annelida > Clitellata > Hirudinida > Erpobdellidae > Erpobdella > Erpobdella octoculata. Next base: position 7,790,363 of record OZ022244.1, on the reverse strand, counting down.
GATCAACATGCACCACAAACTGTTTTTTCTGTTCATTTTGTAGCTAAAGAATGTGTCCAAATGTTTGCTGGTAAGATGGCAACTTAACACCACGAATTTCACCTTTATAAGCTGGTCAAACAAATCTGTAATATAATGCTGTAATGTACCAACTAATAACTACTGATTTCTAAGTTCACCTTGGGAAAAACTGTTTTTCTAATGAAAAATCATTCCTTTAGCGCTGGATCAATAGAAAACAGATTTTTGGTATATTTCAGAAAAGTTCAAGATATCTAGAACTTTTTTTTAGTTTTGGTTGAATTGGTTAAAATATAATTGTTTGTAGTAAAGGAATTACTGTAAATATTAATTGATTTTAAAATAGCACTGAAAATTTCATAATTTTTGCATTACGCTTTTGGTCTACATTTGGAAAAAATTAAACCCCTAGGGCCACCCCTAATATTGTCAAAACTCAAATAAATTTTACACAGAGTGTTTTTGATGTAAATGAAACCATTTGAAAGGGTTTCAGGTAAACATTTCAAAAAAGTTTTAAGGGCCACCTAATATAAATACTTAGCAGTCCATTCTTCATTAAAAACACGACATTAGTCCTCAATTTTTTTTTCTTGGCAGCACTCGTTGTTAAATTAATATATTTTATTTAAACTGAAGCAGATAATCGAAATAACAGTTTCAAAAAGTTGGCGAAAATTCTAAACGGGCTGCCTAAAATACTTTGGCGGGCCGTAGTTTGCCCACCTCTGTAATAAATGAGGTAAAAATGCCGATTTTCCTGTTTAAATCCAAAAAGAAATACGGAGGCAATTGTACGTTATAGAACAGTTCATGCATTGCCTTACAGTTTTTCACTTATTCGTGTGTATGATTTTATATTTTAAAAACATTTTTATTGTGCGATTAAACGCGTTATTAATCGCGGTTAAACAAAATTAAGCTTGCGATTAATCGCGATTAAAATTTTTAATCGAATGCAAGTCCTAATATTTATATATATATATATATATATATATATATATATATATATATATATATATATATATATATATATAGTTTGTCTGGTATTTCAATTTTCTTATTAACTAAATTCTATTCTACCTGGATGCAAAACTTTCGTCTTGATTGGAGGATTCTTCTCGCTTCATCCAGGGCCTTCTCAAGATCAGGTCTGATCATTGGATGAGAAGTGTCTACCAGTAAGGCAAGGTCGTCTGTGGAAGTTTTCAAAAAATAGTTACTTTTAACTAGTTCCAGTTCAACACAAAATCACTAAAATATTATTTATTATAGAGTGAGCATTCTAATACAATTGAAAATTGACTTACAATCAAATTTTAGTTTTTACATCACAAAGCATTCAAAAATGAAAACAAAAATATTGGCTGAAATGAAATGTTTTGCTGAATTTGTAGAACAACAAAAATGCTCCATCGAAATATTAGAAACGAAGAAAAGACAACAAGAATGATTTAACAATAAAAAAGTTCTTATACCGCCAGTTGGTAACTCACACAGAATATATTAGTGACTTTCATTGATTACAATTTGTGTTTAGCAGACATGTACGGTATTTCTACAAGATGTTTACTTATTGTAATTTTATTGTGTTCTATCTATATGAAAATTGCGTTGTTTCAAAAGATTTCAATTCAGTAGAAATCATTGTGAAAGATTAAAATGTGCGTCGTTATGTTACTAATCTACATACATAATTTCCAATGCATTTATGTATGTATGTATGTATGTATGTATGTATGTATGTATGTAGGTATGTATGAATGACTGGATGACTGGATGACTGGATGACTGGATGGCTGAGTGGCTGGGTGGCTGGGTGGCTGGGTGGCTGGGTGGCTGGGTGGCTGGGTGGCTGGGTGGCTGGGTGACTGGGTGACTGGGTGACTGGGTGACTGGGTGACTGGGTGACTGGGTGACTGGGTGACTGGGTGACTGGGTGACTGGGTGACTGGGTGACTGGGTGACTGGGTGACTGGGTGACTGGGTGACTGGGTGACTGGGTGACTGGGTGACTGGGTGACTGAATGAATGAATGAATGAATGAATGAATGAATGAATGAATGAATGAATGAATGAATGAATGAATGAATGAATGAATGAATGAATGAATGAATGAATGAATGAATGAATGAATGAATGAATGAATGAATGAATGAATGAATGAATGAATGAATGAATGAATGAATGAATGAATGAATGAATGAATGAATGAATGAATGAATGAATGAATGAATGAATGAATGAATGAATGAATGAATGAATGAATGAATGAATGAATGAATGAATGAATGAATGAATGAATGAATGAATGAATGAATGAATGAATGAATGAATGAATGAATGAATGAATGAATGAATGAATGAATGAATGAATGAATGAATGAATGAATGAATGAATGAATGAATGAATGAATGAATGAATGAATGAATGAATGAATGAATGAATGAATGAATGAATGAATGAATGAATGAATGAATGAATGAATGAATGAATGAATGAATGAATGAATGAATGAATGAATGAATGAATGAATGAATGAATGAATGAATGAATGAATGAATGAATGAATGAATGAATGAATGAATGAATGAATGAATGAATGAATGAATGAATGAATGAATGAATGAATGAATGAATGAATGAATGAATGAATGAATGAATGAATGAATGAATGAATGAATGAATGAATGAATGAATGAATGAATGAATGAATGAATGAATGAATGAATGAATGAATGAATGAATGAATGAATGAATGAATGAATGAATGAATGAATGAATGAATGAATGAATGAATGAATGAATGAATGAATGAATGAATGAATGAATGAATGAATGAATGAATGAATGAATGAATGAATGAATGAATGAATGAATGAATGAATGAATGAATGAATGAATGAATGAATGAATGAATGAATGAATGAATGAATGAATGAATGAATGAATGAATGAATGAATGAATGAATGAATGAATGAATGAATGAATGAATGAATGAATGAATGAATGAATGAATGAATGAATGAATGAATGAATGAATGAATGAATGAATGAATGAATGAATGAATGAATGAATGAATGAATGAATGAATGAATGAATGAATGAATGAATGAATGAATGAATGAATGAATGAATGAATGAATGAATGAATGAATGAATGAATGAATGAATGAATGAATGAATGAATGAATGAATGAATGAATGAATGAATGAATGAATGAATGAATGAATGAATGAATGAATGAATGAATGAATGAATAAATAAATAAATAAACAAATAAATAAATAAACTTTATCTGGCGCTTTATAAATAAATTAATAACAATAATAATAATAATAATAATAATAATAATAATAATAATAATAATAATAATAATAATAATAATAATAATAATAATAATAATAATAAAATAATAACCGTTGACCGTTGCCCGTTGCCCGTGCGGCCGCAATAAACATGCTCCGTCGTTTTGTTCAAAATTGCATTTAATTCGGAAGCGTAATAATAATATATTTTGAATAAAACTAATAAAATTAAATTAAAGATTATTAATACTAATAAGATTAAAAATTCTCGTTTTATTATCAAAGTTTATTGCGACTCTCTGAAACGATCTTGTCAGGAACCGATTGCATCAGTGAGCTTCAGTAGAAATACCTGTAAAAAGACGAAACCGAAAGACATCCTCATACTACAAAAGCATTCAGACCTCAGTCCGAATGAATTCGGCCGAAAAATCATCATCAGCATCAACGACGTCGAAGTAAAGAACAATCGCTAAATTTGAAACGACGTCATGAATACAGGTCCTACGTCTTAAACAAATTATCTTCATTAATTGGATCCAGCATATCTAACTGTTATTTAATCTCTAATAAATTAATATAATTCGATCCTCTCAAAAAAAGCAAGTTTAATAAGAATGTTTAAAAGAAATAACCTAAAGAACTATTTCTTCCCAACCAACCAATTCTGCTAACAAATTCACTCAAAAATTGTCAAAATATAGCGAAAGAAGTAAATGAATTAAAAAAAAGTTAATAAAACAAAATAGAAGAAGAAAATTAATATTATAACAATCTTTATTGAAAAGAAAATATTAGAAAGAATATTAGGAAAATAAAAGAATAGTTCCTGACGCTTAAAATAAATTCGACCAATCACAAAGCCAGAAACAACTGTCTCGTACAATCAAAATCCTACTTTCAAACAAGTCAACCAATCAGAGAACTCAACGTGTAATAACACCTTCGTCTTGCTCAACTCGCCATCTTGGTTGCCATTTTGATTAAGCGTTCGCTCTGCAATTTAAATATCTCAAATTTTCTGTTTTTGTTTTTGATTTCATATATTGTAATAATAAATATAGCATTTGAAAATAAATTAATCATTTCATTTAAAGTTATAATTTTTTTGTTTTATTGAGTTTAACAACATTGGTGTGCAATATTTATAGTCTTGATTCAATTTTATTGTAAACCTATGTATTACAACATTTGTGATGATACACACTACATTTCAGTATTATTGTCTTCTAAATATTTGAGTTACTCAAGTAAGTCAGGCTGTATGAACTAAAAATTTGTCTCCAATATAACTGTTGCCCGGTTTATAGAACAACAGTTTGTGGGGTTTTTTTGTATGTGTTTTTGTGTGTGTTTTTTTCTTCACTTTTGTGCAATATAGTACCATAGAAGTGTGAAACTGATAGTTGCCAAATTCTTCTTAAATATCTCTTGCATCTCAGATGAGTCATCGCAACGAGAAAACTCAACGCGAACCTTCTGAGGAAGAAGCAACAAGACCAGAAGTGATGAAAAATCAACGACATAAATGGTCACGAGAAGAATATAAAGAAGTAATGTGGGCATATTTATTAGCAATGAAAGAAAAAAAATCTAAGAATGAAGGCACTTTCGAGATCTGGAAGAAAAGAAATCCCACCCTTTTGCCCACCATAACATCAAACGGCTTGGCAGACGTTAGAAGAAACATCGAAAAAAACAAATGGCTGACAAAGATAGAGACAGACAAAATTATTGAAAAAATCAATGCGAATACAGAACAAATTATCCCGAAGACTCCAACTTTGACTTTTGAAACAACAGAAATAATTGAAACCAAAACAATGATAGAAAACAAAAAGCAACAAATTTGCCAACTACCGACAACAGAACCAACTCTGGAAACGGAGCAATTAATTAGACAGAAGCTGACAGAATTGCAGACAATCGATTTAAAAGATAGAAAAGGGATCAACAAATTCAAGCCCAGCAAAGAAACGTACGAGTTGCTAAAGGCAGCTAATTCCGCGATTCTGTCCATCATCAATAATAAACAACTCGATTTAACAGAAATAAATCAATTAATGTATGCTGCTGCGTCAGTAGTTTCTGGAGAAGTAGAGTCCCAAAAATCAAACCAAAAAGAAGAACCTCGGTGGAAAGTCAGAATCAAGGAGAAAATCTACTTGCTAAGAAAAGAAATATCGATATTGTCAGAATTTGCCCAGTCAATCACTAAAGAGAAAAACAGAAAAAATTATGCAAAAACATCACTCGAGTGATGCAAGAGAACTTTCGAGAATTTTGAAAATGAAAATGCAAGCTAAAGCTCAAAGATTAAGGAGATTTACAAAAAGAGCAAAACAATACCAACAAAACAAATTGTTCCAAGAAAATGGAAAAAGATTTTATAGAGAACTGAACCAAAAGAAAAAACTGGTAGAAGAACCACCATCAAAGTTGAGCATAGAGAGATTCTGGAAAAGTATTTTAGAAGATGAAGAAAATCACAACTCTGAAGCTACATGGATTCGCCTGGAAAATGAAAGACATGTAAATGTTGTTACTGGAAACTGGAATGACATTTCATTAGAGGAATTGAAAGAAATCCTTAAATATCTCCACAACTGGAAATCTAGACAAAGTTCAGAACTTTTGGATAAAAAATTTCGATTCAATACACGGGCAACTGGCGAGTGCATTAAACAAAGCAATTAGACAACCAAACACCATTCCATGTTGGTTCACTGCAGGGGTGACGTTTCTGTTATCCAAAGGAAAAGAAACAAAAGATCCAAAAAACTATCGTCCAATAACGTGTCTGCCTACAATGTATAAGATTATGACTACTTTAATTTCACAAAGGCTTTATAAACATCTTTTGGACAACAACATCTTGCCACCAGAGCAGAAGGAATGCAGAAAAGGTTGTCGTGGATGCAAGGATCAACTTCTCATGGACAAAGCCATCGTTGAAAATGCAAAAGCCAAAAAACACAATCTCAGCATTGCTTGGATTGATTACAAAAAAGCTTTTGACAGTGTTCCACATAGCTGGATAGTGAATGCTTTAAGAATCTACAAAACAGACCCAATAATCATAACATTCTTAGAGACTGTCATGCAACAATGGAAAACCGAGATGAAGCTCTACCACGCCGAAGGATATATATGCACCGAAGTAATCAACATCAAACGAGGAATTTTTCAAGGAGATTCTTTGTCACCGTTACTGTTTTGTATTTCTCTGATGCCACTAACCAATATGTTGAACAGCGAAGACCTTGGCTATGGTATGAACAAAGATCAGCGAATAAGTCATCTGTTATACATGGACGATTTAAAACTATTTGCAAAAGATGATTGCCAATTAACAAAAGCAATTAACGTTGTTAAGGTCTTCAGCAATGATATCAAGATGGACTTTGTAGTTGATAAGTGTGCCAAAGTAACAATGAAGAAAGGAAAGCAAGTTGCAACAAAGCACAATGAAGAAAGTGAACACGGCATTCGAAACCTCGAAAACATTGAAATTTACAAGTATCTTGGAATAACAGAGAAAAGTGAAATCCAGCATGAAGACATGAAGATTGAAATACGTAAAGAGTATCAGCGAAGAATCAGACTAATTCTAAGCACAGAACTGAACGCTAAAAACAAGATACATGCCATAAATAGCCTTGCCGTTCCTGTGATGCAATACAGCTTTGGGATAGTCAATTGGAGAAAAACCGAATTACAAACAATAGATAGAAAGACAAGAAAGCTTTTAACAAAATATGGCTGCCTACACCCTAAAACAGACGTAGACCGGCTGTATATATCACGTAGGAAAGGTGGAAGAGGACTTATTGAGTTGGAGAGTTCATTCAAGTGTACAGTGATTGGTTTATATGAATACCTTCTTTTAAAAGCAGACAGATTTATTGAAATCATTCTTAATCATGAAAAAAGAAAGAAAAAGTATTCGTTAGTCAAAACTGGAAAAGAAATCAAAAACCGATATTTACAAACTCAAGAGAGGGCTGAAAATCTAACAAAAAGGAAGATAATGAAAACTATGCTAGAAGAAGAAAAAATTTCTAAGTTGATGGATAAAAATCTTCACGGTCAATTCTTCAAAAACACTTGCATGCCATTTGTTGACACAGAACTTACTTTCAGCTGGCTGCGAAGTTCTGGACTTAAAGGCGAAACTGAAAGTCTTCTCATAGCAGCACAAGATCAAGCGCTAAGCACTAGGTACCATCAAAGGAAAATACTAAAAATGAACGTGGAAAGCAAATGCAGGCTATGCCACCAACAAGAAGAACACATAAGCCACATCATCTCAGGATGTTCAGTTCTAGCCCCGAAAGAATACAAGCACAGACATAATCGGATCGCCAACTATCTGCACTGGACTGCTCTACAGGATCTTGGTGTCCAAGTAGCTGAACAATGGTACGACCACCAGCCCCAAAAAATTGTAGAAGGGAAAGACTTTACTGTAATGTATGATGTGCCCGTGAACACCGATCGAACTGTAGGAGCTAACCGACCTGACATCATTATTCAAGACAGAACCAAGAAAAAGTGTCTCCTAATAGATGTTGCCGTTCCAAATGACAACAACATTTCCATTAAAGAAGTAGAAAAACTCAGCAAATACAAAGATCTTGAGATTGAAGTATCAAGAATGTGGAAAACCAAGACTTCTGTAATCCCGGTTGTGGTTGGAGCCTTAGGGACAATCAAAGTTGGCTTCGAAAAATACCTCGAGAGAATTCCAGGAAAACCAACTGCAATTCAAGTCCAGAAAATTGCCTTGCTAGGAACTGCAAGCATCCTCCGAAAAGTGCTTTGATTTAAAGAAAAACAAAGAAAAAAGAAGACCTTAGAAATCCGGTGGATTTCCGGTCAAGAAAACCAGCAGAGAAAGCTGTGACTTTGAACAATAATAATAATAATAATAATAATGATAATGATAATAATGATAATGATGATGATGATGATGATGATGATGATGATGATGATGATGATGATGATGATGATGATGATGATGATGATGATGATGATGATGATGATGATGATGATGATGATGATGATGATGATGATGATGATGATGATGATGATGATGATGATGATGATGATGATGATGATGATGATGATGATGATGATGATGATGATGATGATGATGATGATGATGATGATGATGATGATGATGATGATGATGATGATGATGATGATGATGATGGCGATGGCGATGGCGATGGCGATGGCGATGGCGATGGCGATGGCGATGGCGATGACGACGACGACGACGACGACAACGACGACGACGACGACAACAATAACAATAACAATAACAATAACAATAACAATAACAATAACAATAACAATAACAATAACAATAACAATAACAATAACAATAACAATAACAATAACAATAACAATAACAATAACAATAACAATAACAATAACAATAACAATAACAATAACAATAACAATAACAATAACAATAACAATAACAATAACAATAACAATAACAATAACAATAACAATAACAATAGCAATAGCAATAACAATAACAATAACAATAACAATAACAATAACAATAACAATAACAATAACAATAACAATAACAATAACAATAACAATAACAATAACAATAACAATGACAATGACAATAACAATAACAATAACAATAACAATAACAATAACAATAACAATAACAATAACAATAACAATAACAATAACAATAACAATAACAATAACAATAACAATAACAATAACAATAACAATAACAATAACAATAACAATAACAATAACAATAACAATAACAATAACAATAACAATAACAATAACAATAACAATAACAATAACAATAACAATAACAATAACAATAACAATAACAATAACAATAACAATAACAATAACAATAACAATAACAATAACAATAACAATAACAATAACAATAACAATAACAATAACAATAACAATAACAATAACAATAACAATAACAATAACAATAACAATAACAATAACAATAACAATAACAATAACAATAACAATAACAATAACAATAACAATAACAATAACAATAACAATAACAATAACAATAACAATAACAATAACAATAACAATAACAATAACAATAACAATAACAATAACAATAACAATAACAATAACAATAACAATAACAATAACAATAACAATAACAATAACAATAATAATAATAGTTAAGGTTAGGGTTAGCATCCCTCTAGCTACTTCGTTCACCGGCAGGTAAACCAGGACATCCAACATTCCGCAAAAATGCTTTACGCAATTTTTTTCTTTACAGGCTCTCGACAGCCCCAGCTCCTAAACCTTAGCATGGAAGAAACTTTTGCAAAAACCACAAATTCATTCTATTACATTGTTTTATTTAATTTCATCTGTCAGAGAAAACTCCATATCAGGGAATACAAATCTTACAACAGGGGGAAATGTCCTACCCTGAGGAGGGAAATGTTTAGGGGAAGTGTCCTAGGGTGTGTCGGGGAGATATCCGGGAAGAAAAGTCCAGGGAGAATGTACTACATTCAGATAATAAGACTTTTACTATTGCTAGAGTTGACTGGAACTTTGCGAACATGTGTATATTTGCGTAAAAAACCTGTAAATTGTTTTAAAAAATCTTAAAGATGAACTATGTATTGTATCTTTACTTATCTGCTTATAACAAGCACAGTTTAAAATTTAAAAAAAAACTTGTTAACTCAGTTTTAGAGAAGATGAGCTTTTAATCTGCAACTCTGATTATTGTTGAAATAAAAAAATAAATAAGTTTATTATTAGCAGCGCTTCTATTGCGGCGATAGCCCTCAGTAGGTAATGAGCTATAACGAACTTCACGTCCAGTAGTCCATGCTCTACGCCACTGGGTAACCGTAAAATAAATAGATTGGTTAAAAATTACTTAAAACTCTCTTTGAACTTATTTATGCAAATTATAATCAAATTTTTGTTGCGTAATAACCCGGGTATACCTGTACTTATTATATTGCACTAGCACATGCCAGTTATTGGAACTGTAACTGATATTGTAACTGGAATAAAAAAAACTGGAACTTTAACTTAAAAATTTGAAAATTGGGATTTTATATCCAAACTGGAATATCCCTGCATCATACTCACTTTTATCATGATCCGCATCATCGCAAAGAAGAGTTATTAATGTGCTATTTAATTTTTCATGACTAATTATCAAGAGGTAATATCATTTGACTCTTTTGTGAATGACTTTCAAAAGCATTTTTATGTTTCTCCTTATTAATAGTTCAAGTTTCAGTTTCAGCCAATTGCTCAAACATAATTAAAACTGCGTCTAGGATGCTCATATTCCATCTGCAAATAATTTGTGAATACTCCAAGAAATTCTTGACAAATTTTGGGGAAAAATTAAAATAAATTTTATAAACATTAATTTGAAAATCTGTTAATTTAATAAAACCAATATTTGATTAAGCTCAAAGCTATAAACAAATGTTATTTAAAACATTCTAATGTAAACGTTTGAAAAAAATGTTGACAAAAAGATGACTGACTCTCGAAGATAACATCCGGTTGAACAGCACCAACATAATCATTCTTGAAGAATTCCGCCCACACTCTCATGAGTAACGGTGTTCCAATAATTTGCTCGCAGAAAGATTCCAGGTCTTCTACAGACGTGATGTTGATTTGGCTGGAGAATGTCGTAAACAACAATTTAAAAATGGTTATTCAGACTACTTTGTTTTTTTTTTAAATTATCAGTTTATATTTAATCATGACTATTTTAGATAGAATTGTTAAAAAACACATTTAGCGAATGTTTATAACTAAGGTAGAGCTCATTAGATACTGAAGAAAGAAGAAAATTCAAGCCATACAAAGCAAGTTAAAGACTTCAACGGAGTTTGAAATTATTTTCATGATTTCATCTCTTTCCATCCCTTCATCCATTCTGCTTAGCTCGCTCTTTCGCTTGCTTTCTCGCTCTCTTTTTTTACAAACTTTTCTTTAGGTTACAATCACATATACATATACAAATACATATACATATACATATACATATACATATACATATACATATACATATACATGTACATGTACATGTACATATACATATACATATACATATACATATACATATACATATACATATACATATACATATACATATACATATACATATACATATACATATACATATACATATACATATACATATACATATACATATACATATACATATACATATACATATACATATACATATACATATACATATACATATACATATACATATACATATACATATACATATACATATACATATACATATACATATACATATACATATACATATACATATACATATACATATACATATACATATACATATACATATACATATACATATACATATACATATACATATACATATACATATACATATACATATACATATACATATACATATACATATACATATACATATACATATACATATACATATACATATACATATACATGTACATGTACATGTACATGTACATGTACATGTACATGTACATGTACATGTACATGTACATGTACACGCACAAGCACACGCACACGCACACGCACACGCACACGCACAGGCACACGCACACGCACACGCACACGCACACGCACACCCACACGCACACGCACACGCACACGCACACGCACACGCACACGCTTACGTTTACGTTTACGTTTACGTTTACGTTTACGTTTACGTTTACGTTTACGTTTACGTTTACGTTTACGTTTACGTTTACGTTTACGTTTACGTTTACGTTTACGTTTACGTTTACGTTTACGTTTATGTTTATGTTTATGTATATATGTATATATGTATATAAGGTATTTTAAATATCAAATATTAAAATACTCTAGAAAAGTAATTAAAATACCAAATACTTCTTCGAGGGCTTTAAAATACTAAAATACAAAAAACGTGTTTCAAAATACTTTTATTTAAAATACAAATACAATTTTCTCGACACACATAATCTGAAAAATAAAAAAAGTTGTTCCACAAACAAATCACAAAACAAGTTCGTGGTTTGCTTTAACAGTAACTGCTGCTGAAAATTTTCATCAGTCATACATGCTCTTTTATTGTTAAGCACCATCCTTGCATATGAAAACAAACGCTCAACCAGCGCAAAAGATGGTATTCCAGTGTTGTATCGGAAAAAAATTTGCTTCACTGTAGGATACTTGTGTAAAATATCAAATGAAGTAGACTTGTCATCAAGATGTTGAAAAACTTCAACATTTGTGACAACTTTATTTGATGAAGTTGCTACACTTTCAAAGATAAAAAATCATTACTTTCTAGCACGACTAAATCAGATGCTCTACTTTCCTCAAAAACAAAACAGGCCTATTTCAAATGACCCATTTTCCGCAATAAAAACATTGCAATTTTTTTGCAGAAACAATCGTTTGCTCAGTAGCCTCTTCTACCACACCTAAGAACAATGATATTTTATTTATGAAAATCATTTTAGTTTTATTTTTAGTTAGTTTTGACTAAAACTATATTTATGTTATTTGGTTTTAGTTCTCCTAAATGCTATAAATTTAGTTAATATATAGTTTCGATGCAATCATTTTAGTTTAGTTTAGTTATTATTAGTTTTTTTTATTCCGACACATGATTGAATTTTCTGCGCTTATATTTTTATTTCAATATAACAATAAACAATAACAGTTTATGTCAACAAGTAGATCATGGTTTACTTTCAATCAAGCACGCATCTTCAATGATTTTTCCATCCTGTTGTGTCTGTCAGCTGTCAAAATTCCACAAACTGAAAAAAGTCGTTCCACAAAAGCTTGCTAGGCTGGTACCGCTCAGAAGAATGACTGAGCTATTCAATTGTTGATTCTGGTGCCAAAACTCAATTGAGGAGAGGCTGTGATCATACGGGGATGAGCTGACTTCTTTAATATGTTGCGTGAGATGGTTTTTTAGCAGTACACCATCCGGCCAAGCATATGACTATTAAAGGAAGGAGTAGAGATTAGAGACGCTACGGTTGGCTGGTCTCATTTTATTAACTGCTAGTTGTCAAGTCATAACCACGGTGGTGCCCGCACTTATGTGATAATCATAAATTTTAATAACAAGCTTTTGTCAAATAACGAAAAAATAACTAATTATTTAGGATTATTTATTTTAGTTTTAGTTAGTTCTAGGACAAATCATTCTAGTTTTAGTTTAGTTTTAGTTGTGAAATACAATTTTTTAGTTATAGTTTTAGTTGTGAAATACAATTTTTTAGTTATAGTTTTAGTTAACTATGGTCAATCTTTTTCGTTTTAGTTTTAGGTTTTGTTACTAAAATATCAATGCCTATGACACGTTGAACTTGCAAGTTTAGATGTAGATAAAAATTTCTTTAGTGCAGTATCCTGTTTTGAAGTGGCTTTTGTTCAGGAGTTTTCTTTTGAGTGTACCTTTTGAATTGAGCAAGGCTCTACTATCTTCTACACAATTTTTCTTTGGTTACTAATGCTGAACTTTTAATTGTACAAAATAACGTCTACAGATTTTGGAATTCGAAACAAAATTTTTTGTACTGTTTTGTTTTGAACAATGCATATGAAATTAGTCCTGAAGTTTCATCCAGAGGGTTATTAATGTTTGGAAAATCACAAATTGCAGCTGCATGTCTAATTGTTGTAGCTGATTTTTGAACTGTATCACCAGGTTGCCTTCTGCAGTTTGTTCATAATTTATAACGTTTTCTGACCATAAATGTTGTTAGGAAGAAAGTAGAATTAAAAAATTTAACTGTTATTTATACATAGCCAAAGTCGGTAAAACTTTGCTGAAGAGGCGTTTAACCTGAAACAGTTTTAAGGCTTATGTAAATCTCGGGATTTTAATTTTTAAAGAAAACTTGGGCCATTGTCTGCATTGAGAAAGAAGAAACAAGAAAAGGAGCCAGAGCATGAAAGCAACCGAAAAAAAGCAAAATAAAGAACGCTCTTTTGCTTTTTTCCCGCTTGCTCTCATGCTCTGGCTCTTTTTCTTGCTTCTTCTCTCTTAAAATTCTATTTCGCTTAATATATATATATATATATATATATATATATATATATATATATATATATATATATATATATATATATATATATCTATAAATAAATGAATGTTTGTATGTATGTATGTATGTCCTTTATGCATTGCTACACCATTCATCCGATCGCAATGAAATTTTCACACAACCTTGAAAGTGAAGGGGAATCTAATATAAAGAAAAAAATTTGAAATCCGTCACAAAATGAGCGGAGCGGAGCGGGTGAGCGAGCGGGAACTATATATATATATATATATATATATATATATATATATATATATATATATATATATATATATATATATATATATATATATATATATATATATATATATATATATATATATATATATATATATATATATATATATATATATATATATATATATATATATATATATATATATATATATATATATATATATATATATATATATATATATATATATATATATATATATATATATATATATATATATATCCTCCACCTAATTCAACCTATATAGACGCCGTTCCTTCGACACCCGTCAACGCTTCCGGCTGCGGAGGCGGTCTTCGCAATATCGACTCACACTCCGGCCGTACCATTTCACCTTCACGATTGAATTCTCCACATATCGATCATCGCTCAGCGGACGCTGCGTCCGGATTTCGGCTTCTCCGCGACGTCTCCCCGGACCTGCCACTCACCGAGTCAGACGCGGATTCTTCGTCAGACGGTTCCACGGTTGCACCCGTCCCTCTGCTGCAGCAGCCTGCGTTCTCGGCCCTTGATCATGGCGGTCAGTTCACTGATCGATGCGTCCCTGACTCGCCACGTCACTCGGGTTCCGATTGCTGCCTCAATCGTCGCGTGACGCACCAGGAGTTTCCGGAGAACGACAGATTATCTTTTAAACCTGGCTACAGATATGGAGAGCCGAAGTCTGTCAGTTTTCCGGGTATTCCAATCTACGTCGATGCAACCCCTTCGACGTCCGGCGACGCCGTCCCGCACGCCACTCCGGGTCATCGCATCGAGGAGCAGATGTTTGACTCCGACGACATGTACTCTACTCCTAGTCTTCATGACATCGGCGCGCCGGAGTCCGGCGAGGCCAACCTACACTCCACCCCGGGCCATAGCGTCGAGGCGTCGGTATCCGGTGGGGTTAATCGAGCGGTTCCGCCCGGCGATGACAGCGGATCCGTGCGTGTGGACTGCTCGTCCGCATTCCCTCATTTAACTAACTGCGGCAACATAACTTTCCGCAGACGAAAGTGATTAGCCGCATTTCATTCAGTTCTATACTTTTATACTTATACTTTTATTTTATTTCAGTCGTAACCTATTACTCTCGTGATCCTTTCATTCCGATTTTATATTTTATATTTCATATTTTATCTTTCGTGTCGGCCATCGCTTTGCTGGTCACAACGTAAACATCTACTTCTCGGCATGCTATTCGTTTACCGTTTCGCTGGTTGCTTCGTGGTTTTTGAAGTCGATTTCTAGTAAGTTTACACATCTTCCAAAACCGTTTTTATTTTATATCAAACACCCAACAATATATAACGCAGTTTCACTCCACTTTATGTCTTCTGTTTTTACAATAGTACTCCCGTCTTTTATATACCATGTACCTCGCTTTAATTTTACTTCACACTATTTTACCTGTTCGCATTATATTCATCGCCTAATCGTCTGGTTTTAAGTAAGCACGTTTTACCATTATTCTAATTTCACTTCGTTCGTTTTTGAATGTTCGCATTATTTTCTATTCAAGAGCTCTGATGATGGCTTTCGAGCCGAAACTGTACAGTAAGCCCGCTACGAAAATTATAAAGAATTTTATTCAAAAAACAAAGTCGTTGTCCGCAGATTGGAATCTTATGTTAAAAAAATAATAAACAAAAAATAGGCAGTTATTTTTAATAGAGCATGCATGAAAGAAAATATATATATATATATATATATATATTGCGAATAAACTGTGGAATCAATTTATCTTTGAGACACACTCCAAGAAACACAACTAGCCATTTGGCAGAAACAACTTTTCGAGCCAAATTCTCGACCTTTCGGCACAAAACTCTCTGTTCGAGACTACAATTAGCCAAAAACTTTTCCATTAAACTTTTATTGTCAGACCGACGGACCGTTTCAGCTATGTCAGCCATCCTCAGGGTCAAAAGTAAAACGAGAAAAGTAAACAAACAGAAAGAACCGAAATTGTCAAAGAATTAGCACACTAACAAAAGAAAAAACGAAAAAACACTCTACCTATCAAATCAAAAGAATATAAAATTTATACTATTGGAAATCAATTTTTGCGCTTTCGCTGTGTTATATTAGAAGAGACAAGAATTTCCTCAGATACATAAACTAACACGAAAAGAACTTGAAGAAGGTGTTTCGATTTTAACAAGTGAATCCGACTCTTTCCGGCTGAAAATTAAAGAGGCTCTCTATATCTTATTAATGAGACCCGCAATTAATAAACAATTTGATAAATTTCCACAGATTCCCCACTTATTCGGTGACAAAGAAAGCAATATGCATCGGTTACCCTGTATTCCTTCTAACGACGAGGATAACATAAATGATGATACTTCTGACTCGTCCTCTGACACAAATACTTTAGCTGTTGAGGCTGCTCCTGACGAATCTCATTGTAATGTATCTATATATATATATATATATATATATATATATATATATATATAGTTATAACTACCTACAAACTACCTCATGACAGAAGTAGTTATAACTACATGTTAACTACTTTAGAAGAGAGGTAGTTATAACTACTTCGTTAACTACTACTAAAGTAGTGAACTACTTTTCAACTACTTTTTAAGAAAACATAAAAATGTATATAAATGTATATTTACTTATGCAAATAAAAAATAAAAACAAAACAAATTTGCCTTTAATGGATATAAAATATTATTTAATAATGAAAACAAAGTGTTATTTAATTCATACATAAAATTTGAATTACGAAGAAGTAGAAAAATTGTTCAAACTGGAACGACTCTTCAAAAATACCATACGATCAAACAAAGTGTTAGTCATTTTGCATCTCTGTAGCGGTAACAATGGAATGATCCAGCAATACTAAATAATCGTTCAACAGCTGAGCTGCTGGGAAGCGTAGAATTTGATTTTATGAACGCGCTCTGTACAGATGGATAATCCTTTAGTGATTGAACATTCGATGCTTTAGATCCCAGATAATCTTCCAGTTCTTTGCTAGGCAAACTCATACAAATCATCCCCCTCTTCATGTCTACTAAATTCAGTTGCAGCTGTGTCTTGTCGGCAGTTTCCACAAATTTCAGTAGTCTAATCTGCAAGTTGTTGAATATATGTTAGCACTTTCCGTTTGACATCCAATTTTTTGGCTCCCAATAGGAAATTTAACTTGAACTGTGGTAGAAGCACAGACGCAATCAAGTGTTCATCGTTTGTTTAGATAGACTGAAAGCGCTTCTTGATGCCAGAGGTCAAGGCCTCCACAAGAGGAGCTACCAATTTGTCTGTTGATCTTTCAAGTTTTGATCGCAATTCAATTATAGTCGGAATGAGATGACCCAGGTATGTTGTCCTCTCCCCTTACCGTACATTGATGGCAATTACTATTGGTTTCATAACTTGGTTTAATGCGCTTTTGCATACCTAGTTTAGTTTTGTTTCAGTCCTAATTAAAAGTAGTTAAGTAATCGTAAATAGTTATAACTACTTAACTAGATCATAAAAGTAGTTATAACTACATGGCAACTACCTAAAAACAAAAGTAGTTATAACTACTGTATAACTACTAACAATGTAGTTATAACTACAGTAGTTGCAACTACAATAGTTAAAGTGCCCATCTCTGAATATAAACTTTATATTTGATTTTTAGCAACTTATCTTTTAAATCCAGATAACTTTGGATTTCAGGACTAATCAATATATTGCAGGTGGAATTTCTTCTATTTAGTCTATTTAGAGATATTTTGTGCTTCACAAAAAGAGTTCCAGACTTAACAAATTAAAATTAAATCAAAGTAAAAATTCATTGTTCATATCTCCCATTCAAAAGTAAGTGGCAAAGCTTTGGTAATTTGTTTTTAGTTTTTAAAATCATGATTTACTGTGTATCTTTCAATTTGTTTCGTTTGATGCATTGCGCGTGATTAATTATGTTATATTATTATTAATTATTATAAGATTATCATTATGTTCTATTATTTTGTGTTTTACAAAAAGGAGTTGCAGATTGGAAAAATAAATTTAAATTCATTGTTCATATTTATCGTTCAAGGCTTCTGACTTCAATTGTTTCTTATCTAATATTGTTCATCATGGTTTCCTAAACTGACGAGCTTGCTATCAGCCTATCGGTAAATGAGAATTTTTTTTGGGCAGGTAAGTGTTTTTTTATGTGATGGCATTACAACCATTATTATTGACGAGTAGTTATGACTATAAGATTATGAATTAATTTATCGGTCTTATTTTATTTTTTACTTTTCAGAGGAAATTAGAAAATTACATTTTAAAGAAAATCTTACATGCAACACCAATTTATTGTAAAAGTTTCACTGATATATGAGGTGCATGAAATTTGAAAGAAATGAAAGCAAGCTCAGTATTTTTGTGTTTCAACAAAATCATGAACAAAGTTCTCAAGCCAGCCTATCAATCTGCTGCTGTTTTTTTCAATTTATAATTGCATCATTTGCTAAATAAAAGTGTTACTCTTCCATTGTTCCAAATTAATGATCTCCGAAAATGTCACATGTAGCGTTATATGCTTTCTGTAGACATGACACTTAAAAACTAAGAACAACTCAAAAAGTAAGATTAGCGATTTTTCGAAAAGCAGCTGTTGAACAGTGTGTGATAAAGCATTTATAATCTTACAAGTACTTAAAATAAATATAACCTGTTGAGATATATGAGCGGATTTTAACATTATTGCAGCGTTAACTAATAAATTCTTTTTTTTTCAGGTTTAGTCAATCAAAATAATTCTTTGCAGAAGATCACACTTGCAGAGCGAGCAGGAAAAGAGAGCAAGCTGGAGCGGTATAGCGTAAAAGCGACCGTGAGCAGAAATGCGACCAGGAGTGAGAAAGCGACCTTGAACGGGAAAGCGAGCGTTTAAGGAAACGGGAGCCAGAGAGAAAAACGACAAAAAAACCTTTAAATTCCCCGGGCAACGCCGGGTAACCCAGCTAGTATATATATATATATATAATTGAATGTTTGTATGTATGTATGTATGTATGTATGTATATAGGTATGTTATTCACAGTGATGGGTAGTAACAAATTACAAGTAACGGAATTACAGTAACAAATTACTTTGTTCAGTAACAAGTAACGTAACGGATTACTTTTCAAAATTGTAACAAAGTAACAGTAACAAATTACTTTTTTAAAGTAACAGTAACGGATTTTTAAAAATTGTTACTTGTTACTTTTTATTTTCGAGCATTGGATCAAGCGTTAAGATGGCGCGAGTCTGGACCAATAGGAGCAAAGTGTGTCACTGGATTCATAATCGCGTTCATTTTAACAACGCCAGTGTTGACGTAAGTACTCAGAAAATGTACTTAAGTATAAGTACTAAGTACTCTGTGTTAAATGTACTTTAAGTACAAGTACATTATTTATTTTGTACTTAAGTACAAGTACAGATTTTTAAATTGTACTTAAGTGGCTGGTCAAATTTTGACTTCAAGAAGAAATCGTTTGACTGATAGGTAGTCATTTTCAACGACAACTGCTGCTCAGAGCTAATAAAGCTTTTTGTAGCTCAATCAAAGATCTTCACCATTTGACTGATTAGTTATAACTCTTTGATTTTTATAATAAAGTTGTGTTTTTATTTTAAAAACAAAACACAAGTATTGAGTTATGGGGTGTTGCATCTGTTTGTAAACAACTTTTTGTAAAGTAACAAAAATGTAATAAGTTACTTTCAAAACCAAAAGTAACAGTAACAAATTAATTTTGAAAATATGTAACAAGTAACAGTAACAAATTACTTTTTCATCATGTAACAAGTAACAGTAACAAATTACAAAAGTAAAGTAACAAACCCAACACTGGTTATTCATGCATTGCTACACCATTCATCCGATCGTAATGAAATTTTCACACAACCTTGAGAATCAAGGGGAATCAAATATAGAGAAAAAAAATTTGAAATCCGTCACAAAATAAGCGGAGCGGAGCGGTTGAGCGAGCGGGAACTATATATATATGTATGTGCGTATGTATGTGTGTATGTATGTATGTGTATGTGCATGTATGTGTGTCTGTGTGTGTGTTTATGTATGTACTAGTGGAGATACCCGGCGTTGCCCGGGTTTTTTAGAGGTTTTTCTAATGTTTGTCTCTTTCTCTCCCGTTTCCTTTCCCACCTGCTTTCCCACTCCTGTTCGCTTTCCCGTTTTCGGTCGTTTTCCCGCTCCCGATCGCTTTCCCGCTCCCGGTGGTTTTCCCGTTCCCGGTCGCTGTCCCGTTCCCGCTCACGTTTGCTCTCCCATTCCCGCTCACGCTATCTTTTCCGTTCCCGCTCGCTGTCCGTTCCGGGTCGCTTTCCCGTTTCTATAATAGACAAACTAACCCACAAACATTCATATACATATATATATAGTCTTAGCAAATCTATTTTACGTTTTATAGGCTAACAGAAGTTATGAAAGAATGGAAAAGAGAAAATGAGCGTTAACGGGAACGGGAACGGGAGAGCAACCGTGACCGGGAATGAAAGAGCAAGCATGACCGGGAACGGGAAAGCGTGAGCGGGAACGGGAAAGCGACCGGAAACGGGAAAGCAACCGGGAACGGCAAAGCGACCGGGAACGCGGAAAGCGACCGGGAACGCGGAAAGCGACTGGAATCGGGAGAGCAAGCTTGGAAGGAAACGCGAGCAAGAGAGAAAATCGATAACAAAACTTCTGAGCGGGAAAGCGACCGGGAGCTGGAAAACGACCGAGAGCGGAAAAGCGACCAGGAGCTGGAAAACGACCGAGAGCGGAAAAGCGACCGGGAACGCTAGTATACATATATATATACACACACACGCATATATATACTAGTGGGGTTACCCGGCGTTGCTCGGGGTTTTCAGAGGTTTTTTTTATCATTTTTCTCTCTTGCTCCCGTTTCCATCCCCGATTGCTCTCCCGTTTCCGTTTCCGCTTGCTCTCCCGTTTCCGTTCCCGCCTGCTCTCCCGTTTCCGTTCCCGTTCCCGCTCGCGCTCATTTTTTTCTTTTCCACTTTTTCATAACTTATTTTAGCCCATAAAACGTAAATTAGATTTGCTAAAAGTTGCTTGAAGACTTCAAACGTTGTTACGTAAACAAAATTGGAATTTTATTACGCAATTACCTTCGATGGTCGTACATAGGAACGTTTGGCCTGGAAAGTTAAGAAGGGGAAAATGTTAAAAAGGTTTGTACTCTTTCTTCAATCTCCCGGCTCGGGGGGGGGGAGCAAAAAACCTTCCGGGCCAAAAGTGCCTATACATGATCATTGCATAAGTTTTCGAAGCACTGTTTACAACTGCTTAACAGGCATTACTTGCTAATGGACTTCTTAATATTAGGAAGTCCATGACTTGCTTCCCAGTCTTGCATAATGTGACCGATTGCGCGTTATTACAAATTATTAAGAGATAGATGGGGCGGGAAAGCGACCAGAATCAGGAAAGTGACCGGGAGCGGGAAAGCGACCGGGAGTGGGAGCAAGCGGTAACATGAAAGCGACTGGGAGTGGGAGCAAGCGGGAACGGGAAAGCGACCGGGAGCGGGAGGGAAAACGGGGAATTGAACGGGAGTTAGAGAAAAATGATAAAAAACTATAAAAACCCCTGAGCAACGCCGGGTAACCCCGATAGTATATCGATATATATAAAAGAACATGTCCTGACTGACTGACTGACTGACTGATAATCAACGCCGAGCTCAAACGCCTCATCCTAGGAACGTGAAATTTGGAAATTATATTACTTTTATTGCGTAAGCATCCACTAAGAAAGAATTTGTGAAAATTTTACTCCTGAGGGGAAGAAACTGGAAAACGAACTTTTATCTAAAACAATGTATATCTCGAAAACCAAAAATGAGGAGATTTTGAAATTTAAAAAGATACATGTTTCACCATTTTTTGAAAATTCGGTTTCCCGGACCTCAAATGTGGGTTGGAAAAATGGGTTATTTGGTTTTTAAAGTAGCTGCTACTCAAAAACTGTGAATGCTATAGGAGTAAAAATTAGTATTTAGTTTCTACTCCAAAAATAATGAAATACGTGTTTTAGCATTTTTTGAAAATTTGGTTTCCAGGACTTCAAATATGGAGTGGAAAATAGGGTTACTTGGTTTTAAAGTAACTGCTACTCAAAAACTGTAAATGCTACAAAAGTAAAATTAGTATTTAGTTTCTACTCTAAAAATAATAATATACGTGTTTCACCATTTTTTGAAAATTTGGTTTCCAGGACCTCTATCTATGTATCTATCTATCTATCTATCTATCTATCTATCTATCTATCTATCTATCTATCTATCTATCTATCTATCTATCTATCCATCCGTCCGTCCGTCCGTCCGTCCGTCCGTCCGTCCGTCCGTCTGTCTGTCTGTCTGTCTGTCTGTCTGTCTGTCTGTCTGTCTGTCTGTCTGTGTCCATCCATCCATCCATCCATCCATCCATCCATCCATCCATCCATCCATCCATCCATCCATCCATCCATCCATCCATCCATCCATCCATCCATCCATCCATCCATCCATCCATCCATCCATCCATCCATCCATCCATCCATCCATCCATCCATCCATCCATCCATCCATCCATCCATCCATCCATCCATCCATCCATCCATCCATCCATCCATCCATCCATCCATCCATCCATCCATCCATCCATCCATCCATCCATCCATCCATCCATCCATCCATCCATCCATCCATCCATCCATCCATCCATCCATCTATCTATCTACCTATCTATCTATCTATATAGATATATAGATATATATCAGGCCTGAAATTTTGGCTTATAAAGCGGGCCGGGCCCAGTTGTCGACGGACCGGACCGAGTCGGGCCGTAAAATATCGCCCCGTGCAGTGTGCAGGGAAGCCGCGACGGGAATGCTAGTATATATATATATTTGTGCGCATGTTTATGGAAGTAATATAGATCATCATCAAGATCACGTCACAACAGTCAGTCTGCCCTGCAACAGAAAAAAACATTTGTCTGCTTTGATGAGCCGCCAAAAGCATGGACAAAAATTTGAACCACATTTTTTAAACTTTCGTAAAACATTTTTTTCTCATGTTTTAACAAATTATATTTTGTTTTATTGCGCTAAAAATCCTTTGTTTTAAAGCTCAGTATCAAATAATTCATTGTTCCGCCATGAAAAGAATGTATATAAATGTCAAATAATAAAATATTGCCTCTTTGTTAACGTTTAGTTGTAAATCTCATTTTCTGTTTTCTTCGCTTTTCATTCTATGGTACCTCAATTTCTTTTATTCTTTCTTTTTTTCCTTTTTTTCTCTCTCATTCTTTCTCTCACTCTCTTTCTATTGCTGTGGTTCATAGCATGTTTTCTCCATATTTCAATTAAGTAGTCACAAAAAACTAACCAGAACTAAAAATACCGCCGCTAGAATGCACATTTTATGGGTGATAATGTTTCGGGAGAGCAAGAGAATCACATATCATTATTTATTCATTTGTAAAAAACTGTTTATTAAAAATAAAATGTGTTTTATAAATGGTTTTTAGTTTACATCTTTATTTATCTTTATAATGTTGTTAAAATTGCTCGAGTTTGCAATTTGGAACAACATCTCCGCTGACATAATTGAAGCAAAAGATAAGAATGATTTTTTTTTTAATTACAAAAGTTTTCGTTATATATAGAAGAGACTGCAGCGCATTCTTGACTATTGTAGTAAAAAGCTCAGCTTTCTCTTATTTTATAAATGAATAAATGCTTATGATTTAAAAATATATATATATATATATATATATTTGAAACTATCTATATAATAGATAAATATATATATATATATATATATATATATATATATATATATATATATATATATATATATATATATATATATATATATATATATATATATATATATATATATATATATATATATATATATATATATTTGAAACTATCAAGATAATTTTAAATTGTGTTTACCATAACAGCAACCTTTCTCCTCCTTCTCTCCAAGAAAGCGTCTTGTCCGATTTATTGCGCTTATGCACCACTGAAGTTCCGTTCACTGGCCCCGACGGTGTTCTCTATGTACAGGCCGACGGTGTGGCTATGGGATCGCCGTTGGGTCCTACATTTGCAGGATTTTATATGGGACATTTGGAAAATAAAGTGTTCAACGGTATTCTTCAACAACCACATCTGTATGGACGATATGTCGACGATATTTTTGTCTGTTGCCGCGACGTTTCCGAACTAATGGTTTTGCGTGATACTTTTGAGGAACATTCTGTATTACATTTCACGTTTGAATTGAGTGACATTAACCGGCAGTTACCATTTCTGGATACGCTAGTCTCTCAGTTTGAGTCCGGTCTGAAACTGAGTGTTTATACTAAGCCGTCTTCGACTGGGGAGACTTTAAATGCACTTGGATATAGCCCAGATCGTTATAAAGTTAATGTTATCAATAACTACCTACACAGAGCCTACCGTGTTGCAGAGAATTGGATTGAGTTTGATCGTGAGACTCAAAAAATTAAAACTTTACTGGTGAACAATAATTTTACAGACACTGAAATAGATAAAACTATACAGGTGTTTTTGGACAAACAGCTTGCAAATACTATGGGAGTTGCTGCTGATTGTGGAAAAAAACTTCCCATAGCGTTATACTATGGAGCCCAAGTGCATGGAGGACTGGAGACTGATGGAAAGGTTCTTAAAGATATTATCTCAAACAATGTTTTTGTCACTTCTCCTGATACCCACCAGTTAAAAATAATAATCTACTACAAAACTAAAAAAACTCATCAATTAGTTATGAAAAATAATCTGGTTAATTCTAATTTTCTCAAGAGAACCAACGTAGTTTATCAGTTTCAATGCCCTTTCCAACACGATAATAAAACTAGTTACATTGGACAGACTCGAACAACTCTGGCTAGAAGATTGACGATGCACGTTCAGGGCGGGGGTATCCGTGCTCATTTCCTGCGTGAACACAAAGCTATTCCTCTTACAAGATCAATATTGAATGAAAATACTACAATACTATCTTCTTCTAATGATATATTGCGGTTAAAAATACAGGAGGCCTTATATATACATAGAGAAGCACCTATCATGAACATTCAGCGAGATGCCTTTAATCTCACATTACAACTATTTGGAGATTATAAAACTCTAACTTGTGAGGTCAAAAATATAAAGCCCAAACTTAACAATTCTTCGGTAAAATTAACTTCTACCTATACCCAGGGTCTTGAGATTGTCGGTGGAGTTACAGGTGGTGCGACTGATTTTGAATTACACAGTGGCTACAGTGGTGAGCCCGTTTCCAGTCGTCCCGTTCCAAGTCCTGCCACCGATATCTTTTTTGATGCGGACACTTCATTTTCTTCTTTCGAGCCGTGCGAGGAGCAGTGTGGTGATCCTGTTGAAGATAAATTAGATATCGGCCCCTCGTCCATGTCGACATCTGCTATGGATCATATCGTGGACCCTGAAAGTGGCGGCGGTGAGAGCAGTGACGGCTCTCGACACGAAAGCGTTGGCCAGCCGGTCCGCGACAACTCGTCATCTACGTGCGATCGGGTTTCGGTAGATGCGACATTGTGTGACGACCGTGCTGATGAGATTGTTTCGATAAATGAAGCAGTTAATGATGAAAATGTTCTTTTGGCAAGAATGGCGGCAGTTCTGCATTGTGACAATATAACTATGCGACGTCGACGATAACGTTTTGTGTAAAATTACGTGGCATTTTAATTAATTAATTTAATTTTGGCAATTCTTCAGAGATGGTTTCCGTTTTAACTATGTCATGGTTGCGCGAGATTTGATGTAGATCTGTCGTTTGACAATTAATATATTTTGCTTTTCGACCGTATTTTTAAATGTATAACAGTTTTATTATATAATTTCTTTTTAATATCTCCCTATAGTAAAATAAATTAACATGTTATTCTCGAAAAATAAATATTATTATTTTGTTTCATTATCGGTTTTAACTAATTTCACTTTTCATTATTCTATCCTTGTTTTGTTTCTCTTTTCGGGCTCTGATGATGACAAACTAACTGTCGAAACGCGTTAGCCCTGTTTATTACTTGAAACTTATAAGTTACTCCTTTTAGTTTATTTTATTTATTTTATAACATAACTGTCTTTTTAAATTTTTAAAATTTTTTTTACAAATAAACGTAAATACGGCTACATACAAGGAATTCGTTAATAGTCTATCTTCCCAACAACGGGCTTCACTTCGACGTTTTGAGTCTTTGGCAAAAAAATTAACAAATACAAAATGGGCAATTATATTCAATGGAGTTTACGTACAAGAATATATATATTTATATATATATTATATATATATATATATATATATATATATATATATACGAAAAAGATTGTGGAATTAAGTGATCTAAGAAACACAACTCGCCATTTGGCAGAAACAACTTTTCGAGCCAAATTCTCAACCTTTCGGTAAAAGACTCGCTTTTCGAGACAACAATTAGTCAACAACTTTTCCGTTAAACTTTTATTGTCAGACCTACGGACCGTTTCAACTTTATCAGTCATCATCAGGGTTAAAAGTAAAACGAGAAGAGTAAACAAAGAGGAAAACCAAAATTGTCAAGAAATTGGCACACCAACAAAAGACTTAACATTCCACTTGTCAAATCAACAGAAAACAAGGTTCAGCAAATATAACATAAGTAAAACAAAATTGCCATGATGTTTACGACAGGAATCATAAACTAATCTAATCAAAGAAACTATGACAGTTATACTAGTGGAATACACCATAAATTTCTGCGCCTTCGCTGAGTAATATTAGAAAAGACCAGAATTTCTTCAGATACATGACAATGCGAGTCGTCAGGAACAGCTTCAACAGCCAACGTATCTGTATCAGAAAACGAGTCAGAAGTATCAACATGCATCCATGCATGTTATCTTTGTCGTTAAAAGAAGCCCAGGGTAACCAATGCACAGAATTATTATTTTCCTTGACAAAATCTATATAAATAAGTTTATATATATATACTAGCTGACCCAGCAAACGTTGTTTTGCTTTTTCAATTATTTTAGTTTTTTTAATTAAAAGTTTAATGTACACAATTATGACAATTTAAAAAAATTAATATTGAAGAGCAATAAAGTGTACAATGCCCAGGGTTTTTGAAAGTTTTTCTATCGTTCTTCTCTCTTGCTCCCGTTTCCTTCTCCGCTTGCTTTTCCGTTTACTCTCCCGTTTCCGCTTCTTTTCCCGTTCCGCTTGCACTTCTTCGTTCCCGTATATATATATATATATATACTAGCAGTGCCCGTAGCGGCTTCGCTCGCATGAAATTAGAGAATTTGAACCGTGCATACATAGTAGAGTACCCACTGCACGGATCAATTTTTTAAGTCTCGGCTCCGCCCGTCGACAACTTGGCCCAGCTCGTTTCAAAAACCGAAATAACTGGCCCGGCACGGCCCGTCTAATATGGGCCCGGCCCGTTTTTACAGGCCTAGAAGTTCTATATACTTGATGAAAAACTTCGGCCCGTCCCACCTTGACTTCAGGGTTAGCCCGGTTCGTCTGAACACCCTAAAATCACTCAAATGTCTATATACTTGGTTAAAAATATCGGCCCGTTCCACCTTGATTTAAGGTTTGGGCAGGGCCGTATGAAAACCCTAAAATAACGGCTTGGCCCGTCCGTCCGGTGATAAACTGAACTCATCTACTTTTAACCGGCCCAAAACCTCAAAATACTAATTTTCACATCTGTAGCATTTACAGTTTTTGAGTAGCAGTTATTTTAAAATCAAATAACCCCTTATCCACTTCACATTTGAGGTCCTGGAAACCAAATTTTCAAAAAATGGTAAAACACGTATATCTTTGTTTTTAGAATAGAAACTAAATACTAATTTTTACATCTGTGGTATTTACAGTTTTTGAGTAGCAGTTACTTTAAAAAACAAATAACCCTATTTTCCACCCCACATTTGAAGTCCTGGAAACCAAATTTTCAAAATATTGTAAAACCCGTATATCATTATTTTTAGAGTAGAAACTAAATACTAATTTTTACTTTTGTAGCATTAACAGTTTTTGAGTAGAAGCTTCTTTAAAAACCAAATAACCCAATTTTCCAACCCACATTTGAGGTCCGGGAAACCAAATTTGTAAAAAATGGTGAAACACGTATATCTTTATTTTTAGAAAAGAAACTAAATAATAATTTTTACATCTGTGGTATTTACTGTTTTTGAGTAGCAGTTACTATAAAAGACAATTAGCCCTATTTTCCACCCCACATTTGAAGACCTGGAAACCAAATTTTCAAAAAATGCTAAAACACGTATTACATTATTTTTGGAGTAGAAACTAAATACTAATTTTTACTCCTGTAGCATTAACAGTTTTTGAGTAGAAGCTACTTTAAAAACCAAATAACCCAATTTTTCAACCCACATTTGAGGTCCGGGAAACCAAATTTGTAAAAAATGGTGAAACACGTATATCTTTATTTTTAGAAAAGAAACTAAATAATAATTTTTACATCTGTGGTATTTACTGTTTTTGAGTAGCAGTTACTATAAAAGACAATTAGCCCTATTTTCCACCCCACATTTGAAGTCCTGGAAACCAAATTTTCAAAAAATGCTAAAACACGTATTTCATTATTTTTGGAGTAGAAACTAAATACTAATTTTTACTCCTGTAGCATTAACAGTTTTTGAGTAGAAGCTACTTTAAAAACCAAATAACCCAATTTTCCAACCCACATTTGAGGTCCGGGAAACCGAAATTTCAAAAAATGGTAAAACAAGTATCTTTTTATTTTTCAAAAAGAATCTATTTACCAAATTTCAAAATCTCCTCATTTTTGGTTTTCGAGATATACATTGTTTTAGAAAAAAGTTTGTTTTCCAGTTTTTTCCCCTCAGGAGCAAAATTTTCAAAAATCCTTTCTTAGCGGATGTTTACGCTATAAAAGTAATATAAGTTTCAAATTTCACGTTCCTAGGATGAGGCGTTTGAGCTCGGCGTTGATTATCAGTCAGTCATCAGTCAGTCAGTCAGGACATGTTCTTTTATATATATAGATGCGAGGCGGAGTTGCCGATCCGACAGTCGTGGGTTCGAGTCTGAAGTTGAGACATGTATATTTGCGTTATTTCGTGGTGGATTGTACGCCATCCAAGTTTCTGATATATGTGGCTCGTAAAAACATATCAACGCTATGTTTCCTTATAATATATATATATATATATATATATATATATATATATATATATATATATATATATATAGTTTAAGAAACTGTAATTAAATTAACATACATAAAATGAGCTGGCGTTATGAGGATAAAATAAGTATAATTAAAAAAGTTTTATTAAAGGATATAATAATAATAATAATAATAATAATAATAATAATAATAATAATAATACTAATAATAATAATAATAATAATAATAATAATAATAATAATAATAATAATAATAATAATAATAATAATAATATTAATATTAATATTAATATTAATATTAATATTAATATTAATATTAATATTA
This sequence comes from Erpobdella octoculata, assembly GCA_963978895.1. Lineage (NCBI taxonomy): Eukaryota > Metazoa > Annelida > Clitellata > Hirudinida > Erpobdellidae > Erpobdella > Erpobdella octoculata. The sequence continues at coordinate 7,760,105 of OZ022244.1, read as the reverse complement.
ATATTAATATTAATATTAATATTAATATTAATATTAATATTATTATTAATATTAATATTAATATTAATATTAATATTAATATTAATATTAATATTAATATTAATATTAATATTAATATTAATATTAATATTAATATTAATAATAATAATAATTATAGCAAGTATTATGATAATAAATGATTGAATTTAGTCGAAATTACATAAGATATTTAAATAAATAAAATCAAGAATTTCTCCGCTTTCGTCGAACAGTGATATCTCGTTTGAAAGTAAATGGAGGAAGGAACTGGATGAGTACGAACAAATGTCATCAATCGGACATTCTTCTTCGACGCAGGTGCGCGCGGTATCATCAGAAGTTTAAAAACGCAAAATCGTGAAAATTTGAGATGCCCTAAAAAAACTTTAAATTACTAATTTTCCTAAAGTCTTTCAATATCACCCATCATTTTATTAGTAGTGATTTCAACTTAATAAAATTATAACTGCACACTATTTTTTTTTTTCAAAAATGTGTTCAACTAATGCCAACTGGCAAATATCATATACACTCATGTCTATAAATAAAATATCAGTTTTTCAAAAAATTAAAGCGCTGAACAAAGTTTCAAAGTTAAATCTTTTTTTTGTTATAGTTTTTATTCCAAAAATTCATTGTAGTTGTTCACAGTTCTAAATCTGGTGGGCAGTTATCATTTTATTAAGTTGAAATCACTACTAATAAAATGATGAGTGATTGGAATTTTTTAAAATAAATGAGATTGACAAATCGAGGGCCAACTGTTTAGTTTGCAATGAAAAACTAAAACGGGGAAAAGCTATTCGCGCACTTTTGGTACGAGTGGATTGATTACACATCTGAAAACATGACACCCAGACAATTTTTCTAAATATTATGGAATCTGTGAAAATGACAAAAAAGGAAAAACAGAAGACGAATTGAAAGCTGCCAAAAAAGCAAAAACCGTCCTGGGTACCCACCAAAATAATTTTCAGAAAAATCGGCAAACATTTTGGTTGCTGTAAAATTTTTCATATTAAGGATTGCCGATTAATCAGAGCGAAACCGGAATCGGCAAATTTTTGAACAAAAATTCGGAAAATCGGAAATCGACAAGAAATTGAAATCGGTTACTTCCTAATATATATATATATATATATATATATATATATATATATATATATATATATATATATATATATATATATATATATATATATATATATATATATATATATATATATATATATATATATATATATATATATATATATATATATATATATATATATATATATATATATATATATATATATATATATATATATATATCATTGTTGTCATTTTAGGCTGACATTATATATTGCAAGTTATCATGTACAAAAAACTTATTTAATTAAGTTTAGAAGGGCAAAAGCTTGATCGCTCCCCATTGCAGATTAACCCTGCCGCTGAGCTGGGACTAATTTTTGTTCATATGTTAAATTTTGACTGTGATTACTTTTGAAAACCATAATTGATCATTTTACAAAATGGCCGATAACGCAAAATACATCATCAAAATCAAATCATACAAGTGGATCCATGTAATACTGCACAAGCTTTAAAAGGTTCTTATTACCAGCATCATCCCACTCATATGGAGAAGAGTCTTTAATTTTTTGTGATTTTTCAACTTATTTTTTATTTTTTTCAAAGGTTTTAATATAAAAAATTATTTTTTTTGAAAAGGTTTTTAAAACAGTGACTTAAGACTATTTAGCATTTAATTCAAGTTTATAATTAACATTTGAAATGAGTTATGACTAGTATTTTATCTACTATAACAACTTGTAAAATTCAATATCAGCCAATTTTTAAAGTGGCCGCCAACGCCACACCCACCGCCAAATTTCACGCAAACAAGTGGATTCATGTACTATTGGACCTCCTCTACAAAGTCCACATAACCATCCCCCCGGGTGACCGGGTGAGAGCTGAGTCAATAGCCAGCCTAATGTTTACAAGAAACAAATAACAAGCTGCTACAGTATGGGATAGGTCATAACAATATCTGCCCAATATGAGAGTGGATTTGCTGATTATTTAACTACTTTTAATTAGGACTGAAGCAAAACTAAACTAGGTATGCAAAAGCGCATTAAACCAAGTTATGAAACCAATAGTAATTGCCATCAATGTACGGTAAGGGGAGAGGACAACATATCTGGGTCATCTCATTCCGACTATAATTGAATTGCGATCAAAACTTGAAAGATCAACAGACAAATTGGTAGCTCCTCTTGTGGAGGCCTTGACCTCTGGCATCAAGAAGAGCTTTCAGTCTATCTTAACAAACGATGAACACTTGATTGCGTCTGTGCTTCTACCACAGTTCAAGTTAAATTTCCTATTGGGAGCCAAAAGATTGGATGTCAAACGGAAAGTGCTAACATATATTCAACAACTTGCAGATTAGACTACTGAAATTTGTGGAAACTGCCGACAAGACACAGCTGCAACTGAATTTAGTAGACATGAAGAGGGGGATGATTTGTATGAGTTTGCCTAGCAAAGAACTGGAAGATTATCTGGGATCTAAAGCATCGAATGTTCAATCACTAAAGGATTATCCATCTGTACAGAGCGCGTTCATAAAATCAAATTCTACGCTTCCCAGCAGCTCAGCTGTTGAATGATTATTTAGTATTGCTGGATCATTCCATTGTTACCGCTACAGAGATGCAAAATGACTAACACTTTGTTTGATCGTATGGTATTTTTGAAGAGTCGTTCCAGTTTGAACAATTTTTCTACTTCTTCGTAATTCAAATTTTATGTATGAATTAAATAACACTTTGTTTTCATTATTAAATAATATTTTATATCCATTAAAGGCAAATTTGTTTTGTTTTTATTTTTTATTTGCATAAGTAAATATACATTTATATACATTTTTATGTTTTCTTAAAAAGTAGTTGAAAAGTAGTTCACTACTTTAGTAGTAGTTAACGAAGTAGTTATAACTACCTCTCTTCTAAAGTAGTTAACATGTAGTTATAACTACTTCTGTCATGAGGTAGTTTGTAGGTAGTTATAACTACAATTTAAGTAGTTAGTGCCCATCACTGTTTATATTATAAAGCACCGATAGCAGAGCTGTCGTATCGTAAGTTCGGAAGAGAATGAGCTCTATGAAATCAAAACAAAGGTATCCGGCGGCACCATAGATATCTATGGGCGGCACTAAACAACACACATATTTATTTAATTTAATATTTATATTTAAAACCTTTAAAACTTAAGAAAATTTTTTTTGTATAATTTAACTATATATTAATTTATTTTTATTTTGTAGAAAAAAAATTTACTTCACCTTACTACCGCTGACCAAAACGTTTTTTGTCCATAAAACATCAACGAAAAAACAAATTTACAAATTTACATATATACATATATACATATATACATACATACATACATACATACATACATACATACATACATACATACATACATACATACATACATACATACATACATACATACATACATACATACATACATACATACATACATACATACATACATACATACATACATACATACATACATACATACATACATACATACATACATACATACATACATACATACATACATACATACATACATACATACATACATACATACATACATACATACATACATACATACATACATACATACATACATACATACATACATACATACATACATACATACATACATACATACATACATACATACATACATACATACATACATACATACATACATACATACATACATACATACATACATACATACATACATACATACATACATACATACATACATACATACATACATACATACATACATACATACATACATACATACATACATACATACATACATACATACATACATACATACATACATACATACATACATACATACACACACACACACACACACACACACATACATACATACATACATACATACATACATACATACATACATACATACATACATACATACATACATACATACATACATACATACATACATACATACATAACTAAATACATACATACATACATACATACATACATACATACATACATACATACATACATACATACATACATACATACATACATACATACCTACATACATACATACATACATACATACATACATACATACATACATACATACATACATACATACATACATACATACATACATACATACATACATACATACATACATACATACATACATACATACATACATACATACATACATACATACATACATACATACATACATACATACATACATACATACATACATACATACATACATACATACATACATACATACATACATACATACATACATACATACATACATACATACATACATACATACATACATACATACATACATACATACATACATACATACATACATACATACATACATACATACATACATACATACATACATACATACATACATACATACATACATACATACATACATACATACATACATACATACATACATACATACATACATACATACATACATACATACATACATACATACATACATACATACATACATACATACATACATACATACATACATACATACATACATACATACATACATACATACATACATACATACATACATACATACATACATACATACATACATACATACATACATACATACATACATACATACATACATACATACATACATACATACATACATACATACATACATACATACATACATACATACATACATACATACATACATACATACATACATACATACATACATACATACATACATACATACATACATACATACATACATACATACATACATACATACATACATACATACATACATACATACATACATACATACATACATACATACATACATACATACATACATACATACATACATACATACATACATACATACATACATACATACATACATACATACATACATACATACATACATACATACATACATACATATATCTATATATATAAAAGAACATGTCCTGACTGACTGACTGACTGACTGACTGACTGACTGACAGATGACTGACTGATAATCAACGCCGAGCTCAAACGCCTCATCCTAGGAACGTGAAATTTGGAACTTATATTACTTTTATAGCGTGAACATCCGCTAAGTTTGAAAATTTTGCTCCTGAGTGGAAAAAACTGGAAAACAAACTTTTTTCTAAAACAATGTATATCTCGAAAACCAAAAATGAGGTGATTTTGAAATTTGGTATATAGATTTTTTTTGAAAAATAAAAAGATACGTGTTTCACCATTTTTTGAAAATTGGGTTTCCCGGACCTCAAATGTGGGTTGGAAAATTGGGTTATTTGGTTTTTAAAGTAGCTTCTACTCAAAAACTGTTACTGCTACAGGAGTAAAAATTAGTATTTAGTTTCTACTCCAAAAATAATGAAACACGTGTTTTAGCATTTTTTGAAAATTTGGTTTCCAGGACTTCAAATGTGGGGTGGAAAATAGGGCTAATTGTCTTTTATAGTAACTGCTACTCAAAAACAGTAAATACCACAGATGTAAAAATTATTATTTAGTTTCTTTTCTAAAAATAAAGATATACGTGCTTCACCATTTTTTACAAATTTGGTTTCCCGGACCTCAAATGTGGGTTGGAAAATTGGGTTATTTGGTTTTTAAAGTAGCTTCTACTCAAAAACTGTTAATGTTACAAAAGTAAAAATTAGTATTTAGTTTCTACTCTAAAAATAATGATATACGGGTTTCACAATTTATTGAAAATTTGGTTCCCATGACTTCAAATGTGGGGTGGAAAATAGGGTTATTTGGTTTTTAAAGTAACTGCTACTCAACAACTGTAATTGCCACAGATGTAAAAATTAATACTTAGTATCTACTCAAAAAAAAAAGATATACGTGTTTCATCATTTTTTGGGTTATTTGGTTTTTAAAGTAGCTGCTACTCAAAAACTGTTAATGCTACAGAAGTAAAAATTAGTATTTAGTTTGTACTCCAAAAATAATGAAATACGTGTTTTAGCATTTTTTGAAAATTTGGTTTCCAGGACCTCAAATGTGGGGTGGAAATAAGGGTTATTTGATTTCAAAATAACTGCTACTCACAAACTGTAAGTGCTACAAATGTAAAAATTAGTATTTTGAAGTTTTGTGCCGGTTAAAAGTAGCTAAGTCCAATTTATCATCGGCCGGGCCAAGCCGTTATTTTAGAGTCTTCACACGGGCCAGGCCAAACCTTAAATCAAAGTGGGACGGGCCGAGGCTTTTCACTAAGTATATAGATATTTTAGTGATTTTAGGGTCTTCAGTTTGGCCGGGCCAAACCTGAGGTCAAGGTGGGACGGGCCGAAGTTTTTCATCAAGTATATAGAACTTCTAGGCCTGTAAAAATGGGCCGGGCCTAATTCAGACGGGCTGTGCCGGGCCAGGAGTTTGGGTTTTTAAAACGGGCTGGGCTAATTTGTCGACGGGCCGAGCCGAGACCTAAAAAAATTATCTCTACTATGGATGCACGGTTCAAACTCTCTAATTTCATGCGAGCGAAGCCGCTACGGGCACTGCTAGTACATACATACACACACACACACACACACACATACATACATACATACATACATACATACATACATACATACATACATAAACACAGACACACATACATGCACATACACATATATAAAAATGAATGTTTGTATGTATATATATATATATATATATATATATATATATATATATATATATATATATATATATATATATATATATATATATATATATATATATATATATATATATATATATATATATATATACACAAACATTCATTTTTATATATATAGATTATTATTATTTTTTTATATTATTTATTTTTCTCTATTCGCTCATCGAATTATTTGAGCAACATTTTTTTCTTTTTGTTTCTGGGCTTTTTTTGGGTTCTGTTTACATATTTCCTAAAGGATTTAAAAAAACAAAGTTTTAGCGGTTCACTTGTTAAATTTGCAATTTATTGTTTTAACGATTCTACTGAGTGGATCTTTTTTCAGCTTGATATATGTAATATATTAAGGTTATTTCACAATTTTAAATTAAAAATAATGTTTATCCTTTACAGTACAAGGTTTACAAATCTATATATATATAAAAGACTGGCTGACTGACTGACTGAGTGATAATCAACGCCGAGCTCAAACGCCTAATCCTAGGAACGTGAAATTTGGAACTTATATTGCTTTTATAGCGTAAGCACCCACTAAGAAAGAATTTTTAAAAATTTTGCTCCTGAGATGATGAAACTGGAAACAAATGTTTTTCTAAAACAACGTATATCTCGAAAACCAAAAAGGAAGCGTTTTTGAAATTTATTATCTCGATTCTTCTTAAAAATTGAGAAAATACTTGTTTTACCATTTTTTGAAAATTTGGTTTCCAGGACCTCAAATGTGGGCTGGAAAATAGGGTTATTTGATTTTAAAGTAACAACTACTCAGAAACTATAAATGCAACAGTGGTACAAATTATAATTAGTATCTTCCTTAAAAAATAATGATATACGTGTTTCACTATTTTTTAAAATTTGGTTTCCAGGACCTCAAATGTCGGGTGGAAAATGGAGGTGGAAAAATGGGGTGGAATAAGTTTTGAAGTTTGATATCTAGATTCTTCTTAAAAAATAAAGAAACACGTGTTTCATCTAAAAAAAATCCGGGCAGGGCACTATGGATTTTCTCGCCAAGTATATAGAAATTGTAGGCCTGTAAAAACGGGCCAGGCCCAAATTAGATGGGCCGTGCTGGGCCTGAAATTTTGACTTATGAAGCGGGCTGGGCCAAGTTGTCGACGGACTGCATCGAGTCGGGCCGTAAAAAATTGCCCCGTGCAGTACGCTACTGTGGATACGAAGTTTCAAGCGAGCGAAGCCGCTACGGGAATGCTAGTTCACATATACAATAACAAACAGTGAATTAAAACACTATTAATAATCGACACTTACCGGTATCTTGGCGTACAGATTGGGCCACAAATGGAGTTTGTATCAGTAACACATAATTCAGAAAAGCCTTCGCTCTATTTCATGAGCACCTTTAAAGCCATGTCAAAGATTATACATACTAAGAACTCATTTAATCACAAGCTTGATCACCTCACAATCAAAAAGTTTTTCTGAGTTCTTTAACTTCTGCTGATATCAAAATAAGAAGCTTTTCGAGAAGATGGCGTAGATTGCCATAAAATACGCCAAATGCGATTTTCCACACTTCTGTTAGGTTAGGAAGACCTGGAATTCTTCAATTACGTTGATGGAATCCAGAGATTTGTAGTAAAAAATTAGCATATGTCCTGTAAATAGCGAAAAAGAAAAATGACATTTTCATGCAGGATGTTTTCAGGAGTAACACAGCAATCATGGGCAAAATTAGAAAATTTGGTTTAACCAAAAAGAACCCACTGTGGCTCTTGGTTTGAAAACGACAAAAAATATACAAGACTGTAGGTGGATTTGGGCTGAGACAGTTCAGCACAAGAGTTGGACCCGGCCAGTGGTTGATTGATGAAATTGACAAAATGAAAGCGGATCAGTACTTGAAATGTGTGAAAGTTTGAGCTGCTGCCCTACCTAACAGACTTTGATCTTCAAATGGAAGCCCATGGCCAACATCATTTATTATGCTGGATGTCGGACAGTGGAATCACTGGAACATAAAAACAGAATTGTCCTCAAACTGATGGTCCTCGACATACAAGACATTTTTAGTGAAAATGTTGAGGGAAGCGCTGATAAAAAGATTACTCTACAGCCATGGAGCCCCGAATTCCCACGGTGAAAAGCACCAGAATCTCTGACTTATGTGCCTGAAAAGAATCCCATCATAATGTTTGAGATGTGTTAGTGGTCACGGATGGGATTCATACAACTCTAAAATTATACTTAATGGTATTTTTTGGTCCCCGGTTTTGGAATTTTCTACCTTCGGACTACAGGGCTCTGGGCATTGATGTCTTCAAGAGAGCCGTTAAACAGTTAATTTCGTCTACACGCTTTTGTGACTTTTTACCGCGTAAATAGGTTTTATTGTAATTTGTATAGGATGCTTCTCTAGCAAGATTAATATCCCTTTCAAATGTCCTACGTGATTTACTTTTTTAGGTTGATATTATTTCTGTTCTGATTTTTAGTTTTTTTTGTGAATAAACGTTTTATATATATACTAGCAGTGCCCGTAGCGGCTTCGCTCGCATGAAATTAGAGAATTTGAACCGTGCATACATAGTAGAGTACTGCACGGATCAATTTTTTAGGTCTCGGCTCGGCCCCTCGACAACTTGGCCCAGCCCGTTTCAAAAACCGAAATTCCTGGCCCGGCACGGCCCGTCTAATATGGGCCGTGCCCGTTTTTACAGGCCTAGAAGTTCTATAGACTTGATGAAAAACTTCGGCCCGTCCCACCTTGACTTCAGGTTTAGCCCGGCCCGTCTAAACACCCTAAAATCACTAAAATGTCTATATACTTGGTTACAAATTTCGGCCCGTCCCACCTTGATTTAAGGTTTGGGCAGGGCCGTATGAAGACCCTAAAATAACGGCTTGGCCCGCCTGTCCGGTGATAAACTGAACTCATCTACTTTTAACCCGCACAAAACCACAAAATACTAATTTTCGCATCTGTAGCATTTACAGTTTTTGAGTAGCAGTTATTTTAAAATCAAATAACCCTTTTTCCACTTCACATTTGAGGTCCTGGAAACCAAATTTTCAAAAATTGGTGAAACACGCATATCATTATTTTTAGAGTAGAAACTAAATACTAAATTTACTTTTGTAGCATTTACAGTTTTTGAGTAGTAGTTACTTTAAAAACCAAGTAACCCTATTTTCCACCCCATATTTAAAGTCCTGGAAACGAAATTTTCAAAAAATGGTAAAACACGTATATCATTATTTCTGGAGTAGAAACCAAATACTAATTTTTACTCCTGTAGCATCTAGAGTTTTCGAGTAGCAGTTACATTAAAAACCAAATAACCTTATTCTCCACCCTACATTTGAGGTCCTGGAAACCAAATTTTAAAAAAATTGTAAAACAGGTATATCTTTATTTTTAGAATAGAAACTAAATACTAATTTTTACATCTGTGGTATTTACAGTTTTTGAGTAGCAGTTACTTTAAAAAACAAATAACCCTATTTTCCACCCCATATCTGAAGTCCTGGAAACCAAATTTTCAAAAAATGGTAAAACACGTATATCATTATTTCCGGAGTAGAAACCAAATACTAATTTTTACTCCTGTAGCATCTACAGTTTTCGATTAGCAGTTACATTAAAAACCAAAGAACCTTATTTTCCACACCACATTTGAGGTCCTGGAAACCAAATTTTACAAAAATGGTGAAACACGTATATCATTATTTTTTTAATAGAAACTAAAAACTAATTTTTACATCTGTGGTGTCAGGGGTCGTTCTACCGGACCTCCTGACAAGTGTATCTTGCACCCGTTGACCTGTCTAGACTATCAGTCTAGACAGGAACCTAGACATTAATTGGCAGACGTTGTTTTCTTGTTGTTTGTTGACGTGTTTCCTGAGGCTATATATATAGCGCTTTGAACCCCGCCAGTAGAGTCTAGCTATATAGTATCAGGCAAAGTCCTGCTCGTATTTACATTTGATTTGCGCTTTATTAAAGTTGTTGTTGTCGTGTTGTTGTGTTGCCTTTTTCTTCCTGGTGTTCACGGCATTCCAGCAGGGAAGACTGTTACATTTTGGTGGCAGCGGTGGGATCAAGTAGCATGAAGAAAGAAGTGCAACAAGCAAGTTCGGGAAGAAGATCTCTCTTGCCGATGAAGTTCTCCTTATGACCAAGACTCGCCAGACGTTTTCGGGATCAGCTAACCAGTTACGAGACTTTCCGTGGCTAGAATCGGCCGACCCATCCGTGCTCAAGGTTTGAGTTTCTTTTCGAGTTTTCCCGCCGGTCTGAATTTAGATAAGTAGGTCTTTTATTTAATACTTATCTGGTTAAAGATGAATAGTATGTCGTCCGGTGTTGAGGGTTATGGAAACCTAGTGCAATTACGGGGAGGGAATGTGTATCCAGAAAATTGGAAGGAAGCGGGAAACGTTGAAACGAAAGACTCTGGTGGGTTTAGCAAAGATCCGACATGGGGAAATCGACAAGGAGAACGTCACGAAAAACAAAAACGTAGTGGTATGTAGGACGGCGAAGAAAGGAGGAAAAAGTTGGAAATAGAAAGACAATTGGAGAATTAATTAATAGATAGATCGTTTCGAGAAAGGATGTTGAAATTAGAAGAGAAGATGTTAGAAAAAAAACGAGAAAATAGAAGACTAAGATGGCTAGAATTAGAAGAAGTAAGAAGGAGGGAGGAACGAGCTGAAAGAGAGAGGGAAGAACAAAGCGATAGAGAATGGAAGAACGCGAATTGGAGTCACAAACGAAAAAAAGAGCCAAAGCCGACGGTTGAGGTAACAAAGATTCCATATCCAAAGTTCTCGGAAGGTGACGACGTGGACGCGTTTTTGCTCCGTTTTGAGGCATTGGCCACGGCAAATGATCACCCAAAAAAGGGTTGGGGAATACTTCTCGGATCGTTATTAAGTTCCAAAACTGCAGAGCAGCGGAGGCAACCGACACCCAGCTGAAGACCATGGCGAGTGCAGACACAGTGCACAAGGTGTCGACGCACAAGAACTTTCGTTACAGAAATCACAAAGAAAAAACAGAGGTAAAACCCAGTAATGCATATGGACCGGGCAGTGAGTGTAGGTTCTGCAAACGCAAACACCAGATGGCCAGGGACATTTGCCCAGCCTGGGATCAGACATGCCGTATTTGCAAAAAGAAAAATCACTTTGCAGCAAAATGCAGTAAGAAACATAATGTACATGCAATTGCCGACGATGGATTTGACGACGACAAGGTCTACGGCGTATCGTTTGACACAATATGAACGCCGTAGGCACCAACAAAGCCCTTTATGCCAAGATGCACGTCCAAGGAAGACCCGTGAGGATGCAAATCAACAACGGGGCCTCGGTCAATCTGATAAACGAACGTTTCGTCAAGACAAAACGTATTCGACCTACAGGATCAGTCCTAGTTACGTGGAACCAAACACAGGTAGGTGCAAGGTTGTTCGTTTCAATCCTAAAAATCAAAAGAAACGCCTTATGGATTTCATGGTTGTAAAGAAAAACCTAATGACAGTATTAAGCGCAAAGGGGATTACTGATGGGGTTACTGACAATTCACAGTGAACAGCACTGAGGATGTGATAGATCAGTACAAAGACGTGTTTGTTGATGAGGTAGGATTGCTACCAGGCCGAGTGCACTTGGAGGTAGACCCGAGCATCAGCCACATGACGTGTCAAATCTAAACTGGATCTGCTCGTAAAACAAGAAGTGCTGAGTCCAGCTGATCAACCTACTGACTGAGTAAGCAACATGGTAGTCACAATGAAAAAGTCAGGTGAACTGAGGATCTGTTTAGACCCAGGGCCATTAAATGTTGCATTGAACCGTGAACATTTCCAGTTACCGATTCTCGTTGACGTGATACGAAGCTGACGAAGGCAAAAATATTCAGTAGTGCAGACTTGCAAAATGGATACCATCACGTGTTACTTGGTGGTGGGTCGAGTCTGTTGACAACGTTCGCAACGCCGTACGGAAGGTACCGTTATTTACGTCTGCCATTTGGGCCAAGTGTCTCCAGCGAGCTATTTCAAAAGAAAGTACTGGCAGCTGTGAGAGACTTGCTGAAGCTTTAGAGGATCAGAAAGGGTTAGGAAAAAAATTAGAAAATCTCAGCAAGAACTCAATTGAGGGACTCAGAGAAAATCAACGGGCAACCAAAGAGTAGTCTAGTTTGTTCAAAGAAAATCAATTATTGAAAAAAAAATGGTCAAGCCTGATTAAAGAAAATGTGGAGGTTTTGAAAACAGATGTTGATATAAACAATGAGAGACTGAAAAAGCAAAATAATATTGTGGTTTACAATATGCCTGAGGATGATGATGGTTCAAATGTCAAGAACAAGGAAACAGTTGTAAGATTATTAAAAGAAATTACAGAGAAACAGATGGATAATGACATTTTGGAAGTTTTCAGTTTGGGGAGGAAAATAGAATCTGACAAAAAAACTAAACCATTACTAGTCAAGTTTGTGAATCAAAGCACACAGATTATTGTGACAGAAAATAGTTTTAGATTGAGAAAAAGTGTGGATTTTAAAATGGTAATTTTAAATCATGATCTCTCAAGAGGACAGAGAAGATTGGAAAAAGTTATTGAAGAATAAGAAAAATGAAGTTGGACTTAGAGACGATGTAAAAAATTGGGTATTCAGAATAAGAAGAAAGCCTGGAAGTTTAAGTGTTTTAACCTTCAGGGAAAAATTTTATAAAAATGAGCAGTTTAAGCCATAAAATGAGAAGAAGCAGCATTTCTGTTTAGTACACCAATGCAGATTGTGTTTGTAGTAAGTTCGTGGAGCTACAAGTATCCTCGGAATCTGTTTTTACTAGTCCAGATATAATAATTATAACAGAAATTAACCCAAAAAAATTTAAAGTCTCTCAGCAGTTGTCTGAATTTGGTTTGCATGGTTATCAGGTGCTAACTTTAGGTTTTTTTAAAATGAGTCATATAATGATGTTTTTCAGGGATGATTTCGCAGTTGTGGAAGTGTGCATGACTTTACCTTTTGAATAGAAGTTGTGGACAAAATTGATTATTAAAAGTGAAGCTGTTAACATTCTGTCAGTTTATAGAAGCTCAAACAGCTCTGATGATAATGATAATAAGTTTGTTTGTATATTGAAAGAATTTGCTGCACTAAAAGGGGATCATCTAGTATTGGGGGATTTCAATTTTCCTATTATCAATTGGGAGTTAAAAAATTGCTTGGGATTAAAAGAAAAAACTGAAAACATATTTCTAAAGTTTATTAATGATGGATTTTGGATACAGCACATATCAGAACCTACGAGTACAAGAGAAGGTCAAACACCTCACATCCTGGATTTGATTTTGACTCCTAAAGAGAACATTGGATATATCGAATATATTTTACCTTTGGGCAAGGTAAAGGTGATCATTCAGTTATCGGATTCAGTGTTGATTTAGAAATGTTAACTTGTGGGGTAAGAAACAGGTTATGTTACGATCTTATTGATTTTCACGGATTTAATGAATCTCTGGCAAGTGCTATATCTGCAAGAGCGAAGGGTAACTTTTCTTTGGAATCAGAATGGACGTTTTTTCGCAGAACTTTGAAAGATCTTACTGCGATGTTTGTTCCTCTGAAGAATGCTGGGAAGAAATAAATATTTTGTATGACCTCTGAATTATTAAATTTCATTAGACTGAAACATCATCTATGGAAGCGGATATACAAGTATGGAAAAATTGAAAACTTCTGATGTTCAGAAAAATTAGAGATAAAGTAAAAGATGGTACAAAACAGATGAATATTGAAATTCAGGACAGAATTGCACAGAGCTACAATGCCAACCCAAAATACTTCTGGAACTATGTGAGGAAAAAAACTAGAACATGAGATAAAGTTGGAGTTTTGGACACAGATAGCGGAAAGCTGCACAAAAACATTGATAAAGCAAATGCTTTTGCAAGATATTTTCTTCAGTATATGTTGCAGATGAGGATTTTTGTGGTGAGAGGTTCTATTGTCCAAATGAACCTTTGGGTGGCATGCAGGAACTGAAAAATTAAACAAAAGCAAATCTGCCGGTCCGGATGGTATTTATCCAAGAGTCTTGTGGGAAACCAGAGAATCAATTTTTGAATATATAAACTACATGTTAGAAAAGTCCGCAGAGTTTGGAGATGTGGTCAGTGAATGGAAAACAGGCGACGTGGTCCCCATATATAAAAAGGGCAGCAAAAGTAAAGTTGAAAATTATAGACCAATTATCTTAACTTCTGATTGTTGCAAAAATCTTGAGTCGATTGTTAAAGACCACATCATGAGTTATTTTTTGCAGAACAATTTATTTACTTGGAATCAGTATGGTTTTCTCCCTGCAAGATCGACGACCTCTCAGCTCTTGAAGTTTTTGATAAACTGACTGAGGCTACTGATCTAAACAAAGTTTTTGATGTCTTGTACACAGATCTGGAAAAGGCTTTTGACAAAATCTCCCACAGCAGGCTTTTATATAAATTGGAACAATATTGGGTACATAGGAAACTGCTTTGAAGGATCGAAAATTATCTAAAAGAAAGAACCTTTAAAGTCAGATTAAACGAGGATTTTTCACATCAACTGCCGGTTTTCCGCAGGGGTTTCTCAGGGAAGTGTTTTGGGGCCTTTATTGTTTATTGTATATATTAATGATTTGCAGATGTCATGTGAGAACTCTTTTCTATTTGCTGACAATGCGAAGTTTTACCGGGTTATTGAAGGCATCGACGATGTTTCGGAATTGCAAGCAAATATTAACAAAGCTATGGAATGGTTCTGTAGATGGAGAATGAGTGTTAACTTGAATAAATGTTGTGTATTGAGAGTGGGGAAAAAAGCAATAGGTATCCTACAAACTGTTGGACATATCAGGAGTGAGCCATGAAATACCTATGACAAATAGTGTTTCAGATCTTGGTGTTGTGATTGATGCGGGAATGCAGTTCAAGGAGCATATTGAAAAAAAGTAAATAAAACCAACAACTTGCTGGGAGTGATTGCAAAAATTTTCAAATATTTATCAGAGAATGCATTCGTGTGCCTTTATAAATCTTTGGTTAGATCTCAGATCGAGTATGCAGTCCCTGTGTGGAATCTATATAGGCTAGGCCTTATAAAAGCAAAAGAAAAAGTCTAAAGAAGGGCAACAAGGCTCGTCCTGGCATGAAAAGGTCTGTGCTATGTAGAAAGATTGAAGAAACTGAAACTGCATTTGTTGGTGTATAGAAGGAGACGGGCAAACCTAATCTTGCTCTATGATGTCTGGTCGATTGCGGGAAGAGCATTGCCTTGTTGTGAAACTCTGCTGTGAAGAAAGAGCGAAGGGACACGATTTCAAGTTGGCAACCATGTTGGCACATAAAGACTGCCAAAAGTTTTTCTTCAGCAATAGAGTTGTGGCTGACTGAAACAGTCTGCTAAGAAACGTTGTTGAGGTGTCAAACATTGCTGTGTTTAAGACTTTTCTTGACGATAACTATGGCGACTTTATAACTTTATAACCAGTTTATAACTGCTGATGTTTTTCAGTAGAATTTCGACTGTTTATTGTTTGTTTGTATTATTTCATGTATTTTTTTCGGCGAGGTGCTTGCCCGTGCTGAGTTTTTATTATAATTATAATATAATAATTAAGGCTTTTGAAAAGTTTTAACTATTTCTTTCATAGATACAATACTTACGATGTCTATGATTTTCTAAACAATAACAAGTAAAGATAAAAAATAAATTTTAAAAAAATGCTTTTATTTTCCTCTTTATCTGAGTCAACCAACTAAATTTTTTAATCTTAAACAATGGTTACGCTCAATTTTGCACTTTTATTTAATTTTTTATTATTAATTTTGTTTATTACAGCAACACTAATTTTCATATAAAATCGATTTTGATTCATTTTAATTGATTTAAGGTAGGTAGACGCACATTTAAAAATCGCATGAAGACGTACGAGTATGAGTTGAGCCGTTTATATCTCGATAATTCAAGCGTCTATATAGTCTTTGGTTACATCAGGAGACTCGTAAAAAATCGGGCATTCAACGAGGCCAATGAATACACTTGTCCACGCCTACTAACCTAGATTTGCTCATTACAGACAAACTAACTAACAAACAGAGAGACGAGTGAAGTTAAATAAAAGCATATAAAAATAGGGCATCTTGGTTTCTTATTTACATTTTGCATTTTTTTCACATCATTTTCGATCGTTCTCACGTTTCATTTATAAATGGAATAGAAATCTAAAAGAACTAGTAGATCGTGAGGAAAACATTGAGACACTAAAATCTCCAACCAAGCGACTACGAACCTATAAAGCATACGATTCGGAAGGTGAAATACTTGTCAAAAAAGACAGTTCAAATTTTATTTTTCAACGATATAAAACAAAGCCTGAAATTGAACTAAATACATGCTCACTAGAATGGTGCAAACAACACGAAGAAGTTGGCTAAGAAATAATTGTCATCGCCTGTCAGTATGTCTCTATGTGAAAGTATGTTTTTTTGTAGCGGGTTGCCGGTAACAAAGTTAACAAAAAACATGCATTGCTCGACCCAAACAATGTGAACAAACTTGTTTGTTTTAGCAACAGGTTTGAATTAGATTTGTAACTATAAAATACGAAATATATATATATATATATATATATATATATATATATATATATGACTGTCTGTGAGTTAGTGAGTCTGTCTCTTGTAGAAATCCAAACCGCTGGAGCGATCTTGATGAAATTTGGCAAAGAGGTAGTTTTCATACAGAAAAAGAAAGTTGTAAAAAAAAATGAAATCAGGCACAAAATAAACGGAGCGTAGCGGGAAAGCGAGCAAAAATCTATATATATATATATATATATATATATATATATATATATATATATATATATATATATATATATATATATATATATATATATATATATATATATATCAGTTTATGCATGTAAGTATGCAAGTAAATAAGTGCTTTATGCATTGCTACACCATTCAACCGATTCCATCCCCCGGTTCAGGGGAGCCAAAAAACTTTCTAGTATGTATGTATGTATGTATGTATGTATGTATGTATGTATGTATGTATGTATGTATGTATGTATGTATGTATGTATGTATGTATGTATGTATGTATGTATGTATGTATGTATGTATGTATGTATGTATGTATGTATGTATGTATGTATGTATGTATGTATGTATGTATGTATGTATGTATGTATGTATGTATGTATGTATGTATGTATGTATGTATGTATGTATGTATGTATGTATGTATGTATGTATGTATGTATGTATGTATGTATGTATGTATGTATGTATGTATGTATGTATGTATGTATGTATGTATGTATGTATGTATGTATGTATGTATGTATGTATGTATGTATCTATGTATGTATGTATGTATGTATGTATGTATGTATGTATGTATGTATGTATGTATGTATGTATGTATGTATGTATGTATGTATGTATGTATGTATGTATGTATGTGTAACGGTTGTTACTAATTTTTACTAATTCGTAAATAATTATTTTTATTTTTTTTATTATTTATTTTTTTTATCTGGGGTATTAAATTAAATATCTATTATTTTATCTTTTATTTCTATGCTATGTGACGATATGACGGATTTGTTTTTAAAAGATGATGATATTAGCTGTGTGCTTCGTGCTTTGCTTCGTGCTAATAAATTGTAGCTGTGTGCTTCGTGCTTTGCTTCGTGCTAATAAATTGTTGCTGTGTGCTTAGTGCTTTGCTTTGTGCTATCAAATTATTGTTTCGTGCTTCGTGCCTGACTTCGTGCTAAGTTGTTGATTTGATTTCTCTGTGTGTTGTACCTTGGGAGCTGATAAAGTTTGTGGGTACCTCAGAACTTGTGGTGTCTAAATAAATAAGAACCTGAACGCCGGCTCCTGTTGAAGATTTTCCTCATCGGACAACCGACGTTACATTTCTGGCGCAGTCGACAGGATCAGCATCAACATCGCTGATCTTCATCACAAGGAACGGGCCTACTCAACCAAAGTCTCCCCGAAAAAATCAAGGAAATTTTCTGTGTGGATTCTGTTAGTTTCTTTTTTTTTTATCATTAGGAAGTTATTGTCAGTGCTGTAGGTTAGTGATCAATTAAGGTAGTTAGGATAATGAATACACCGATATCAATGGTGGCGGAGAAACGCTCACGGATTGATTCTGAAAATGAATCGCAGGGAGAGGAGTCGCCACTAAGGCGTAACATAAGTTTTACAGGAATACAATACGAGAGAGATTTAGCGGAGAGGATAAGACAGGAGGAGCGTGAGGACCGCAAAGAAAGAGAGGAGCGTGCGATGCGTATAAAATTAGCTGAGATAGAGAAGGAAGTGAAGTTGGCGGAGTTACAATCACGGCACGCACGCGATGATGGTTATGGCGTGTATAATAATTCCGAACGCGAGACCTACATTCGCAAGGTAAACATTGTTAAGGCAGGATTAATGCCATTCCCTACGGAAAAGGTCGAGTTACCGGCGTTTTTTAAATATCTGGAGGACGAATGCCGTTGCCAAGGGATCGATATATCTGACCAAGGGGAAATGCTTAAAGGCATCGTGGCGGCGCGAGCGGATAATTTATTATATCGTATACCCGTAGAACAGCGGTATAATTACCATTTCCTAAAACAAGCGATTCTTCGGGAATATGGTATTCATCCTGCCACACTTAAGAACGCCTTCGATAACGCGCAGCGCATGCGCGACGAATCATTTACAACGTTTGCCACCAGAATACACAACCTCTGCACATATTATTTAGATAGCTGTGGTGCAGATGGCAGTTACGACCGAGTAGTAAGCATCTTATGTGCCGATAAGATCAAGCAAATACTTCCCCGGGATTGTTTAAATTATGTCATTGATCGTCCAGGTGAAGTCGATAATTGCCATAAGCAAGTTGCTGAGCACGCAGACAACTATGTTCTGCTACATAAAAACACTATGTATAACACAGCATCCAAAATTCATTCTCGATCTAGGGACGAAGAGGAATCGACTGGCCTACAACGGGATAGACCACCTGTAGCTCCCCCGACTTATGCACGGCCTATTTCTCAACCCTCGAAAACTAGCGTAAGCGGTAACATTCGAAAGTGCTACAACTGCGGTAAACTAGGTCACGAGGCACGCGAGTGTCGAGGAACTAAGGTATGTACTAATTTCCAGGAAGTGGGTCATGCAAGTCAGCTCTGCCCACGCAACCCCACTAGAGCTAATATATGTCACGTAGATCTTCTAGGAGTAGATAATGAGGCGTTCGAAAGTTATTTCCTTAATGTAAGGATCGGTGATGTTGCACCAGTGAGAGCCCTCAACGACAGTGGAGCTAACCGTTGCTGTATAAGGGCCAGTTTGGTTGATATTCATCAATGCCCCATACAACGTAAAGGCGTGTTGCGGGGAGCGATAGTGGGTATCGAGCAACCGGTTACTCTGGTTGAACTAACTATAAGGCCTTATTTCTCTGATGACCAATATGTTAGCATAGCCCCGACGATTAAAGAGTGGTTTGCAGTGGTAGATAACCTCCGGGAGGAAGCCCTCTTAACTCCTAGCGTAGTCAAAAAAATTCAAGCCTTGGAATCCTACGAAATGATTACAGCTAGCGCATCAACCATACATATAGAAAAGGACGGCGGCACGTCGCCAACAGATGTTGAAAGTGTAAGGCCAGACAATACGAACGGGACGATTCAGGACATTATGCCGGTACAGAGCGGTCCGGCCTCAGCAGATCCGACCCACTTCCGCCAGGAACAAAAGTTATGTGGTACCCTTAAACAGGTGTGGAAGTTTGGGGAAAAGGAAAAAAAAGGTTTTATGGTGAGAGACGGGCTGTTATATCATAGGGAAAATCTGTGGGGATTACAGTTACACCAGCTATGCCTCCCCGAGGTGAGGGTTCCCCTGGTATTAAAAATGGCGCATGACTCAGTTTGTGCGGGTCATCTGGCTGCCAAGTCGACTAGTCAGCGTATTCGACTCAACTTTTGGTTCCCAGATATAGAGAGTAAAGTCAAAACCTATTGCGAATCGTGTGAGATCTGTCAAAAACGAGCACCTTCTCGGGTCAAGGATCGGGTTCCCATTCAACCCATTCCGCGAGGTGACGAGCGACCTTTCTCGCATTTAATGATCGACTGCATCGGTCCTCTCATCACTGAATCAGATCCCGTTAAAGCAAAACCATTAGTTAATTACGCTTTGGTAATAATTGATAAGTTTTCTCGCTGGCCAGCGGCATACCCCTTACGATCACTAGAAGCAAAGGCGGTATGTGAAGTCTTACTTCAGTTTTTTATGAATTTTTCTATACCGAACGTCATAAGTTCGGATCGTGGAACTAATTTCACGAGTAAGCTGACTCAGGAGTTTTTACGAGTATTGGGTTGCTCTCCACGTTTTAATACTCCTGGTCACCCGGAAGCAACAGGACTGGTGGAGAGATGCAACAAAACCTTGAAGCAGATGCTGTTCAAGTTAGCCTTTGAACATCCCAAGGAGTGGCCAAAGATCCTACCCTTTGTGATGTGGAGTCTGCGGGAAAAGCCGTCATCGACCACTCACGTAAGTCCGTATACCTTAGTGTTTGGTGGTGTTCCTCGTGGCCCCCTATACATTTTAAAAGAGACTTGGTGTGGTCGCGAAGCCCCGGTCTTTTCGATTGGGAGAAATCCGAGTGACTATCTTAGTGATTTGCGTCGTAATCTTGCTATAGCCAGTGAGTACGCCAACAAGTATAGCCAGCACGAACAAGATCGTTATACCTCAAATTATAATTTGCGTAGTTCGCAGCGCGAATACGAGGTAGGTGACATAGTATTAATACTCGCACCTGATAGCGGTCGCAGTAAATGGCTAAACCGCTGGCAAGGTCCTGGGACCATTGTGGGCAAGCATGGTATCGGATCATATATTGTCGATATCAACGGTGCTCAGCGACATATCCACATCAATAAAATACGACGGTACCATCCTCGTATAGAGGAAGCCATCACAAACAATTGTTCCGTCGTATATGACAAAGACCAAGACTTTGGACAGATTAATCTAAATGATACTTGTAATAATTTCACAGAGCTACCCACCTTGAGTTTAGGGCACCTTTCATCTTCTCAGATATTAGATATTCAGGAGATAGTTAACCGCTATCCCAATGTTTTTTCCAAAAAATTTGGTAGATGCGAATTAGCAAGTCATCGCATCCGGATTAGTGCAAACTTCCAACCCAAACGTTTCAAAGCGTATAAAATTCCGGAGTTGTTGAAACCAGACGTCGCTCGTCAGCTCGACGATATGTTAGCTCAGGGGATAATCCAACCGTCTAGAAGCGAGATGGTGAGTCCGGTGGTTTGTGTCCTTAAAGGACATGACAAAACAAAAGGGGTCCGGCTCGCCATTGATTTTCGATACATTAATAAACATTCTGAAGGGGATGCCTTTCCTTTACTTGATGTTCAGGATATCTTACAGAAGGTGGGAGCAGCACAATACATCAGCTGCTTCGACGCTCAAAGCGGATATTGGCAGGTGCCGATACATCCCGAATCTCAATGGCTCACAGCATTCATTTGCAATGATAGCTTATATGAGTTCACCCGAATGCCATTCGGACTAAAATCGGCTGGCAATACTTTTATGCGTCTTATGAAAGAAATTTTGCAACCGATTAATACTTTTGTTGCACCTTTTGTAGATGACGTCGCTGTCTATTCATCAACGTGGGAGGAACACCTGGATCATCTTAATAAGTTTTTTAAGATTATTAATTCTTCAGGTTTAACATTAAATATGAGTAAGTGTCATTTTGGGAAACCAAAGTGATATACCTAGGTCACCTCATTGGATCCGGAACCATTGCTCCCGATCCCGAGAAGGTCCGAAGCCTCCATAAGTTGAGACCCGTTCAAACGACGCGAGACGTGAGAAGTATCATTGCTTTTTTTAGTTATTTTCGAGGATTTATTCCACAATTTGCAGAGGTAGCTGGGGTCATCATCAACTTAATGCGGGGTGGAAAAAACCAAAAGGTAGAATGGCTGGACATACATGAAGAGGCGCTGAACAAGCTAAAAAGACTCCTAGTAGAATCCGTCACCCTCTACACAATTGACTACCAACGAGAGTTTGGTTTGGCTGTCGATGCAAGCGCGGGAGCCGTTGGATGCTGCCTCTTCCAGTGGAACGCGAACCGAGAGGAACAACCCATCGCCTTTGCCAGTGCTAAACTCAGTGACACACAACAAAGATGGGCAACCATCGAAAGAGAAGCCTATGCTGTGGTGTGGGCGCTCCAAAAGTTCAAAGGGTGGTTGCTGCTTTCACAGGTCACGGTCTTCTCCGACCATAATCCCCTTACGTTTCTAACGGAAGTATCGACAAAAAGTTCAAAACTTACAAGATGGGCCCTTGCACTTCAAGAGTTTGATCTTCAGTTCAAGTACCGGGCGGGACGAACCAACATTCCTGCCGATTTCATGTCACGGTCCATAGAAGACGACGGCGCTGAGGTTCCCTCCACAACGATCAAGAAAACTATACAATAATGTAACGTGAGTTACGGGTGTTGATAACATTGCATTCCACCCTTAACTACACTCTTTTTGGGTAGGGAGGTGTAACGGTTGTTACTAATTTTTACTAATTCGTAAATAATTATTTTTATTTTTTTTATTATTTATTTTTTTTATCTGGGGTATTAAATTAAATATCTATTATTTTATCTTTTATTTCTATGCTATGTGACGATATGACGGATTTGTTTTTAAAAGATGATGATATTAGCTGTGTGCTTCGTGCTTTGCTTCGTGCTAATAAATTGTAGCTGTGTGCTTCGTGCTTTGCTTCGTGCTAATAAATTGTTGCTGTGTGCTTAGTGCTTTGCTTTGTGCTATTAAATTATTGTTTCGTGCTTCGTGCCTGACTTCGTGCTAAGTTGTTGATTTGATTTCTCTGTGTGTTGTACCTTGGGAGCTGATAAAGTTTGTGGGTACCTCAGAACTTGTGGTGTCTAAATAAATAAGAACCTGAACGCCGGCTCCTGTTGAAGATTTTCCTCATCGGACAACCGACGTTACAGTATGTATGTATGTATGTATGTATGTATGTATGTATGCAGTATTGGATCAAGGGGGCAACTGAGAGCGAAAAGCTGAGCGGGTAAGCAACAAGGAACGGAAAAGCAAGCGAAAGCGGGAAAGCGTCCGGGATCGGGAAAGCGACTGGGAGCGGGAAAACGACCAGGAGCGAAAAGGCGACCGGGAGCGGGAAAGCGACCGGGATCAGGAAAGTTACCAGGAACAAACGGGAGAGCAAGCGAAAACGAGAAAATGACCAGGAGCGGGAGCACAAGCGGGGAAGGAAACATGAGCGAGAAAAACAAACATTAGATTAAGTAAAGATAAAAAATAATTTTTTTAAAGAAATGCTTTTGAATTGAGCTAATAATAACTCGATAATTCAAGCGCTTCCTCTCGCGCTTATTTTCTGTTTTTAATTCTTTCCTAGCTTTTTTTTGCCCATAAAACGTAAAATAGATTTCCTAAAACTGGCTAAAACTTGCTTGAAACCTTTAAACGTTGTTACGTTAAATAAATTTGAATTTTATTAAGCCATTACCGATTTGAATTTTATTACGCACCCCCGACGCGTTTCATACATGAAACTATTTTACTATTAAAAAAAAAGAACCAAGATTCAGAAAATAACGTATTCGGTTGAATTTTAGTTGTGAATATGTGTTTATATTATATTGTTAATAATCAAAATATAAATATTTTTATAAATTTTTCGTTAACATTTAATTCATATAATGAAAAAAACTTTTCACCTTAGCAACAGAAAATATTCGGCTTAATAAATAACCGAGATTCAGTAAATAACTTATTAGGTTGAATTTTAGTTGTAATTATTATTAATAAATAAAATAACAAAAAAAAATCTAAATTTTTCGTTGACATTTATTTAAATACTAGCTGACCCAGCAAACGCTGTTTTGCTTTTTAAATTATTTTGGTTTTTTTACTAAGAGTATAATGTACAAAATTATGACAATTTAAAAAAATCAATCTCGAAAAGCAATCGAGTGTACAATGCCGGTGTCACGACTTCGCCTCTGCGATAGTCGATATGCCGGAGAAAATTTAAGTCGAAATAAAGTTAAAGACACTCTTTCACGAATACCAATCAAGATTATCAAAATTATCAGCAATAACACGACAGATATAAAACAGTTTCAACTTCGATCAAGCAATGGCGAACAATGGCGAACAAGAACCAGAAGGGAAGAAGTAAATCGCGACAGCCTTATATATACAAGCCCTCCAGGCTACAGGCTACAGGCTAAAACGTTCAAATATTCGCGCAACAATCCGAACACGCAACGTTGTGCAATACCCCTTGCACCACCTGCGCCGGAAATCCCAAAGTTATAGGTCCAGGCACGCACACGCGTAAACGCGGGCGTGACATACCTCCCCCCTAAAGTCGGTAACGATCCTTCTCGTTATCGGCAATATCTTCATTCTTTGATCTGGGTCGATCCGGTTGGCTGAGTGTGGATCCGGTTGACTGAATGGCTTCCTTCGTCGTCGGGTTTCCTGGTGCTCGTCTTGGGAACCTGCAAATCCAGAACAGTCGCGACGATGAGCCACACGCGAAAGAAAGACGTGGTCGAAGAACCTTCCGAGCAAGGACAAATGAGACGTCCTGCAGCTCTTTGTTCAGTGACGCGCTCTTCTTCCTGGAGACCTGCAAATAAAAACTTGCGACCGATCCACTTTATCGTCAACCAAGATCGCCCAAAGAAAGAAATTAACCAAGGAAGGTTACAAAAATACCCATATAAACTAACACCAATTTCTGATAACAATGAAATACTTAACCAAATATTATACACCCTAGGATAAATAAACCTAATTGTAACCACAGCTACTCCAAACCTAATTTAATCGAGACAGGACGTCAGCTACTATATTCTGTTTACCTGACCTATATTTGAAAGTCAGATTAAATTCCTGGATGGCAAGTGCCCATCGAGTCAATTTAGCGCTTTTGGAAACTGACTCGGTAAGGTACGTGAGAGGATTATGATCCGAAAAAATCACGATCTCAGATAACAATATCCAGGATTTGAATTTACTTAGAGCCCACACGACAGCATAAGCCTCTCTCTCTATGGTGGACCACCTCGTCTGAGTAGGGGTTAACTTCAGACTGGCAAAAGCAATAGGGACTTCTGCCCCTTCTCCACTCCCCTGGAACAAACAACACCCAACAGCCACTCCACTAGTATCCGTTGCTAATCCAAACCCTTTACTATAATCAATTGTGCTTAGGGTTGTAGCATTGGTAAGGTCGTCTATGAGTTTTTGTAAGGCGACCTGGTGTTTGCTTTCCCAAAGAATTTTGTTGGGAACACCCTTTTTAGTCAACTCAGTGATAGGATGGGCAGTCTGGGCTAGATTGGGTATGAAGTTGCGGAAATAACTGAACAACCCCA
The DNA here is from genome assembly GCA_963978895.1 of Erpobdella octoculata. Classification (NCBI taxonomy): domain Eukaryota; kingdom Metazoa; phylum Annelida; class Clitellata; order Hirudinida; family Erpobdellidae; genus Erpobdella; species Erpobdella octoculata. The sequence goes on along the minus strand of OZ022244.1, from coordinate 7,733,734 downwards.
TTATCCGCTTGACTTCCTTTTTATTTGTGGGAGGTTTGATCTCTTGTACAATGGCTATTTTATCGGGATCAGGTGCGACAATCCCCGAACCTACGACATGTCCTAAAAATACCACCTTAGGTTGTACAAACCGACATTTTTCCAGGTTTAGGGTCAACCCTACATTTTTAATGATGGTGAAGAATTGCAAAAGATGTAGTTTGTGTTCTTCCCAACTAGACGAAATAACGGCAAAATCATCAATAAACGGCTCCGTAAAGGATCTTATTGGTTGAAGGATCATCGATATCGCCCTCATGAAAGTATTTCCCGCCGATTTTAGACCAAAGGGCATTCTGCGAAACTCAAACAACCCTTCTTCACAAGAAAATGCCGTTAACCATGCTGATTCCGGATCTATAGGAATTTGCCAGTACCCTTTGCGTGCATCAAAACAGCTTATGAATTTTGCTCTGCCGACCTTCTGAAGTACGTTGGGGATATCGGGAATGGGAAAGCAGTCTCCCTTCGTATAACGATTAACATGACGATAGTCGATGGCTATACGGACCCCCTTTTCTCCCTTAGGTCCCTTCAAAACGCAAACCATCGGGCTTACCATAGGACTCTGCGATGGTACAATGACACCCTGGCGAAGCATATCTTGTATCTGATTAGCCACTTCCACCTTCAACAATTCAGGGGTTCTATAGGCTCTCAGGTGTTTGGGGGTAAAGTCAGGAGAAATCGCGATTTTGTGAGATACTACAGAACAAACTCCTAATGATTCTGAGAATATCTCGGGAAAATCATCAATTGTGTCACATAATTGTGTGCGATAATCCTGCGAAAGATGGTCAAAACAGCCCTTTGCCGCCCTACAACTCGGAGGTTTATCCTGATAAGGATCAAACTTACTTGGAAAATCAATCAAACCAAATTCGTGGTCCCTCTCGTATACTACAGAACAATTATTATTAATGGCGGTTTCTATTCGGTCATGGTATTTCCGAATTTTATTTGCATGTAGATGGTGTTTACAGCCCTCAATTTCCACTAAATAAGAGTATGGTGCTTTCACCTTCACTATTACCCCGGGACCCTGCCATCTCTTCATAAATTTAGACCCCCCTTTTACAGGTGCTAAAATTATTACTCTGTCACCTACACAAAAAGACCTATCACTGCTCCTAACGTTATATTTTCGTGCATAATTGCTCTGCTCTTGGTCTCCTGCAATTTCAGCAAATTCCTTAGCTAACTGTAGGTTTTGTCTGAGATCGGCTAAGTATTTGTACGGATTCTTACCTAAATGAAAAGGTAACTCCTTTTCGTTACTCCAAGAGTCTCTGAGGATAGCAAGTGGTCCTCGTGGCAAAGTACCATACACTAAGGTATAAGGAGCAATATGAGTTGTAGATGACGGTTTCTCACGTAAACTCCATAATACAAAAGGAAGAACCTTAAACCACTCCTTAGGATGTGCCTCAACCAATTTAAAAATCATGTTCTTAAGACTCTGGTTACACCTCTCCACTAACCCGGATGCTTCAGGATGCCCTGGGGTGTTAAACCTAGGACTGCACCCCAAACATTTAAGAAAAGTCGTCGTTAACTGATTTTTAAAATTCGTACCACAATCGGAACTAATTATTCGCGGTATGGAAAACGTCATAAAGATCTGAATAAGGATCTCACATACAGATTTAGCATCTAATGACCTTAATGGGTAAGCCATCGGCCATCTAGAGAACAAATCGACAACAACCAGGGCATAATTGTACTTGGGTCGGATAGTCACACTATCACCCGCTGGAATTATGGGCCCTATACAATCCATAACTAAATGATTAAATGGTAGTTCATCTCCCCGTGGTATGGGAGTTATGGGGACCCGATCTCTTTTTCTAACAGGTGCCCTTAACTGGCATACGGGGCACGACTCACAATAGGTTTGGACTTGTTTCTCCATATCGGGAAACCAAAAGCTGAGTCGAATACGCTGCCGTGTACTCTTGGCAGCCATGTGCCCCGAATAGGGAGCATCATGCCCCATCTGTAACACTGCAAGTATACGACTCCTGGGCAAACACAACTGTTTTATGGAATGACCCCACTGATTCTCCTTGTGAAACAAAAGTCCCCGGTCGATATAAAAGTTTTTACGCTTATCTATACCTAGCAACCAAAAGGACTTCAGTGAAGGACAATCATGTTGCTCTTTAGCAAACGCCTCGTGATCATTACTATCGTCTACCCCCTGACAATCATCGTTAACGGTTGTAAATCGAGCGTCGGTTCGTGAATCACATCCGCCTGCATCAGCACCTGGACAAATATCATCACCCGAAACCACAGAAGCACCTATGTCCTGACAAGTATCGGCCTGAGAATCAACTTTCCTAGCGTCAGCAGCACGAGAAACACCTTCACCTAGAATCAATGCAACATCTGGACTATGCTCATCATTACGAGGTTCATCTAAAACAAAATATTGTGAATTAGTTATTTCAAGACTGGGAACATTCACATCAGAGTCATGTGCATTTTGTTTGTTCTTAATAGGGTATGCAACGGTATCATACAATGATATCGTTTTCAATAAATTACTTACGGAGGGAGTGATAATAATTTGCTCATTAAGATTTGGGACGACAGCAAACCATGCACGAACCTTGGGTGCTAGGTTCACAATGTCATCACCCACAAGATCTGGTCGAACAACTAATCTAACACAACCTACAATTTCTGGTTGACCCTTAAGGCCAGATAATTTTATAAATTTATGTGGTACCCTATGAAGAGATTTAATTAAATCTTCTCTAATGCAACATACTTCTGCACGACCATCAATCAAAGCTGGAATAGATGGTAATTGATCGATAAATACATTCTCATAAGACCTAATGTGATAATCATCAACATCTATAATGGGACATGCCTCGAGACCGGGAAAAGATTTTTGACCATCAAACAATATTTTCCTATCAACGAGACCTCTAAGGGAATTTTCTGAATGAGAAGACAAATTTTTACCATCAACAAATGTTTTCCTATCATCGAGACAATTATGGGAATTTTTTGACTGAGAGGACAAATTTTTATCATCAACAAATGTTTTCCTATCACCGAGATAATTAAAGGAATTTTCTGTTTGACAACAATTAATTCTGGGATTAGGTAAGTTTGAGGAAGGGAATTTATGTAGAGGACATTCCTTGAACGAATGACCCTTCTTATGGCATTTGAAGCATAAACCATACTTTTTATCCTTATCCATATTAGGATCAATGGATATTTTAGTCATTCTATTAGGAATGGGAGACCCTGACCCTTTATCTGTTGGTTTTGGGTTATTGAATCGGGGCGGTCTAGTCTCATGCTCGTGTGTGGCCATGTAGCTATCCGCAACGCGTGAAAGCTCTAGATGATTTAACCAATCATCCTTTTCCTGAGTTAAAATAAAATCTGCACAACTGGGAGACATTAGTTGTTTCAACCTATCGGCACACATCAAACTAACTAATTGATGGAAATTCTCATCAATATTCCTACTTTTAATATAATACGATAACGCTGTGTGTAATTCAGAAGCTACCTGTGAATAAGTCTCACCAGGTCTCCTTTTTACAGCATAAAACCTCTCCCTTAAAAGACTGGGAGTGACCCGAAATTCCTGCAATAGAATTTGCTTTAGTTCCTCATAGTCACCTAACTGAACAACGGTCAATCGACTCAAGATTGAGCGAGCTCTATTATTCAAATGGGCCTGCAATATTTTGGGTTTCACATCATCATCAACTTGGTATGATGTAAACTGATTCTCGAGATATTGAAAATACCCCGGTATTGCAGCAGGATCTGAAGGAAACTCCGCCATTATACCCTTCATGGCATTTAGAAAGCGACTAGTGCGAACGGATAAGGAAACCTCAAGACTATTGTGGTCCTGAATCCTTTCACGTTCCAGCTCTAGTTTAGCTTCAGCGAGTCTGCGGGTTGCCCTATCCTCATCTAACCTAGCTTCAGCGAATCTGCTCTCCTGTTCTAACTTCGCTTCGGCGAGTCTACGGTTCGCCCTATCCTCTTCTAACTTAGCGTCAGCGAGTCTACGCTCCTGTTCCAATTTAGCTTCAGCGAGTCTGCTCTCCTGTTCTAATTTAGCTTCAGCGAGTCTACGCTCCTGTTCTAATTTAGCTTCTTTTGCCGCCAATTCTGCTTCGCGCAATGCTAACTTACGCTCAGCTAATTCTGATTTGAAATTTTTGCTAACGTTAGCATCTTCGCTAACTCTACGTGGACGCCGACTATCATCAACAAATTGATAGTGCTCCTCGCTAAGGATCCCTGTTGGACTATCCAGCGCAACTGACTCTTCAACCGTAGGGGTTCTAATCATATTTATGAAACCTACTACACAGAAAAAGAAAGAAAAACCTAACTGGGCAATCCGGCAACGATAAAATCTCTAACCTGAGATGTGGATCGGCCCTCCTTGCGAAATTGATGTCGCCACGTGGTCGAACTGAACGGTCTGAAACTGTCTGGACTCTTTCTCCAGCACTGAATCGTCAATCGTCGATCTTGCGATGATGATCCTCCTTGATCTGGTCGATTTGCGTCGAATCCCTGGTCGGTTTTGCAGATCCCGGTCGAATTCCGCTGATCCCGCCAAAACCACTGGATACCGCCAAAGTCGTTAGATCACCAAACTCGGTAGAACTTCACCAACTCGATGAACTCTATCGCCCAGGACGAATCTCACCCAAAACTGATCGGTGTATCGACTGACCGTACCACCGTTACCACCAAAATGAACTGTCACGACTTCGCCTCTGCGATAGTCGATATGCCGGAGAAAATTTAAGTCGAAATAAAGTTAAAGACACTCTTTCACGAATACCAATCAAGATTATCAAAATTATCAGCAATAACACGACAGATATAAAACAGTTTCAACTTCGATCAAGCAATGGCGAACAATGGCGAACAAGAACCAGAAGGGAAGAAGTAAATCGCGACAGCCTTATATATACAAGCCCTCCAGGCTACAGGCTACAGGCTAAAACGTTCAAATATTCGCGCAACAATCCGAACACGCAACGTTGTGCAATACCCCTTGCACCACCTGCGCCGGAAATCCCAAAGTTATAGGTCCAGGCACCCACACGCGTAAACGCGGGCGTGACAGCCGGGGTGTTTGAAAGTTTTTCTATCGTTCTTCTCTCTTGCTCCCGTTTTCTTCCCCGCTTGCTCTACCGTTCCCGTTTGCTCTCCCGTTCCCGTTTACTATCCCGTTTCCCCTTGTTTTCACGTTCCGCTTGCTCTCCCGTCAATATATCCTTAATGTAAAGTTTTATTTGGCAAGTGACTACAACTAAGTTGATATTTGATGAAAGTAATTTAGGTTATGAAATTTGATTAAGTTACTTTTAAAGGAAACGGTACATTTGTAACAAAGATAAAAATAACACACACACACACATACACACACACATATATATATATATATATATATATATATATATATATATATATATATATATATATATATATATATATATATATATATATATATATATGTGTGTGTCTGTGTGTGTGTGTCTGTCTATCTGTTGCATTTTCCTATAAAAAAAAAATATTTTAAATAGCCTAGGACCTACCCTCAGACATACCAAATGTACAGAAATGTACACAAAAAATTTCATAAATATCGGTTCAGCCGTTTCTGATGAGTTCAATTTCAAACACTATGACACGAGATTTATATATATATATACATAAGTCCGCGGTCTATCCACCCACGAAGCGTTTCAATATACGTTTCGTTACGCATTGTATATTCTTCGAAATAAATTGATCCAGGCCGAATTTTTCAAAACCCTTTATAATGAGCACCTAAAACTAAAAGATACTTAAAAAGACACCTAAAAGATATGTCCCAAATTTCATTACAATCCGTTCAGTGTATATATATATATACACATATATATATATATATATATATATATATATATATATATATATATATATATATATACATATAGATATATATATACATATATACATATATATATATATACATATATACATATATATATATATATATACATATATATATATATATATATATATATATATATATATATATATATATATATATATATATATATATATATATATATATATATATATATATATATATATTCACTCTCTCTCCCCTCATTTTTTCTACGCTCTCTAAGATTTGATCATCACAGACAAACTAACTAACCAACAAACCAACAAACAGAGAGATGAGTGAAGTTAAATAAAAGCATTTAAAAACTTCTAAAAGCCCTGAGCAACACCGGTTACCCAGCGAGTTATTATTTTATTCAAATTTATAATTTTTAAGTGGTATTCAATTATCAATCCAATAACCACATGTTACTGTTATCACTCGACAACTTTTTAAATCTCCTAATGTGTTTTCTCAAGATTTGCGTTCGATACAATACTTTTTGGTTGATTATGCTTTGTTGCGCATATTTACTCAATTTCTTCATTACAAATTATTTTATTTTTTAAGCAAAGAATAAAATTTTCTTCTTAAATTTTCATTTCTAATAGTAGCATGTTTTGCTTTGCAAAAATTGGTCTACATTTATTTTTTTTATAATTCGTTTAGCTACATGTGCATTTTTTATGACAAACATTTTGGGCACTTACATTTTTTCTGTGTTAATGGTTTTTCTATTTTGTGAACATTGAATATAAACAATGATACAAAAGTAAGGAAATTTTTACTGTTAAAATATAAAGATAAACAATTTTTAAAAGTTACACTGAGACAAATAACTATAATAACTGCTGACCTTATCGCCAACAACAATTTTATCATAATCAATATTTTTATGACAAACATTTTGGGCACTTACATTTTTTCTGTGGTAATGGTTTCTTTTATTTTGTGAACATTGTATATAAGCAATGATACAAAAGTAATGAAATGTTTACTGTTGAAATATAAAGATAAACAATTTTTAAAAGTTACACAGAGACAAATAACTATAATACCTGCTGACCTTATCGCCAACAACAATTTTATCATAATCAATAACATCATCAACATGATCATCTTCACTCACTTGATCATTCCTTCTTTTGTCCCCATGACTTTTACTTTGTCTGGATCATACTGCAATTTTCTTGGATTGCTCGAAAAAAGACCGTACATAATAGCAGGGTTCGACATAAAGTCTGACCAAAAACAGACTGTTAGGGGCTTGATTTCATGTGCGTCCTTGTCCTGAGTTTTTTTTAGAAGATCTTTGGCCAGAGAGAGCATTATCAGATGTCAGAAGCTGTTTACTTTCATAAAAAAACTTGTTTACGGCTTTTGTTACGTTTCTTCCTTGAAGTCCCGAAAATGTTGCAACAAAATAATCAAATATATAAAAATTCGTACTCCACGACGTGTACAATAATTCAGCTTTTTTTGGCTTTTTTTGGCTTTTTGTACATTATACGTTAAACGGTCTCAAATTATTTTATGAAAACTCATATGAACAAGCGTTAAAAAATCCCATTAACGACACAAACTCAAAAATTGTGTTTCCAAAACTGTTGGATCTATGCAGCTTAATCCAAAAACTGTTGAAACGTTACGAAAATTGATTGCTACAAAATTCCAATCAATAGAAAAATTAAGGAATTATTTTAGACAAGTTGATATTCATGAAGAAATGATTGTATGAGATAAAAGTTTCCAACACGAAAGAAAACGTGAAAGAATGCACTCACGCACTTAAATCGAGCTTTTACTCTTCTCGGTTAGTGAAGGGATGTGTCAAAAGATGATTCAAGAATTCCATACGTATGTAGATGTGTAGATGTAAACTTACCCACATACGGCATGCAGATGCGTACATAACATACAATCACGCACTTTTGCTTTTCCTCTGTCTTGCTCTCTCCTTTTTCTTTTTAAATTCTCTCTATTTCTTTATATATATATATATATATATATATATATATATATATATATATATATATATATATATATATATATATATATATATATATATATATTAAGATATTTCGGCGTTAAATTTTCTTTGTAGCAAGCTCCATCAAATATTGCAGCCCATTTGGCGTTTAAACTTTTTTCAAAATCCCTTCCAAACGTTTTTTTGTTATTTTTAACAAATTGAGACATTTGTTACGTTTATTACATTTTATTACATGGGTTTACTGGCCATTTTCGGGTAAACCATCTTCAGAAACCTTAAAAATTTTAACGGAATATTATAAAAGAATTGTCAAAAAATAGAAATGAAATTAATCAGAAATTAGAATTTAAGGCAATACTAACTTTAAGAAAAATGTAACTAAAGGATAAAATAAGTAAAAAGATATAAAATACTGAAATAAAACGCGTATACTACGTTAAAACCACATTATTTGTTAGCGAAAGAAATCGAGCTAGCCAGCGTACCTCACGTTAAAACGAGGACAACAAACAGGAGTGTGGTTTTAGAAGCAAAATAAATAATTAAAAGAAACGAAATGTGTACACTGCAAGAAATCTACGTCGTTTTTTACGAATTGTTATGTTATCGTTATTGACAAGATGTGAGTAGGTTGCTCCGGTTTCCAGACGATTCGCCCCCTGGACGGTCCGCATCCTGGACGTTTTGCCCCCTCCCTAGACAATTCGCCCCCTGGTCGATTCGTACTCTGGACGGTTTTTCCCCCGGACGATTCGCACTCGGGACGATTTGCCCCCTGGATGGTTCGCCCCTTGGTCTATTCGCACTCTGGATAATTTCTTAACTTGCTTTCTGTCTGTTTTTTGTCAAAGGGTATATTTATCTAGATATATATAAATGAATGTTTGTGTGTGAGTTTGTCCTTCATAGAAATCTGAACCGCTGGAGCGATCTTGATGAAATTTGAAAAGGTGGTAGTTCTATTACAGGGGACAAAAGTCAAGAAGGTTTGGACTCCATACTACCATACCCCGGCTCAGTGGACCCTCCCTTCCCCGAATTCCACGCCTATGGTTTAAATGGTTTTTTTTAATTTTTTAAGTGGAACTGAATATCAAGAGGTTTGACAGTGTTTAACGTAGCGTTAGTAATGACTAAACCACAAATTGATATCTCACTTTATAATAAGTATTTAATGATGTTTGAAAATAGATTAACAAAGTATAGAAACTGCATTTTTGCTGTAAATTTTATTGTTTATTCCCCGCCTGGCCCATATATGTGCGCACAAGCACGCAGAAGTTTAGAAGTTGATATTTCATGTTCCGCATATTTCTACCACACGTCGAGCAATTTTCCTTGCAGTCGGGCTTTGGTCGTCCTTTGGTACCTGCGAAGTCTATTCTCGGATATCAGGTTGACTTAAATGACACCATTTTTCACAAAGATCGCAAGCAACTGCATACTGTCTTATTGTGACCTTTTTTGCACAAAAACGCAATCATAAGCAGCTGCCATCATAATAGAACTTAAAATTGCTCTTAAATTAAAAGCAGAGTAGATTTGAACAAAGCCAAATCAAGTATAGCATTTTGTTGTTGTTTTTTTAAGTCCTTGTCGCTTTTCAGCGTTTAGGACCAAATATAGCAGGCCGAAAGATTGACTTATATATATACCCTGGTTGTTGAATAAAAAAGAATTGAAAATATTCATAAGCAATAAATTCATTTACAAGCAACTGCAGACAGGGCTTCCAAAAGTGGCAGTTATGAGAAAAAAAAGTCCAAAACTTCAAACGTATTATAATATGAGACAAAACAGCGGCAGGTAGTCAAATTTACCATTTATAATTAGCATAAAATACTTCGTAGCACACTAAGCGGCACTTCCGAGGCTTTATGCAATTGTTTTAACTGCCAGCCGCTTTTTCACTCGCTTATAATATAATAAACTTTTAATTATGTCGTAAGGATGCGGATTTTTTCGAAAAGACTAATTAATTTAAGCACTTTCTCATCGGTTCACTCCATCGTAATTTCTAATGTTTAAAATAATTAAATATTCGAACAAAATACACAATTAAAATTTAATGCAAATATGTTCCATAATATATTTTTGAAACTCTAAATTAAAGTATAATAATGAAAATAAACAAAACTCTTCAAAATATCTAATTTTTTTAACTAAAAGAAAATAAATTTTCTCTGGGGTGTGTGAGAAATTACTTGATGGAGTTATACATTAATTTTGGACATTCGAACAACAAACTAACCATAATTTTTTAAAACTTAAAACGTGGGGAGCCGTTTACTCAAACTAACCATCTGTCATTTTTCAAACAGGATAGAATGCTTTTTTGAATATAAATAAAAGTTATATATATATATATATATATATATATATATATATATATATATATATATATATATATATATATATATATATATATATATATATATATATATATATATATATATATATATATATATATATATATATATATATATATATATATATATATATATATATATACCATTTTATATTTACCTTAACTCGTATTTTATTTTGGTCGTAATTTTATTTATTTTATTTTTATCTATGTACTTCGACATTTCATTATTTGTTTTTATTCGTCTTTGTTTATGTTCGGTTCCTGTACCGCCCGGCCTTTTGCTTTTTCTGAAGATGGCTGGAAAAAATAGCCGAAATTTGCAAGTTATAAAGTAATAAAGATTTGTATAATCGAGCGTTCTTTGAACAACTTCGTGGGCGAATTAAATTACGTGAACTATCTCATTTAATAGAAAAGTTTGCAACAGAACTTGGTCTATAAAATTTAACCAAGCCTGTATCGACGAAAAATTAACAACTAATTATTTGAAATATATGGGCGAACCGTACAGAGTGCGAATCGACCAGGGGGTGACCGTCCAGGGTGCGAATCGACCAATCCTGTAGCTATATAAAGTTGAAGACTTGCTTATACCTTGGGCACTAGTTGTTTGTCCAGTAAGTAAGAAACGAGCAGGATCTTTACTAGCGGGCTCGCAGGGTAAATTCCCGTCGTCTCTTCCAAAGAATTGTAGAATCTGGTTGAATGATTTATCTTGAATGTTGATTGTCGGATGTGAGCATTCAATGTAGAGGACTTCCTGGATCTTTAGTCTAGTTGGATTGCTATTATACATCAATATTTTAGTAGTAGCGTCAAAAACTGATCTAGACAAATTGTTCTTATGATCCTTAAGGAAATGAGAACGAATGGTAACTCTCTAGACGTGCATTGTCATACGTCGGTCCAACGTAGTCCTTGTATGGCCAATATATTTTGCATCACAGTCCAGACAAGACGGGCAATGAAATTAATAAACGACATTGGTTTTTTTCAAAAAATTCTTTGTTTGAAGATTGTTCTTCATAACAAGTTGATGAGCTTTTTTGTTTCTATAATAAATGTTAAGACGAAGTCTATGACTGTCTGGATTTTTAATAGAAAAATTGTCTTTTACAATAGACCTTAAGACACGTTCATCGACTTTATAATTTGCATGCATCTGAACATGGTAGAAAAGAAGAACATCGGTTTTTGCTGTTGATGTCTCGCTGGCGGCAGTTAAAGTCAACTTCTTCTGAAGAAAGTGCCGAACGATCGCATCAACCATAGTATTTTTAAAGTTGTTATTGATAAGCATAGTTTTAATTTTAAGAACTTCCTTATGAAATTCCGACCATGTATCAGATATCTTGTATGCACGATTCAAATAGCTAAGCACGACGCTTTTTTTGTATTGTTCAGGACAAAAACCATCAGCGTTAAGAGTGGCTGTAGGTTTAATGTTGTCAAACGAAGCCTGGCTTCCAGCTGTGTAACGAGGGTGTCAAGAAATGGAAGTTGATTATTAATATCGCTGAACTCGTATGTAAAGTGAAGAACTGAGTTGTTTTCAAAAGTGTCCTTCGATGTTAACAGCTCGGATTTCACATTGGATGAAAATATCGTATACTAAACGTGCATACAATTACTGATTTTTGCTGTGCAAGTTGAAGATCGATTCTTCAAGATTTCCCATATAGAATCCCAGAGGAGTGCCTATCGCAGCTTTCTAATTAAATCGATGAAATCCGACGTCGACGACAAACTGTATCACTTGGGGCAATACGGAACAATCAGAAAGTTGATGGATTTTGCTAAAAGATAAATGGGAGTGGGACATTGTGATATAATAGGTCTCAGTGGCAGATCTTCTTTATGAATTTTAAAATTTCCGTATATATATATATGCAGGTTCATATTCGCCAATGATTAACTCAAATTGCCGTTCTTCTTACCAAACTTAGATTAGCTTTGACAATGAGTTTATTGGCGTTTTTTTCATTTCATTTGTGGGATTGCAAGTTATTTTCTTAAACTTTGTTTCGTCGTTCAAAATTGTATTTGCAGCATCTCCTTTCATCTTTCAATTGACGCCCGGAAAATTCTCATAACCGCCTTGGTTCTTCCAAAGATTGATTACAAAAATTTAACTCTAGTCGGCCTTCTTTCTTGTCATCTGGATTGACTTCAAACTCTCATCAACACAGCAGCCAAAATAATCTACAATGCTCGGAAATATGACCATGTCACCCCATTTCTCAAAGATCTCCACTGGCTTCGCATTCGGCAACGAATCGAGTACAACATTTCCACAATAGTACACAAATCTCTGCACGACCAAGCTCCTCCATACCTGTTTTTTTGCTCATGTTGGCGATGTACCGGGTCGGCAGAGGATTAGATCAGCATCCAGGGGCCTACTCACTACACCGCCGGTTCATCGCGCAACGCTCAACGGAAGATCCATCGACGTGATTGGGCCTGAAATGTGGAGCAAACTCCTTTTCCTTATCATCTTTACATCTAGTTTAGCCAGTTTCCACACAGCACTAAAGACATTTCTGTTCACTAAATCTTTTCCATAGCGTCTACAGTGGTCTTGAAGTTCTTTTGAAAAACATACGCCACTTTCATAAAACTCGGATTCATTATCATTATCTAATTTTTGAAAATAATTAAAATGATTCATAATGACTGTTCGTTAGAATTCTCTCGCTAATTTCTAATTGACACCACGCAACTCGACGACAATCCTTCGAGAACTTTTTTTTATTTCAACAACTCGCGAAACAACAATGCTCGCTTGAAGAAAATCAAAAAACCAAAGAAACTAAATAAAAGTTAATTCTTAACAAAAAGTCTCCCGAACATTCTCCCCTTCGTGATGTATCAACATCACTCAAAGGACGGAAACTAAAATTAATCTCTATTGATCGATAATTAAACTTCACATTGTTATGTTACAGGTTTAGGACGGAATGACAGTACATCAGTAATTCGGTCGCACGTTTAATTCAATTCATGTAAAGCAAACAATTCAATAAAAAAGCCATTACAATTTAAGCCAGTTCAAATAAGCTGGAACAACCAAAAACCGCAGAAGCTATCTACTCGCGTTTAAAGTCAAACATCATGAAAAAATTTTAATTTGAATGAGAAATTCGAATCTGCTCATGTCAAATTAAATTCAGCTGCGCGGATGAGGTGTGATCACACTTGTTCAATAATCCATATTACAAATGCCATGTCAGTCATAGGTTCAATGTTTCAGTTTCAAGGACAGACAGAGCAACAAAATTTGAGGTTTGAGAATTCAAATGTCATTAACATTTAATGTCTAAATGATAACGATCATATATTATAATAAATATCGAGTCAACAAAACCAACGTAATAGTCTCATAGAATATTGCTATCATAATATTGAATTGCAAGTGATTGCAACATCTCGATCATCATCAGAATTCATAAACGTCTAATCATTCAATTAAATTCACGATCACTCTATGAAATCATCAAAAGTAATTACAATCTTTCGGACGTCTTAAAGAAGCCTAATGTTCTTAGTATTTCAAAGTCTAATATTATTCGGACACTCTATTCAAAAAGATCATGTTATTACGCTCAGGCAAAACTATCGAAAACATTTAATCGTCGGCGATTTCCAGCGGAGAGAGATGGCTAATCGCTCGTGTCAGGACAGTTTGACCTACTTGAACTTTCACTACTCGTACATGACCATCCTTGCCAGGCATCACGTCAACAACTCTTCCAAGTGGCCACTGTCCTCTTGCAGTGTCGGAGTTCATTACTATTACGACGTCACCAATCGCAAAGTCCCGCTTAACAGAGTTCCATTTCTTTCGTGAACTCAGTCCGGGGATCCATTCCTGAAGCCACCGCTGCCAGAAATGTCTAATTAGTTCTTGTACACGTCTCCAACGTCGTCTTACGTGATTCAAGTTGTTTACCGGTTCTATTACTGGTGCAGCTTGATGACCCAGTTCTCCGTGTAGAAAATGGCTTGGTGTTAACGGAATGATATCTCTCGAACTCGATGATTGATATGTTAATGGACGTGAATTCAGAAGTGCCTCAGCTCCGATGAAGACACTTGATAATTCTTCGTCCGTAACATCAGCACGTCCAAGTATAGCATAAACTGCGCGTCTAGCTGCTTTAATCATAATTTCAAACACGCCACCGAAATGAGGTGCAACCGGAGGATTGAAATTCCACTTTACTAAATGCGACGATGTAGATTTCACAATCTTCTTTTGATTCCATTGAGATATAAGTTTGTTGAGCTCATGAACGGCTCCAACAAAATTGCGTCCGTTATCGGATGTAAATTCATTAGGCCATCCTCTACGATTTGCGAAACGATAAAGCGCATTCAAAAACGAATCGGTGTCAAGTCCATACGCCATTTCCAAATGGACTGCTCTGGTAGCCATGCACGTAGACAAGCACAGGTAACGTTTTTTGCAACTTTTACCTCTACCACGGATTGTAATGAATGGCCCTGCAAAATCCAGTGCCGTGTGACTAAAAGTGCATAATGGTTCTGGTGCCTTTAGTCTGGAAATCGGAAGTGGTGCCATTATTTGATTTGCGGCTTTTGCATTTCTTCTTTTGCATTCCATGCAAACATATTGATATTCACGAATAGCTTCACGTGCCGACACGATCCAGTATCTTTTCGAAAGTTTTGCCAACAGATAATTAATTCCACAAATATGAGCTCCTTGTTCGTGTTCAAACTTGATGATTAATTGTGTAATACTATGTTTTTTCGGTAGTATTATCGGATATTTTGTATCGTAATGCAACATTTCTGCATTCACTAATCGACTGTTGCTTCTCATCAATCCGTCTTCATCAAGTTGAGGATTTAATACAAGTAATTTGCTGCATTTTGGTAACGGTTTTCTTTGTAGCAATGCGCGATATTCATTTTCGAAAGCTTCCTGTTGGCAAGACTTTAATAACAAAACTTCGGACTCGTTCAATTCATCTGAATTTAATTTGCCTTTGATTCGGTTCTGTTTCACCAACTGAGAATTGCCGATAAATCTTATGATCCATGATACAATTCTCACAAGACGAATCCAACTAGAATATCTGTCTGGGTTTAATCATTCACATGGTTGTATGGAATTGTAGTCACTGGTCAACGTAGTGTATAATGTTTTTTTTTGCTCACGTATTTCTTTCGCCTCTTCTGAAGCAACATTTTTTACGGGTTGAGTTGGCCAACTGCATTCAGAATCTAACAAAAATTCCGAACCTTTCCACCAAATGTCACCCTGCTTCAATAACGATATTTTACATCCACGTGATGCCAGATCTGCTGGATTCTGCCTTGACGTCACATACTTCCACTGAGACGGATCTGTTAATGACTGGATTTCTCCAACTCTATTAGCCACAAATGGTTTATAGTTACGACTATGATTTTTTATCCAGTATAAAACATTCATACTATCTGTCCATAACGTAATATCAGCCTTACAAATTCCCAGTGTGTCGGCTACAGGTATTCCAAGACGAAGAGCCAAAACTGCTGCCATCAACTCAAGACGAGGTATGCTTGTTGAAATCAAAGGTGCAACTCGAGTCTTCGTACAAACAAAACGACACGAAATATTATTATCTTTATAAACGCATCGAGCATACGCAACAGCTCCGTATGCCTCCGATGAAGCATCGGCAAACACATGCAGTGACATTGATAATAATTCTTCTGAATTATTCAAACGTAAACATCTTGGAATCCGTACTTCACAAATGTCATCAAATTCTTTAAACCAATTTTCCACTTCAGATTTTAACTCCGGATCCAGCAATTCATCCCAATTCAGACCCGATGTCCACATGTTCTGAAGTAAAATCTTTGCACGAACGATGAATGGCGCTAGAAAACCAAGTGGATCAAATAACGCGGCAACTTTTCTCAAAACTTCACGTTTCGTATAGACAAATCAATTGTCAGGCATTTTATATCTAAAGATGAATACGTCGTCTTTAGCTAGCCACAACACTCCTAGGATCTTCGTTCCAAACATTTGATCGCCTTCAATTTCTATATCACTTGCTCGATCTTCAGGCGGAATGCACTCTAATACTTTTTCACTATTAGACAACTATTTACGCGCACGCATGCCGGCTAATTTCCATAATTTCGTCAACTGTTTATAAAGTTCTATTCCTTGCAGATCGTCATCAGTTGAATCCATGCTGTCGTCCATATAGGTAGATTTCAAAATTGTTTCTGCAGCTAATGGAGAGGTTTTTAGAAATGTAATTGCATGTTGGCGTATTACAAATTGAGCAAGAACTGGTGAACAATTAACACCAAATACAACGCGAGAAAATTCATAAATATCTGGAATATTCTTAACATCAACATCACGCCATAGAAAACGAAAATATTTTCTATCAGCTTTATTAATTTTTAATTGTAGATACATTTCGGCAATGTCACACACTAACGCAACTGGACTTTTTAGAAAACATAGTAAGACATCTAATAGATCGCGTTGCAATTTCGGTCCTTGATGAATGGTTTGATTTAAGGACATTTCTTTATACGTTGCAGAGGCATCAAAAACGATTCGAGTCTTTGTTGTCGCTTTATCTGATCGCACGATAGGAAAATGTGGCAGGAACCATGAACCTTTTCCAGCTTCTTTTGGATTGATCTTATAGATGTAATCTTCTTTAATGTAGCGTTCGATTGTCTTGCAGTAATCATTTTTTTAAAACGAATCTTTCTGAAGTCTTCTCTCTGTCGTTTCCAGACGTCTTTTTGCCATTTTGTAGTTATTCGGTAACTCATGCGGATTTGTCTTCCATGGGATTCTGATCGTATATTTTTTATTAAAATATTGCAGACTGTTCCGTGCTTGCTGCATCAGTTGTTGATCTAAAATTGACATCGTGTCGTTCTTTGTTGTCATTTCTTCTACTTCTCAAAATTTGCGCAGTGCTAAACCGAAATCGGCTTCTTTCTGAATCAAATACGTATATGCAAAATTAGTCTTGAATTGGTTTTGATTTGGCGACGACGCTCCAACACAAGTCCATCCGAGCGGAGTCAATCTTGCAATAGGTGCACCTTGTTTGCCACGCACTTTCTGTCGAGAAAAATGTAAATCTGCACAATCTAATCCTATGAGCATATCGATTTTTGCACGCGGTTCAATGTTTGGAAACTGGATGTTACGTAGATGCGGCCATTTCATCTGAAACTTCTTCCAATATACCGCTTTCATATCACCAGTGACTTTATTTGTTGTGAAGGCATTTATTTTCATCTTAATTACACGATTCAAACTGTGAAGTTCCACCTCCACTGCTTGTGTCTGGAAACCAGCTCGATGACCATTTAGCATACTCACAGTATCATGACGTGAACTGCCGAGGAGACCAAGTTCTGCAACAACGTCGGAGTTTATGTAGGTTTTGGTCGACCCGTCGTCAAGTAAAGCGTTGATCTTTATTGACTTGAACCCATTTCTTAGAATAACTGGCACGGTTCGTAATGCAATCACGTTGTTATTTCCTGGTTCAGTCGCTGTCATTGTTACGTTTTCTTGTTTGTTATCGTTGGCTTCTCCCCTTCGTACGTTAGCAAGAGGTCGAACAGAAGTAAGTTGACGATTCTCATATCTACCGTGGAGAAGTCGATGATGAGTGTTCATACAACCCTCTAGACCGCACAACCGACTGCGTGTGCATGTTGAGCCTCTATGCGATGAACCCAAACACCGAAAACAGAGATGTTTTTCTATGGCAAGCTTCCTCTGCTGTCGACAGTTTTTTGGCTGAACACTTTGCATTTCCAGATTGGATGGTATCCACCGCAGCATTCACAAGTCTTCGTTGTTACATCATCATTTTGTCCAAAATACGAAGATGATTGTAGATTCGGATTGAAAGCTTGATCTTTTTTGTACCGAGTCTCTCGCAGATAACATTCCTTGAATTGTTTCCGAATTATTTAAGCAGCTCAAGTTTCCATTATTTTCACCGGCTTCTACAATAATATCGCTTATTTTATTCACTACATCAGTTTGGTCACAAAATTCATCAAGAACTTCGCGCTCAAGTTTAGTAGATTCGTTGAGACTTATCTGGTTGTCGATCAGTGATATTTTAATTTCAACTAAATTCGAAGCGCTCAAACCTGGTTTATTATTGACTGTCAACTCAAAGTCATCTTCCTTGCTTGCTTGATGGAATTCGTCGCTGCTGGGCGGCTTTCGGCACTTGCAAGTTCCAAGAGCTTCCGAAACAGATCTTCTTCCGACGCGCAATGACAACGACACCTCTTTGAAACATGCACCTCCGAGTTCTACAATGACTGTACCTCCTTGAAGTTTGGAACTTTCAGAAAGAAAGCTGGCTTGTCGGCAATTTGGTTGATTTATACTAATTCCATCGTTGACCTGAGAACCACTGTTGTCGATAACGTTGACGACCTCATTTTTCTGATCGTTCATCTCGCTGGTGCCTGCATCTTTATCTCGACTATCATTTCTCAAGTTATTTTCCACGTTATCAGAACGTTGTGAATCGTGAGAAAGACAAGTTTCAGCAATTTTATTATCATCATCAGCCGTTACAAAGATACTGCTCTTCATGCTATTAGAACCGTTCTCATTTAATTCCGGAAGTATGTTTTCATTACCATGAAATACTTCGTCATCGTCGCCAGCATGCATTTTTGTTGCTTGATCTAAAATTGATATCGTGTCGTTCTTTGTTGTCATTTCTTCTACTTCCCAAAATTTGCGCAGTGCTAAACCGAGATCGGCTTCTTTCTGAATCAATTACGTATAGGCAAAAGACGTCTGGAATTGGTTTTGATTTGGCGACGACGCTCCAACACAAGTCCATCCGAGCGGAGTCAATCTTGCAGTTGGTGCACCTTTTTTGCCACGCACTTCCTGTCGAGAAAAATGTAAATCTGCACAATCTAATCCTATGAGCATATCGATTTTTGCACGCGGTTCAATGTTTGGAAACTGGATGTTACGTAGATGCGGCCATTTCATCTGAAACTTCTTCCAATCTACCGCTTTCCTATCACCAGTGACTTTATTTGTTGTGAAGGCATTTATTTTCATCTTAATTACACGATTCAAACTTTGAAGTTCCACCTCCACTGCTTGTGTCTGGAAACCAGCTCGATGACCGTTTAGCATACTCACAGTAACATGACGTGAACTGCCGAGGAGACCAAGTTCTGCAACAACGTCGGAGTTTATGTAGGTTTTGGTCGACCCGTAAAGCGTTGATCTTTATTGACTTGAACCCATTTCTTAGAATAACTGGCACGGTTCGTAATGCAATCACGTTGTTATTTCCTGGTTCAGTCGCTGTCATTGTTACGTTTTCTTGTTTGTTATCGTTGGCTTCTCCCCTTCGTACGTTAGCAAGAGGTCAAACAGAAGTAAGTTGACGATTCTAATATCTACCGTGGAGAAGTCGATGATGAGTGTTCATACAAGCCTCTAGACCGCACAACCGACTGCGTTTGCATGTTGAGCCTCTATGCGATGAACACAAACACCGAAAACAGAGATGTTTTTCTATGGCAAGCTTCCTCTGCTGTCGACAGTTTTTTGGCTGAACACTTCGCATTTCCAGATTGGATGGTATCCACCGCAGCATTCACAAGTCTTCGTTATTACATCATCATTTTGTCCAAAATACGAAGATGATTGTAGATTCGGATTACGACGTTGAGAACTGACTTCAATTTTTGATAGTCCATGAACCACTTCGGATGCAATTGTTCGAAATTCTGCTTCTTGCAGTACGAAATGACGCAGATTTTCTACATTTTCGACTCTTTGATGTTCAAATAGCCAACGCTGAAAAGACGCATTCATGGCTTCGTCCAATTTTTTAATGGTCTTGTGGTACATTGAGCAACAACGCAGTTCATCATATCGACCAGATTCACGTAAGTTGATTACAGTCAAATCGAGAAGATCGGCAAATCTATCTAGATCGATGGCACTACCAGCTCTAAGCGGACAAAAGTTATCTACGGCTTCAAGCTGCAAGGCAACTTGTCGACGAATGCCACCAAACTTTCTTTCTAAACGTTGCTTTGCTGCCTCGTAACTTTCCGCTGAATGTCCTAGGTTTTCCACAACTTTCAAGGCGTCACCGCTGAATGTCCTAGGTTTTCCACAACTTTCAAGGCGTCACCGCTAAGGTACTGACGTAACTGAAGCAATTTATATTCAGCGGACATTGGAGCTTTGTCAATGCATGCAATAAAGGCTGCTTTCCACACTTCATATTTTGGTTTGTCTCCGTTAAATACAGAAATAGATACCTTTTTTAGCTGCCTCCACAAGTCATGACCGACATCGCTGGCTGTTGGTTGAACGGAAGAATGATGGTTTGCGGTGATGATACTCGGCTGAGCTTGGGGGAAAAAGCTTGCTGAGTGAACGCGGTAGTCGTGAGTGGTGGTAGATAATGGAACGAAACCGCCATGGGATGAGAACGGGACGACAGTTGGTGCAGTTCTCGACGTCCAGACATTCGAAGACATTAATCCAGCTTCGGACGATATTAAGTTGGCAGATGACTGAGGACGAGGATATGATTGTCTTTTGCTATTTTCTATAAAATGTTCTGCTTTTTCCATTATTGGAGACTACTCAGTTTCTAGAGTATCAATATTTTTCTTTATTTGCTGTTCTTTCAACGTTTCCCTTATCTCCGCATAATAACCTAACAGGTTTTCCATACTTTCTATTGCATGCATTTCGATCTCCGTAATACGTTCTTGTCTATCTTCAATTTCCGCAATTTTAGACACATCGTTACTGTTTAGCAATTTTTTCAACTGATAATATTCACGAGTAAATTGTGCTCTGGCTTTGCACATTATAGCTTGCATTTCGTTTTTCTTTTCTTGAATGAGCATAGTCGCGCTTTCGTCTATCTCTGTATTCGCCTTATTCGACAATTATTTCGTAATAACGTTTCAAAATTCGACTTCGGAAAAGACTATAATATGAAACCACGCTCTGCTACCATATTTGTTCGTTAGAATTCTTTCGCTAATTTCTATTTGACACCACACAACTCGACGACAATCCTTCGAGACCTTTTTTTTATTTCAACAACTCGTGAAACAACAATGCTCGCTTGAAGAAAATCAAAAAACCAAAGAAACTAAATAAAAGTTAATTCTTAACAAAAAGTCTCCCGAACAATGACGTATGTATCTGATTTATCAGCTTTTCTCAACACCATTTCTCTATTATTTTTCAGCGAATTTACAGCAAGTTGTAGTTTTCGTGGTAAGAACCTATCAATCAATCAAACTGAAATTGAATCGAGGAGCATTTCTCTACGATTGCACAATTGATTACGGCTCTCATCCTTTCGTGTGCATTAGTCCAATGGACATTGTTTGCGAACATTGTGCCGCATTGAAATTTTCTGAAGAAACGCATGGATTGTGCATATTGGTCATCGCTACGACCAGGCTGGAAAAGTCATCGTCATCCGTTGGCATGACAACAGTCCAGTAACCATTGCATCTAATGTATGTGGCGTGCAGCCAGTTGACAAAGCCAAACGGTGGTCCAGCACTGCCAAGAAAGATATCTTGGTGACTCAGCCTTCTGCAATCAAAAAATATAACGTCTGTATGGGCGGCACCGATCAGATGGATCAAAATATCAGCAGTTACCATACCAGCATTCAGTCGAAAAAGTGGTGGTGGCCACTTTTCAACTACATGCTGGACGCGTCGATCCAAAATGCATTTTATTTGTACAAGAGAAGCCCTTCCTACAACCAGCACCGTTTGGACCTTCTCGGATTCAGACGTGAGATCGTCGAGGTTTACAGCCAGAGGTTTGCCCTAAGGCTAAACGATCAGCAGTCGAAGGGCTGGACTACCCAATTTGGCAATTGCAGGGTCTCAAGTGATGTACGTTTAGATCGTCTGGATCATCTGCCACTTTACATCGACAAACAAAAGAAATGTGATGTTTGCACACAAAAAACGAATTTTGTTTGCCAGAAATTTACCAGTGGCGGTACCCCGGTTGGCCTGTTTTTTGCACTATCACACGAAATAACTGTAGAAACAGTTATCTTGAACCATAACAATGTGTTTTATGTAGTTTTATTGATACAGATTATCTTTTTAAGAAAAAAATAAAATAAAATAAATATTAAATGTTTGCTGTGTGCCGACAATCCTTTATAACGGATCAATCTTCATAAGAGAAAAAAAATACTAAACTTTAAAATAAAAAAAAATAAAAAATTATTTATCAATAAGACCAATATGAAGAACCCCTCATATCAATATAACATGCAAATTCAAACTTCGGCATATATGGGTTAATGGTAAAGTGAAATTGCCATTATTGACACCACCGCCAGAGCCACTGCATTCAATGGACATTGTTTGCGAACATTGTGCCGCATTGAAGTTTTCTGAAGAAACGCATGGATTGTGCAGCCTTAATGGTAAAGTGAAATTGCCTTTATTGACACCACCGCCAGAGTCACTGCATTCATTGCTTCGTGGCGATACACCAGAATCACGTCATTTTCTAGCAAACACTGAAAAATACAATAAGTCTTTTCAAATGACTTCATTCGGAGCAGACATTGTTGAAGAATACGGATTTAATCCCACTTTCAAGGTTATTTATGTTGAATAAAGTAAACGTTCATTTTCTTTAAAAAATTTAATTAAATTTAGCTTCAATAATACTTCGGAAAAGTTTTGTTATATTTTTGTAAATCATTTAATGAAATTTCTAATCAATTACAAACCAGTAATACTAACATTGGTCGATTAACTATTCTACCGGCTACTTACATAGGTAGTCCGCGTCATATGCATGAATATGCGCAGGATGCAATGACATATGTTCGTCATTGCGGTCGGCCAGATCTATTCATTACTATCACCTGTAATCGAAAGTGGATTGAAATTGTTCTGATGGCTATCCATTATATCGACGTCGATCACCCGATGATAACGGTCGAACTGTCACAAAGAAAGTATATCGACGTCGATATAATGGATAGCCATCAGTGCCAGTGATGGTCTTTGTCGTAAATTTTTGTGGATAATGTTTGGAACACTTGCCGTCGACCATGCATGCTGATTGGGGGTTGGTGGCGCCACACGGTCCATGAATCATATTCATAACTACAACATCATGTAGGTCTGGATCGATTTCGGGATCAGCAATCTCGGCATTTATGATATCATCTATTTGGTCAGGTCTAATTTTTTCAACTAACCAAATGAGAATGTGTGCATGAGGCAAGCCTCGTATTTGCCATTCGATTAAATACATCCAGCATCGAGTATCCCAAAAAACGTGTTGCTTTACAATGTAGTTCATCAGCGACCGAATTTTTTTTTTGAAGATACGTGCGGTGATGTCGTGCCGACCACTTGATGTTTGTCCGGGAAGCAGCATTTGAACAATTTCAATCCACTTTGGATTACAGGTGATAGTAATGAATAGATCTGGCCGACCAAGATCTATATATATAAAAGAACATGTCCTGACTGACTGACTGACTGACTGTCTGGGAAGCAGCATTTGAACAATTTCAATCCACTTTGGATTACAGGTGATAGTAATGAATAGATCTGGCCGACCGTGATCTATATATATATAAAAGAACATGTCCTGACTGACTGACTGACTGACTGACTGACTGACTGACTGACTGACTGACTGACTGATAATCAACGCCGAGGAACGTGAAATTTGGAAATTATATTACTTTTATTGCGTAAGCATCCATTAAGAAAGGATTTTTGAAAATTTTGCTCCTGAAGGGAAGAAACCGACAAACAAACTTTTTTCTAAAACAATGTATATCTCGAAAACCAAAAACGAAGAAATTTTGAAATTTGTTATATGGATTCTTCTTGAAAAATAAAAATATACGTGTTTCACCATTTTTATAGTTTCTACACAAAAATTACGATATACGTGT
Source organism: Erpobdella octoculata (assembly GCA_963978895.1). Classification (NCBI taxonomy): domain Eukaryota; kingdom Metazoa; phylum Annelida; class Clitellata; order Hirudinida; family Erpobdellidae; genus Erpobdella; species Erpobdella octoculata. The sequence continues at coordinate 7,709,387 of OZ022244.1, read as the reverse complement.
TTCACCATTTTTTGAAATTTTGGTTTCCAGGATCTCAAATGTGGAAATAGAGCTATTTGTTTTTTTTTTAATTGTTAATCAAAAACTGTGAATGCTACAGATATAAAATAAATATTTATTATCTAATCACAAATTAATAATATGCTTGTTTCAACATTTTTTGAAAATTTGGTTTCCAGGACCTCAAATGTGGGGTGGAAAGGGATATTTGTTTTTTAAATTAATTGCTACTCAAAAATTGTAAGTGATACAGATGTAAAATTTATCATTCAGTATCTACTCGAAATATATATATATATATATATATATATATATATATATATATATATATATATATATATATATATATATATATATATATATATATATATATATATATATATATATATATATATATATATATATATGTGTGTGTGTGTGTGTGTGTGTGTGTGTGTGTGTGTGTGTGTGTGTGTGTGTGTGTGTGTGTGTGTGTGTGTGTGTGTGTGTGTGTGTGTGTGTGTGTGTGTGTGTGTGTGTGTGTGTGTGTGTGTGTGTGTGTGTGTGTGTGTGTGTGTGTGTGTGTGTGTGTGTGTGTGTGTGTGTGTGTGTGTGTGTGTGTGTGTGTGTGTGTGTGTGTGTGTGTGTGTGTGTGTGTGTGTGTGTGTTTTACCAATTTTTGATAATTTGGTTTCCAGGACCTCAAATGTGGCGTTGAAAAAAAAATTTGAATAAAAACTTCAAAAATTAAAAATTTGAAAATGTTGCAATTTAGTACCAAGATTATTCTTACAAAATAACAAAATTAGTACTTTGAGGTTTTGTGGCCGTTAAAACTAGCTGAGTCGAGTAGAGGAATATGCTTTCTAGCGATTCGTAACGTTAAAGTCGAAGTTATTTATAACACAATATTTCTCGAATTTATTTTAACTTTATTATTCTTCCTTGAATATAATCCTTTTCTTGACTCTAAACTGACTTATCTCACTTTGCAGAAGTTAACCCGGTTCTGACAAATCTTTTGATAATTCCAATTTCTCTACTCTACAACCTATTTTTATTTATTATTTTTATTATTATAGTTTATAGTCTTTTACACCATGTGTTTTAAGACGCGAAAAGAAAATCAAAATGAAAAAAATACTTATTTACACTAAATAATTTTTCTCTATATTTACAGTTCTTTAGGATTATTTTGTATCCATTTATAGATGATGTCGTGGCATATTTCCGAGTTCAGTATGGTTTGGAGTGTAGTTGGTTTTTGGATCCTTTTACAAAAGTTCCCAAGTTCCATTCCTAGTTGTGTCGTTTCTTCGCAGTGCAGCAACCAGTGCTCGATTGTTTCCTCTGTTCCGCAGGTTTCGCACAAACCTGTCTCATGAAGATTCATTCTCTTCAAATTTTGTTTCAGCCGACACTTTCCAAGTCGGAGTCGGGAAATGATGACTTCCTTTTTTCTGTTTGTTGTCTTGAATTTAATTTTATTTGAGACTTTTTTTTCGAGAGACCAGTAGTGTCGACTTTCTTGAGCAGAGTCCCATCTGGTCTGCCATTCGTTCAAAAGCTCTCTGCGTATTGTTCTTTTTATGTCAAATATCTCTGGCATAATCTCAATCTCTATTTCGGGATGTTTGGTGGCTTCTTTGGCAAGGCAGTCTGCCATTTCATTTCCACGTATGCCCACGTGGCTAGGTACCCAAATCAGGGTAATTGTTTTCCCTTCTTTTGAGAGGTTGGATGCTAGTGTTAGGACTGATTCCACAAGAGCAGATTTTTGAGCATTTGCGGAATTTTTCAATGATATCATAGAGCTATATGAATCCGTAAATAGGGCTATTTTATGTGGACCGTCTGGTTGTGCCATCCACTCCAAGCCGCATTTTATAGCTGTTAGCTCAGCCGTATAAATACTAACGTCATTCGTGACTCTCTTAGCTATTTTCATATCTTTTTCCGGGATATAAATTCCCACAGCTGCTACATTGTCTATCTTAGATGCATCTGTGTACATATGTGTCGAATCTGTATATGTAGCAATCAGTTCCTTAGCTCTTTGGACAATTGACGGATCATCCTTCTTTAACCCCACCAGCCCTTCGTTAAAAAGAGGTGGAATAAGTTTCCATGGTGGAGTTAGAGAAGGAGTTAAGGGGACTGGATTGAATTTGTCAACTATTTTGTTCAATGCCGCTGTTCTTTTGGCTGCTGGATGTTCAGCTTCTTTCACTTTTCTGTGAAAGAACCATCGCCATTTAACCCCTTCTTGACCTCTGGGGGGTACAAAGACGTCTTTTGTCGGATGGTTTGGAATGATCTTGGTTTTAGTGGCAAGGTTTGTAATTAACATCTTTCGTCGTATATCGAGTGGAGGATCTCCGCATTCTATTTGTAGAGCGGCCAAACTGGTTCCAACCATTGCCCCGCAAGCTGTTTTTAAGGCACTATATTGGATTTTCTCGAGTCTTTGTTTTTGAGATTCTGATGCACTGTCAAATGCTTCGCAGCCAAACTCCATCACTGACCGTATGGCGCATCGGTAGAAAAGCATCAGTGTTTCTTTGCCGCATCCCCAGCTTTGTCCTGTTAGGCATCGCATGATATTTAATCTTTTTTTGCAACGATCAACGATCTTATCAATGTGTTTTTTCCAGGTTAATTTCGAATCAAATATTATACCGAGAAATGTAGCTTCGCTCTTCCAGCTGATTTTTTTGTCATCCATACAAATAGGTAGGGAATTTGTTCGGAATTCATTGTATTTTGTAAAACAGACTGCTACCGATTTCTCGGTTGACAGTTTGAATCCCCAATTGAGGAAGAATGTTTGGATTTCGTTTAATCGAGTCTGTAAGCAGTTTCGCATAGTATGTGGGTCTTTTCCTGAAATCCATATCGCTACATCGTCCGCAAATATAGATGTCCGAATTCCATGGATTTCTTGACAAGGGATGTCGCTCATCATAACAATGAACAAAAGGGGGCTCAGGACAGAACCCTGCGGGGTACCATTTTCCAACAATACCGGGTCTGACAACGTGGATCCCACACGAACCATGGCCTCTCGATTATTCAAGAAGCTATGGATCCATTTTAAAATCTTTCCTCTGACACCAAGCTTTTCAAGCTTCAACAAAAGCCCCTCTCGCCACATTAGATCGAAGGCTTTTTCTAAGTCCAGAAAGACCGCCAGTGTCCCACCCTTATTCCACATCGAGCGTTTAATATCGTTTTGTAGTCTAAGGATGTGATCTGTGCATCCTCTTCCTTTTCTAAAGCCTGATTGTTCACGATTTAAGAGATTATTTTGCTCCAGGTAGAAACTTAACCGATTTGCAATAATTCTTTCAGTAATCTTGCACAATGAAGATGTTAGGGAAATGGGTCGATATGAGTTGGTGTCTGCAGAATTTTTTCCCGGTTTTAGTAGCGGAACAATTATGGATTGCTTCCATAGTTTTGCTACCTCTCCTTTGGTCCAAGATAAGTTTATAAGATCCAAGAGCTTATTGAGACCTATCTCGTCAATTTGTCTTAGCATCTCATAGCAGAGATTGTCTGGACCTGGAGATTTGCCGTTTGCACTCTGCATCAGAGCTTCCGTAAATTCTTTTAAGGAAATTTCTGTGTTTAAATCATGTGGGTCGTTTTCGCAAGAAAAGCCAGATCTGATGGTAAAGGTAATTTCTCTTTTCAGAGCCTCTTTCCTTTGAATAAATCTTAGGTCAAGATTTTTGTCTGATGAGTTTTTTGCGATGGCAGTTGCTAACGCATTCGCTTTGTCTTTGTCAGAATAAGCGGTTTCCTTTCCATTCAGTTTCAGCGCTGGAACGTTAAAACCTGCATGTGTGTGGACCATATTTTTCACCGCTTTCCACATGGTAGTCTGACTAGAGTGTGAGTTAAGAGAGCTACAGAATGTTCGCCAATGGTTCTCTTTTGCTGTCCTCACTATCTTCTGTGCGATTTGTTTGAGTTCTCGATACCGTTCAAAGCCAGTCGTAGTATACTCTTTCCGAAGTGAGTATAAGGCTTTGTTTCTTGCTTTGATTGCGCTTTCACATTCATCATTCCACCATGGTACTGGCCTAAGTCCTGATCGTCTTCCATTTTTGGTTGGTATTGAAGCTATGGCTGCTTTGTTCAGACCTTGCGTTAACAGGTTTGTTGCTTCGTCAACATTTGTGAAAGTTTGGAGTTCATTGAACATTCCTGTTGAAAGCCGTTGGTATTTGTACCAATCGGCTTTCTCCAGGTTCCATACCTTTCTGTTGTTTACCTCGTAATTAACCTTTTTATTTAGTGTGATCAAAACCGGGTAGTGGTCACTGCCCAGATTTTCATCTAACACCTTACACAAGGCTTTTTGAGATAAAGAGGGAGAGCACATTGGTAAATCTATAGGGGTTGTCCTTCCGCTGGGAGTCAGGTGGGTACCTGATCCGGAAAAAAGGGCAACAAGGCCATACTGATCTAACAATTTCTCAATTAATTTTCCTCTGTTATCTGAAGTTTCAGCACCGAAAACAACAGAGTATGCATTGAAGTCACCTAATACAATTGAGTTGGTATATCTGAATGACTTTTCCAGTGTAGTTAGCAGTGTTTGATGATTGGCATTTGGTGGAACGTATGCATTGATAATGGTGATGTTTGATCCCTTTTCAGAAGAAATAGTCACAAGTAGTGACTCATATTCGTTTTGTTCTATGGTTTGCGAGGTGTATGAGATGCCTTCTCGGAGGAGTGTTGCGACCCCTCCTCCTTGATGGCGACCTCTATCCAGCCTGACAATATTATATCCTGAAATACTGAAGTTATTGCCCTCTTTCAGCCATGTTTCCTGCAGGGCAATGATGTCGGGAACCTTCTCCATTTTTCCGATAAAAATATTTAGTTCGTTGACTCTTGCACGAATACTTTGACAGTTCCACTGTAAAATGGTAATGTTGTTGTCCATGTTTGGTTTTTTGAACTGGTTTATATCGTTTTTCTAGAGGATTCAAATTTTAAGATTCGGAAACCTCCATATCTCCAGGGTACGACTGAAAGCCATTGTATTTAAGGATGTTATTGAACATTTTTATAATGACTTTCATTACAGCTTCCAAGGGCATTTGTGGTATGTCCTTTGTTATTTCCTGAATCTCCTCGACAAGCCCCTGTATCGTTGGCATGCTCATTGGTTCATCACGTTTTTCTGTCTTTTTTTCATCCTTTGATGCTTTCTTTTCTTCTTCCTTGTTTTCAGCAATAGCTTGCTTTTCTTTTTTAGGAGTTTGTGTGACAGGCGTTTTCTTTTCAGAACCGCTCTTCTTTGGCGTGTCCTTGGACATCTGTTCTGGCTTTTTCTGTGCTGTATTTTTCTTGGTATAAGGTTTTTTTGACACAACCTTTTTCAAGGCAGCAGCATAGGAAATACCTTCTTTCGCAACAGCTGAATTGACTTTCATGGAGAAAACATATTTTGGACAGGTCTTACTTCCTGTGCAATGTCCGTTCTTTCCACAGCTTGCGCATACACGAGGGCGTTCTTTTTTGTCTTTTTCCTTCTCAGGACATGATTTGAAACCATGATCTTTGGTGCAAAGTGGACATTTAATTGCATTTCTGCAATCCTTTGCTTTGTGACCAAAACCGTTGCATTTGAAACAACGAAGTGGTTCTTGTACATAGGGGCGTGTACGAAAAACTAAGTAGGCGAATCTAACTCTTTCCGGTGCTTCGCCTTTGGGGTATGTAAGGATTACTACTCTACAACCTTACTTTTTTCTATTGAGGACCACAACAAGGAAAAGGACCAATACCAATTATATATATATACATATATATATATACATATATATATATATACATATATATATATATACATATATATATATATACATATATATATATATATACATATATATATATACATATATATATATATACATATACATACATCCATCCATGTATATATACACTCAAACACACATATACATATATATACATTAATGATACAAAAATTATACGCACACACAATGTCACAGGAGCACAAATATACATATATACATACATATACATATATATATACATATATATACACACATATACACATATATACACACAGATACATTCATACATAAATGACTATTGTTTCAACACAACCAAAATATGCACACATAATAAAATAAAATAAACAAATACTATGAAAATACGTAAGATGAATCATCTTCATCTTACAATTGGTTAACATTGTTCCGATGCCTAATTGCCTGACGGCTATTTTGGGAAAGAATAGATCTTCTGGGTCGCGGCATTGTTATTAATAATATTTTTGTTAAAAGTAATAAAACTTTAAAACTCGCAAATTAATTCCAACGAACGAAAATATAATATTGACAGAACAGCATTGACACTTTGTTAATGCCAAAAACGGAAAATGCGAAACTAAAAATCATATATCTATGCTAAAAATATCTTTTATATTTTTATGGCCCATAAACAATAATTTTATTTTATAATTTAATTGAAAAAAAAAATTTTCTGTAAGATTTTCAATTGTAAACAATGAAATAGTCAGAAAATTTAATAACATGCGCTCTACCCCATTTGCGCATAAATGTCATGTCGCGGAAAATAAAACATCTGTATATCTCGATAACCCAAACTCCAACTTGAAAATTTATATTTCCGTAAGACCAAATAGAGGGTGCTCTACAACTTTGCCCTTTGAAGTTTTTTTCTAGGACGCACTGTTAAGTCTGTATAGCTACCGGGGTACATACTGCGGTCGCCATGGGCCACTCCATGGTTCAATGTAAATTTTTTTTAGTTATTCTGTTAATAGGAGCTGAGAGAAATCCAATATATCAAAAATCTCTATAATTGGTTCAGCCGTTCTTGAGTTATAAGTGTCGTAACACAAACCCGACTTTCTTTTATACATTGTTTCCAAAAAAATTGATTCACAGCTCTAATATATATATATATATATATATATATATATATATATATATATATATATATATATATATATATATATATATATATATATATATATATATATATATATATATATATATATATATATATATATATATATATATATATATATATATATATATATATATATATATATATATATATATATATATTAGAACTGTGAATCAATTAATATATATATATATATATATATATATATATATATATATATATATATATATATATATATATATATATATATATATATATCGTGTCATAGTGTTTAAAATTGAACTCCTCCGAAACAGCTGAACCGATTTTATGAAATATTTTTTTTACATGAGGTATGTCTAGGCTATTTAGAATATTTTTTTTAAATTATTTTAAAAAGTTATTTTGAAAAAACAATGAGGTGCAATTATGTTATTTTTATAGGAAAATGTAACAGATATATATATACGACGAAAGCGGAGATATTCTTGATTTTATTTATTTAAATATCTTATGTAATTTCGACTTAATTTAATCATTTATTATCATAATACTTGCTTTTATTATTATTATTACTGCTACTATTATTTTATCCTTTAATTAAACGTTTTTAATTATACTTATTTTATCCTCATAACTCCAGTTTATTTTATGTACGTTAATTTAATTACATTGTCTAAATTTGATTATTTTTATTAATATCCTTCTATTGAGATAATTTCTTGAGGATATTAGTTTATTTGTATATTTAGTTATTACATGTTTTCTTATCTTTTGCCTCCTTTTACGCGATCGTATTTACAGACTCTGAAGATGGCGAAAGCCGAAACGGCCCGTAAGTCTGAAATAAAGAAAGTTTTAAATGTTAATACTTTTCTTAATACGTGTTGCAGTAAACAAAAAACGTTGTTCCGAAATATTGAGAAAGTATCTATAAAACTCATAGCGGCTAAATGGAGACTTATTTTTAATCGAGCTTGTCTTAAAGAAAATCTTATGCCATCTTACATTATTAATATATATATATATATATATATATAAATGTAATATCACTGGTTTGATAATCAACTTCCTATCGATAAACCTTACATTTATTAGGGACATTAATTATTAATTATTATTAAGAGATTTGAAGGTATAAATAACTCTAGCAAAGCAGGGACGTAAATTGGGGGGGGCAGGGGGGGGCATTTGCCCCCCCCTGATTTTCAAAATTTGAATTTTTTTACCTAGAGTTTACTATATATTTATTTAATTTTAATTGATACGATGTTGATTCCCTCACAGTTGTCTACATCAAAGTTATTATTTATTACACAAAAATAAAACAAAATTATACCCACCCTATTTTGGACATCTTTTTTACAAACTTTTATTTAGGTTACAATCTCTGTTTGTTTGTGTGTGTGTGTCTTTCTCTGTACGCAAATCTTGCAAGTGAAATTTAACCAGCATTTTGACTAGCTAGGAAGTTGAAACTTTCAGCATAGCTTTATATTTGATGAAAATACATGATTCAATTTAAAAAAAAAAAACTTTGAACATCTTTTGCATTTCTAAATTGAATGTATTTGAAATCAAAGATTGTGTTGAAAAACTCGTTTTTCCTTTACTTGTTTTACTGCAATATGATTAAATCATTCATCCCCATTATACCCAGTGGCGCGTGGCGAATCCAGAATTTTCTGGTGGGGGATTCACTTCAGAAATTTTTTTATATTCTCTTCCAAAAAGCTGATAACCGGTAAGGGGTTGTCGTAAGTATTTTTCAAATTTTTTTCAAAGACTTCCAATTTCTCCTCCCAAAAGGCTGCGGTCGTTTTCCAAAAACAAGGTATTATACCCAAAAAATTTCAATTGATACTCTGATGGGGGATGCATTTCCCCATCCCTCTCTGCTTGTACCTACGTATTTATATAAATGTAAAAGGTAATGTGTGTGTGAGAGCATTCGTTTATCACATCCAAGCCGCAGGAGCAATTTTAACAATATTTGGCATGCAGGTAACTTCATTGATGAGAAAATTTTGAAAAATTACAAAAAAATCTGTTATTTCTTTGACGTTTCATTGGCAAAAACGAGACAAAACTAAGCACAAAAAACCCGGACAACACCGGGTAACCCTGTCAAAAAACTATATAATGGCGGGAAAATTTTGCCCCCCCCTGGAAAATGCTGAATTTACGTCCCTGTAGCAAAGCCTTCATTTATAATTTTCCAATAAACTGCAAAACCATTCTATTGAGCCCGGTATACGATTTGGTGATATCGTAACATTGGTGTCAGAATTGGGATACAAGAATGGTTTTAAAATCATTGGACGAGTTTGGGCAAGTGAAATGAAAGAGGAGCTGGAGAAACGTGGCCTGAGCGATACAGGTAAAAAGGACGAACTTATGGAACGCCTCTTACCCGCGTTAGTGAATGAAGGCTATGAGCCTGACGACGATGAATATTTGTTCGATATTGACGAGGAAGCTGTGGTTAGGCGGAGAAAATTGAAAAACAAATTGCTGGAAGAAGAAAGACAACAAGCGAGGGAAAACATGGCAGCACAGGGGAAGACAGGAGAAGGAATGATTCTTGGCCACAAAAACAAAGAAGCAGCAGCCGGTACAACTGTTGAGAGTTTGGTCGCAGGGTGGGCTGAGGCAGTGGTGGACACGGTTCTGGACCAGCTGTGTCTCAGAGCATGTGACGGATAACGACCGTACAGACTGCACAGGTCAGGTGGGTCATGATGATGAGTCTGTCAAAGACGGTCATGATAAGGAACCTTGCAAAGATGTTCAAGATGAACCATGCAAAGATGGTGATGACGAGCCCGGAAAAGATGGTGTCAGTGATACAGTCGATTTGGACGTCGAAAACAAAACTAAAGAAGTTGAGAAGAATGTTGAAAGCGAAATGCAAAACGATGAGGATGAAAGTGATGATGATGATTTTAATAATGGCAATAACAGCGATGGCTTTTACCCATACAGCGACGGTTCTGAAACGGAAGCCTCCATAACAGACGACGGCACCGAATATTCAGGGTCAGATTTTAGTGACGAATCTAACTCGGATGAAGCAACTAAGGATTTAAAAACGGACGAAACTCCAATCGAGAAATACGTCGAAGCTAATTTGACAAAAAAAGAAGACATTGATTTGCGAGACGATGGCGAATATTTGAAGAAAGATCCGCTGGACGATACGAAAGTTGACACCGATGAGAGAGCCGAGTTGGAATGTGAAAAGAAATCGTTTGATTGTAGCTTGGAAGAAAACAAAGATGACGGCCATGAACATTTCCAAAACAACAATAGCAATGCAGCAAGCAAAAACTCTGAAAAAGATGAGCCAAGAACAGAGAACGGTACCGAGGGTTCTAAATCAGATGAATCCACAGAGGATTCTAGATCAGATAGACTAAGAGTCATGGTAAAATCAAATAACAGTTTGATGAAGGGATTTATTGGATTTATGGAACGTGTTTTTGAAAAACCTTTTGAAGAGTTTCTTGAAAAAGATCTAAAAGATGTGAAGGAAGAAGAAAAAGCAGACAATTCCGATAAACCGTGCAAAGATGTTCAGGACGAGGCATGCAAAAAAGGCTGTGATGAACCGTGCAGAAATGGCGACGATGAGCCAAAAAAGACTCTGTTGATGATATATATATATAATTTTTAGCATAGTTTCATACTGGATGACAATACATAATTCAATTGAAAAAAGAAAAACTTAATTTGAACATCTTTCGTATTTCTAAATCGAGTGTATTTGAAACAAAAGTTTGTGTTGAAAAACTCGTTTTTCTTTTACTTGTTATATATATAGAACATTGATATATACTATGGACCACAAAAGTCGTGACGTCACAAAATACACACTGGAAACAAACAAACCTTGTTTACAGTGCCGATACGGTTTTAAATGGCTTTATCTTTGTCATTAAATTTATGTTAGGCTATAGCTAATTTTTTTCAAGTTGATATTAACTTAATAAAGCGATGGGAAAAATTTTAAAAATATATTAAAAGTTTTATTTTAGGCCCAATAAATAAAAGATACTATTACAAAACAATATTCTTAACAATTTCTAGTTATTAAGACGTTTAAATATATCGAATAAAAAAAATCAGGTGTACGCCATATATCTCAATTATTTGTTTGTCTCCAGTCAAGCTCGTGTGTCGTCAGACTTTTCTAATCCATTGATAGGACAAGTGCAATTACTTCCCGTTCGGCTGGTCGCAGACATTTTGTACGGCCGAGCGATATTGAAGTGGTAAACAAGCAAATCCACCGTACCGATATGTCAGATATCTATCCCTTTACTATATCCGTAAAAATTATTTTCCGGGGAAACTCCTCCCACTCATCAGTCTTGGGAGGAGCTAACAGCAGCAGCAGCATCAAGAGAGTGATCACATCTGCACACGCAGACGACCTATATATAGTCTAAAAATGTGCGAAAAATCTGTTGTTTGTTGTGAGGTTCTTATATATAGAATAGGTATATCGGAGATGAGCACAGAGGCGTGGATTCAGCAAAATGTTGAGGGTGGCGAAGATTTTTTAACTTTAACCCAGAAAACCTTCAAACAAAAATGACCATCCCAATATACACTTGTATGTTGTATTTTCATTAGTTAAATCATATTAATTAAACAAAACAGCTTAAAAAGTTAACTTTTATTTAATATTGAGGGCAGACAAAAAGCGTTTAAATTATGAATGTAACAAAGGGTATCGACGCTCTTTCATTTTTACAAAATTGTCCACTGGGTCATTAAGATCAAATAGACTAAAAGTACTAATAAAAGATTGGAAAATAATAGCAGAAATTTAACTAATTGGATATTAATCAACAAGTGTGATAAATACTGTTTTCATCAACTAATCTAAATACTCAATCGTGTGTGAGCTAATAAAAATTATTTAAAATGAATTGGAAAAATCTTGGTGAGAGAGCTCAAGCAACCGGGTTGGATAAGAATATGCTAATTGTTCGTCAAGTGGGACAGATACACGAGTCTAAATTTCATACGAGTTTGATCGGATGGACCGAAAGCAATCAATCAATCCATTTCTATAGCGCTATTTCCTTGACGTTCAATAGCGCTCGAACACGAACCTATTAAACAGATAAATTTTAAACCTCCGACGGAAAACAGCGAGAGATGTAGATTTAGTAAGAGAAGTAGGAAGAGAGTTCCAGAGAAATGGACCAGAGTAGGGAAAAAAGCGTTTAGGAAAAGAATGCTTAACAGAAAAGATACGAAAGTGGCTAAGAGAGAAAGATCGAAGACCAGACTTGGGAGGGATTTTTATTAAGCTAGTTAAGTAGAATGGAGAAGAGCAATTTTTAAATTTAGACATTAGTAATCAAATTTTAAAAATAACCCTTTATTTAAGAGGAAGCCAGTGAAGAAGAGCAAGAGATAGAGAGATAATTATGAAAAAAGTAAGAAGTGCGAGAAACTGAGCACTAAAAGATTGAAAAATATTAGCAGTAGGTAGATTATAAGTAGATATAATTCAAAAAGTTTGATGAATATAGTTTTTAACAAATAATCTAAATACTCATTCATGGGTGAGCTAGAAAAAATATTGTTTATATTTGGTGGAAAAATCTTGAAGGGGCCGTGGTCCCCCTCAGCCCCCCAATCCAAGCCTCTGGATGAGCAAGTTGTGAGTGAGATGCCAAGATGGCCTCCCGAAAACGATTTAGAGTCTTTTTGGTGCCATGAATATTCATTATTTATATTAATCGGCAATAACTTTACCGATATAAACCGATAAAGAAATGGGAAGATTTTAAATTTAATACAGCATTTGGCAATAATTATAATTAAAAGATGGGCTAATTTTGGCAATACCGAAGATCCTGCCGTTACCGAAGTTAATGAGATAAACAAGCAATAATTGGCAGGCACGTGATGTCCATGATTGACAGGCCGCTAACTACTAATAATAATCAGCTCCAACCACAAACCTTGGCTATAAATTTAAAAGTGAACTCGAATAATGTTATTCTATGGTTTTCATTTTCTCAAATTGTTTTATCATGGCCGAAAATTATCCTGACGTTACTGGGAAATTATCTACTAAATTAAATAAAGATGTGGAAGATGACGCTGTGGGATGGGCTATGACGCACGGCCTCATAGCGAGGATAAAATTCTGTCAGTTGTTTCAGACACAAATGAAACTGGCAAAAAGGAGTGCTACTGCCAGTGGGTGTAGAGCCTTAGAACTTATTATCCTGTATAGTTTTTGTAAATAAATATTATTACTAACACATGTGTTTTGCCCAATAAATGTTTCTATTCTTGTTACAAGTTTTTTCGTATTCAGTGTCAACGCACTCCAGAAATTGGGGAAAATAAACATAATTTTAGAACTTTAATCTCGTGGCGTAGCGTACGGTTGCACCACCTCGTCTTCGCTCAAAAATTGATCGGAGCAGGGGCAAAAAATAAAAGAGAAAGGAGGAGAAAAATTAACATAGCATTTTAATAGAACAAGAAAATAAACATAACATAAAATCATAACAAAAAAATTTACCTAGAATTAAAGTGAAACAAAACAAAAGTAACAAATTTATTTTACAGGGCCAGGTTATACCAAACAAATGTGTGAAACAAGATTCAATGGTCTCTGTGCTATTTTCGGCGGTCAAAAATTTATAAACTACTATAGTTGGCATCTCGTAATCACAAAATGTCGGTCAAGCTTACAACTATTATATATCTCATTTTACAGTTGCCTGGTCTCGTTTTATAAGCTGCTAGTTTTCAAGCCATTAATTTTTCGACCATTACGAAAGGAGTAGTAGATAAGAAACTGCTAGATGTCAAGTCATTTACTTTTTGAGTATATGGCTATTACGAAAAGAGTAGTAGATAAATAACTGCTAGTTGGCAAGAAAAACCATCAACTGTTGGCCTAGCATATGACCATATCATTAACAAAGGTAGTCGATGAGATATTAATTGCGCTTTTGTCTATGCTGACAGAATCTTAAATTTGTATAATACAATTTATTTAATTTAAAAATATATACATGTATATTATAAAACTAAACAAATTACATTATAGAATAAGCGCCAAATAAACTTTTAGGCGGAGCTAAATATTATTAATAAAATAGGCGGAGCTAAATATTTTTAATAAAATAATCTCCGCCTGGGGGCGGAGCTGAATATTCAACAACGGCAGGATCTTCGGTATTGCCCTAATTTTGAAATTTGTTCACAGCTAGCTTAAAATTTTTACTGCAACTATTGGCAATATATTATTTTTTTGATTTGCTAAAAATGCTATGAAAAATTTCAATTTAAAAACGAGTTTACTGTATTGTATAAGTATCTTATATTTGTTTGATTTGCCAGAAAAGCTATAAAAATTCCAATTTCAAAACTTGTTTAATGTATTGTACAAGAATCTACAAAAAAATTGAATAAAGTCAGAAGAAAGCTCAACATCTTTAAAATCTACGGAGAAAAAAAGTATAAAATATTTAGATTAAATGTACATTTATCTATGAAAAATCAACACAAAGTCTAAGATTCTTAAACTAATTAGTACATTTTTTATAACAAAAATGTTATAACAATTTTAAACTTTAAATTATGAGTACATGTACTTAAAAAAACAAAATCAACATCAAAAATCTGTGTTATGTGTATCAAAGCCTAAAATCTTAAGATTGTATATACATCTGCTCAGAATTAAAATATGTTTTAAATATTCTTAAACTTTCTTTTCCCAGTCCATCAAATAATAAAACTAAAAAATCAGAGATCTTTCAGATCAACAAAAAACCTAGAGAAAACACAACAGCAACACAAATTTAGAAGGAAATGCTGAATTAATTTCTGCAAGACCTTTTTCTGATCACACTTATTCAAATAATGAAATGGTTTCATTGCTGAATTTTGAACATTCCTATACTTTGCTTTGATTTTTTTAAGTAGATGTGCATATTTTCTGAAGATTTTAGACATGTTTTCACTTTTTTATAGAAATACATATATTCTAAAGATTTTGTACTTTGCTTTGAATTTTTAAGTAGATGTACTCCTAATTTAATTAGTTTAATTTTTTTTTGTTTTAAAAAGATGTACTTTTAGTCTAAGAAACTTAGACTTTGTTTTGATTTTTTCATATATAGATGTACATTCAAATTTAATCTAAATATTTTATACTTTTTTTCTCTGTAGATTATAAAGATCTTAAGCTTTATTCTGACTTTTTTCAGTTTTCTGCAGATACATTACATTAAACAAATTTTGAAATTGGAATTTTTTATAGCTCTGGCAAATCAAACAAATATTGCCAAATGTTGCAGTACATCAGTACAGTCAGTATACATTTTAAGCTAGCTGAGAACCGTAAATTGAGTAGAACAAATTTCAAAATCAGCCCATATTTTTATTATTATTATAAATAATGAACATTCATGGACCAAAAAGAATCTAAATCATTTTCGGAGTTCTTTGGTCTGGCTCCTAGGCTGCCTAGCTAAAATCCATCTTAAACTACAAGCAGGCCGATATACCTATTCTATATATATTAGTCTGGTAGATTTAGCTTTTGGTTCGGAAATTTTAATAGACAAGCCAAAAAGTACATTAAACTATAGTATTTGTTATAACTAAGAGCTGGAAAGAGATACCAGACACAGATTGCTCAAAACTCGCGAATCTGTTTATTAACGCCAACCAATCAAAAGCCAGCTTTTTCTATTTCTGCGTAAAAAGTGACGCTTAATTTACAAAATATCTCCTCGAAATTTAAACTTCTTACGCTCAACTGCTCATAAAACAATTTAGTTATTTATTTCTATATTTTTTAACGAAACTTTTATTTTCCGTTTGCTTATGGAGCTGCCCGAAGAATGTTGTTGATTATCAAATGCTTAGTTAGTTACTAGTTTAAGCCTTAAACTAGTAACTAGTTAAACTCCTCTGTATAAACGATTATGTACACTCAACTAGTCTACGTTTTCGAAATTCTCCAGTATTTAAAAAGCAATGCAACCTGAAAACACAACCTTATTTGAAAATAGCTGAAGCGGGTGCCGGTTATGGGAATCGTACCACTTTTTAAAGGAAGACCATGCTCAAACATCTTAAAGACAAGAAATTTATCAAACACTGGTTTTTAGAATAACATAAATTTTAATTCTAAAAACAAAGTATAAGTTTCAATTTATTAAATAATTATAATAATAACTGTTATCTAGCTTCAAAAATTATTATATTGAGCACAATTCAGTCGAGCAGAAGAGTCAGATCTTCATCCACGACTTTACTTCTTGTGTCCACACACATATCAAGAGTGCTGTAGACAGAAGGTTTGGGGTTGCCAGACTGAGAATGGTTTGCCAGCTGCTGTTACATTGGCTGTGACACTTCAGTGCTTCCGAAAAAACATTCTAAACACTAAACACTGACTAACACCACTTTAAACATTGTCAAATTTTAATTCAATTCAGAGACACTGTTAGCAACTTTTGTCGTGCTGGCTGAAGTGAACTGGGAAGTGTAGATTATGAGGATTTTGTAGATAAATAATGCACATCATATCTTAGTCAAATTGTTTGCTGTTTATTATAACACACAAGCAAACAGTTTTGACATTGAGACAATGCTTAGCAATATCCTCATGTGCAGAAGAATAGGTTACAACAATAACAGACATGTAACTGGAGCAAAGATACAAGAGCTATTTTAACAAGCATCAAAACCCTGCAAAACAAAGAAGACATTTTCTCAAGAACTTGATAAGTTTCTATATATCACTTTAAATAAAAATGTAATAACTGCTCACATTGGCAAACTCTGACATTTACACATATTTCACTACTATAGATATTATTTACAAGACCATTAATATAAAGTGAGTTATCTTAAACTTTGTCACAGCAACATTTACAAGCATATACAAGTACTTTCAAAACTGTTTTAAGAGCATCAACTTTTTTGCCAATAAAAAGAATAAATACGTCCAACAACAAAGACTGATTTTGGGCAAGCCTAATTAAAATAGTATCTAATCGATTTTAACAGTTTCTTCATACAGGCCTCCACATATATCGCCCTAAAACATATTTACTTCAAGATTATCAGTATGAAGAAATTTATTACAAACTTTACCATAGCAATGTTTACAGGCAGATACAATGTAGCTCATATTTAAAACATGAACAATTTTTAGAAGAGCATGGCCTTTTTTAATAATTCCACATTTACAACTTATACAATAATAATTAGGCTATCTGGGCTAGGTGCTGCCTCTATATCAGTATTAATGAGACACAACTTAAAATCTATTTTTCCCCAGCTCCATCTATCATTGTCTAAGAAATACTTCAATTTCATTTCCTGAAAATGAGTTCTCAAAACATGCAAATAGGCTGCATTTTCAGTTGAGGTAGCTTTCCGGGAATAATTTTTGAACTACTTAATCCACACAATAGAAAATTTTTCCAGTCAAATATAAACTTAGATCTTAAATTCTTTTTATTGGAGCTAGATCAGCTAGCTGCTAGAACTAAAACTAACACAAGGCTTGGGCTGATTATTTTTCTTTGCGTTGTTATTTACTTATGTATACAAACATCCACATTTATAGAGTTAAACTGTCAATTAAAATTGTATCTCCAATTACAATTGCAGAATTTAATAGAGAAGTTTTCCCATTTTGTTTCAATATTTAGATTATTTTTAGTTTTTCCTCAGTAGCAGATGTACATACAACGCACTCCATTGCGATATTAGTTACATTTAGATTAAAAAATGTGCTAACTACAATACAAACTTACCATAACCAAACTTAACAGATGTAACAACACGAATAAAAGAAAATAAAAAAATACCAGAATGACAGACAAAAGACTGACTGAAGAGAAAACTATGTACAATGCTATACAAACTATACAATTATACAACTATATAAATGAATAAGAATTAAAAAACGCTGGTAAAAATCCAAAATCGTCCAAATCAAAATCTAAGGCTTAAATAAAACGTTAAGATATTGAAGAGAAATCGAATTCGAACGCGATAAAACCGGCAATGCAAAATGAATACAAAGACAACGCCAATATAGCATAGAAAACGAGACTTTGTGGAATTCTTATTGGCTGAGCGAGTAAATATGTTACTGCGCCTAACGCGACATTGTCTTACGTAATGAGACAAAAGAGTACCCCTAAATGCCCTAAAATCATTAATAACTAGAGTACCATAATTACTCATTCGTGGTATCTTCATACAGACATTCTACACCATATTCTCTATTGAATGGTATAAAAATTGGCTTGTCTATTAAAATTTCTCATGTTGCCTTGAAAAACTGCTAGATCTACCAGTCTATATGGTGAGGTCACGCCGTTATTGTTTCAGTAAATCTATTGTGTTTCGTCGGCATTTGCTATAATTTAAATAACATTAAATTTTAATTTTGTTTGAATTTATAAATGGGTAAGTTTCGGTTGTCGTTTTTTTACTGTAAGTTTTATATTTTTTAATTTAATTGATTGATAATTTTTATTTTAACAGACCACAAAATAATTTCTAAATAATTTTTTAATAAATTGCCAAATAAAAATGTTTTAATTTTTTATAAGTTTTAACTAAATTTTGAATAAGATTTCTACAGAATAATTAAATAAATTGCAATTCAATTATTCAATTTTAATATTATTTTTTAAAGATTAATTAATATTTTTTAATTATTATTTATTAATTTAATTGATTGATACTTACAATTCAATTTTAAATAATATTTTTTAAAGATTAATTTATTTTATTTTAGTTAATATTTATTTCTAGTAAAATATTTCAGCATTTTATATTTATAACCTATTTTAATATTACTCTTTTTATTATTTATTAATTTGGTTGATTGATAATTTTTATTTTTAAAAAATAATTAAATTATTTTTTAATAAAATGCCAAATAAAAATGTTTTAATTTTTTTGTAAGTTTTAATTAAATTTTGAATAAGACTTCTACAGAATAATTTGATAAATTGCAATTCAATTTTAAATATTATTTTTTAAAGACTAATTAAATTTATTTTAATTATTATTTATTACTTTTATTTTTATATTCATACATTTTAATATTTTGAAAGAACAATTTTATTTATATTTTTGTATTTAATTCTATTATATATACAATAATTATTTTATTATTTTTTTCTATGCCTAAAGACATAGTTTTTCATTTTGTTATTCATTTACTATTAAATTGTGATATAGTTTGTATTGTATACTGATAATTGAAAGTTTTATTTCCAGAAATGACAGGCATTTATGTAAGTAGGCAGTTTCAGTTCTTTGACCAGGCCACAAGAGAGGTCAACGAGTTTTTCCGTGGGAACTTTCACCCCCATGCGAGTTTGTATAAAAACGACTGTAAAGGCCTATAATCGCGGGTCAAGAACAAAACAAAGTTTAACAACCTTCTTATTGTGATGCTGTACATACAACAAACACAAATACCATTGTTTATATTGTTTCAGTTGCTGAAAAAGATATTGTATGGGAAAAAAGTTGAAACTTTCAATAAGGCAATTTCTGACTTAAGAAAAATTCCAACTTTTTTGTTTTATTTTAAAAGAAATTGGCTGGAAATTCCTGAAATGTTTGCTGGCTATACCAGAAAAGGACTATTCCATCTTGACATAAACACAAATAACAAGTTGGAAAGCTTATACAGTTTTGATATTAAATACGGAAATAAATGGTTCCAGATTTTATTGAAACGATTTTATGTCTGTTTTCAGAGGCTCCTACACATTTGCCCGAGTTTTGTCATTTGCCCGAATTGCTCACGCCAGTCGGGCAAATGCCGTACCTAGTCGGGCGACTTCTTACGCTATTTGCCCGACTTCGTACGCTATTTGCCCGACTTTGTACGCGTCTTGCCCGACTTCGTACGCTTTTTGCCCGACTGGCTAGACCGATTCGGGCAAATGTCAAAATTCGGGCTTTTGGCATTTCCCCGTTTTCAGATACCACAGGACTTTGAAGAGTGTAGTTCGTTCCTGTTGAACATCACCGGCACAATTAATCAAAACACTCTACAAAATAAATCATGTGGTTGTCCATACGTCAAATTACAGGGATTTTAGTCAGAGCCACTAATATACCTAATATTCTCTAAAAAAATATCTGCTTACAGCTTGGATTTAGCTATTCAAGAGTACAAGGAAGCTGAAAAAACCATATTGGGAATAGATTTTCAGGTCCTTGCTTTTTTTTGCTATGATAGTTATTATTTAATCCAAGGTGAAATTAAACAGTTATTTTTATAATTTTCTTATAGGAATTTGATGTAGTTTGTATAAAGTGTATGTCATTTTGTGTATATATATATATATATATATATATATATATATATATATATATATATATATATATATATATATATATATATATATATATATAAATATATATATATATATATATATATATGAACATCTTAATGTGTTTATGATTTTTGATTATGTTTCCAAATATTCCAGCAAACCTAGAGGTGTGTATATATCCAGATGTAAATATGTAATTATGCTGATACGTTTCTTGTTTGTATATTAGGTGGTGAGTACGAGTCAGCCTTAACGTGGCACTCCCTGTGATTAACCAGGCATTAGGCAATAAATTGGGCAACCAGGTGAAACCAATGACTCAAAATATCAATATTTTCCAATTTATAAAAATGATTATTCACAATATGCTGGATGTTTACAATCATAATGTCTTGCAATTTCCAGGACAGGAAATAAAAATTGTTATATTTAGTGTTTCTGCTGTTTTTCTGTTTGTTTTTTTTATTATATGTTGAAATTGGAAATTATTTATGGATGTATGTGAATAAACATATTCTGGAAATAGTTTGTATTTGATTGTTGTTCTTAGGTTCAATTTTGGCAGTAATGACTTTTGAAAACCATAAAAAGCAATTTTCCAAAATGGCTGATATCGCAAAATTCATAATCAAGATCAAATTGTACCAGTGGATCTATGTACTACTGGACTAGCTTTAAAAGGCCCTCATTACCAACACAATTTTGAATTTAGGCGCTGAACGTACGACTGCCTCTGTTTTTCGCTCGTGCTTTTCTTGTTTAATTACCCTTTTTTAAGCAATTTTCTGGTTACGAACTGAGTTTTTCGGTCTTGTTATAGGTTCTACTGTTTTGTGCGAGTTACGTTTCTTGTAATTACATTGTAATTTAATAGTTATATTAGCTCAAATATCTGCCTTGTTTAAGTATACCGCTCAGCGTATACATAACCTGTACGACGTGCTCTGCGCACTTGCTAGCTTAAATAAGCCTGTCGTTCCAAGTCGCGAACTTGTACACTCTCTCAGAAAAGCAGGAATTCTTCGGAAGGACGTAACGAGTTATCATCACTACCGGGGGAGAAGATCAGGTAGCCGTCACCCACGTCGTACTTCATCGCCTCATTCTATCGGTCGTCACTCCACAGATTCTTTCGCCTCAAACCTCACATTTGGTTTACTAAATGCGAGATCGTTAAACAATAAAGTTGACAAATTCCTGGAGTTACTGCGCCGCCAAAGTATCGACGTAATCTTTCTGACTGAGACATTGCATGATACCAATTCTATCACCCTATGTCGTCTTAGAGCTGCCTCCTTCACAGTCATCGACCGACCGCGGCCAAGGGACCCGAGCGCTGCTGCCTCGGCGTCGCTCAATGTCAACCATGGGGAGTGGCAGTTGTCGCTGCTCTAGGCATCAGTCTTCAGCCTTACGTTCTTGACATCAAAATCACGACATTCAAATTTATTTCAGTCAGTCTTCAATCTACTCAGGGGAAAATGGTAGCGCTGGTTGTCTACAGAACTGGCCGCCCCATAACATCACTTTTTTTAGTGAGCTTGATAATCTGTCGCGCGTATCTGTCTTGAAGGATGGTCTCATCGCCGGGGACTTTAACTTAAGACTGGATCGCAAAAAGGAACCTACCACAATAGCATTTATAAAATGTCTATCATCACATGGTTTCGCACCTCGGGTACATCAACCAACTCACGAACTCGGATGTACTCTCGACGTCGTTGCCTCACGAAAATCTCTATTCGTCAAAAGCATGAACGTCATACCATTCGACTTTTCCGATCATCGGCTTCTTTGCTGGGTGTCTGTTATTTCCCGCCCACCACCTGTCTACAAAACGATAGTCTCAAGGAAATGGTCTCAGTTGGATGTGGAAAAATTCGTCAAGTTAATCCACTTACAAAATTCTACAGAAATTAGCGCTACAGATGATGTTGACGTTGATGTCTCTGCCACACAGCTTAACAGCGCAATTCTCAATGTGGTTGATCATTTGATCCCACTGAAAACGGCACGCATCGGTCTACGTCAATCGGACCCGTGGTATGACGGAGAGTGCCGCGCCATGAAACGGCGGACTAGAGGGATGGAGAGAAAACACAATCGGCTTCTGATCGAGAAAATTGGCATATGCATCAGAGAGCCTACAAACGATTCATACGGTCCAAGCGTAGCTCATACTGGGTGGAAACCTTTTTAAAGAACAGTAAATCGCCTCACCAAATGTGGCGTTCTCTCAATCATATCATGGGCAGAGGAAAAACTTCTTCTGCCCAGTCAATTAGCGTGGATAATTTTCTAAAACATTTCACCTCAAAGATTGACAAGATTCGTGTAGCGTCATCCAAAGCTCCAACCCCGCTGTTTCCAGCAATTGCAACGTCGGTGCTTTTGGAGAAATTTCAGCCCACAACCGAAGACGAAGTTAACCGCCTCATACTCGCCCTTCCAAACAAACAATGTCTGCTCGACCCCATACCAAATTGGCTCCTGAAGAAAATCTCCTCATTCATTACACCTGTTTTGGTCAAACTCTTTAACAAGTCTCTTCTTTCTGGCAAGGTCCCTCTTATATACAAATCATCTTACGTCACTCCGTTGATAAAAAAAATCTACCCTGGACCCCGCCGACGTTAATTCATATCGGCCTATTTCTAACCTCAGTTTTTCAAAGCTATTAGAGCGGCTGGTACTCAACAGAGTCGTAGCGCATCTAGAGCAATACAATCTTTTTCCTCTTCATCAATCGGCTTATCGTCGTCACCTTTCCACCGAAACCGCAGTGTGTTTTCTGATCTTCTGCAAGCCGCGGGCGACCGCGAGTTGTCGCTGCTTGTGCTGCTTGACCTTTCAGCGGCCTTTGATACTGTTGACCATCACATATTACTGAAACGTCTCGTTGCGTTATTCAGTTTGAAGAGTGTCGTTCTTGAATGGTTCGCATCCTATTTTACCGGACGTTCTTTCTCAATACGCTCAGGCGCATCAGCGTCAGCGGTGACATCATTAACATGTGGTGTACCTCAGGGGTCTGTGCTGGGCCCACTTCTTTTCACATTATATACAGCTGAACTCGAGGAAGTCATCAGGGCGCATGGTCTCCAATGCCACATGTACGCCGACGACACAAAAGTCTACGGCCGCTGCCGACCGGAGCACGCGGACTTTCTTGCCATGAAGGTATAAAGATGCGTAGACGCTGTCGACCGTTGGTTGTTCAGCAGCCGTCTCCTGTTGAATTCCAACAAAACAGAAGTGATCTGTTGCTCGTCTTTCCGACGTTCGACAACTCTCCCTACCAAGCCGGTTCGAATCTGCTCCGACCTGATCCCACCAGTAAGACGTGTTCGTAATCTGGGGATCTGGCTGGATTCAGATTGTTCTATGGCCAGTCACATCGACAACACGACCCGTTCCTTCTATGCTTCTCTCAGAGAGATTCGTAGTATTTCCTCTAATCTTTCAATTGACGCCGGAGAATTCTCATAACCGCCTTGGTTCTTCCAAAGATTGATTACGGAAATTCAACTCTAGCCGGCTTTCCTTCTTGTCATCTGGATCGGCTTTAAACTCTCATCAATACAGCCGCCAAAATAATCTACAATGCTCGGAAATATGACCATGTCACCCCACTTCTCAAAGATCTCCACTGGCTTCGCATTCGGCAACGAATCGAGTACAAAATTTCCACAATAGTACACAAATCTCTGCACGGCCAAGCTTCTCCATACCTGTCTTTTGCTCATGTAGCCAATGTATCGGGTCGGCAGAGGCTCAGATCAGCATCCAGGGGCCTCCTCACTACACCGCCGGTTCATCGCGCGACGCTCGACGGAAGATCCATCGACGTGATTGGGCCTGAAATGTGGAACAAACTTTCTTTCCACATCATCTCTACATCCAGTTCAGCCAGTTTCCACACAGCACTAAAAACAATTCTGTTTACTAAATCTTTTCCCTAACGTCTACAGTGGTCTTGAAGTTCTTTTGAAGAACATACGCCACTTTAATAAAACTCGGATTCATTATCATTATCATTACCAATGTCATCCCACCCATGGGGAGAAGGGTCTATAAATTTCTGTGGTTTTTCAACTTTTTCTTCAAAAATTTTATTAAAAATATCTTATTTTGAAAATGATTCAAGTAACACTGCTTTAAGACTATTTAGCATTAAAGTCAAGTTGTAACATTGTTATAACTAATTGTTTTGGAAGGATATTTTCGAATTGTCGGCCATCTTGTTATTTTGTTATCCTACACTTACCCGCATTGTTATACAGTTATAGAATTCCGATTTTCATATTTTCCTAATTCATACCTTTCCAACGATATATAATAAGTCCTTGCTAGGATTTTTTCACGGTTAAATTTATTTCTTGCTGACTAATACGTCAGAGCTCCAGGAAGTTAGCAACGCTTCGGGCAACGATTTTCGGCAATTATTATTTGTCACTAGGAAAGTGTAAAATATAATTAGATATTTAAATTCTACGTTATATTTGCTATAAGAATACATTTGTTTGAAAAGACGGATATTTTTTTTTTACCAATGCTTTTATTAACTCGTCGTCTCTGTTTCTCTGTCTGTTTCAAATCTTGCAATCAATTTTTGAGTCACTTCCTGATGATAGATTTTTTTCAAATTTTGCATACATGCTCAAAATAGAAGACAATGCAATATTCAGTTATTAGTTTTACAATAAGTCAATTAATTTAGTTAATTTTCTTGAGGGTTTTATCGAGGGGTTTCTTGAGGGTTTTCTTGAGGGTTTTCTTGAGGGTTTTCTTGAGGGTTTTCTTGACCACAAAACGCTAACCGACTGGCAGACTATTTTACCAAGTTAACACGAATCACACTCACTGACCGCGATTCTCAAGCGTGTACGAAATTTTCATGAAAATAGTTGAGATATTTAAATTCGATGCTTTTTGATGATATTTTTATTATTACCAATGCTTTTATTAACTCGTCGTCTCTGTTTCTCTGTCTGTCTGTTTGTTTCTCTGTCTGTCTGTTTGTTTCTCTGTCTGTCTGTTTGTTTCTCTGTCTGTTTCAAATCTTGCAATCAATTTTTAAGTCACTTCCTGATGATAGATTTTTTTCAAATTTTGCATACATGCTCAAAATAGAAGACAATGAAATATTCAATTATTAGTTTTACAATAAGTCAATTAATTTAGTTAATTTTAATTAATTTCGCACACACACACATATATATATATATATATATATATATATATATATGTGTGTGTGTGTTTATATATATGTATGTATATGTGTACGTGTGCGTGTTTATAATATAAGAAAAAATTGATTGCAAAATTTGTGTTTTAATTACATATAAAAGCATTGGGTTTTAAAAATTCGTTTTTAATTTACTTGTTGATTACCTTGTTTCTGATTGGCTGTGTCGGTAACATATTTGTAAGGTTAAGTCGTGGAAGGCATTTTTCATGAAGTGTCAATAAATATTTTAAAATAATTTTTGCACTGTTCAATCAAGCTTATATTTCTCTACAAGAAAACATTTGTTTGAAGGGGCGAACAATTCTAGTTTATTTTTTGTTTAATTAATTTGTGGCGATTCGGAGTGAAAATAGACATCGTTTCCCGCTTCGTTGCTAACTTCTTTCTCCTATACGTCAGTGACGGACCGATAACTATTATTTCTCGGGGTCCGTCTGTGACATACATTATTCAATGGTATTGGGATGAAATAAAATACAAGACAACAATAATAGTCTGATACAAATTTATTAAAGTAAAAAATATCGAAAATTGTTTATATCAGCTCCGACATGTATAACAAAGGTCGGTGCTATTGACCGTGCGCGCACTGCAATCGCGTTATTTTGTAGTGCGCGCACTGCCAATAGATTCTACGTATAACAAAACCATTCTTTTTTGGGTTTTTTGGTTAATCCAGCACAGCTAAAATGGTACCATTCTAAGCAGCTGTCGCAATACAGTTCTCTGTATCAGTGTTTTTAATACAGTGACGGCAATACCAAATATTCATTTTTTCCCTTTTTTTTAATAGAAGCATGTAGTTTTTTCCATGCTTGGTTAGTTAATGAATGAATGAATGAATGAATTTATTTATATAGCGCCAGATAAGTCAGAGGCGCTTACGAAGGTTCCCTTGGAATCGGAAACTTCGAAGAACACGCTATTTACATAGACGTGAGTTAACCCTAGATAACGCTGAGTTGACGTGAGCACATGTGAGTTAGTTTCTTGCTCAAGGAAATTACGTGCCTGGACCGGGAATCGAACCCAGGTCCTACGACTCTCAAAGCCGGTATCTATACCACTAGACCAGCACGTCCCACGTTATATAAGATTTAACAATTTCGAGGACTATTTTGTTTAAAAGTGATGCAGGAAGATCTTTAACTTCAAGGTTCATATCTGTGACATCAGCTGGCAAATTGGGTGAGATGTCTTCCAGTCTCCCTCCTATCAGCAAACGCCCAAGTAACACTGAAAATGTATAATTAGAATGAAATAGAAATGGCTAAAAAGGAGCAAAACGAAAAATTTACTTACAATGAATTTTTTAATTTCTTGATCGACTGATTTCTTTGAAAATGGCAAACAAATATCCTTTTGTTGTTTTTTCAATCCCATGGCTGTTTTTCTTTCCTTAAGCTTGGGCCGTCCTCTTAAACTAATCTTATTTGGCAATATCAGTTTGGTAATCTTTGTTTCCGGTTGTGAAACTGCTGGTGGAATGTCTAATTGTTCATCATTGGCATAGTCTGTTTCCGGTTGTACAGGTTCAGGCAAAATGTCTACTTCTTCATCATTGGCGTTATTATAAACCTGGTTAATTTGGTTAAAATTTTCATCTGTTTTTTCTACTAGAACCTCTTCGTTTTGGACTTGATTAATAATGTTTACTAGCAAATTGGTTGGCCCTTCATTAAAATTTTCATCACTTTCAACTGGTACAACCATTGCCTTACGGTTGGTACTCCCTATTTTTGCTAGATCTTCAAGAACTTTCATTCTGAAGTCAAACTGAGCCATCCCCCTTCCGCTGTTAGCTCAGCTAAATGTTTGAGTTGCTGATCTGCACGCCAAAACTTTTCCACATTTGACAATGGTCTATTACTTAAAACACCCACTCCCAGATGACTGCCTTTTTTGTTTGAGCCTTGAAAAATTTGATGTGATTGCTGAACTTGCTGTTTTAGCCATCTATCACCAATTCCAATAAGAGAGAAAATTTGTATCCCTTTTGCTCTTCTACTTGCAAACATGTGTTTGCATGGTAGATTCATTGTTTTGGCAAATGAACGAACACAACTGTTTTCATTCAGTGTTTCCATTTTCCCCCAATATTTCCTTTAACAGTTTTCAATTCAACTTGCACCTTAAAGATTCTTGATTTCATTAGTTGGGTTTTCACAAATGAAAATGTAAAAGGTGTAGGTATCTCCATGTACTGGTTCTCGTAACTGCATCTTGGTTTACTTACATATGTTTTCATATGTTGCAATTCTGTTTTCTAATTCTGTGTAGGAACTGAAACTATCACCCACTCTTAACGACATTGTTTGTTTATGATTTTAAAATATTTTTTAGAATATTTCAGCTGCCAGTGTACTTCAATAACGTAGATTAGATAAATAAACCGTGTTTTGTTTATAGCAACGCACTGGCTACGCACCCAAATTTTGTTTTTAATATTAATAATTTTAATTTAAATATAATTAATAATAATATAAATTATTCTAAATTAAACAAAATAAAATTTATGTATATGTATATATATATATATATATATATATATATATATATATATATATATATATATATATATATATATATATATATATATATATATATATATATATATATTTATATATATATACAGAGTTGTTAACGATACTCAAAAAAGTATTGCAATAGCGATAGTGATTTTTTAACAATAAAAATATTGCGATAGTGATGGCAATACTAGTTTTGATAAAATATTGCAATATTTTTCGCGATATTTTACGCGATACTTTTTTTTATTTAATGTTTGATATTAATGGATATTTAAAAATAGAATAAATCAAAACCGTTTTCTTAATTAAAAAATGATTGTCATAATGACTTTATCATTTAATTTGTTAGATGAATAAATGAACTAAAGAAATTAGCAGCATATATATGAACAAAATTAAAACATTCTAGAAAAAGTCTCCCGAACATTCTCCCCTTCGTGATGTATCGAAGATCTATTGATCGATAATTAAACTTCACATTGTTATGTTACAGATTTAGGACGGAATGACAGTACATCAGTAATTCGGTCGCACGTTTAATTCAATTCATGTAAAGCAAACAATTCAATAAAGAAGCCGTTACAATTTAAGCCAGTTCAAATAAGCTGGAACAACCAAAAACCGCAGAAGCTATCTACTTGCGTTTAAAGTCAAACATCATGAAAAAATTTTAATTTGAATGAGAAATTCGAATCTGCTCATGTCAAATTAAATTCAGCTGCGCGGATGAGGTGTGATCACACTTGTTCAATAATCCATATTACAAATGCCATGTCAGTCATGGGTTCAATGTTTCAGTTTCAAGGACAGACAGAGCAACAAAATTTGAAGTTTGAGAATTCAAATGTCAATAACATTTAATGTCTAAATGATAACGATCATATATTATAATAAATATCGAGTCAACAAAACCAACGTAATAATCTCATAGAATATTGCTATCATAATATTGAATTACAAGTGATTGCAACATCTCGATCATCATCAGAATTCATAAACGTCTAATGGTCTAATTAAATTCACGATCACTCTATGAAATCATCAAAAGTAATTACAATCTTTCGGACGTCTTAAAGAAGCCTAATGTTCTTAGTATTTCAAAGTCTAATATTATTCGGACACTCTATTCAAAAAGATCATGTTATTACGCTCAGGCAAAACTATCTAAAACATTTAATCGTCGGCGATTTCCAGCGGAGAGAGATGGCTAATCGCTCGTGTCAGGACAGTTTGACCTACTTGAACTTTCACTACTCGTACATGACCATCTTTGCCAGGCATCACGTCAACTACTCTTCCAAGTGGCCACTGTCCTCTTGCAGTGTCGGAATTCATCACTATTACTACGTCACCAATCGCAAAGTCCCGCTTAACAGAGTTCCATTTCCTTCGTGAACTCAGTCCGGGGATCCATTCCTGAAGCCACCGCTGCCAGAAATGTCTAATAAGTTCTTGTACTCGTCTCCAACGTCGTCTTACGTGATTCAAGTTGTTTACCGGTTCTATTACTGGTGCAGCTTGATGACCCAGTTCTCCGTGTAGAAAATGGCTTGGTGTTAACGGAATGATATCTCTCGAACTCGATGATTGATATGTTAATGGACGTGAATTCAGAAGTGCCTCAGCTCCGATGAAGGCACTTGATAATTCTTCGTCCGTAACATCAGCACGTCCAAGTATAGCATAAACTGCGCGTTTAGCTGCTTTAATCATAATTTCAAACACGCCACCGAAATGAGGTGCAACCGGAGGATTGAAATTCTTCTTTACTGAATGCGACGATGTAGATTTCACAATCTTCTTTTGATTCCATTGAGATATAAGTTCGTTGAGCTCATAAACGGCTCCAACAAAATTGCGTCCGTTATCGGATGTAAATTCATTAGGCCATCCTCTACGATTTGCGAAACGATAAAGTGCATTCAAAAATGAATCGGTGTCAAGTCCATACGCCATTTCCAAATGGACTGCTCTGGTAGCCATGCACGTAAACAAGCACAGGTAACGTTTTTCGCGACTTTTACCTCTACCACGAATTGTAATGAATGGCCCTGCAAAATCCAGTGCCGTGTGACTAAAAGTGCATAACGGTTCTGGTGCCTTTAGTCTGGAAATCGGAAGTGGTGCCATTATTTGATTTGCGGCTTTTGCATTTCTTCTTTTGCATTCCATGCAAACATATTGATATTCACGAATAGCTTCACGTGCCGACAGGATCCAGTATCTTTTCGAAAGTTTTGCCAACAGATGATTAATTCCACAAATATGAGCTCCTTGTTCGTGTTCAAACTTGATGATTAATTGTGCAATACTATGTTTCTTCGGTAGTATTATCGGATATTTTGTATCGTAATGCAACATTTCTGCATTCACTAATCGACTGTTGCTTCTCATCAATCCGTCTTCATCAAGTTGAGGATTTAATACAAGTAATTTGCTGCATTTTGGTAACGGTTTTCTTTGTAGCAATGCGCGATATTCATTTTCGAAAGCTTCCTGTTGGCAAGACTTTAATAACAAAACTTCGGACTCGTTCAATTCATCTGAATTTAATTCGCCTTTGATTCGGTTCTGTTTCACCAACTGAGAATTGCCGATAAATCTTATGATCCATGATACAATTCTCACAAGACGAATCCAACTAGAATATCTGTCTGGGTTTAATCTTTCTTTTTCACGATTTACAGATTCACGATTTTCATTCTTGCCTCCGATTTTGTTAATTCTCAACTCGATTTTTCTTTCTACGGCCTGGGAAGAATTGACACTCATCGATTCCTTCAAAATGTCCTAGATTTTGTTAATTCTCAACTCGATTTTTCTTTCTACGGCCTGGGAAGAATTGACACTCATCGATTCCTTCAAGATGTTCTTCGGTTTTGCTGCAGCTTCATGTTCTGAAGTTTGGTTTTCAATTCTCAATATTAAAGCTAACTCATCGAGAACAGCTCTATCGTTTTGAAAGCTTGATCTTTTTTGTACCGAGTCTCTCGCAGATAACATTCCTTGAATTCTTTCCGAATTATTTAAGCAGCTCAAGTTTCCATTATTTTCACCATCTTCTACAATAATATCGCTTATTTTATTCACTACATCAGTTTGGTCACAAAATTCATCAAGAACTTCGCGCTCAAGTTTAGTAGATTCGTTGAGACTTATCTGGTTGTCGATCAGTGATATTTTAATTTCAACTAAATTCGAAGCGCTCAAACCTGGTTTATTATTGACTGTCAACTCAAAGTCATCTTCCTTGCTTGCTTGATGGAATTCGTCGCTGCTGGGCGGCTTTCGGCACTTGCAAGTTCCAAGAGCTTCCGAAACAGATCTTCTTCCGACGCGCAATGACAACGACACCTCTTTGAAACATGCACCTCCGAGTTCTACAATGACTGTACTTCCTTGAAGTTTGGAACTTTCAGAAAGAAAGCTGGCTTTTCGGCAATTTGGTTGATTTATACTAATTCCATCGTTGACCTGAGAACCACTGTTGTCGATAACGTTGACGACCTCATTTTTCTGATCGTTCATCTCGCTGGTGCCTGCATCTTTATCTCGACTATCATTTCTCAAGTTATTTTCCACGTTATCAGAACGTTGTGAATCGTGAGAAAGACAAGTTTCAGCAATTTTATTATCATCATCAGCCGTTACAAAGATACTGCTCTTCATGCTATTAGAACCGTTCTCATTTAATTCCGGAAGTATGTTTTCATTACCATGAAATACTTCGTCATCGTCGCCAACATGCATTTTTGTTGCTTGATCTAAAATTGACATCGTGTCGTTCTTTGTTGTCATTTCTTCTACTTCCCAAAATTTGCGCAGTGCTAAACCGAGATCGGCTTCTTTCTGAATCAAATACGTATAGGCAAAAGACGTCTGGAATTGGTTTTGATTTGGCGACGACGCTCCAACACAAGTCCATCCGAGCGGAGTCAATCTTGCAGTTGGTGCACCTTTTTTGCCACGCACTTCCTGTCGAGAAAAATGTAAATCTGCATAATCTAATCCTATGAGCATATCGATTTTTGCACGCGGTTCAATGTTTGGAAACTGGATGTTACGTAGATGCGGCCATTTCATCTGAAACTTCTTCCAATCTACCGCTTTCATATCACCAGTGACTTTATTTGTTGTGAAGGCATTTATTTTCATCTTAATTACACGATTCAAACTTTGAAGTTCCACCTCCACTGCTTGTGTCTGGAAACCAGCTCGATGACCGTTTAGCATACTCACAGTAACATGACGTGAACTGCCGAGGAGACCAAGTTCTGCAACAACGTCGGAGTTTATGTAGGTTTTGGTCGACCCGTCGTCAAGTAAAGCGTTGATCTTTATTGACTTGAACCCATTTCTTAGAATAACTGGCACGGTTCGTAATGCAATCACGTTGTTATTTCCTGGTTCAGTCGCTGTCATTGTTACGTTTTCTTGTTTGTTATCGTTGGCTTCTCCCCTTCGTACGTTAGCAAGAGGTCGAACAGAAGTAAGTTGACGATTCTCATATCTACCGTGGAGAAGTCGATGATGAGTGTTCATACAACCCTCTAGACCGCACAACCGACTGCGTGTGCATGTTGAGCCTCTATGCGATGAACCCAAACACCGAAAACAGAGATGTTTTTCTATGGCAAGCTTCCATCTGCTGTCGACAGTTTTTTGGCTGAACACTTCGCATTTCCAGATTGGATGGTATCCACCGCAGCATTCACAAGTCTTCGTTGTTACATCATCATTTTTTTCAAAATACAAAGATGATTTTAGATTTGGATTACGACGTTGAGAACTGACTTCAATTTTTGATAGTCCATGAACCACTTCGGATGCAATTGTTCGAAATTCTGCTTCTTGCAGTACGAAATGACGCAGATTTTCTACATTTTCGACTCTTTGATGTTCAAATAGCCAACGCTGAAAAGATGCATTCATGGCTTCGTCCATTTTTTTAATAATCTTGTGGTACATTGAGCCACAACCCAGTTCATCATATCGACCAGATTCACGTAAGTTGATTACAGTCAAATCGAGAAGATCGGCAAATCTATCTAGATCGATGGCACTACCAGCTCTAAGCGGACGAAAGTTATCTACGGCTTCAAGCTGCAAGGCAACTTGTCGACGAATGCCACCAAACTTTCTTTCTAAACGTTGCTTTGCTGCCTCGTAACTTTCCGCTGAATGTCCTAGGTTTTCAACAACTTTCAAGGCGTCACCGCTAAGGTACTGACGTAACTGAAGCAATTTATATTCAGCGGACATTGGAGCTTTGTCAATGCAAGCAATAAAGGCTGCTTTCCACGCATCATATTTTTGTTTATCTCCGTTAAATACAGGAATTGATACCTTTTTTAGCTGCCTCCACAAGTCATGACCGACATCGCTGGCTGTTGGTTGAACGGAAGAATGATGGTTTGCGATACTCGGCTGAGCTTGGGGGAGAAAGCTTGCTGAGTGAACGCGGTAGTCGTTAGTGGTAGTAGATAATGGAACGAAACAGCCATGGGATGAGAAGGGGACGACAGTTGGTGCAGTTCTCGACGTCCAGACATTCGAAGACATTAATCCAGCTTCGGACGATCTTAAGTTGGCAGATGACTGAGGACGAGGAGATGATTGTCTTTTGCTATTTTCTATCAAATGTTCTGCTTTTTCCATTATTGTAGAAAACTCAGTTTCTAGAGTCGCAATATTTTTCTGTATTTGCTGTTCTTTCAACGTTTCCCTTATCTCCGCATAATAACCTAACAGGTTTTCATTACTTTCTATTGCATGCATTTCGATCTCCGTAATACGTTCCTGTCTATCTTCAATTTCTGTAATTTTAGACACGTCGTTACTGTTTAGCAATTTTTTCAACTGAAAATATTCACGAGTAAATTGTGCTCTGGCTTTGCACATTACAGCTTGCATTTCGTTTTCCTTTTCTTGAATGAGCATAGTCGCGCTTTCGTCTATCTCTGAATTCGCCTTATTCGACATTTTCGATAATTATTTCGTAATAACGTTTCAAAATTCGACTTCGGAATAGACTATAATATAAACCACGCTCTGCTACCAAATTTGTTCGTTAGAAATTCTTTCGCTAATTTCTATTTTACACCACGCAACTCGACGACAATCCTTCGAGAACTTTCTTTATTTTTAACAATTCGTAAAACAACAACTCTCGCTGGAAGAAAATAAAAAAACCAAAGAAACTAAATATAAGTTAATTCTTAACAAAAAGTCTCCCGAACATATATGTATATATATATATATAGATATATATATATATATATATATATATATATATATATATATATATATATATATATATATATATATATAAGACTCTACTAGGAATCGAACCCACGTGTCTACGGCAACACCGCCTCGCCTAAATGCAAGCGCTCTTACCAACTGAGCCACCGACCATCCCCAAAAAGATGGCTAGAAGTCTCAGTCTTTCGGATATATATATATATTTATTTATATATATATATACAGAGTTGTTAACGATACTCAAAAAAGTATTGCAATAGCGATAGTGATTTTTTAACAATAAAAATATTGCGATAGTGATGGCAATACTAGTTTTGATAAAATATTGCAATATTTTTCGCGATATTTTACGCGATACTTTTTTTTATTTAATGTTTGATATTAATGGATATTTAAAAATAGAATAAATCAAAACCGTTTTCTTAATTAAAAAATGATTGTCATAATGACTTTATCATTTAATTTGTTAGATGAATAAATGAACTAAAGAAATTAGCAGCATATATATGAACAAAATTAAAACATTCTAGAATGAAATTATAATTTTTTTTTTTAATTATTGAAATAATGATAATAGTACCTAATGATATATAAAGACGAAATAATGGTTTTAAAAATTAAACATTTGTTATATGGTTAATAGTTAATTGCAATTCCATAATGTTTAACCATCATGATCAAGAAGTTGAACTCAACGAACTTACAAATATCATCATCTCGAAATGTTTGCTACTAAAGCGAAACCTTAATGGAGTGAATACTCTGGCTCCAAGACTGAACATGCGTTCAACTGACGCACTTGAAGGCTATCTAGTATTGAATTTAATAAATAGTTCACGAATATTTTTAGAATTTTTAAGAGATGAAATTCCTGAGAATTATCTAACAGATATTGTTCCATTTTGTAATTTGCATTTTTTTGATTGTTGGAATCACTTCTTTTGAAACAAGCAAAAAAATCATTATTGAAAGTAGTACTTTGATGTCTACTATCAGTGGGACTGTATTGTGAATTATTAACAGGAACAATTTTATGTTCCTCAGTTAGGCTGATACTCTGATTGATATTGTTGACAGCACTTTCTCCATTAGAGTTTTCAAAAAAATATAAAAATTGCAATTTTTAGCTTAAAGTTTTTGTCTCTGTATCCCGAGCCTTTATCTGTACTAAATTCATGCAAATATTATCTCAAAAACCAATTAGACTTTCACCGGCAGTTCCAGCAAAAAGGTTGAAAATGAGACGTTCCTTTTTCTAAATAAGTTAAGACAGCTCAACAACAAGTTCTTAAAACAGTACTCATTTGTAATATGAATAAAAACTGTAAGTCCTGGGACGTCAATTTAAAGGGAGCAGAGAGGGTATTCACCTTCTGACTTTTTAGTGGGTCCCCCTGACGTAGTTTTTGGCCCCAAAAAAATAGAAATGAGGACCCTAAATTGACCTAAGAAGTGTAAAACAAAGATTCAGAGGTTTGAACTTTTCTGTAAAGAAATAAACCACCAGTTTTTAGTTTATTTAAGGAAAGCGATATTTGATTTTTTAAAGTAAAAAATTATAACAAAAACATAGTTTTATACATATTGATTCGAAAGTTTCTTAAATTTTCAATTTACACATATTTACCATATCAAATATTTAGAAGAATGTGGTCAAGGTTTTTCTATTTTATAGACTCATTATCATCAAAAATTGCAAACAATTATTAGCCGCCTGGCCTAAATACAAAAGTTTTTCATGGTTCTCTTAATTTTAGCTTTTAAGTGTCTGATGACCTTATTCCATGATGAAAAAATGTGTTTTGAGTTGTTATTGCTCCAGAGAGAAAAACTACGGAAGGAAAGTGAGAGAGAAAAAAAAGAAATAAGCCAATATAAAAACAAAGTTTTTAAACGAAATGCTTTTATGTTATTAAAACTTAAATTTTAGCATCAATTATTTTTACGTTTTATTTTTTTAAATTAAGTCACAATAGGCTAAATTAAGATTAACTTAATTAATTGACTTATTGCAAAACTAATTATTGAATATCGCATTGTCATCAAGCAAGAGCATTTACACAAAATTAGAAGAAAATCTATCATCAAGAAGTGACTCAAAAAGTGATTGGAGAAAATAGAAACAAAAAATAGAAGTTAATAAAAGCATTTATAAAAAAGGAAGATTAATAATGTACTTACTATCCTTGCTTGTTAGGAGTGTCATTGTAATCTACTCCTTTCAACATTTTCAGTTCTCTACTACTGGTGGTAGCGAATCTGATTTAAATGAATACGCCATCACCCTGTCGTGTTTCATAGGCAGAATTACGGCCTAAAATGATTAGAAATATTCTGTACCAATTTAAAAAATTAATTAACCTAAAAAAACAAAATTTCTTTACAAATTTTCTATAGTGTGAAATCTATCAATTTTTTATTTTATGCACATCAGTATTTTTATGATAATTAGCTTGAAATCCAAACTCTTTTCTGCATGATTAGATTATTAATTGTTCAAACATCAAAGCTAAAATTATTGCAAAAACATTTAATATAATTATTTCTCCTTCAACTTCAAAAGTACAAAATATTTGATTTAGAAAATGGGTAGGTGGTGCTCCAATTTAAAAAGACTGTTTTTTCTTTTATTGAAAATAAGTTTTTAGTTCGATTGGTCAACAAGAAGCAGGTTATTTAAGCCAAATGGTCAAGTTGATGGATTAGATAGGTTAAGAGCAAAACAATAACGAATCACTGCAAATATTCATCTTGAGTTTTCTTTTTATTTTGAATTCAATGTTAGTTATTTCAGAAACTTATTTTTTTCCTTATTTACATTTTAAAATAGCTTCAATGCATAATAATTTAACATTTAGAAAACATATATTTATAAAAAAAATATTTGAATGACTTCAATTAATGCCCGCCCACACTATTGACCTTCAAAACTCATCTTTTATTGACCTCGCCCCAACTTCGATGAAAAATAAACAAAGATAATAAATAAACATAAAAATACAAATTACTATTTATTACCGTAACAACCACTGGAGGAATTAGTTGCGTTTGATTTGCAATAACAGTTGTGGTGTAGGGGGAGTGTGTAAACTGAGGACCGGCGTTTTTGCTGTCAGTGACATCAATTCGGACGGTCATGGAAACACTCAAGCCTCCACCGTCAATTGCTATAACTGGAAATATGTAACTGGACTGGATGGAGTAGTCCAGTCGATTTTGAAGATACGGGTTGCCATTAGTTTTGGCTTATATTGAAGCTTGAGGAGAATTATATTTAAATATTTGTTACTTGTTTTATTGTCTTAATATAATAAATTTCACTTACCAAAAAATTTAAATTCTACTAAAAATTATAATTATTAATAAATATAAAAAGCCTACTAGTTAGGGGCATTGTTAACATTTCCAATAGAATACGTAATGAAGCCGAATGAACCTGGGTCGTCATCAACACCCTGTCAGTTGAAAGAAACTTTATGATTGGCTTATTTTAACTACTGATAAATTTTGAGAATAAACCAAATATTCTAAACAAACAGAGAGTTTTTCGAGAAAAAAAACTTAACAACCGCCAAAACAATTTTTACTGCTCACTCGTATAAAGCTGCTGATGAGAGATGAAACTGGCAGGCTGTCCGATACGACTATCGGGTTTAAAACATTATGAAAATATGGCAGGTGGTTGAGAGGACTGATGACCCGCAGTTGAACTGTGGCTGTTGATGATCGTCTCTCGACTGTTTTTGTTTCTCTGGCAGAAATTTATTTATTGCAATTTCATTTTTTAATACCACTTTGAAAATTGTGCACCTTATTGCGATCATAGATAATTAACTATAATTTATCACCTACTGAATATGAGAACTGATTTCTGATAATATTTGATAACTACAAGTTTACATAAATCATTATCATATAATCATATACAATTTATATACTAACTGTTAAAATACATAAATCCTTATCATTAGGTATATATACTAACTGTTAAAATACATAAATCATTATCATTAGGTATATATACTAACTGTTAAAGTACTTAAATCATTATCATCTATATATATAAAAAAAACATGTCCTGACTGACTGACTGACTGACTGACTGACTGACAGATGACTGACTGATAATCAACGCCGAGCTCAAACGCCTCATCCTAGGAACGTGAAATTTGGAACTTATATTACTTTTATAGCGTAAACATCCGCTAAGAAAGGATTTTTGAAAATTTTGCTCCTGAGGGGAAAAAACTGGAAAACAAACTTTTTTCTAAAACAATGTATATCTCGAAAACCAAAAATGAAGAGATTTTGAAATTTGGTATATAGATTCTTTTTGAAAAATAAAAAGATACGTGTTTCACCATTTTTTGAAAATTCGGTTTCCCGGATCTCAAATGTGGGTTGGAAAATTGGGTTATTTGGTTTTTAAAGTAGCTGCTACTCAAAAACTGTGAATGCTACAAGAGTGAAAATTAGTATTTAGTTTCTACTCCAAAAATAATGAAATACGTGTTTCAGCATTTCTTGAAAATTTGGTTTCCAGGACTTCAAATGTGGGGTGGAAAATAGGGTTATTTGTTTTTTAAAGTAACTGCTACTCAAAAACTGTAAATACCACAGATGTAAAAATTAGTATTTAGTTTCTATTCTAAAAATAAAGATATACGTGTTTTACCATTTCTTTAAATTTGGTTTTCAGGACATCAAATGTGGGGTGGAAAATAAGGTTATTTGGTTTTTAATGTAACTGCTACTCGAAAACAGTAGATGCTACAGGAGTAAAAATTAGTATTAGGTTTCTACTCCAGAAATAATGATATACATGTTTTACCATTTTTTGAAAATTTGGTTTCCAGTTCCAGGACCTCAAATGTGAGGTGGAAAAAAAGTTATTTGATTTTAAAATAACTGCTACTCAAAAACTGTAAGTGCTACAGATGTGAAAAATAGTATTTTGAGGTTTTGTGCCGGTTAAAAGTAAATGAGTTCAGTTTATCACCGGACGGACGGGCCAAGCCGTTATTTTAGGGTCTTCATACGGCCCTGCCCAAACCTTAAATCAAGGTGGGACGGGCCGAGATTTTTAACCAAGTATATAGACATTTTAGTGATTTTAGGGTGTTCAGGCTAAACGTGAAGTCAAGGTGGGACGGGCCGAAGTTTTTCATCAAGTATATAGAACTTCTAGGCCTGTAAAAACGGGCCGGGCCCAAATTAGACGGGACGTGCCGGGCCAGGAATTTTGGTTTTTGAAACGGGTTGGGCCAAGTTGTCGACGGGCCGAGCCGAGACCTAAAAAATTGATCCGTGCAGTACTCTACTATGTATGCATGGTTCAAATTCTCAAATTTCATGCGAGCGAAGCCGCTACGGGCACTGCTAGTTATGTATATATACTAACTGTAAAAGTATTTAAATCATTATTTTTAGGTATATATACTAACTGTTAAAGTATAATATCTTAACGAGGGAGAATCATAGCGGAGATATTCGGGTCTCAGGACAACCACGGCCGTACCCTGTCCTTCGGTTGGAACAAGTCCAAATATGCCTGGAAATGGTGAGGGATTTGAGGTTAAGATTAATTGAAAGTAGGCATTGTCTCCCTGTATCAATTTACAAATTTTATTATTATTATTATTATTATTATTATTATTATTATTATTATTATTATTATTATTATTATTATTATTATTATTATTGTTATTATTATTATTATTATTATTATTATTATTATTATTATTATTATTATTATTATTATTATTATTATTATTATTATTATTATTATTATTATTATTATTATTATTATTATTATTATTATTATTGTTATTACAAAAAGTTTGTCTTCTCAGTTTTCAAAAACTGGTTTAAGATGAATTCAGACTTCAACAAGAAATCAAAGTTATTCATCCCAACACTCTTCGGAGGATGTGAGCCGTTCCCATTAATGCTATTTTTTTTATTTCGGAGATGTTTGGTTTTCCAGGAAGCATCATCAGTTTGTCTTGAGCATTTTTCCTGATTGTTCCTAGCGCCCCAATCACCACTGGTATCACTCTTGTTTTTAAATTCCACATTCGGTTTATTTCTATTTCTAGGTCCTTATACTTGCATATCTTTTCTGATTCTTTCAATATAATATTTGCATCATCTGGAACAGACACCTCAACCAACAAGCATTCTTTTTTTCTTTTGTTGTAAATTACTATATCAGGTCTGTTAGCTGGAATTGCTCGGTCTGTGATGATCGGCAGATCCCATGTGATTGTAACATCATCATCTACATTGATAACTTTTTCTGGTTGATGTTCATAATATTTTTTGGGTGCCTTAGCTCCAAAGTGTTTACACAACTTCCAGTGGATGTAATTTGCTACATTGTTGTGTCTTTTTGTGTACTCAGTTGGAGCTAGAATTGTGCATCCTGAAACAATGTGACTGATGTGTTCCTCTGCCTTGTTGCATAATCTGCACCGACTATCAACTTCTTGCTTCAAAATGTGTTTTTGAAAGTATCTGGTGTTGAGTGCCTGATCTTGGGCAGCTATTATGAGACTCTCTGTTTCACCTTTGAGACCCGAGCTCTTTAGCCATGACATGGTTTGCTCTTTATCTGTTGTTGGATTGTCAAGGTTTCTAAAAAATTGTCCATGAAGAGTGTGACGGGATTCTGCTCGGGTATTGATGCCTGACGATGAAACAACTGATTCGAGACTAACAAAGCTCAAAAGTTTATTAATACAACACAAACGACACTAATCGGACAGAGCTTCACCTCTCAAAAGCGCACGAAGAAGAGAACTAAAATTCCAAACTTTTTTTTTTTTTTTTTTTTTTTTTTTTTTTTTTTTTATGATAGTTTAATGTCCTTATACATAGTATTTTTAGACATGGGGAATGGGAGGGAAGGGTAGGGGTGGGGAGGAAAAAAAAGGGAAGAAGAAAAGGAAATAAGAAGAGCCAGAAAATTGCTAAATAATAGCACTTTAGGAAGAGGAAAAATTCAGTAGAATATGAATCTAGAATACTCTTTTTCTTCCTTTTTCCTCTTCCTACTATAACCGTTACTGGATTGCCGTCCTGCTGTCATCCTCAATCCCGGATTAAGCTGGATGGCCGGTCGTTGATCACAGCGCGATGTTGTGATCCTTGATCCAGGAGTAGATGACGTCCTGGCATCGTGGAGACTTTAAGACGACTGGCAGGGTGGGTTCTTGCTTGAACCGTCTGCAGATTCTTCTCATCTTGGCTCTAGGATGACCTGTTGCCCTGCAGTTGAGCACCCAGTGTTCAACAGTTTCCGGACTCCTGCAAGTTTCGCACAAACCCGTATCATGCAAGTCCAAAATTTTTAAATAATGGTTCAGTCGACATTTACCTAGACGGAGTCTGGTAATGGCAACTTCCTTGCACCGGGGCGTTGTGGCGAACTTGATTTTTTGAGAGACTTTCGACTCAATAGACCAGTAGTGGCGGCTATGGGATTCCTCATCCCATCTCTTTTGCCACTCACGCATTATCTCTTTCCTGATGGCCCTCTTGAAGTCTACTAGTTCTCTCTCGATCACAAGTTCGACTTCTGCATGCTTGATCGCACTTTTAGCAAGTCGATCAGCAGCTTCGTTACCAGTAATGCCCACGTGACTGGGAACCCAGATCACCGTTACTTCTCTACCTTCACGCATAATCGAGTCGATTAACGCTAAGGTTGAAGCAACTAATGGGGATTTGTTAGCGTTAGCGCTGTTTTTAAGAGCAAGTACAGAACTGTACGAGTCCGTGAACAGCGCCAGCTTGGCTGGACCGTCAGGTCTGGCCATCCACTCCATTCCTTTTTTGATCGCTGTCAGTTCGGCTGTAAAGATCGAGACATCGTCCGTCACTCTGAGGCTGAACCGACAGCTAGATCTCGGGACAAACCCACCAACTGCGACTCTGCTTCCAATCTTGGAGGCATCGGTGTACATACGGGTGTGATCCCGGTATGTATCCAGAAGTTCCAGCGCTCTTGGTAAGAGCGTTGGGTCTTCTTTTGCTAACCCTACAAGCCCTTCGTCAAAATGAGGAGGGTTGTATTTCCACGGTGGCATCGCAGGAGTTGCCAGCTCCTTTGGTTTCAATTTTGCAACCATTTCGTTCAGTACCGACACCCGTTTGGCCATCGGTGCTTTAGAGAATTTTTGCTTTCTCCTGAGGCAGTATCGATGGAAAAATTGTTTCCATTTCCGTGTCTGCTGTTTTCCGACTGGCTCAAAAATCTCCCGCGCCGGGTGGTTTGGGATGATTTTTGTTTTGGTTGCGAAATTGGCTATCAGTCTTTTCCGCCTCAGATCTAAGGGTGGATCACCACACTCGACCTGTAGAGCGGCCAGCCCTGTGCAGGTCATTGACCCGCACGCCGTTCTTAGGGCAGCATGCTGTAGCCTGTCAAGTCTACCTTTGCAGGTAGACGAGGCACTATCAAATGCTTCGCAACCGTACTCTATTACCGACCGAATCGAGCATCGGTAGTAGAGCATTAGGGTCTGCTTATTGCAGCCCCACGTGAGACTAGTTAATAGCCTCATCACGTTCAATCTTTGTTTGCACCGTTTGACTATTAAGTCAATGTGACGACCCCAGTTCAGTTTACTGTCGAAAATTACTCCGAGAAAACGAACTGATGTGCTCCAATCCAGGGCGTAGCCACCTATATGGATTTTCGGAGAGTTCTGACGGAACTTTCGAGAGTGGGTGAAACAGACCGCTACAGATTTTTTTTATGATAGCTTGAATCCCCACGTTGCAAAGAAGCCCTGAACCTGGTTCATCCGTTCCTGAAGGTGATGCTGCATATCGTGGGAATTTTTACCGGTAACCCAGACCGCAACATCATCAGCAAAAACAGACGTTGGTAGCCCATGGACCTCTCTGCTTGGTAGGTCATATAGCATTAATAGAAACAGGAGTGGACTAAGAACCGAGCCCTGGGGTGTGCCATTTGCTATCTGAACAGTGTCAGACAGCGTGTTACCAACTCTCACCCTGGCTACTCGATCGCTCAGAAACGTCTGAATCCATTTTAGCATTCGTCCGCCTATGCCAAGGGTAGACATTTTCCATAGCAATCCATCTCTCCACACAAGGTCAAAAGCTTTCTCGAGGTCGAGAAAAACCGCCAGTGTGCCACCTCCTTTCCACATCGATTGCTTCACGTCGTTCTGGAGTCTTAGGATGTGGTCTGTGCATCCTCGTCTTTTTCGAAACCCGGATTGCTCACGGTTAATCAGGTTGGATACCTCTAGGTAGTGCCTTAGGCGATTTGCTATTATTCGTTCTGCCAATTTGCACAGAGACGATGTTAAAGAAATTGGTCGGTAGGAGTTTGGATCCGACGGGTCTTTCCCGGGCTTGAGTAGAGGAACGACCGTAGATTCTCTCCACGTGTCTGGTACCTCTCCTTTCGCCCACGAAAGGTTGATAAACTCCAGTAGTTTATCCAACCCACTACTACCGATTTCCTTCAACATTTCATAGCAAATACCGTCTGGCCCCGGGCTTTTGCCTTTTGAGCACTTAAGCAAAGCCTCCTCCAACTCTTTCCGTGTGATGTCGGCATTCAAACCATGCACGTCATCATTTTCCAGCACACTAGCCTGGAGAGCATAATGGATTCTCTCTTTATCCGCGACTTTAAGGTCTACAAACTCGGGCAACAGATTTGCGTCGAAAGCATTCCAGCTGATTGTCTGTGCAATCATATCGGCTTTGCCTTTATCGGTAAAAACGGTTTCTCTGTCATTTTTCAACGCCGGAACGCTGAATCCAGACTGAGTACCGTTAATACTTTTAACTGCCTTCCACATATCTCCCAACTTGGAGTGTGAGTTCAGACTGGAGCAGAACCTACGCCAGTGGTTTATCTTAGCATCTCTCACTGCGGCCTGTGCCTCTTTTTTCAACCGTCTGTAGGCCTCGAGTTTATCTTGCGAATACCCACGTTTAAGGGCGTTGCACGCACGATTTCGAGCCTTTATGACCGCAGCGATTGCTTCATTCCACCACGGTACAGGTTGCAAGCCTTCTCTCCCACGCCGTTTCAGCGGGATAGATATGGAAGCTGCCTCATGTAGCGCTTCCGACATTGCCTTCCAGGCATCCTGGCACCTAGCAAATGGTGGGAGTTTTTCCAGCGCAATTTTGGTGACACGCCGGTACTCGTCCCAGTTTGCTTTTTCCAGATTCCACGACTCTCTAGTGACTCTTTCCCGATTAGCTCTACCGTCGAACTTGATAACAATCGGGAAATGATCACTCCCAAAGGACTCCCCTAGGATCGACCACGAAGCTCTTTTGGACAAACCAGATGAACACATAGATAGATCGATGGGCGTTGTCTGTCCACGTGGAGTCATGTGTGTGCCAACTCCATGATTAAGACCAACTAAGCCATATCGATCCATCAGTTCCTCGATAAGTTGTCCCTTCTTATCAGAACGCTTTGCACCAAATATGACCGAGTAAGCAT
Source organism: Erpobdella octoculata (assembly GCA_963978895.1). Taxonomy (NCBI): domain Eukaryota; kingdom Metazoa; phylum Annelida; class Clitellata; order Hirudinida; family Erpobdellidae; genus Erpobdella; species Erpobdella octoculata. The sequence continues at coordinate 7,664,522 of OZ022244.1, read as the reverse complement.
TAAAATCTCCCAGAATGATTGAGTTTGGGTGATCGAATGATTTGTATAATGAGTCGTGTAGTGTATCGTATGTAACTGAAGGTTGACTGTAAACGTTGATGATGTTTATGAAGGCACCTTTCCTTGTTTGGATAGTTACCCTCAATGATTCTGGCGAATGACTGATGATATTGCTAACATACGAGATACCACACCGGATGAGCGTCGCTACTCCCCCACCCGGCGTAGATACACGATCTAGTCGAGCGATGTTATAGCCTGGGAAATTTAATCTTACTTTGTCCGTCAGCCAAGTTTCTTGTAGGACGAGTAGGTCTGGAAGTTCGGTGGTCTCCGCGAGGTAGGCTTTGAGTTCATCCAGCTTTCCTCTCAGACTAAATTCCAATTTTTTTTTTTTTTTTTTTTATTATTGTTTAACGTCTTTATACATTGTATTTTTAGACGGAACATAAAAAAAAGAAAGAAGGAAAGAAATACAATAAAAATAAAAATACAATAAAAATAAAAATGTCCATTTGGAGAGGGAAAAAGAAAAATGTCAGAAAATATATCTAAAAAATTCTTCATCTTCTTCTTCTTCCCTCTCTTTCTTTGGATGCACATCATTGTTGCCATTCTCCAGCTGATTCCTCAATCCCGGAGCCAGGGAGAATGGCTGCTGCAGTCTTTGAAGCTGCAATTTCTTGGTTGTGGTGTTCGTCTTTTTGGTTGACCAACGTGGACAGCACCTGCAAAATCTGATCAATCATGGTTAGCAATTTAGCAACCGTGTCTGCCTCTGGTGTTTTTCCTGTGGATTTCTTTTTCAGGACGTCAGTCTTTTCGGCAATCCTAGTTATTTGTTTTTGAATTTCAGGTGTTTTGTCTTTGATCTCGGCCTCTGTAGTTTTTTTTTTAAAACCGCTTTTCAGCGCCTCTGAGTATGTTTTCCTTGATGTGGCAATCTCGATAGTTCTTTTGGCTTTCTGCCACTTGGGGCATTCTTCGCTTCCTGTCCTGTGGTCAGGAGACTGGCAGCTGGCACATATCTTTTCAGAAGGTTCTAGTTGTGGCGTTGAGCAGTTTTTTAGCTCATGCTCTCCGGCACACCTAGGGCAAGAGGTTTTGGCCTTACAATATTTAGCCACATGCCCGAATTGGTTACAGTTAAAACATCTAACTGGGTTAGGGAGGTACTCCTTGACCCGAAAGTTCAAAAAGGATATTTTAATATAGTTCGGAGGATTCTGATCCGGTTCGTAGGTAAGGATGACCGCGGTGGTCTCCTGAAACCTTCCATCAATTTTTTTCTTTATCCGCACTGCTGCGGAGCATCCAGAGTTTTTTGTTATGATATCTATTGAAATTTCCAGTGGAACACCGGTAATAATCATTTTTATCTTCTTAATTAGTGGTTTATTTAGTACTCTAACCTGATAGCTAAAAACGACAATTAGTCAAAAGGAGTTATGATAATTACTTAACTAGCCAATCACAACGCAGAACGAAAGCGCTTACGTCAGCACTCAACAAATTTACAAGAAAGTGTGCTTAAAATATGTTACATTTCACGCTACAACTTATTTAATACTCTTCCGAAATCGATAAAATTAGGTACCATTAAACGACTACACAATATCTATACAACGTACTAAAAATTATTATCCAAAACCAGAAAGGAAAGACGCTAGAACTAAAAGCACGCCAAAAACGAGCAGGTTTGATCGATAAGCGAACCGACGCTACCTCTCTAGTCGGCGTTTTTCATCGCGCTCTCCGCCTAGTCCGCGCAATAAAGTTATTCATAAAAAAAAAAAAAAATTACATTCGACGATGGAGACAACCGTGACAAAGAGGTTTCATTTTTAAATTATTAGTTTTTTCGATGAATAATTTGTTTTTTAGCTGGTTTTTTTAAAGATGTCAGAGGTTGGATTTAAAATAGAGTACTTATTTTTGATTTTAGCAGCTTCTTTTTGAATTGAGTATTTAGTGGCTTGTTGGTCAAGGAACTTTGCAACGTTTGTGATTTTGTCTGGTTCTGTCTGAATGTAATCACAGAGATCAACAATAGCAAGGTTGTATGCTGAAACCAAATCGACTAGACCTCTTCCACCATCACATCTCTTGATGTAGAGTCTCTCAACATCAGCCTTTGGGTGATGAATTCCTCCTATCGTTAGGAGCTTTCTCGTCTTTCTATTAATTTTTTCAATTTCATCAGTCAACCAGTTTATAATGCCAAAACTGTAAGTCAGAACTGGAACTGCTAAAGAATTAATGGCACTAAATTTATTTTTGGAATTTAGTTCAGTATTAAGGACTTGTCTTACACGTCTGTAGTACTCTTTTTTTATTTTGTCTTTCATTAGAGAGTGTTGTATACCATCTTTTTCTTCCACACCAAGATATTTGTAAGTTTCGTTAGGTTCTAAGTTTGTAATGATTATATCATTGTCCAGTTTGATGTTTTGGTTGGATTGTATTTTACCATGTTTGATGGTGACTTTGGAACATTTTTCTAAACCAAATTCCATTTTTATATCATCACTAAACTTTTTTACTAAAGTTAATGCATCATTTAATTGTGATTCACTATTTGAGAACAGTTTTAAATCATCCATGGAGAAAAGATGGTTAATCATTGTTTGATTTACTTTAAAACCTAAGTTGTGGTTATTAAAAATGCTAGTTAGTGGAATTAGTGTTAGGCAAAACAGAAGAGGAGATAAGGAATCACCTTGGAAAATTCCACGTTTTACAGCAATTTTTTTTGTTTTCAAATGTCCTTCTTTGTAAAACAACCACATTTCTGTCTGCCATTTTTTCATGGTGTTTGCTACAAAATTAAGAATAACTGGATCAACTCTGTAAATTTTCATTGTTTCTAGAATCCAAGAGCGAGGAACACTATCAAAGGCTTTTCTGTAATCAATCCATGCCATACTCAAGTCTTTCTTTTGTTTTTTGGCTTGCCACACTATTAGTTTATTTATTAATAATTGATCCTTGCAGCCTTGCAGCCTTTAGATTTTTTCTTGCATCCTTTTTGTTCACATGGGTAAATATTATTTTGGATAAGATGAGAATACATTCTGTTTGTAATGGCAGCAGTCAATATTTTATACATTGTCGGCAGGCAGGTGATTGGTCTATAATTTTTGGCTTCTTTAGTGAATTTGTTTTTGGGAATCAGAAATGTGACTCCAGTTGTGAGCCATTCAGGAACTGTTTCTGGTTTATTAATTATTTCATTGAATGATTTAGTCAAAACTTGATGTGCTGCAGTAAACTGTTTCAGCCAGAAATTTTGCAGTTGATCTGGCCCAGGAGACTTCCAGTTGTGGATTTGTTTGATGATTTCTGCTATCTCTTTCTCACTAAATTCTTCCCACTTTTCATTTTGTATTCCTGCAAAGGTTCTTCTTTCTCTCTCAATCCAGCTTGCTTCTTCATTATGCTTCACACTATTACTTACAATATCTTGCCAAAAATTTTCTATTTCATCTTGAGTTGGAGGTTCTAAAATTTCTATTGATTGGTTGTTTATTTGGTTGTAAAACTTATGTTGATCATTATTGAAAAGTTTATTTTGGTGAAAATAGTTGCTTCTTTTTATATACCTTCTTAATCGTTGGGCTTTTGCTTGTATTTTCATTTTAATGTTGAATTGAAGTTCTTCCACCTGTTCTTTATTTAATTTATACTTTTCAAGAATTTTCTTAGCTTTTAGTTCAGTTTTGTGTGAAACAGTTTCTTTTTTAAGTTCATTTAGAACAGCAAGGTCTTTCCTAAGCCATTCTATGTTTTTCTTAATTCTCATCTGCCAGGCTGGTTCTTGTTTAGTCTGCTTTAAACTTTTCCTTGATTCCTTTTCACCTGCAATAACAGCTGCAGTTGCATACAGTATTTCATTCAGTTCTGTAATGTTTAAATTCTTAGTTAATTTTGTTAAAACTGTGTTTGCTACTTGAATTTCTTCTTTAATATATTTTGTTTCTTTAACTTTATTTATTTGACTTCTTTCATTTATTTTACACATCTTTATTTGAATTAGTTTACTGATTATTTTATTTTCCATTTTTAAAAATTCATCATTTTTATCTGATTTAATTGGTTCATTCGAGGAAATTTGAAAGTTTTCGGTTTTTGTTGGTTTATTGGTAGAAGGTTGAATATTTTCAGTTTCTAATGGTTCATTGAGGGAAGAATGTAAACTGTCATCTGTTATTAAATTCAAGTTTTTTTTTACATCTATTAAAATGCTGTCAAGTTCCAAATCGGTGAGTTTATGTTCTCGTTCAATGAACCTTCGTTGATTAGACAAAGTGGTGACACCTATGTGAGGAAACAAGACAGGGTTTCTGGTTCTCCAAATGCCGTATGTTGCTTCGGTTACATTTCTAACTTTTCTTTCTCGAGCACAGTAGAAAGCCCACATCAACTCTTTATACTGCTCTTTAGTCCATTTTGTTTTGAAAGTTGGTTTGGACAAATTAGTTGTTACATCATCAGGGAAGCCAGTTTGAGTTCTCATCTCGGTTGGATGGAGTGTTCCCTTTCTGAATCTGAGCAGTTTGTGTGAATGTTTTTGGAGGATTTTTTGTGAAAGCAACTTGGGGTACCTCATTTTGCCCCTTGTCATGCGTGGTTTTGTCCTTTGAGTTTTCAAAATGACCGCCGTCGCAATTCAATTTCTTTTTATTTTTCGATTCCATTTTGTTTATTTCAGGTTCGGACGCTTAGCCAATCAGAATGTCGTAATCAAGTTCTTAGGTCCAATCAGAGCGAGTGGCGAGTTTCGTTAAGTTTTAAACTTCACTGAGAAATTTTGTAACTTCAAGTTCTAAAATCTTGATATTTACGCCAAATAAATTTATTGTAGTTAATTCGTAAGAATTGTTTAATTTTCGCAATTAAATACTAACTCGAGTAATTAAACAAAGCAATTTAGTTCCAGTAGAATTCTTATTAATCTTTCAGCTGACAAGATTTGACCATTCGCTATGAAGTCCGACCGCTATTATTATTATTATTATTATTATTATTATTATTATTATTATTATTATTATTATTATTATTATTATTATTATTATTATTATTATTATTATTATTATTATTATTATTATTATTATTATTATTATTATTATTATTATTATTATTATTATTATTATTATTATTATTATTATTATTATTATTATTATTATTATTATTATTATTATTATTATTATTATTATTATTATTATTATTATTATTATTATTATTAAATATTATTATTATTATTATTATTATTAGTATTAGTATTATTATTATTATTATTATTATTATTATTATTATTATTATTATAAAAATTATTAAATTATTCTTATTAAGTTTTAATACTTCTCAAAAATATTAAAAATTGCTTCATATCAGAATCCCAATCAAATCAAAAATTTTCAATTTTGTTTAAAATTGTGGTAAAATACTATGTAAATTTAAAAATAAGTTAAGAAAAACCATCAACTGACCAAGTCACTATCTGATACAACCATTGATATCCCTGCTACAGTTGCTCCATTCCCAAGACCTTCTGAGACATTGGCAGAATATTGTGAAGCTGAAAATGTTGGAGTATTGTCGTCGATGTCCAAAATATTTGCAGTTACTGCAGTAGCACTTGATACTTGGGTTGGCTGATTCCTGAATGTGTGTGTCGCCTGCATTAGAAATAAAATCATCAATAAACCCAACTGGTGCTTATTCAGACATTACCAAATATCATTCTAGTCAGTGATTGTCAAAAAAAATATTTGTAATGCTTATTTATGTAAATAAAAAATAAAAGTTTAAATGTTTTAAAAATTCTGATAACAAGTTTGAAAAAAATATACATTAAATTCAAATAAATATCTTGTATTCATGGCATTGTCTTTGAAGTTGATGTTTCCATTCACTCTGATCGGAACACTGTAAACTCCATTGGAAATGCTGAAATTTGCAGGTCCCAATATGAACCATTTGTTTGTGTCTGCAAGTGACAAGAAAAAACTAAATATTAATCGCTTCAAATCACAAAACACCATGAAATGCCAGAACAACTAGAAGAATAGTTTGTGAAATAATCATAAAAATAAAGTTACAAAATGACTGAAGTACTTCTAAAAAATTTCTTGCAAATGTTTAGATTAGAAAGTTCATTGTGAATAACCTACGACTATCCCCGGCCACCAAGTATTTTAAAAGTTGTGAGTACTGTGCCGGTGTTATGGTGTGGGTGACACCCCCAAAAAAATTTGTAGGACCCTTTACTGACATTGACAGGTTACGTCACAATTGCTTATTGCAACTTATTGGCTGTCGTATCCATATATATATATTTATATATATATATAAGATTAAGTGTGTGCGTGTGTAAATAACTTATGCCATTCATTGATATTTTAGTTATGAAAATCATTTTAGTTTTAGTTTTAGTTAGTTTTGACTAAAGCCATTTTTATTTTATTTAGTTTTAGTTTTCCTAAATGCAATTACTTTAGCTTTTATATAGGTTTGGTGCTATCATTGGTAAAACCGTAGAATCCGGGGTATAAACAAATTCTAAAAAATGTATCGGCGTAAACTCCGCCTCTCAATTTCTATGCTCCGCCTCTAGGATGGGATGTGCCTGATCGACTTAAAAATATATAAAAATTTATTTAATTTTTTGTAAAATATTATCTAGTTTAATAATTATCAAAAATAATTTCAAATATTGCTTAAATATAAAATGTTTGGGATGTGCTTTGATGCGAGAAGCGAAGCGTATTTACCAGACCGCAAGACCATTAAGCTGATTAGAACAATTACCTACCACTTGTCTTCGCGAATTATTCATGTTCACAAAACAAAGAAAGCATCTATAAAGGACTGGAAATTAAAACTTGATAATTGTTTTTGTTTTTAATCTGGGCGTGTTATTCAAATGCTCTGAAGCAGATTAAAGCAGTATTAGATGATAAGTATATGCTCTCTTAGATGGTTAAAAAAATACATTTGACTTCTTTTTGTGACTGACTACAACTTATCCCATATTATTAAACAGTTGATAACGCAAAATATGTCAATCAAATTAGTACATTAAGTAATAATGACGAAATCGCAGTTGTGGATTTTAGGGTTTGTCTCAAAATAAAAGGCTCAGTAGTAGATTATGAGACTGTGCAAAGCTGTCGTTACACTTTAATGATTGAAATTAAAAAATATAGTCACTTAATTTATTTTTTTATCAATCATCACCATAATCTTAGCCATTCACATTACCGGCTTTAGTTGTCGGTCAGCTAATTTTCAGTCATTTATAGATGCTTCTTTTTCCAAGTGGCAATTTGTTCTAATTAACTTAATGGACTGATAACAGACTAGCGAATACGCTTTGCATCGGAGCAGACCCCAATCAATTATCAACTGCTAATTTTCCGTTATTTATAGATTCTTCCTTTGTCTTGTGAACATGAAGAATTTGCTAAAACAAGTCGCAATTGTTCTTATCAATGGTCATGCTAAAGACCAGATAATGCGCTTCGCATCTCGCATAACAACAATTTACTACATTACTTTCGATTTTAATATTTATATTTTAATATTATTTGTTAAATAAAGTTATTGGTTATTTTGTCTGTTCTAAACATTAACACACTGGCTTTCCATTAAATCATATAAAAACCCGCAACACTAGCTGTCAATCATTCTATTTAGAAAAAAGGACGTTTGTGTTTTCCTAATATAAAGATATCAGAAGAAAGAAGAACAAGAGGTCACAAGTTCAAACTGGAAACACAAAGATTCAACGGCAACTGCAGAAAATATTTCTTCCTGACCAGATCGACTGCAATTTGGAACAACCTCCCTTCGAAAATCATAGAAGCCGAACAAGTTAATGAATTTAAAAGAATAATCGACTGTCATTTCGAAATAAGCGACATTATGTACATCTATAAAAAGGATTTTTAATAATATATACATACATTTATTTATAGAACATATATATGAACAATATTTTATATAATTCTAGATATGGGCATAGAGACATATAGTTTGCGCCCATCATTTCCTTTATGCTTATGTTTATGTTTATTTAGACCTGTCAATCAAAATAGCGGCCATACTTGTTTTTGTTTGTACCCCGGATTCTACGGTTTTACTGCTATCATTCTAGTTTAGTTTAGTTATTATTAGTTTATTCCGACACGATTAAAATTTTGACTCATATATTTTTATTTCAATATAATAAATATTAACTGTCCATGTCAACAAGTACATCTTGGTTTACTTTCAACCAAGCACGCATATTCAATGATTTGTCCATCCTGTGGCGTCTGCCAGCTTTCAAAATCCCACAAACTGAAAAAAGTCGCTCCACAAAAGCTTGCCAAGCTGGTGCCGATATCAGATCCAGCACAATCAGAGGGCAATACCGAAGATCCTGCCGTTACCGGAGTTAATGAGATAAACAAGCAATGATTGGCAGGCACGTGATGTCCATGATTGACAGGCCGCCAACTACTAATAATAATCAGCTCCACTAACAAACCTTGGCTAAAAATTTAAAAGTGAACACGAATAATGTTATTCTATGGTTTTCATTTTCTCAAATTGTTTTATCATGGCCGAAAATTATCCTGACCTTACTGGGATATTATCTACTAAATTAAATAAAGATGTGGAAGATGAGGCTGTGGGATGGGCTATGACGCACGGCCCATGGACTCCTGAATAAAAGCTATCTGGACACAAACCTGAATGGGTGATAACCTAATGAGTCGACTACATGAGGCGATTGTGTACAGGCATGCGAATGTAGCATGCATCGACGTATACTAGCTTATAAGCTGTGAGCCGCTTCAGCCTTCAGCTCGTTGTTTATTATTTCATTGTCTCGAGCGCGTCGGGTCGTCGAATGGTTTTATTTTGACAAAGATTATATTCTGATTCCAGATTCCAGATTTTTTGGATTTATTCAGCAATTCAGTTTATTTACTACTACAAACTTTGTCATTGTTAACATTATATTCAGCATTTGGTTGGATACAAAACTAGCCCCGGTAAAAACTAACAAGTCAACGCTCGTATTACTTTTCATCATTTCACTCTTCTGCGTGATGAAGTTCATTATGAGAAATGGAACCGTGCCAATCCAAGAATAATATAGAGTGTTAGCTCATTTTAGAAGTTGTTTTCTTCATTTCATTATACACCATTATATCATCGAAGATATGAATTCATGAAGACACTCCAACATGAATTTTTATCGGCTAAGAAAGTATATTTCAACTCAGCTAAAGAAGAGATTGATTTAACCATTTCAGTTGAAAACACAACATTCACCTGGCAATGTTCTGTCAATCCACTCATGGGGACAAACTGAAGAATAATATAATTGATCCTGTGAACAAAAACCATCTTCCTCATTTTCTACCAGGGAAAAAATATTTACAACAATTTTCAGTCAAAAATTGTTGTATCCAGAATTTTAAAGAAGCCTGCATCATGGTTCCAGAGCAGACTTTAGTGCAGTTCAACCATGAAGCACTTGGCGACAGAAATTTTAGCATCGATTTTTCTTGCTATTCAACACAAGTTTAGTAATCGTTTACTTATCGGTTCTCTTCATGACCGCCAGAGACTCAGATCATCATCGACAAGAACAACTGTTTGTGCTGGTTTTGTGACGCTCAGTACTTGACGACAAAAATTTTAGCATCATCTGGCCCAGAGCTTAGAGTGACCTTTTGTTTTCTGTTCCATCGAGATCATCGGGCCAAAAATTGTAAAGCAAGATGCAAAAAAAGTTCAGACTCGATTTTTTTTAGCTATTCGACACACATGTTCTTTTATCATTTACCTATCAGTTTTCTTCATGACTGCCAGAGACTCAGATCATCATCGACAACAACTGTTTGTGCTGGTTTTGTGACGCTCAGCCCTTGACGACAGAAATTTTAGCATCATCGGCCAAGAACTTAAAATGACCTTTCGTTTTCTGTTCGATCGAAATCATCTTAAATGAAGTTTATAAGACTAATTAATTATTTGCTTGGTCAGCTTCAGTCTGATAATTTATAGTCTCGTTTTGGATAGTTTTATCAAATTTCAGAAGCAACTATTACACTTCAATGCACCAGCTGCTGGAGAGCGATAGAAAGATTCGAGCTGTGTCTGTTCTTAAGTTCTCTAAAATTTTGTTTCATGAAAACATTACTTTTAAAGAAGATACAATGTCAACTTTAGTTTCCAAAGAGCAATACAACACAACAAATTTTATAGTTTAAAAACTTTTCATGGATGGACATTTGTTAGCCGGTGAAGCTCGTATAATATTATATCATGGGCAAAAAACATGGAACGGGGGCATTGATTTACCAACAAAGTCACATTGTTTGCAAGCCTTTCCACATTTTAATCAAAATATAAGTGGAGGAAATAACAAGAGAAGCAAGCAAGAATAATAGACCTAAAGAAGAAAAATAGATAAACTAATAAATTGCACTTGAGAACATTTTAGCTTAGATTATTTTGTGTTTTAAAATAAACTATTTGAGTGTTAATTGTTAGATAATAAATGTTTTATTTATGTCTTTCAGTTGTTCAAGTGTAAAATAATAAAAGTTGTCAAAGTTTTTATAACATGTAGCTCTCTCAAACAGCCAAGCGTAATGCGATACAATCGCCCCGTGTGGTAGATAACGCCGTGGCAGATTTGTGTCCAGATAGCTTTTATTTAGGAATCCATGCACGGCCTCATAGCGAGGATAAAATTCTGTCAGTTGTGTCAGACACAAATGAAACTGGCGAAAAGGAGTGCTACCGTCTATGGGTGTAGAGCCTTAGAACTTATTATAGTTTTTGTAAATAAATATTATTACTAACACATGTTCTTATTACTAACACATGTTCTTATTACTAACACATGTTCTTATTACTAACACATGTTCTTATTACTAACACATGTTCTTATTACTAACACATGTTCTTATTACTAACACATGTTCTTATTACTAACACATGTTCTTATTACTAACACATGTTCTTATTACTAACACATGTTCTTATTACTAACACATGTTCTTATTACTAACACATGTTCTTATTACTAACACATGTTCTTATTACTAACACATGTTCTTATTACTAACACATGTTCTTATTACTAACACATGTTCTTATTACTAACACATGTTCTTATTACTAACACATGTTCTTATTACTAACACATGTTCTTATTACTAACACATGTTCTTATTACTAACACATGTTCTTATTACTAACACATGTTCTTATTACTAACACATGTTCTTATTACTAACACATGTTCTTATTACTAACACATGTTCTTATTACTAACACATGTTCTTATTACTAACACATGTTCTTATTACTAACACATGTTCTTATTACTAACACATGTTCTTATTACTAACACATGTTCTTATTACTAACACATGTTCTTATTTCTTATTACTAACAAGTTTTTTGCCCAATAAATGTTTCTATTCTTGCTACAAGTTTTTTCGTGTTTAGGGTCAACACACTCCAGAAATTGTGAAAAATAAACATAATTTTAGAACTTCAATCTCGTGGCGTAGCGTACGGTTGCACCACCTCGTCTTCGCTCAAAAATTGATCGGAGCAGGGGCAACAAATAAAAGAGAAAGGGGGAGAAAAATTAACATAGCATTTTAATAGAAGAAGAAAATAAACATAACATAAAATCATAACAAAAAAATTAACCTAGAATTAAAGTGAAACAAAACAAATTAACAAATTTATTTTACAGGGCCAGGTTACCAAACAAATGTGTGAAACAAGATTCAATGGTCTCTGTGCTATTTTCGGTGGTCAAAAATTTATAAACTACTATAGTTGGCATCTCGTAATCACAAAATGTCGGTCAAGCTTATGACTATTATATATCTCATTTTACAGTTGTCTGGTCTCGTTTTATAAGCTGCTTGTTTTCAAGCCATTTATTTTTCGACGGACGGCAGTGGGGCCAAAGAGCTTTGGCTTCCAGAAAGCCGTGGACCTAATTAGACATTATTACCCTGTTTAATTTTTAATACTTGTTCCTTTTTTAGAACATATTTCGATTTTTTTCAATAAAAAACTTTCAGTTTTGTTCTCGGTACTTGTTCGCACAAAAAGCACATATTTTCAAATAGCCTTATTTAGATAATTCATCTCGAAATAAATAGTAAATAAATATTAAAAATTTATTTAAAAATATTTCAATTTACAAAAATTATAATTGTGATAGTAGATAAATCAATGTAGGTGGAGCTTCAGATGTTGGGGGTGGAGCCGAAATTTGTTCGCCTTTACCCTGATTATATCCCGAAAAAATTAATTAGGCGTCCGTCACTGATCAAAATAACCACAGATAATAGTATCTATGACTAATGCTATCGAAAATGTAAATAAAACTTTTTTTAAAATATAAATGAATTCAAATTTTGTTTTTAATATTAATAATTTTAATTTAAATTAAAAAAAATAAAATTTACGTTCATTTGTATTTTGTTATCAATTGACGGACCCCGAAAAATAATAGTTATAGATCCGGCTCTGCCAGATCCGTAGCGTAAATTTGATAAAAAAAAAAGATCTAAGCAGCATATTATCTGCTAACTTCTAGTTAGTATTTTTAGTATAACTAAAGTCTTCCATCATGTAGTTACTACATTGTGGTTGTAGTCATTGTATGTAGTGTATCATATCATTCAATAATTAATTTAAGACAATGCTAACAAAATTAATTTTCAAAACTGCAACGTACCTGCAAATTTCCTGTTGCTTCATCGTTCACTGAAGGCGCGCAGCTAAATTAATGGACAAAACGAAAATCTGCTTACTAATGTATAAAATAAAAAAATTGTCCTCCTCTCTACTTAACTAACTTAATACAAATCCCTTCTAAGTCTGGTCTTCGTTCTTCTTCTCTTCTCTTAATCCTTAATCTCACTCTCGCATCTTCACTATTAAGTATTAAGCACTCTTTTGCTAAACGCTCTTTTTCCAACTCTGGAACCCTCTTCCTTCTTCTCTTACTTTTATATTATAAATTAATAATCAGACTCTGCGAGAAAAAAAGTCGCCTCTGGCACGCTAAAATCCGGCGTTTAACAATTAGCTTATTTAGATCTTCGATCTGTCGACTTTGTTAAATTATGCAAATTACGACATAGCTGACATAGCTAGCTTATTTATATCTTCGGATTCTCAGCTTAGTAATCGTGAGTAAAATCGATAACTACGATATTTACAAGCTAAAAAAATTATAAAAATGTGTAGTTTCATGGCAAGCATAGAATTATATTAAATTTTTAAATTTACGTGCAGTAAGTTATTTTATTTGCACATGTGCATGCTAAACACTATCGTTTGTTTGTTATCTTTATATTCAACCAATAGGACCGCGGTGGTGCTTTCAAAATTTGAAGCGATATATTTTAGTTTTTGTTTTATGTTTTAAGATTAGTGTTTGCGAGTGTGGTATCGCTCGTCCCAACAACACCTACATTAACTTTAACTCGTTTAAAGAAAGAATGTCTGAATATGTCAGTAGTTATTCACTTTGTTGTCGATATGATCGGTCTCTAAAAGTTATTTTATATCGGTTAATACGTTATATGCAATAATAATTTTAAACTGTACGGACTTCTTATGAAGAAATATTTGCGGCTACTAATACTAATTAGTAGTTATAAAATATACACATTAAGTTTATACTAGTTTATAGTATTATAGTTGTATTGCATTCTACGTGTTACATTGTATTGTACGACTACATTTTAATCATTTTATTCAATACATTTTTCCTTGTCGGGTATTATTTTCGTATCGTGATCCCACAAACAATCCAACTGTTAGATTTTAACATCTGTCTTAATTCTAATTTAGAATAGATTTTAGATTTGATAGATGGTAGTGAAAACTTATACTTTAACCAGTTTAACCTTTTTGTGGTCGGAATAGCTCAGGGCATTGATTGATCTGAAAAGTCTTAATATAACATCTTTTATTTTGATTGAATTAAGTAGTTATTGAGCAGCCCTTAAGACTTGCTCAGGCTTAACTTATGTCACTGGATGTATTCACTATAATTATTATAGTATAAAATATCTTGCAAACAAAATTTGTCAAAAGTCTTAAATGACTTGCATCATTAGTCAAACTTCATCTTTTTTATCAAAACAGTCTGTCAACTGGCATTAGACTGTGTTATTGTTATCAGTACACATTTATTTTACAGATTTTTGGTAATCCCTTAACTGTAAGGAACAGAAACGTGGATGATCGTTCCATATTAGCAAAAATTGCAGGTGATGATGTTGATGAAAATGACCAGGCTGCTAGCAGGCTTCCTGTTCCTAGTTCAAGTAAGCTGCCCAAACCGGGACGAAGTTGCTTGAAGCCTCCTACAGTAATTACTCAAATTGGAAAAAGAAGATTGAGTCCTGAAGAGGTAATAATCAGTAAATCTTGTTAAATATTTAGAAAAATATTTGAGTTATGAATATTAATTTTTAAATATTTTTTTATGATTTATTGTAATAATTGAACAAAATTATTTGTTAAGTTGTATAAGTGATTTTGTTTTTAGTCTACAACCAAAGAGCCCTTCAATAAAAAGCAAAAATTGAGCACAGAGAATTCTCCGTCAGCCCCCAAGAATGCTCTTGCATCAAAAAAACCCTCCTTAGCTGCTGACAAAAAACTTGCAAAAAATGGAGCACTGAAATCTAGCAAAAGTACGACTAGCTTTGGATCGAGTCTCTTTAAGACAGCCTCTTGTGTTTCTCTGCAAGGACAAAAGGTCACAGTTCCGAACAAACCAGTCATCGCAAAAATGACTGCAAAACGTTAGAATCTATTTATTTTTTTAAATGGATTTACTGAATCAATTAAATAAAATTCATAAACTTCTTAAGCAATGTCTGTTCCTACTTTCACTGTAACCGGCCCACCACTTCCAGCAAGCAAACCAAAAAGGGCTCCCTGGGACATGAAAGGTCGCCTGCAGGACATGGAAGAGTACATGGACCTCCATAAAGTTCAGAATGCCAACTTACAGCAACAGGTACATTCAAGTGATGCTAGAATGACGATTTTGTAAAACTTTCATGTGGAGGCGTTTAACCATTCAGAACCCATGCTACTAGCTCTTTGACTGCCATCAATTTATATTTATTTTATAATGGTTTTGATTTTATGATTTTAAATTAAGATCTTGGAAAGCAACTCAAGGATAGCACAACTGGAAATTGTAAACACTCAATTGACTGGAACTGTTCAACAGAAGGAAGAGCAAACTTCTTGTGCAACAGTTAAAATTGAGGAACTACAAAGGCAATTAAAGTGAGTAATGTGTATTTGTATGAACTTCATTTCTGTGGTGAAGATTTTTATTTCTTTGAATGTTTTAACAAATGCAGAGAAGTAGAAAAAGCACGTCAAGATGAACAAAGTAATCACAGAAAGCAGTTTGAAGAATTACAATATAGTATGTCTCTCATAACGAGACTTAAAGATGACCTTGAATCTGAATTAAAAATATCAAAAGAAGAGGTAATTAGTCTAAAGATATCTCTTGCCACCTCTGCATCAGCGAGAGCAGGAATTGAAGCCGAACTCTCAGCTACAAAAGTCAGTTTTGTAATGTTAATTAAATAGTAGATAAGTTTTTCTTACTTTATATTCCAGCATTTAAGACAGGCATGAATGTTAGAAATGGGTTTTGCTAATTTTTTAAAGAATATTATGCATACGATGTTCACAGATTTAAGAAGCACACGTCTTATATATGCGGAATTATGACAATTGTTTTTTGTTATCACTCACTGTATTGTTCGCTTGTATTAAAAAATACTTTGTTAAAATATACCCTAAAAGCAGGGTAAATAACATTTTTATTACATTTTCTATATTCAAAAATACTGTCTTTTTTTATGAAACTTACAAAAGTTAGAAAATCTACTTATTGTTCATATGTGCCAGATATAGTCCATGTATATAAAATTACAATCAACATGGCGGACAATGACAGAAAGCCTTGTGATAGAGTGACTTTTCAAACGGGATTTGAAGCAGTGGATAAAAGACAGATCTTTTTGTAATTCAAATGGTAGATTATTCCAGGCAGTAGTTGTGGCATGACGGAGAGCGTCCCCGGTTGTTAATTCTCGATACAACTGTTGACTCTGAACAATCAACACTTCAGTTTCCTTATTGATAGTCAGTCCAGAGATAACTTTTATTTATGAGATGTCTGAACTAAACTAGGAAGACTGAAGTTGCAGTTCACCGATAAATGATATTGTTCAGCAATGGGGGATGACATTCCAACAATGGGCACTTTTAAATCATCAGTAAAACTTGAATACTAAAACATGCAAAGACGAGTGAGGTTTAGTGTAACGAAAGAACACGATCTTAACTTACTGGGATCCAAGGCGATACAAGATATGAAAATTGACGTCACAGAATTGCTTTTAAAGAACCTATGTTTCATTCAGGTTATAACAGAAACATCAGAGACCCACCTTCAGGAAGAATGTTGACGTTTGTGCACAGAATTCGACAAATTGTTTAAACCAGAACTGTGATGCCCTAAAGATATCGAACTAGAAACAAAGTTCAAACAAGATTTGGAACTGATTTTCTGCAAGCCCTGAACAGTATGAGTGTGATGCTGGAATCAAAAACTCTTCAACCCCAGTAGTTCTTGTTCAAAATCATATACAACTGAATCAAGAAAAGCCAGGACTGGTAATCTGTGGGGACTACTTGGTAATGGTCAACTTGCAACACACCATTACCCAGTGCCACTTTTTCAAAAAATGTATAACTTTGCTGGTATCTAGTGCTGAATCCCACATTGCGTAACTTTCTCAGGTCAACTTAGCCTTTCATCGAATTGTGGTCGATAAATGGGTACCAGCTTAAGCTGGGTAATAATGAGCAGCCTTTGAAAAGCATTGGTGGCAGGTAATCCTGTGTGATCCCAACGTGCTGCTTCCTTGTGCCTTAGTCGCTTGCCTGGGCACTTTAAATCCAGAATATTATTATTGTTGTTGTTTTGGTGGTTCAATATGGAAACGCTATTTAAAACAGCTTCGTCCACGTCACAAAGCTAGATTTGCAAAAAAAGCAGAAAGGTGATATACAACTGGGAATGGACTCTCCAATTCATCCACGCTCTGGTGAAGCAACCAACAGCCAGCTCAACCAGTCCGACCCTGTGTTCTTCAATTAGTATGTCAATCAATCCGGTTTGCAAAAGACTCAAGCAACCAGTACTGACGAGGAGACAACCAACCCATTTGTTAACATTTCAGTGGTCTACGAAGGTCGGAATGTCTTTGACTGAGAAACCAAGAAGTGCAATTGTTGAGAACATTCACTTTTAGCTTAAAAGCTGGTGGGGTAATGCGCGTTTGAAATATATACAGCTATAGCAATAGCTGGTCAAATGAACTCTCACCTTTTTAGTGTACCGAAAGTTTTGTACTTGAGCTCATGGCGAGCAGAAATGATTAAGCATCTGCGTCCCAATATCGTTATCTCGAATTCAATCGAGATTTCAAAACGATACGGGAGATTCCGTATCGCCATTGAAACGATACAGCCTGCGGAAGAAATCTCGTATGGATATAATTAGCGATACTTAAAATTTCATTCCCGATAAAAATCACGATAAAATATCGAGATTTTTTAAAAATATTTTCCAATAAATAACGAAAGTCATACATATTTAATTAACGATTGTCACAACTGAATATTTGCAATTGATTCATCAACATTGATTAATTAATCTACCTATTGACAGAAGTTTATAACTATTATCATCCCCACTTTAAATTCGGTTTTCCAGACAGCCTGTAGCCCTATTATTTACTATTTTTAGTCTGGGAACCGGCAGCAAAAAAGCCACGCTCCTCTTAGGCTGCTAGTCGAGCTCTGCATACTACTGATACAAGCCCTACAAGGCAATCGTACTCGCTGACATCGATTACTATTATTGACTATTATTATTAATGAGAATAATGAGTAATGTAATAGTAATGATCATTCTATGTTTATGTTTTGGTTTAGTCTGTTTCATAAACTTATTTTTTCAAATTTGTTACATAGAATTGGAATGATTATTTTAGTGTTTCGATATCCGTAATTGACCGTAATAGTAGCTCATCTAAGATATATCTTTATAATCTCGATGATATTCTTGGTTGTGTGTGAGTATGTGTGTGCCACCTGTAGTGTGCACGACAGTGCCGTAGCCCGTATCGTCTGCAGCTGGAATTCGAAACTTTCTCAGCTTCTTTCTTGCTATTGCTGCTAACCGCATTCGCCCTTGCCTATAAATAAACACGCTGGGTTTTTTTCACTTTCTTAATTCTTGCATAGAGGCACTTTCTCATGTTTGTCATCATTATCATGCCGCGTCACCGGGGTCAAATCTGGGAGTACTTTGAGGAAGAGACGGTCACGCAGAAAGTCAATGACAAGGATGTAGAAGTAAATCTTGCCAGATGCAAAGACTGCGGGAAACAGTATCATTTTAATTTAATCTTAGTAATCTCAATCTCAGTAATCTGCAATCTATTTCTATCTCCATTGGTTTTTCCACTTTCACTATTGAATTGCCTAAAAATGTCGTTCTTTTGGTGTGCTAGAAGGTTTTCTACTTTTCAATTACTTGAAAAATAATTTTAATTTTTTTTTCATCGGCAAGTAAAATCATTTAATTAACTTGATAAACTACCGCATAATGCGTACTAAATAAAGTAAATAAATACTTACTATCGGCGGTAGCGTTTTATTTAGAATCTAAATTTAGAAAAATAGATGTACCGAAACTAAACAAATTAAACTTATTTTAAGTTGTAAAAAAAATTAAATTTGGTAAATTTTTATAAATTTTGAAATTTTTTAATATTTATATATTTATCAGTCGAGATCCCGATATCGTATCGTATCGTTATTGTTCGAGGCGTCTCGTATCGTATCATTTAATTCGAGGCAAATTTCAGAAATCGTATCGTATCGTTCCAAAAAAATAACGGGACGCAGAAGCTTAGAAATGATACAGTTTTACAGTTAAATATATCTTTATTTCATTTGACAATTCGGAATTGGTGCAACAATTTTTTTGTTAAATGACATAACAGCAGGGTTGAGCTGGTCTATTTCACCAAATGCTCTGGAAATAATTACTACAGCTTATTATTACAGCATTTTCATTTAAAAAGGTACATTAAATTTTAAATTACAATCTTTGTCAGGTATCTTTATGCCAGTGTGAATCCAAAATAAAAGATCAAAATGGAGAAATTATAGTTCTCAAAAAGCAGATTGAGGAGTGTTTTCAGACAATTGAGGAAGCTAAAGAAAAGCTAAGAAATGAAGAGACAATCAGAAGAACTCTTCACAATACTATTCAAGAATTAAAGGTCCTAATTCAGATATTCCCTCTAATAAATTTTCAATTTTGTTTTTACTTCTCAAATTATTTTTTGGAACAGTTGACAGCTTATTTAAATGTTTAGTAGTAATGGTTCAATTTGTATTCTACTTTTTTAGGGAAATATCAGAGTGTTTGGAAGAGTTCGACCTTTAGTTGGTGATGAAATGTTGGGGTTAGAAAATGAATTCCCTCTACACATGCATTTTCCTGATGCTGATCACAAAGTTCTTGAATTAGAAAAGTTATCAGAAGTTTCTCCGAACGAGGTTACTATTTTCTGTATCCTTTATATTAACTTCACTGTTGTACGCTTGCTTGAATTCAAAAATTTGAGATTTTCCGTTATCTGATTGAGCTGAAATTACCATGCTTTTTATTAAATTTTCAGATTTATTGGATGCCTCAAAATGGCTCTATTTCCTGCTGATATATATACTAGCGGGGGTGCCCGGGGTTTTTAGAGGTTTTTCTAATGTTTGTCTCTCTCGCTTAGGTTTCCTTCCCCGCTTGCTTTCCCGTTCCCGTTTGCTTTCCCGTTCTCGGTCGCTTTCCCGTTCCCGGCCGCTTTCCAGCTTCCGGTCGTTTTTCCGCTCCTGTTTGCTCTCCCGTTTCCGGACGCCTTTCCGTTCCCGGTCGCTTTCCCGTTCCCGCTCACGCTTGCTCTCGTATGTTATTTATGCATTGCTACACCATTCATCCGATCGTAATGAAATTTTCGCACAACCATGAGAGTCAAGGGGAATCAAATATAGAGAAAAAATTTTTGAAATCCGTCACAAAATGAGCGGAGCTGAGCGGGTGAGCGAGCGGGAACTATATATATATATGTATTATAATATATATATATATATATATAGTTCCCGCTCGCTCAGCTCCGCTCATTTTGTGACGGATTTCAAAATTTTTTTCTCTATATTTGATTCCCCTTGACTCTCATGGTTGTGCGAAAATTTCATTACGATCGGATGAATGGTGTAGCAATGCATAAATAACATACATACATACATACATACATACATACAAACATTCATATATATATATATATATATATATATATATATATATATATATATATATATATATATATATATATATATATATATATATATATATATTAGGTACCAGCAAATTTATACTTTTTTGAAAATCACTTGGACTCAACCGGGAGTATTTAGATGGGGGTCAAAACAAACTGTTTAGTGAAAATTTGAGGTTCCTATGTATTAAATGAAATCAGATTCCGTTTATACACTATCGTATAACCAGGCTCGTTTTTTTTTTCAATTCATGATACTACTCATTTCTTCGTAAAAAAAATTCAAAAAAATGAAAACAGAGTTTAATTAATCATTTTTAATAATGTCAATAGTCAAACAATCAAGTAAAGGAGTTAAAATATCACATATTACAAAATAAATGCTATGATTAGGTGTCGTAATGGCAGTTCATTCATATGAAGAAGACACCCAATCAATTGAAGCCTTCTTCCAATTATTCTTTACTAGCATGCCACCAAACCATTACAATTTCCTAAAAATATTTTTAGTTTATAAGAAATAAATAGTTTTACTATGACAAGTTCAGGCTTGCGGAGCCGCCATTTTTTTCCACGGCTCGGCTCCGGCTCCCGAAAATTTTACCGCTCCGGCTCGGCTCCCGGTTCCGGCTCCCTATAAAGGGGGTGTCACACGAGACAAAATTGCGCAAACTTTTCACTGAAACATTTTTAACTGTTTATACTTACACTTTATTAGTTTATCTACTCTACTTATATGACAATTGTTAAATATTAAAACCGACCATTTTGTTTTTAGTCAATTTTAAATGTATACAAAAGGGTACATTTTGTTTTTTGGCGCAGCAAAAATTTAATTTTAAATGCTTGATAAAATTATTCACAGAGTTAAAATATTTCTACTATAAAGTTAAAATAATATGCAATTTAAAAAATTGTAATTATTTTATAAGAATATAAACACTCATCAAACGAGAGCAAATCTTGAAGCGCATCTCGAGTGTGTATTTGGAACATAATTGTATTAATTTTTAATGCAGTTTTAAAAATTTTGAATAAAATAAAAAAAAGTCCAAAAATAACAATGTAACCAAAAACAGAGTTTGGCAGGTAAACAAACTAAAACGAAACGAAAACAATTCATTAAAGATTTTTTGTGTTGATGTGCACGCGCGCTATCATTTGATTGAAGGCTGTTGCTGTTGTGACATTTGTAAAATATTAAAACATTTCAAATTTGAGGGAGATAAACAATCAAATAATTTTAGAATTTCAAAGCTTTTCATCTTGAAAAAATTCTGCTCATATAAAAAAATTTTGGGAGCCGGAGCCGCCAGATATTTTCGGCTCTGGGTCCGGCTCCGGCTCCCACAAAAATAAGCGGCTCCGGCTCGGCTCTGCAAGCCTGGACAAGTTGCATAATTTTAAAATCAATGATTAAAAATAACAAACACATGTCAATGTGCCTGTACTAACAGTTTAGTTATCTAATACAGTTGTTTTACGGTGCCACTGGCAGCCTCGCATACTACTCGCTAGCTCCACAAGTGCACAAAGGACTTTAACCCCCAACCAAAGTTGGGTAATCTTTCACACAAACGGCCCGATGTGTGAAAGATTAATACATTCTCGGCTATAATTAGCTATAAAAGCGATGAAAAGTAACCACTAGTTTAAACAGTATGATAGTTAGGGTTAGGGTTGTAACAAAATAGGACTATTTTATTGGAAGATTTGGCCCGGGCCGTTTTTGTGAAAAATAACCCTAAGTTGGTACTCATTTATCGACCACTAAAGGATGAAACGCTGAGCTGACGTGAGCTTATGTGAGTTAGTTTCTTGCTCAAGGAAATTACGTGCCTGGACCGGGAATCGAACCCAGGTCCTACGACTCTCAAAGTCGGTATCTATACCATTAGACCAACACGTCCCTCTTGTAAAGTGTTATTTTTTTGGATTATCTAAATTTGTAGTTAGAGGTAATATTCAGTTTGATTTTTCAGAGTGTTGCGTCAGTAAGAAAGGGAGGAAACAGTAAATATGAGTTTCAGTTTGATCGTGTGTTTGATCCATCGGCAAGTCAAGAAGAAGTTTTTGAAGAAATTTCTCAGCTTGTTCAGGTTTGACAAAATTTAAAGATATTACAATTAAATTTTTTATGGTAATTTATTCTGCTGATATCCTAGCTTTTTATCTGATTAGAAAAGTTCAACTGAAATTAAAGTTTATAACTCATTTCTTTGGGTGATTGGATAAAATTAGCTGTGATACATTTTTTAGAGTGCATTGGACGGTTACAACGTCTGCATATTTGCTTATGGACAAACAGGCTCTGGAAAAACATACACAATGGAAGGTGGAGGTGGAGGTGACAATCAGAATAGAGGAATGATTCCTAGGGCCGTAGAGAAAATTTTTTCGACCAAAGAAAATCTCATGGAAAAAGGATGGAGTGTAAGTCTATATAATATTAGAAACTTCAACTTTATTTCCTTTGTGATTATGATTTTGAAAATTTTTTGCAAGGTTTTCTCCAGTTTCAGCATATTCTAATCTTACATACTTATGCAAAAATAATAGGTCACTATAAACAATTCATTATATTTATTGCGCTGCAAACCTTTTGATCAAGTTATGGTGTGGCAGAGAATAATTAATGTATGTCCATGACCTCATCTTTCCAGTTCCACTAACCAATCTTATGTTTTTGGGATCTACTGCTTGAGGAGAATTGTTGATCAGCTTATACCCATCTACTTATTTAGTCTATGACCCCATGTGTCACACACATGGTTCAACTGAAAATATCTTGCAGCTAACACGATTAATGAACAGGAAATTAATTTGGCCTGAAGTTTAGACATACAGAACAATTCGGATTCCGGCTTCAAATCGTGACCGAAGCTGAATTATGAAATAGTCGGCTCCTATACACCAACCTTTTGGAAAAATCTTAAACTTATTGAATTCACGATTAGTTTATGTCATTTAGTGTAATAAAAAACAACAGGAGTTTCTTTGTTGTTTAATTTTAAATTTAATCTCCTGTCCTGGGTACCCCCAAATCGGGAATGCCCAGATTGGCTAAAGTGGGCCTGGTAATGGAATAACCGAATAACATATGACAATTATGACAGTAGCACAACCAAGCGAACCTCTTTTGTTTAATGTTCTAGGCGGTACATAAAAGAAGCATGTGTTCCATGGCACTCACTTCCAAAGGACACAATAAAATATTGGAAAACCAGCAGTATATCTATATTATTTGTCGCTCACGTAATGGACTTTGTCGATAAGGGAGCGCCTAATCAAATGATTCTTTGATTTGATTTGATCTTGCTTGATAAACTTATTAATTAGCAATTAATAGATAGATATTCTGCGAATATCAGCCAATGCATTATCGGTGCACCTCTAGTTGAAATAAACCATTAATAAATCATTCGTTTCCTAAAAATAATTCTCAGTTTTGATTGGTAATTTTCATATTTTTAAGTACAAGGTTGAAGTTTCATTTCTTGAAATATACAACGAAACCATTCGAGACTTGTTGGGTCAAAAAGAAGATATAAAACATGAAATTCGAATGATTGGGCCAAACACCAATGAAGTTTACGTCACTGATCTGACTTGTGTTGTTGTTGATGATGAAAATCAGGTTCTTTTTCTAATTCTTGTGATAATGATAGAATGTGATAATTGATGATTACCTAGTTTCATTTTATGGATTATATAATTATAATGTTTAGGTTCTGGAACTACTGAAAAGGGCATCATTTAATCGATCTGTTGCAGAGACAAAATGTAATGAGAGATCTTCAAGAAGTCACAGCATCTTTAGGATGAAAATCTCTGGAAGTAATATCACAACGAACGAATCCTGTGTTGGTTAGTGAATGAGATAATATTTTGAAATATTGTATTTCATATGTGTCGGTGTAAGATATTTTAGCATCGCCTCTTCTAGAATTTTATATAAAATGCCTTAATCGATTTTTGAAGGTCTGTTAAACTTGATTGACCTTGCTGGTAGTGAAAGACTGAAGGAGTCAGGTTCACAAGGTCAAAGGTTGAAAGAAACGCAAAGCATTAACAAAAGCTTAGCAAATCTTAGCAACGTCATTATGGCACTTGCCAACAAGGTGAGGATGGTTTTTCTTTTGTAAAGCTTTACCTTTTGGTCCATAAAACTTTACCAAATTCCCAATTCATAAAAACAATTAGGTAATTTTTGAGCTGGTGATGTGAACAGTTAACGTTAGGATTTAAAATTTCTAAAATCGGACAAAAAATCACAAGTTTGTGTTTTAATGGATAATACTACTACTGCATTCAGCAGCATAATTGAGTGGAGGAACTACATGAGTCTCGTTTTATGTCATGTGAAGTCATCACATAGTAAATGTGAGGGCCTATTAGGTAATAAAGTTGGTATCAGCAATGCCCCTGGAGCTGAGAACTGGAAGTTCATTTTGAAAGTGAATGCACTGAGGAAGAAGACCCACTCGAGTCTGCTTATGTCCTAATCTTTGGTGTAGAAAATCACCATCTCCTTTCATAAAGTGTGTATAACGCTGCTGATTACTAACATTTTAACAAAATTATTGCTATTTACTAATTTGGTTGAACCAGGTTCGATCCAAAGCATTGAACATTTTTTTATATTACTGAGCAACCACATTGTATAATTACATCTTTTAATTATTTATTAAAAAATCGTATTTTTTGACGGGTTATTTCTAGAGTGTGTACATATATATATATATATATATATATATATATATATATATATAAATCTCGTGTCATTGTGTTTGTAATTGAATTCCTCAAAAATGGCTGAACCAATTTTTATGAAGTTTTTTGTGTACATTTGGGAGGATTGAGAATAGGGTGTAATCTATTTAGAATATTTTTTTTAAATTATTTTAAAAAGTTACTTTGGAAAAACAATAAGGTGCAATTATGTCCTTTTTATAGGAAAATGCGACAGACACACACACATATATATATATATATATATATATATACATGCATACATATATTTATATATATTGCCCGGGTTTTTTAGAGTTTTTCCAATGCTTGTCGTTTTCGCTCCAGTTTCCTTCCCGCTTGCGCTCCCGGTCATTATCCGTTCCCTGTCGCTTTCCCGCTCATTCTTTAGCTCTCAGTTGTCCCCCTTAGATCTGACATGCATGCATACATACATACATACATACATACATACATACATACATACATTCATAAATACATACATACTCCCGTTCCCGCTAATTTTCTCTTTCCCACTCTTCCCTAACTTCTTTTAGCCCATAAAATGTAAAATAGATTTGCTAAAAGTTGTTTGAAGCCTTCAAACGTTGGTACGTAAACTAAATTTAAATTTTATTACACAAATTACCTTTGATGGTCGTACATAGGCACTTTCGGCCTGAAAAGTTTTTTGGCCTACCTGAGCCGGGAGATCTGAGTCAGGAGTCCAAACTTTCTTAACATTCTTCCCCTGTATGAGAACTACCTCCTTGCCAAATTTCATCAAGATCGCTCTCCCCCTTCGCTCATTTTGTGACAGATTTCAATTTTTTTTACAAAGAGTCAAAGACCTTTCCCATTGCCTCTCAAGCTTGTGTAAAAATTGCACTACAATTGGATGAATGGTGTAGCAATGCATAAAGGGCATCTATACTTACATTCATAATCTCATTTATATATATATATATATATATAGATTCCGATCGCTCTCCCGCTCCGCTCATTTTGTGCCCGATTTCAATTGTTTTCACAACTTTCCTGTATAAGAACTACCTCCTTGCTAAATTTCATCAAGATTGCCAATATAAAGCTATGCTGAAAGTTTCAGCTTCCTAGCTAATCAAGATTTGCGTAGAGAGAAAGACACACACACACATAGATTGTAACTTAAATAAAAGTTTGTAATAAAAAAACATTTTTTTTAAACCTCACTATTTTTCTTTTTCAATAAGCATAACTTTTTGCTCATTAAATTTAAAATAAATAAGAGATTTGTTAAAAATTGTTTGAAATCCTCATTGAACATTGTTGTGCAAACTAAATTTGAATTTTTTACACAATAATTCTTTATGTTCATATATAAGCACTGTTGACCTGGGATGCTTTTGGCCATACAAAAGACTTTTCTTTTTAAAACTAACCGATCTTTTCCCCTCTTTGAAATCTACCTCCATGTCAAATTTTATTGAAATTAGTTCAGTGGTTTGGATTTTTATATTTATGATGTATTACTAAAAATTGCACTTTAATTTGTAGGAAGCTCATGTTCCTTACAGAAATTCTAAGCTTACTCACTTGCTGCAAAATTGTCTTGGAGGAAGCAGCAAGATGCTAATGTTTGTCAATGTTTCTCCAAGAGAGGAGTGTTTCCAAGAAACAATCAATTCTCTCCGGTTTGCTACAAAGGTAGGTCACGTTTACTAAATTTTTAATGTTATGTTATTCAATTGTGAGTCTATCAAACACTGAAGTGTTCTTTTATGAACAGTGTTATTTTTATTTAGTGACGAACATTTCTAATCTAGAAAAAAAAATATTGTTTGCAGTCCTCTGATGTGACATCTTATTAAATTAATAATAAAAAAATTGATTTAGTTTATATAAAAACATGTACATTGTTAATTCAACTCTAACATTGTTACATCAAAACTCATTGAGTATCCTTTATGTAATATTAGTTAGCACTGTTTAGTAAACAGTATTTGATACGTTTTTTTTATTATCTGAATCTAGCTGTACCCGGCCATGGGTTGCTGTTGCTTTAGTTTTTTTAAATGGAAAAAAGAAAATAGGAAGCAAATCTATTACGTTTCATTTCAGAATGCTTGTGGAAGTACCATATTAGCATCATTGCTGATGGTGATTGCTAGGTTTTTCTTGGATACCTGAATTTTGGAAATCGTGAAACCCCAACTTTCAAAAAATTTGAGCCCAAAGCCGATTTTTTGAGAAAAAAGAAACCCAAATTTTCTATAAATAGAAACCCAAACACGGTGTTATAAAAAAAAACAAACCTGGATTTTTCAAAACTTGGTACATTAATTGAAATCTATTATCACAAATAATTTTTAGGCATTTTGTTTTTATGAACAACATTATTTCTCCAGTCTGTTTCAATATATGCGTAACGGCTCTGAACAGCTGTTTAGATAGTACACTGGTTAATGCGGTAGCTAATTAGCATTTAGTCACGATCATCAAGTTTGGAAAAGTTAACTAGTTTTGTCTACCACTGCAGTGAATCTTCATTTACCAGAAATACACAAAATATCAATTTTTAAATAAGGCAGATTAGAGTAAAAATACAACTACAACAATATTTTAATATGCTGGAAAACCAACTAATATTACAATAAATAGAGAAATAACTTCTCTGCAAACTGTAATTTTTATTTGACTTTCTAATGTCTATTTTTTCTACATTTCTGAGTATTTAATTTTGTGTTTGGAGTATTTCTTTTCATTGGTGTTCAAGTTTTCAACAACATGTTTTTCTAAAGTAACACATATTTTCGCCCTAAGAGTTTTAGGGTCACTTCCCAGCCTCCTGGTCGCAACAATCCTGAGCACCGCAGCAAGGTTGCTTCTACAAAATTTGGTACACAGTCTGCGTCGGACTTTGACTCATCACATTTGAAACCAGAAATGATAACGTTGTCTGCTTTTCGTTTCTTATCATCCCTTTCGTTTTCCAAAAAGTTGTATACAGTACTTCGGCAATATTAGTAGGACTGCACAATGGATTTTGCTCCTTAATCATCATGTCTGGAGATCCAGTCCTAGACTCTAAAGTCTAAAGCACACGGTCTAGATGAAATATTCTCGCGTCTGGTAGACAATTTTTTCAATGAGTCAGATGTTTTAGTTATTCTATCTAGAACCAATTCGTAGTTTTTATTCATTGTCTATAACATGTGTGTCATGTTATCGCTCATTTTGGCGATTATTCTACTGAGAGCTACCTCGAGATTCTCTTAAGAACTTTGACATATCTTCAGAAACTGTTTGCACAATAATGTCTTGACACAAACTAGATGAAAACTAGAAACTTATAAACAAGAAACACAAACTATCTGTTTTTTTAAACTGTAATTTCAATAATTAAATTTATATCTTTTTGAAATTTTTTATTAGTATTTTATTGGATTTCTTTTAATCTTAATGCACATTACAAAGAAACACAACATAATAAATTTTAAATATATAAATAATAAATATCCTCTTTATATGGAGAATTAAATTAAATGTTGCTAAATGGTAAGCATCTGTGTCCCAATATCGTTTAATTAACCAATACAAAATGGGCAATTATATTCAATGGAGTTTGCTTACAAGAAAATATCGTACCGCTATATGCAAGAAACAAATATATATATAAATACATATATGAAACCAGCTCGCCTCTGTTCTATAGCTTTTTTAAAGCCACACCCCTCTTAGGCTGCTAATCGACCTCTGCATACTACTGATACTACAAGGCAATCGTACTCGCTGACATCCATGACTATTATTATTAATGAGAATAATGAGTAATGTAATAGTAATGATCATTCTATGTTTATGTTTTGGTTTAGTCTGTTTGATAAACTTATTTTTTCAAATTTGTTACATAGAATTGGAATGATTATTTTAGTGTTTTGATATCCGTAATTGACCGTAATAGTAGCTCATCTAAAAATATATCTTTATAATCTCGATTATATTCTTGGTTGTATGTGTGTGCCACCTGTAGTGTGCACGTCGTCTGCAGCTGGAATTCGAAACTTTCTCAGCTTCTTTCTTGCCAACCGGATTCGCCATCGCCTATAAATAAACCCGCTGGGTTTTCTTCACTTTCTTAATTCTTGCATACAGGTACTTTCTCACGTTTGTCATCATTTAGAGTCTAAATTTAGTAATTTAGACAAATAGATGTACCGACACTAAACAAATGAAACTTATTTCAAGTTTTAAAAAACAAATAAATTTTTTAATATTTAAATATTTTTTTTCAATGAATTCCTTTAATGTAGTTATTAATATTGTCTGTCGCGTATAGTTCATCATTCTATGTTACCTCGTTTTATTCTAGACAAAATTTCCACTTCAGTCGAGCTCCCGATATCGTATCATATAGAAATCGCCTCGTTATTGATCGAGGCGTCTCGTATCGTTTAATTCGAGACAAATTTTAGAAATCGTATCGTATCGTTCCAAAAAAATAACGGGACGCAGAAGCTTACTAAATGGTAAATAAATAACAAAAGATTGCTTTCTTTTAACTTAACCCTCAAAAATCAGAACAGTGCAAAATGTCTTGATGTGGGAGCCACAACGTTCCATACATATAGTGAAACTCATACTATTCACATCTTAAATACTTTAAAATTACCAACAAATAGTTCATTATTATCACTATATTTTTAACATTACCAATTAGATATTAAATGATCAAAAGATTCAGAAGACCCACGTGATCTACAATCTATTTTTATCTTCATTGTTCTTTTCACTTTTTTTAACCAATTAGATAATATTATTTTAATAATAGCAGTGCCCTTACGAACCCCTGTATATATATATATATATATATATATATATATATATATATATATATATATACAATAAGTATATAGGAGATGAACGAATTATCGCTACGTATGCAAAGATGGCCTCCAAAACAAAGCCTCCTGAATCTTTGGATGGATTGAATGATCAAAAGATTCAGAAGACCCACGTGATCTACAATCTATTTTTATCTTCATTGTTCTTTTCACTTTTTTTATTGATTTGCTAAAAATGCTGTTCTATTGCTGCGCAGAAGTTGTTGAAATACTTGGAAAAATAGTTCTGTTTGTTTTTTTTCAAGTATCAATGGAAATTCATTTAACTAATTAAGTCTATAAATTACCGCATAATGCAAACTAAATACTATCGGTAACGTTATATTTAGACAAGTAGATGTACTGAAACCAAAAGAATAAAACTCATTTCAGGTTTTTTTGAAAAAAATAATATTGTGAATTTTTATAAAATTGAATATGTTTTAATAAATAAATAATTTTTTTTAAATCAATTGATTTAATCTAGTTATTATGATTGTCTGTCATGTATAGTTCTTGGATTTCTGGATCCTAAACATAACTTATCCTTGTCCATTGTTTCTCCAAAATAACCTTTTTAAAAATTATTTAAAAAGGTTATTTTGGAGAAACAAAGGACAAACAAACACTCATATATATATATATATATATCTATATATATATATATATATATATATATATATATATATATATATATATATATATAGAATATTTTTTTTTTAATTATTTAAAAAAGTTATTTTGGAGAAACAAAGGACAAACAAACACTCATATATATAAGTTTGATCAAAGATTTACATTTATACTGTTTCCTATAAAAGACTATCTTTAACTTATTGAGATTGAAAATGTTTATCTTCTTGCATTTTGAGGTGAAAAACATGGCAGATTCCTCTCAGGTGAACTGCGGTACAATACTGTAGAAGTGGCAGCGATTGTTACTCCCTATGTTCCACTAATGACTGATGAACAAAGAATGATATACGACCGCATTATACTGACAGTTTTGGAAGGACAAGGTGGATTCTTTTTTTTTTGGATGCACCATTTCTCTAATTCTCGCCGAAATACGATCAAATAATGGCATAGATTTGGCCGTTGCATTGTCTGACATTGCAGCAACTTTATTGGATGGAGGCAGAACAGCTCATTCAGCACTTAAGCAATGAGCAACATAAAAGAGCAATCATCTATGGCCACAGTGCTGAATCATGAGTGGCTGGCAGAAAGAGTCATTTTGGCAGCAGAAAATGTGGATGTCAATTATTTAAATTTCAAGATACACCAGTTGTTGCCAGGCAAATTGGTGTCATACAAATTGATTGATGCAGTTTGCGATGCCAGTGAAGCTGTAAATTATCCAACAGATTTTTTGAACTCATTGGATTTGCCAGGCATGTCACTGCATCATCTACAACTTAAAGTTGGATCTCCAGTTATTCTACTTCGGAATTTGAACCCACCGCGGCTGTGCAATGGCACGCGATTAGTAATTAAAAAATTGATTAAAAACATTGTCGAAGCCAGCATTTTGAATGGCAAATTGTGAGGCGAATGTGTTTTGCTGCCACGGATCCCAATGATTTCTACAGAAGTACATATTGAATTCAAATGAATTCAATTTCCAATTAGATTGGCATTCGCAATGACAATTAATAAGTCGCAAGGCCAAACGATGTCTGTTTGTGGCTTAGATTTGGGCACGCCATGTTTTTCTCATGGACAATTATATGTGGAATGTTCTCGCGAGGACAAACCATCCAGTTTGTTTGTGTTGGCTAAAGATGGACTGACAAAAAACATTGTACACTCGATTGCTCTTCGAGATTGATATTTTTAAATTGACATAATTTGTACATTAAACTTTTAATAAAAAAAAACTAAAATAATTATAATTGATAAGGTAGAACAACGTTTGCTGGGTCAGCTAGTATATATATATATATATATATATATATATATATATATATATATATAAGGGCTGTGCCGGTATGGTTTTTTTCTGCCGGTACCGGTATTTCCGAGCCAAAAACCGGTACTGGTATAATGTTGAAAGCCTAAAAATCGCTAGAAAGAGTGTTTGAAAGTGTGTTAGTGTTACCGTCCGCAGTCGGTAGCTTATTTTAAAAAATTAAACGGCTCTGAAGATGGCAACAATTGCCAAAATAGATCTATATGCCGATTCATGGAGTTTGTGTTTAATACAGTAATATAGTTCCTGTAGCAACCATTGCTTATTTTATTGGTCTAATGATAAAAAAAAGAGTAATTAAAACATTGCTCAATTACAGGTCAATGAATGCAACATTGGCACAGCACAAAAGAAACTGAAGTGATGATGATGATTGTCAATTAAATTCTTTGCTAGTGTGAACATTTGACCTTTTCTGCTGGTGTGTTGTACATGACCAGCCAACACTGCATTGTTCAACTTTTTCAATTTTTAGTCTTAAAGTACTTAACATTTTTCATTTTAATGGCTCTTTAGAGGCAGCGCAATGTACATGAAATCTTGTTCAAATCCCGTTTGTGAATTTATTTGTTTATGCTTAGTGTTTGGACTTGAGATTGCTGTAATTATTATCTATGGGGGCGTTGCAGTTGTATTTTTTTTTTGGATTTTAACTTTAGCTTGAATTTGTTTTCATTGTAAATTTATGCATTGCTCTATATTTCACTAATAGTGAATGGTAGTGATTTAGAGGCACTAATTATTGTTTATTATGACTTGTGTGTCATTTTTTTGTGTTTTTCACATTTTCAACATGTTCTACATTACTGCTGTAGAAAATTATAGAGCATGGTTGAATGTTCAGAGTTCAAGTATGAATTGCAGGAGAGGAGCAATAAATCATTGTTTACAGCTCATGGATGAATCACTAAATGGATGAAAACTAAATATATATTTAGTTGCTTTTGTTTTAATTTTCCTATCATTATTTTAATTTTGGAATGATCACTGGTATCCTTTTTGAAGTGATGCTGTATGGAGAATATTTAACTAAGTGACTGATTTTTCTTACTTTTCAACTAACTTTATAATCGAATTGTTAAAAAATTAGCACATTTTGAAAAATAATGGATTCAAAAAGTTCACCACTGGGCAGCTTTGCCCCATATCCCCCATGTTAAATTATCCCGTCTATAGCGTATTTGGATATAACGTACATTTGACTATAACATAAAATATTGGTCCCAATTACAATATTTCCCATGTGTATAGCGGATTATTCAGATCATTTACAAAGCATGTCTGGCATAACAAACACTTATTGCAGCTGTGAATTAAAAAGAATTGATACTAAAGTTATCAATCGCTTGGTGTCCCAATTCCGAGAATGAGTTATAGACAGTGTTGGGAAAGTTACTTTGAAAATGTAACTAGTTACAGTTATTAGTTACTTGCTGAAAATGTAACTAGTTACAGTTACAAGTTACAGATTTTCAAATGTAACTAATTACTTTGCAGTTACTTTTATTGTGAGACGTGTTGGCCCAGTACTGCCATCAACGCCTGTTCCTTCATGTAATAAGTGACACTCAAAATTGATGTACTTTAACTTAAAAAAAACAAAAGTTGTTTAACACACTAAATTCAATTTATTGCAAAAAAGCACTAAAAATATAAAATTCAAATTGCCTTATTGGCTCTTAAAAGAAGCTGTTTTTCAAACTTGTCATCACAAGGCGATTTCGTCGAGGAGTGAAAATCTGACCGCCTATGCTGAAAAGTCTTTCAACTGGTGCACTTGACGGTAGGTAAGAATTATATTTTAAAAACAATTTATTTACTGGTGGAGATGTAAGCTATTATACTATTATACAGGTTAGATTCATTGACAATCAATAAATTGAATTAAAACATTTTCTAACAACTTATTGACTAGTAATTCGTTTAAATAATTCGTTTTTTGCGTTGTTTTAATGACGCAACCGCACTGCTCTGCATTATCGCTCTCTCGTAAATACGCTTAAAATAATATGGTGCCCTCTCGTAAATACGCTTAAAATAATAGGGTGTCATAATACCCATCAAATTAATAACCAACCTATTTAGCTAAAAAAAAATTAAGAAACGCTTGTCGCGATTTAATTCCGGGACCCCTATGTGAAAATTCGTAGATCAACCACTGATCTCTATAATATATTATATATATATTATAATATAATATATTATAGAGATCAGTGAGATCAACCGGTGATAGTTTTTGAGATAGGGCTTCTATAGATTTACAACCTGCAAAGATATTTATAAAAACAATAATTAAACAAACAATACTGCTTGTAATGAGGAATATACAAATTTTATTTATTTTTAACCAAAAAAAACAGCTAACACTTTTCAGTAGACCAACTAATTTTTATTCAAAATTAATTTGAGTCTTATTTTGGTGATCTTTCAATAGCAACTATGAACCTTAAAAACGGTTTAGTTGTTCAAAGATTTTAGCAATTGTGTTTGTTAGTTATAAATAAGCATATATTTTATGTCTATATAAAATTATATTTGTTGTAATAACAGTCTATATTATCTGTGATATAACAAATAAATGCAAATTAAATAACAATTTTTTTTAAAGTTATAAAAGAAAACTTGTAGGTACTTAATTATCAAACGGGAATCGAACCCATAGCCTCTAATTACAGAGCAAACTCGTTAACCTCAACACCACGGAGTCTTGCGGCTAAAGGTTTACTAAATGTATAGGCTTTTTAGATAATGCAGCGGCTATAGTATTGCTAAATATTTCTATCACATTTTAACTTCACTTTCAAAAACAGAGGTAAAATCATAGCACCCTTCAAATTAGTTTTATTAATTATTTATTAAATGAATTTTGGCAATTGCATTTCTTAGAAATAAACATAGATTTTACATTTTTATAAAACTTTATTTGTTATAACGGCATTCTATATTATCTGTGATGTAACAAATAAATGCTACATGATAATATTATAATAAAACAAATCGTTACATTTTGGTTGCATTAGAAACGTTGCAGTAACTTCTTTTTAGTCGCAAATTACACGTTACTTTTTCGTTACATTGGAAACGTTGCAGAAACGTTTCTTTTTAGTCGCAAATTACATGTTACTTTTTCGTTACGTTGGAAACGTTGCAGAAACGTTTCTTTTTAGTCGCAAATTACATGTTACTTTTTCGTTACGTTGGAAACGTTGCAGAAACGTTTCTTTTTAGTTGCTTTGGGCCAGGTAACCTTTTCATAACCAGGTAACTGAAAAGTAACGGACAAGAAACGTTACAAAATGGTTACCATGTTTACTGGGGTTTGATAAAGATACAACTTTTGCCATTGATCTATCACAAAGTCGTTTGTACTCCAAGTTATCTCTTGCTCTCAATGCATCAACACGCCACGAGATTTAAGGTATGATTACCACAGCGCTTATGGAGAGGTAAAAGAAGCACATCATCAGAATTATCATTATCATGCTCACTTTCTATAAAATCTGCTATACTTTCACCCACTATATCTTCATCATTTTCATAAGTATCATGTACTGGCTCATCCGCTTCAGTTTCATCATCTATAGAGTTTTTTTCAGCCACCGATGAAAACGCCTTGACAAAATTAGCTGAATTGTCTGTGACAATGTTTAGAATTTTTTGGTGATTTCAAATTCATCCCTTTTAATCAACGACAAATCAAAACTAAAGACTTCATCCGCAATGTTCGTGAGCATACATAGTGCAACGTGATACCCATAAATGATCTCTTGTGGTCTGACCAAATATCAGCTGTCGCGGATATCCACTGAACATCCTTAAAGGACTCTATCAATTGTTTTGTATGGGATTCATACATTTCACGAATGTACTGAATTAAACAGCTGCGAGTCGGAATTTTGCACGATGGTGTAACTAATGTGCAAATTTTTTTAAAGCCCTTACGTTCTACCGTAGCTACCGGCTGCATGTCCTCAACTACCATTTCTGCAACTGCTCTAGTAAACTTTTCCTGTGATATTGCTTTGGAAGCAGAAAAACTCTCATCTAGTTCCATTTGTTTAAGCCTTTTCGCGGGAACATTCTCCACAACTGCTGCTCTCTTTCTACTGCATTCAGTACTTCTAACCATGTAATTTTTGTAGACTGGGGGATGTTGTTCCTAGAAATTTAAAGCGATTCGTAATTAAGAGCATTTTATTGAATATTATATTTTATTCTATGCATTGTGATACGTTTGTTATACTCATACTTGAAAATTTAAATATAAATAGCAAAAATTAACCATAAGTCTTATTCTAAGCTTAGTATAGTTAGGTTTAACAAATGCTAAAATATGATGGTGGGCGCACACAGTTGGCAAAAATAAGCTAACAAACCTTACCAAAATTAAAACGCCAAGTAAAGCTAAAATTATTAAACATGTGTGGCATAAAAATAAAAGATTAAATGATAAACAATAAAATTATCTAAAAATACTTAAATGCATCTAACTTTCATAATAAAACAATAACTAATATAAACTCACTTTTACATGTTAAGAAAGTTAAATGAATTGGTAACATTTCCCGAAATTCTTTTATGACATGTATCGGATAATGCCGTAAATTTTTTTCATCATCCTTAACAATTACTTCATTAAAATATTCTTTAATTATTTTGCTATTCATTGTAATAGATCGCAACAAACTCGTTACATAATCCAAAATCGAACCTAACCTAAAATAACAACAAACTAGGGTTGTTGATTCGAGTAGTAACGAATGAGTAAGTAACGAATATCAGGCTGTAACGAATAGTAACGAATACTCGGCTGCCAACAGTGTCGTTACTAGTTACTGACGTACTCATTCACACATTCACAGTTGTAGGCAGTCGACTACTCGTACTCTTACTCGGCAATATCACGCTGTATGCGTTTCCAATTGATACGGATACTGACATACAGCTTGCAGTTGGGCGTTATATTGCCTATACGTACAGTCATATATATAATAGGTATATATATATATATATATATATATATATATATATATATATATATATATATATATATATATATATATATATATATATATATATATATATATATTCTTTTAGGCAAACTCGATTGAAAAAAGTGGCGCACTTGGCTGATTCGATTTTATTTTTAATTTTTTCCAATACTCTAAATCGGTTTAAAAATAATTTATTCTCAAACACAAACTCCATAATCTTATAGGCTAATAGATCTATTTCGGCAATTTTTTGCCATCATCAGAGCCGTTTAACTTTTTAAAAATAAAATGCAGTGACTAAATGGTAAAAGATACAACTAATTGAAAGGAATTAAAATACAATTTAAATAAAATTTAAATTCATTATATACAAATGTAACAACATAAAAAATATTTAAATTAAAATAATTATAATAATAACAGTAATAACTAAATAATTAAGATCAGTTAGTAAAGCCTTTAACAACGGAATTACAGTCAACTTCAAGGACGTGACTGGAAGAAGAATCACATACATTATCTATAACCTTTGAAACACAAACGTCTGGTACAAAACATTCATTCAACGAAGAAATACCTGAAGAAACATTGGCACTATTAACATGCATATTTTTAACAATATCTAACCAGTTAAAAAATTAAACGTCATCGAATAGAAATGGACTTAAGATTTGTACCGATGTGTCAATTTCATCTGACTTAGCTGTGACTTTCGATACCATACTGTACCAAATTCGTCTGAGTGCGGGCTCTGCCTGCCTCGACGACGTCGTCCGAAAGGTCGACAAAACCGAGAAACACTCTAAGCGGTGGATCACTCGGCTCGTGAATCGATGAAGAGCGCAGCCAGCTGCGTTAACTAATGTGAATTGCAGGACACATTGAGCATCGAAATCTTGAACGCACGTGGCGGCTTCGGGTTCTCCCGGAGCCAGGCCTGTCTCAGGGTCGGTTGACATACAATCGCGAGTTGTTTCCAACAAAACTCGCGCAATGGGTTCTCGCGGATCACTTGCGGTACGCCCGTCGAGTGAATCGCGTGTCCCTAAGTAAAGACGATCGAATTGCTCGGCCGCGCTCGTTCAATTCGTGTCGCTTCGCAAATCGTTGCCTGCAGCTGTTTTTCGGACCGGTGTTCCAGTTCGCTGCCGTACGCTTTTTTCGCCAACTTTCTCTGCGCGTGCGTTACTGCACGGCCGCTCGAAGAGACGGGTAGGTGAAGTAAGTGTTAGGCTGCCGGTTCGATCGGCGAGACGGTGGCACGAAACAAAGTGTGTCTCATTCGCCTCTCGTCGGCTCGGCTGTGTACGGTGCGGTTGTTGCGTAGCATTCTTATCGTCTTCGACCTGAGATCAGACCAGATTACCCGCTGAATTTAAGCATATTAATAAGCGGAGGAAAAGAAACTAACAAGGATTCCCTCAGTAACTGCGAGTGAAGCGGGAAGAGCCCAGCACCGAATCCCGCGCTCTCGAGCGTCGGGAACTGTGGTGTGAGAGTCGAGCCAAGGCGTTGCCCGAACGCGTCCGAGTCCCCCTGATCGGGGCTTATCCCATAGCGGGTGTCAGGCCTCTAGCGGCGTGGGCGGGTTTCGCACGGATCGATTTTAGAGTCGGGTTGTTTGAGAATGCAGCCCAAAGCGGGTGGTAAACTCCATCTAAGGCTAAATACAATCACGAGTCCGATAGCAAACAAGTACCGTGAGGGAAAGTTGAAAAGAACTTTGAAGAGAGAGTTCAACAGTACGTGAAACCGTTTAGAGGCAAACGGACGGGAACGCAAAGTCTGTTGCGCGGATTCAGCTTGCCGGCCTGTGGGAGCTTCGTCTGTCGGCATTCGGCTAAACTTGAATCTTCGG
>OZ022244.1:7284355-7599355 GCA_963978895.1 Erpobdella octoculata | reverse complement strand
TGAGCTATGCGTGTACAACTCGCCGTGAGCTCTTTGCAATATATATGGGATGGGAAAACAAAACACAAAGCTGTCTCTAATCGT
Source organism: Erpobdella octoculata (assembly GCA_963978895.1). Lineage (NCBI taxonomy): Eukaryota > Metazoa > Annelida > Clitellata > Hirudinida > Erpobdellidae > Erpobdella > Erpobdella octoculata. The sequence goes on along the minus strand of OZ022244.1, from coordinate 7,599,271 downwards.
CTCGAGAGCGTTAGCGCGTCGGTTTATGCGTGCGTGCTATCGCCTCTGGTCGAACGTTGTTGCACGCCATTCCAAAGGCAAGATACTAGCGATGCAAAAGCTTTTTTCTTGTCCGAATATTACTGTTTATATTTGTTTAAGAACAATTTAAATTAAATATCATTTTATCACTTTTTAACTTTGATAGAGTTGTAAAAATCATTTTCTGTTTTCATATATCTAAGCAAACGTATACATTATTCTTTATAATACTTGTTTTAATGTTTAATAATTATTATAAACGTATACAAAAAGTTGCATCTAATCGTCTCGAGAGCGTTAGCGCGTCGGTTTACGCGTGCGTGCTATCGTCGAACGTTGTTGCACGCCACTCCAAAGGCAAGAAACTAGCGATGCAAAAGCTTTTTTCTTGTCTAAATTTTTAAAGAAAAATTTAATGAAAATATCATTTTATCACCGTAACTTTGGCATAGTTTGAAAAAATGATTTATTATTTTCAGGAAAGGCAGGGAGATCGATGCACAGTCGATAAGAGTCCGTCACCTCCACCGAATCCGACGAGAAAGCTCGCCGTCAATTGAACGTGTCGACGTGAGAGTGTCTGGATACCCTTTGTGAACGAGAGAAAGCCCGACGTGGTACAATTTAACGTCCTGTCTTTGCAAAGTTACTGTAGTTTACGTCGAAGACCCCGACCGATAAACGAACTAACCTAGCATGTCAGAACGTGTACCGCGAAAGGCACAAAAAACAAAACAAAAAATCAGGTCGTTCAAATGAAATCTGCCGGTTGGCAAGTTGATTGTGAAATTTAGTTTCATTTGTCAATTTGCTTGTGCACCCAAAATTGTCTTCAAAATATAGCACAATTGGGCGCATAAGGCAAAAAATTTGAACGGCCTTCGGCCGTAGGGGAGATGATACCCATCGTTAGCCCTTAGGGCGCGCGAAAAACCGATTAGAACCGGTTGGCAACCGCAGCGAAAATAGCCGGTTGGCAACATTTTGCCGCCCAGCCGGTCGGCAACGACCACGAATTGCCAACCGGGTGAATTATTGCTTAGCCGGTTGGCAACAGCCCCGACCGGTTGGCAATCGAGCATTTTTTTATAAAGAAAAGTCTATCCTGCATTTATTGTTAAAGTATGTATGTATAGTTATAAGTTTTTCTAAGTAACTGGCCGGTTGGCAAAAAAATAATTTCACTTAGAAAAATTTATGAAAATAAAAAATTGCCGTTAAAAGAGATGTTCGTCTGAAGCGAACAAATCTTCGAGTCAAGAGGCTTAGTTTCAACAGATCGCAGAGAGATACTGCTCTACTGAGTACGACACCCCGACTCAGAATTAGGTCGTCTACGAATGATTCGGCACCTCCACGTCGTAACTGATCGGTATTGCTTCGGCAAACGGACGCGCTGTTAGGCGTCCGATAAGAGCCGTCATGCCGTGGCTTAACAACCGCCGGAGCCGAAATCGGTCAAGCCGGCGGATATCGTTGCCTCTCGACACGGAGGCGCTAGTAATGTTGTCGGTCTTGACTGGACGGGATTCTGACTTAGAGGCGTTCAGTCATAATCCCTCAGATGGTAGCTTCGCGCCATTGGCTTATCAGCCAAGCACTGGGCAGAAATCACATTGCGTCAACACCGTGCATCGGCCATCGGAATGCTTTGTTTTAATTAGACAGTCGGATTCCCCAGGTCCGCAAGCAGTTCTAAGTCAGCTGTTAGACGCCGGCCGAAGCAAAAAGCGGCGGCCTTACAATGGTCACCGGAAAGCCAACAGCAGCCCGTTTCCTCGCGGAACGAGCATTGTTTGAGTAAAATCTCAACCGAGCATTGTTTGAGTAAAATCTCATCGCCGATCGGAATACCACGACAATCAGTTTTAAAACACTTTTCAAACAAAAAATAAATAATTACATCTTTTCTGAATTGAAAATTAAAAATTCGTGCTAGTCCAGTTGTTATTTAAACACTTGTTAGTTTCTCGCGCCCGGTTGTTGACATCTATGTAAACTGTAAACAAACATCGATGAACTTTTTCGCGCAAAGTTTCATTCTCATCCACCTCACCGTCTCGAATTCATTTGTATAAAAAATAATTTAACAGATAATTATTTCGTCCAAGCAAATTACATGTTTAAAATAGTAAACGCTATAGCAAATTCAGACTGGGATTAGTAATATCGATCGCCAGAGTTTCGTGGCCGGTTGTCGAACGTTTTTATAACAGTCGCTAGATGACAGGAAAACGACTCGACTTGCATAACACTCCTTTTGTGTTATTAACGATAAATTCAAATTGTACAAGCCACTGATTCATTAAATTATTATTATTATTATTTAAAACTATGATAATTTAATAAAAGACAGTACGTTGTTTATTCAGAACAGAAATCATTCTTAATAAAATTCATCGTCGGAATAAATACTCATCGCTTATCTTTGTTTACTTTTAAACGCGCCGAGACAAATCAAAACAATTTAATAATGAAAATACGGCATCGTTCAACAATTAATTGACGATCGTCTAATAAAACAGACAAAATCATGAACGTTAAAAGTTTTTAATCAAAAATATAATTAAAAACCATCTTTTAACAACTGCATTTTAACGCTGGGAAATTTCCGTAATTATTGCAGCGTGAATGCTCCGAGCAAAGTCGATCGGTTATTACTAGCGATCGGTTGCGTGTAAATGAACAAAAATTGACAAAATAAATTAAAACTTTAATTTCTTTTAACAAATACAACGCAAACAAACATTTTTGAGTATTATTATGAGTAAAAAAATGTAAATATAAATTTTTTTTTTAATGTACTAAACAGTATATAACTATCTAATAATGTAAATAAATGTTAAAAATATATATAAATATGTATAAGTAATAAGTATAAATGAATAGAAATGAAGTAAAACACGCGAGCGCAGAGTCAAAAGTATAAGTCTTACAGTTGAATCACATTCCCTTGAGCTATGCATGTACAACTCGCCGTGAGCCTATTGCAATATATGTGACGGAACAAAACAAAAGCAAGCAAGCGAGTTTATTGCATGCCGTCTCGAAAGCGTACCGCGCAGTTCCCCATCGCGCTATGCGGTGTTCGACTGCGTGCTATCGCCTTTCGTTGCACGGTAATTTTCTCGTTGTCGCTTAGCCGTCGCAAGGGCCAAGAGAGCGTTGCGAAGCCGAGAGTCGAGTTGAGGCTCGAATCCGGCAAAAAAGCACGCCGACAAAAGTGTATCGTTGTGTGGGACCAGAGCCGAACGCGAACGGACGAGCGTATACAGTTGGTACGAGACAGACGTGTCCTGTCTATTCCGGGCCCGAAACAAACGGGAAACCGGGAGGCGATCGGAAAATTCTCAGCGTTCGGAAAGCTAGCGGTCGTCGATCGCTTGCTGCCATCGCTGCAGGAAAATGGTTATCGTTGGTTGAAACTCGTGACGCGCAGAACCTTTGGTTCTCCGCCTTGTGCATGCCGTCGAACGGCGCGGAAAAAGCCTCGGTCGAGCTCGCTGATGTAACCCGTCGGTAGGCAAACCTTGTTAGTGGGTTCTCTTCTAGCAGCGTGTTTGTTCAACTGGCAGGTCGCGTCGAAAGAGCTTGAAATGAGCGTTCGATCCGTCGCTGCGAGTCTGACGCAGCGTGCACTCGTAACGAAGAGTTACCTGGTTGATCCTGCCAGTAGTCATATGCTTGTCTCAAAGATTAAGCCATGCATGTCTAAGCACAAACCTTCACATGGTAAAGCTGCGAATGGCTCATTAGGCCACCCATGATTTCTTAGATCGTACAATCCTTACTTGGATAACTGTGGTAATTCTAGAGCTAATACATGCATACAATCTCTGACCCGCGAGGGAAAGAGAGCGTTTATTAGATCAAAACTATACGGACAAAAAAAACGGCTCCCGGTGAAGGCTGGGCGTCGGTCCGCATTGATGGTGACTCTGGATAACTTCGAGCTGATCGCACAGCCTTGAGCTGGCGACGGATCTTTCAAGTGTGTGCCCTATCAACTTTCGATGGTACGTGACTTGCCTACCATGGTCATAACGGGTAACGGAGAATCAGGGTTCGATTCCGGAGAGGGAGCATGAGATACGGCTACCACATCCAAGGAAGGCAGCAGGCGCGCAAATTACCCATTCCTAATTCAGGGAGGTAGTGACGAAAAATAACAATACGGGACTCTTACGAGGCCCCGTGATTGGAATGAGTACACTTTAAATCCTTTAACTAGGATCAATTGGAGGGCAAGTCTGGTGCCAGCAGCCGCGGTAATTCCAGCTCCAATAGCGTATATTAAAGTTGTTGCAGTTAAAAAGCTCGTAGTTGGATCTCGGGTTCGGATCGGCGGTTCGCCTAACGGCGCAACTGCCGAACTCCGACCTGTTTTTCGGTTTGTCAGTATTGCCTCAAGACTCTCGAGAGTGATTGATTTGGCCATATTTAAACTGGGATACCCGCCGCAAAATCAACTCAAATTCGGGAAAAGGTCCTAATTAAAGCAAATTATAATTCGTACAAAAAGTTTTTTATAAAACAGTTAGAAAATTTTAGTCAATTAGCATGAAAAATGCAATTACAACGGAACGGAGAACGGAGAACTTATTTTGTTTACTTCCGGAAGTATTATTATATTATATTATATCTATATATATATATATATATATTACTTTATTTGTCAATTATTAAAATCCATATATATAATTTTATATATATATATATCAATGATAAAAAAATTGTATTTAATAACTACTGAATACTAATAGAAATATCTTCGATAATATAGTAGCTATACGACTAATTACGTAAGCGTGACGAGGCTACTATATTATAGATGTGCTCACGTCAACTCAGCGTTTCATCCTTAAGTGGTCGATTAACTATATATGAATTCTATTACGCAATTACATATTACCGCAACTATTAAAAATAAATAACCAAGATTCAGTAAATAACGTATTCAGTTGAATTTTAGGTGTAAACATGTATTTATATAAAATTGTTAATAAATAAATACAAAAAATTCTGAATTTTTCGTTAACATTTAATTCATTTAATTAAAAAAAAAACTCGTCACTTTAGCAACCGAAACTATTCGTCATAATAAATAACCAAGATTTAGTAAATAACGTATTCGGTTAAATTTTAGTTGTAATTTTTATTAATAAAAAAAATAAAAAAAAATTTCTATATGAGTTTGTTTATTCAGTTATCAATACATACATTCAAAATCACAAAAAAGACAGAACATAAAAAAACAATAAGAATTAAATAGTCATTATAATAGCATGTATGATTGATGAAGAGGTGCTGCATCAAGCCCCTCTGTGCTGACGAGTCATACTGCAATCAAAGAAGAGCGAGTTGATTTTTGAAGGCTTTCACCGAACATGCGTCCACTGCTTCCTGCGTCAAGGAGTTCCAGCTGAGAGCTACTCGATTTGTGAAAAAGTGTTTTCGCTCTTCACATCCTTTAATTCTTTGTGGTAAAAGAAGGCAGTTGTGACCTCTCAAACAATAGGATCTGTTAGTTTGCAATGTGGGATGTTTTTGCAATACAAAAAAATCCACTTCATCAATATGAGCCAGTATTTTGTATTGTTGGATCAAATCGCCTCTAACCCTACGTTTATTTCTGTTAACATTTATTTAATTTAAGTCCGCGGTCTGCATTTTACCCACCCCGACGCGTTTCAATACTAACAGATTATGCATTGTATATTCTTTGAAATAAGGCGAAGCAGGCCGAATTTTTCAAAACCCTTTCTTAGTGAGCACCTAAAACTCAAGAGAAAGATAGGACCCAAATTTCATTACAATCAGTTCAGTGGTTTTTGCGATTTCGTGATGAGTCAATTTGTCAGTGGTATTTGAGTTATATATATATATATATACTAGCAGTTCCCGTAGCGGCTTCGCTCGCATGAAATTAGAGAATTTGAACCGTGCATACATAGTAGAGTACTGCACGGATCAATTTTTTAGGTCTCGGCTCGGCCCGTCGACAACTTGGCCCAGCCCGTTTCAAAAACCGAAATTCCTGGCCCGGCACGGCCCGTCTAATATGGGCCCGTTTTTACAGGCCTAGAAGTTCTATATACTTGATGAAAAACTTCGGCCCGTCCCACCTTGACTTCAGGTTTAGCCCGGTCCGTCTGAAAACCCTAAAATCACTCAAATGTCTATATACTTACTTAAAAATCTCGGCCCGTCCCACCTTGATTTAATGTTTGGGCAGGGCCGTGTGAAGACCCTAAAATAACGGCTTGGCCCGTCCGTCCGGTGATAAACTGAACTCATCTACTTTTAACCGGAACAAAACCTCAAAATACTAATTTTCACATCTGTAGCACTTACAGTTTTTGAGTAGCAGCTATTTTAAAATCAAATAACCCTTTTTCCACTTCACATTTGAGGTCCTGGGAACCAAATTTTCAAAATATGGTGAAACACGTATATCATTATTTTTAGAGTAGAAACTAAATACTAATTTTACTTTTGTAGCATTTACAGTTTTTGAGTAGCAGTTACTTTAAAAACCAAGTAACCCTATTTTCCACCCCATATTTGAAGTCCTGGAAACCAAATTTTCAAAAAATTGTAAAACACGTATATCATTATTTTTGGAGTAGAAACTAAATACTAATTTTTATTCCTGCAGCATTCACAGTTTTTGAGTAGCAGCTACTTTAAAAACCAAACAACCCAATTTTCCAACCCACATTTGAGGTCCGGGAAACCGAAGTTTCAAAAAATGGTGAAACACGTATCTTTTTATATTTCAAGAAGAATCCATATACCAAATTTCAAAATTTCCTCGTTTTTGGTTTTCGAGATATACATTGATTTAGAAAAAAGTTTGTTTTCCAGTTTTTTCCCCTCAGGAGCAAAATTTTAAAAAATCCTTTCTTAGTGGATGCTTACGCAATAAAAGTAATATAAGTTTCAAATTTCACGTTCCTAGGATGAGGCGTTTGAGCTCGGCGTTGATTATAAGTCAGTCAGTCAGTCAGTCAGGACATGTTCTTTTATATATATAGACATATATTACCACTTACAGTTTTTGAGTAGCAGTAATTTTAAAAATCAAATAACTCTATTTTGCACCTTACATTTGAGGTCCTGGAAACCAAATTTTTCAAAAAATGCTAAAACACGTATTTCATTATTTTTGTAGTAGAAACTAAATACTAATTTTTACTTCTGTAGCATTAACAGTTTTTGAGTAGCAGCTACTTTAAAAACCAAATAACCCAAAAAATGATGAAACACGTATATCTTTTTTTTTGAGTAGATACTAAGTATTAATTTTTACATCTGTGGCAATTACAGTTGTTGAGTAGCAGTTACTTTAAAAACCAAATAACTCTATTTTCCACCCCACATTATTTTTGAAATTATTTTTAATTTTGAAATCCTGGAAACCAAATTTTCAAAAAATTGTGAAACCCGTATATCATTATTTTTAGAGTAGAAACTAAATACTAATTTTTACTTTTGTAGCATTAACAGTTTTTGAGTAGAAACTACTTTAAAAACCAAATAACCCAATTTTTCAACCCACATTTGAGGTCCGGGAAACCAAATTTGTAAAAAATGGTGAAACATGTATATCTTTATTTTTAGAAAAGAAACTAAATAATAATTTTTACATCTGTGGTATTTACTGTTTCTGAGTAGCAGTTACTATAAAAGACAATTAGCCCTATTTTCGACCCCACATTTGAAGTCCTGGAAACCAAATTTTCAAAAAATGCTAAAACACCTATTTCATTATTTTTGGAGTAGAAACTATATACTAATTTTTACTCCTGTAGCATTAACAGTTTTTGAGTAGAAGCTACTTTAAAAACCAAATAACCCAATTTTCCAACCCACATTTGAGGTCCGGGAAACCAAATTTTCAAAAAATGGTAAAACACGTATCTTTTTATTTTTCAAAAAGAATCTATATACCAAATTTCAAATATTCCTCATTTTTGGTTTTCGAGATATACATTGTTTTAGAAAAAAGTTTGTTTTCCAGTTTTTTCCCCTCAGGAGCAAAATTTTCAAAAATCCTTTCTTAGCGGATGTTTACGCTATAAAAGTAATATAAGTTTCAAATTTCACGTTCCTAGGATGAGGCGTTTGAGCTCGGCGTTGATTATCAGTCAGTCAGTCAGGACATGTTCTTTTATATATATAGATATATATATATATATATATATATATATATATATATATATATATATATATATATATATATATATATATATATATATATATATATATATATATATATATATATATATATATATATATATATATATATATATATATATATATATATATATATATATTTATTTCGAGCGTAGTTTGGCGTAATATTTTCTTTTAAGCACACTCCGTTAAAAACTATGGCCCACTTTAATTTAATTTAACTTGTTTCGATTCGTCTTGCTTCCGTTTCATATTTTACGCTGACTTTTAGTTTATTACTTTGCGCTCTGAAGATGGAAAAGGATTTCCGAAACTGCAGTAAGCCAAATAAAACATCTGAAACAAGTCTCACGTCTTTCAATTACCGCAAAATCGAGGGCACCATAAAAAAATTGATAAACGCCGAGTCGGCCATAGTTTTTAACGGAGTGTGCTTAAAAGAATGTATATATATATATATATATATGAGCGGTAACGGAAACGAACAGGAAAGCGACAGGGAACAAGGAAGCGACCAAAAACGGGACAGCAAGCAGGAACGGGAAATCGACCGGGAACGGGAAAGGAAACGGGAGCGTGAGAGACAAGCATTCTAAAAAACCTCCAAAAACCCCGGGCAGCCAGGCGACCAAGATCGAAAGAGCTAGCGGTAAAAAGAAAGTGACCGGGTACGGGAAAGCAATCGGAAGCGGGAGGGCGACCGGGAGCGGGAAAGCGACCGTGAGCGGAAAAACGACCGGGTGCTAGAAAACGACAGGGAGCGGGAAATCGACCGGGAGCGAGAAAGCGACCGGAAGCGGAAAGCGACGAGGAACGGGAGAGCAAACAGGAAAAAGAAAACAAGCGGGGAAAGGAAGGGGAGTGAGAGAAACAAACATTTGAAAACTCTATAAAAACCCGGGGCAACGCCGGGTACCCTGCTAGTAATAGATAAAAATCCATCGGGTTAAATATCATTTTATGTAATTGTTTTTGCTAGCTATGTAATTTAGTAACATTTTTGAGAGAATTTTTATAAATAAAAACAGTAAGAAAAAAAAGATCGAGAGAAAGGGGGAGAAAAATGAAAGAAGAGACCGGCAGAGAGAAATATTAAATATATTTCTCAGTTTATGACGTTTTTGGATGTGTCTGTCAAATGATAGACTGAGTTATTTTGCATCACAACTATTCATTCTGGACAAACAAATTTTATTTCAGCAATCCAAAAATCAGCACGAAAGAATGATATGGGTGACCTAAATGACGATTTTATAACGCCTGCTTACATTGGTCAAGTCCTGAAAGTGGTCACAGTAACATGGACATTTCTGATTGCCTTGATTACATTTTACGCGTGCGCTCATTATGTTCGTTACTTTGGACCGGCCTTCACTTTTAAGGCTTCTTGTGGCATATTAACCGGTAACTCCGCCTTGCTTTTGCAAGCCAGTCCCAAGCCTGGAGAAAGGAGGAGGGAAAAGTTAAAAGGATCAAATTATGATCCACGACTGGAAGTACTTAGGTGCTTCTGACACAGCCGTTTCAGTCTTAAAACACTTGGTGTAAAGGACTATAAACTATTATAAAAAAAAAAAAAAAAAAAAAAAAAAAAAAATATTAACCGGTTCTTAACTTTGATTTTTATAGAAAAATTAAAAAGTTTTATATTAATTGTTTTTTACCAATGCTTTTATTAACTCGTCGTCTCTGTTTCTCTGTCTGTCTGTTTCTCTGTCTGTCTGTTTCTCTGTCTGTCTGTTTCTCTGTCTGTTTCAAATCTTGCAATCAATTTTTGAGTCACTTCCTGATGATAGATTTTTTTCAAATTTTGCATACATGCTCAAAATAGAAGACAATGCAATATTCAATTATTAGTTTTACAATAAGTCAATTAATTTAGTTAATTTTCTTGAGGGTTTTATCGAGGGGTTTCTTGAGGGTTTTCTTGAGGGTTTTCTTGACCACAAAACGCTAACCGACTGGCAGACTAATTTACCAAGTTAACACGAACCACACTCACTGACCGCGATTCTCAAGCGTGTACGAAATTTTCATGAAAATAGTTGAGATATTTAAATTCGATGCTTTTTGATGATATTTTTATTATTATTACCAATGCTTTTATTAACTCGTCGTCTCTGTTTCTCTGTCTGTCTGTTTGTTTCTCTGTCTGTTTGTTTCTCTGTCTGTTTCAAATCTTGCAATCAATTTTTGAGTCACTTCCTGATGATAGATTTTTTTTCAAATTTTGCATACATGCTCAAAATAGAAGACAATGCAATATTCAATTATTAGTTTTACAATAAGTCAATTAATTTAGTTAATTTTAATTAATTTCGATATTTCGATATAATTAAGATATTTCGACTTTAATATAAAATAAAAGAGTAATATAAGAAAAAATTGATTGCAAAATTTGTGTTTTAATTACATATAAGAGCATTGGTTTTAAAAATTCGTTTTTAATTTACTTGTTTTAATTTATATTTTACATACATCGAGAGAACAAGTAATTTTTTGAAAACTTAAAATTATGCTTATAAAGTTCAGATTGAATACTTAATTAACAAACATTGTTATTTTATTTAAAAAAATATATTTAAGCTGTTCTCTCCATGGATCTGGTTTACAGCAGACTAAATTTAATTTGACTGCTCTGTAACTCGTCCTTCCTAGCTTCGATAAAAACGATCATGAAACCTCAAGACTCTTGAGGTTTCATGATCGTTTTTATCGAATTTATTGAAGTAGCTTAAGCAGCTGCTATTATGGCGGCTGCAAACCAAAGATCCATGTTTGTACAAAGGCTAATAGACAGGCTACTGCACGGGCCGGTCTATGATTTTTAGGGTTTTCAAACGGGCCGGGCCGAGAATTTTACCAAGAATAGGGATTTAAGATCTGTAAAAACGGGCCGCTGAAAATCGGCCTGTGCAGAACTCTAATAAAGGCACTGATGACATGGGATATTTTTTGGCCAAACAAAAACAAATAAAAATCAAATTTCTTAAAAACAATCCTATTTTTTGCATGATTTATTATTAAAAAAAAGTAAAATAATACAAACAGAAAAATAAAATAAAATGAATGAAATAAAAAAAAATTGTTTGGTTTCCAAACTTTATCAGCTAATCAATGTGTGCATATCTCAAAGCTCTCGGTTATCGTGACATTTTTAACTTATTTTTACGCAGGTTTTTTATTTTGTGCCAAAAACTCTTTTATCGTTTCTGTAAAATCGCTTGACTTCGATTTAACAAATCTTACAATATCATCAGCTTCTGTAAAATCGCTTGACTTCGATTTAACAAATCTTACAATATCATCAGCTTCTGGAATAATGCAGTTGGTAAATTCCAAATATTTTTTGTACGCCGTAATTAAGTGAAGAATCAATACTGAATTACCAATATGTTTAAAACCAACACCTTTGTACGAAATAACAGTTGAAATCCATTTTTGTGTTGGTGATAATAAACATTTCCATATTACGTCGTCCAGAAAATAATTTACAGACGTTCTGATTATAATATGAATCCATTCGCGGCTGTATCTTGAATTCAACATTGCTTTTATCAACCTTTTAGGCTCTTTATTTTCTGATTCAAGATTGAAAAAAAAAAACAAATACATCTCAAAAAACTGAAAACCAAAGGTTTTGGGATAGTAATAATAAAATGCTTTAAGATAACATTCAATAATGATCGGAAGTTTTTTTCTTATTTTTAAATGATGTTCTTCTGTGTTTGCCAAATTTTTCAATTTTGTCATGCAATTAAAAAAATAAACAATGTTCGAGAAAACGCTTTTCATTGATGCTAAAAGCCCATCAACTGTGCATAAGTTACTTACAATCATCTCAGAGTTTAGATCTGAAGGAAGCTCAATATTATTATCCCAAAAACGCAAACCTAAATACTTGAAACTTCTTGTGTGCGTCCACGGAAAAGTTTCTTCACAGTAATTCAAAAAATCACTTATATCTAAATAAACTAAATTAGGTAGTTTGTCTATCATTTTGTATATTAGTGGTAGATAATTGTTATTAATCACATTATGTTTTACAGTTTCACTTATATCAAGCCACGTTAAATTATAAAGACATGATATTGAATCAACCAGTTTTTTAACATCTTAACAGAAGTTATTATTATACGCAATTTTCGAAGACTAACAAAGTAGCAAAATTTGCTAAAGATGTTTCCTTCAAAATAATAACGGTGGATTAAAACTTGTAAATTTTCAAAAGGAAACTCAATTTTAAAAATATCAATTAGATCCTTATTATAATAGATTTGATTGGTAGGATAGCCACAAGAAAGAGAAAGTTTAAGTAATTTTGGACATAACCAAGCAGACATTTTGTCTACGTAAATTTTTTCAAAACATTGGAATAATATCCAAGTCTATTTGTAAAATTGAATAAAAATATCTTTACCTTCGTCATAATTTTTTAAGCCCGTGTCATTACTTGAATCTTTATCTAAAGACAAACGAGTTAAATTTCCTCTACTCACAATCGTTTGTAAAGGTTGGAAAAATGTTTGAAGAGAAATGCTTATAAGCTTTAATTTATGGAAGCAGTCAAATTTAAGAAAAAATGGAATTATATACTCAGGATATAATTGTATCCCTGTGTTTTGACCTCTAGCGATTCATTCTTCAAAAACGTTTGAGGAAATATTTACGCAGTCTTTAACTTTGAAAGGAAGACATTCAATTGTAGAAGATGGTTCTAGAAACGTTTGCTTAAAATTCAATAAAACAAAATCTGTGCACGTAAGTTTTAATGACAGTGGATGGTTTAAACAAGTCATTTTCAAACTTTTTATATTGTATATCGTTATTATCTAAACCAATTATCACTAAAGTCGTTTTCCAAAGATTTAAAAACACTGCAAATAATTTTAATGCACTTATATATATATATATATATATATATATATATATATATATATATATATATATATATATATATATATATATATATATATACTAGCAGTGCCCGTAGCGGCTTCGCTCGCATGAAATTAGAGAGTTTGAACCGTGCATCCATAGTAGAGATAATTTTTTTAGGTCTCGGCTCGGCCCGTCGACAAATTAGCCCAGCCCGTTTTAAAAACCCAAACTCCTGGCCCGGCACAGCCCGTCTGAATTAGGCCTGGCCCATTTTTACAGGCCTAGAAGTTCTATATACTTAATGAAAAACTTCGGCCCGTCCCACCTTGACCTCAGGTTTGGCCCGGCCAAACTGAAGACCCTAAAATCACTAAAATATCTATATACTTAGTGAAAAGCCTCGGCCCGTCCCACTTTGATTTAAGGTTTGGCCTGGCCCGTGTCAAGACTCTAAAATAACGGCTTGGCCCGGCCGATGATAAACTGGACTTAGCTACTTTTAACCGGCACAAAACTTCAAAATACTAATTTTTACATTTGTAGCACTTACAGTTTGTGAGTAGCAGTTATTTTGAAATCAAATAACCCTTATTTCCACCCCACATTTGAGGTCCTGGAAACAAAATTTTCAAAAAATGCTAAAACACCTATTTCATTATTTTTGGAGTAGAAACTAAATACTAATTTTTACTTCTGTAGCATTAACAGTTTTTGAGTAGCAGCTACTTTAAAAACCAAATAACACAAAAAATGATGAAACACGTATATCTTTTTTTTTGAGTAGACACTAAGTATTAATTTTTACATCTGTGGCAATTACAGTTGTTGAGTAGCAGTTACTTTAAAAACCAAATAACCCTATTTTCCACCCCACATTTGAAGTCCTGGAAAACAAATTTTCAAAAAATTGTGAAACCCGTATATCATTATTTTTAGAGTAGAAACTAAATACTAATTTTTACTTTTGTAGCATTAACAGTTTTTGAGTAGAAGCTACTTTAAAAACCAAATAACCCAATTTTCCAACCCACATTTGAGGTCCGGGAAACCAAATTTGTCAAAAATGGTGAAACACGTATATCTTTATTTTTAGAAAAGAAACTAAATAATAATTTTTACATCTGTGGTATTTACTGTTTTTGAGTAGCAGTTACTATAAAAGACAATTAGCCCTATTTTCCACCCCACATTTGAAGTCCTGGAAACCAAATTTTCAAAAAATGCTAAAACACGTATTTCATTATTTTTGGAGTAGAAACTAAATACTAATTTTTACTCCTGTAGCATTAACAGTTTTTGAGTAGAAGCTACTTTAAAAACCAAATAACCCAATTTTCCAACCCACATTTGAGGTCCGGGAAACTGAATTTTCAAAAAATGGTGAAACACGTATCTTTTTATTTTTCAAAAAGAATCTATATACCAAATTTCAGAAAAAGTTTTTAGAAAAAATTTTTAGAAAAAAGTTTGTTTTCCAGTTTTTTCCCCTCAGGAGCAAAATTTTCAAAAATCCTTTCTTAGCGGATGTTTACGCTATAAAAGTAATATAAGTTCCAAATTTCACGTTCCTAGGATGAGGCGTTTGAGCTCGGCGTTGATTATCAGTCAGGACATGTTCTTTTATATATATAGATATATATATATATATATATATATATATATATATATATATATATATATATATATATATATATATATATATATATATATATATATATATATATATATATATATATATATATATATATATATATATATATATATATATATATATATATATATATATATATATATATATATATATATATATATATATATATATATATATATATATATATATATATATATATATATATATATATATATATATATATATATATATATATATATATATATTTTTAATCGAGCTTGTCTTAAAGAAAATCTTATGCCATCTTACATTATTAATATATATATATATATATATATATATATATATATATCCAAAAAATTAAAAAAAAAAATATATATATATATATATATATCAGAGCTGCGAATTAATCGCGATTAATTCCGTTAATTAACGCTAAAAATTAGCGCGCATTAAAAAATTAACGCCGTTAAATATTTTAACGACTAATCTAAATTTTGCACTAAAATATAATATTAAATTAATATTATGTACCATAGTACTATAATTCTACGTCTATAGCGTGTACGATATCGGTGGTTCCGTACATTTTCTGCGCCATTTTGCTAGAGAGTTGTGTAAGTTGTGTTGATTGTTTGTGTCTAAAGGCGGAGAAGTATCGTTATTAAAATGAATTCAGAAAAATCAATTTTGCAAGGAAAGTTTGTTTTTAAATCGGAAGATGTTGTTGTCTGTTCAATTTGCGGTAAGGAATTTAAATTTCATCGAAGTTATTCAACGCTCAAGTACAAGTATCATCTTCGGAATAAGCATCCATTTGTAATGTTGACATGGCAAATAAAACTATTCGACAAGCAAGCACACATTCTTCCGATGTTGAGCTTATCCAAGCTTCAAATGTCCAGCAAGTCCCAGTGTCGCGCCAGCTGAGGATCGATGAAATTGGAAAAAAATGGATAAAGACAAATCGGAAAAAATTACAAAAGCTCTTGCAAGCTGGATCGCTAGAAATGGTAGGCCGATAAATATTATATCAGACGAAGGGCTCCAAGATGTCATACGTGTTGCATCTGATGATAACTCCTATGTGCTACCGACACACCGAACAATTAATTCAAGAATAGATGAATTATTCCAACAGGAAAAGAACAAAATTTTAGTTCTACTAGAAAGTATGCAAAGATCTACAAAGACTTCATGCACGTGTGAATAATCAGTTGACACCAAACGATTCAACTTCTGGTTACTATTTTATTTTTTTTTATCAAAGTGTTATCATTTATTTTAGACTAGAATCTAAATATAAAGAGCAAAATTTAATTTAATTTGTTAATTTTTAGAAGTCATTATTTAATCTCGTAAATACTTTTTTATCTAGAACCACCAACAAAGAAACGGAAAATGTTGGAAATGGATGATTCGGATTCTGACGATGAGCTTCTTCGGCCGCGATCGTCGTTTGCTCCTTTTGAACAATATAAAAATGAGCCGCTGATTGATCTGTCTGAATGTCCTTTGGAATGGTGGAGAAAGCATGAAGGTGCATATGCTAATTTAGCGAAATTGGCACTAAAATTCTTGGCTTCTCCAGCTACAACTGTCCCGTGCGAACGATTATTTTCATTATCAGGGAACATTGTGACTAAAAAACGTGCTTCACTCTCTGCTGACAATATTAACAAACTTGTCTCACTGAGTAGCTGGCTAAGAAATGATGACAATATGAATGATTTTGAATAAATGCACTTGTTATTTCAAATTGTTATTGAATAAATGCACTTATTATTTCAAATTGTTATTGAATAAATGCACTTATTATTTCAAATCAATTTTTAAATTTACAATATGATTTGAAATTTTTTTTGTGATTAATCGTAATTAATTTTTGCGAACAATGGATTAATCACATGCAATTAATCGATTAAAAATTTTAATCGATTCACAGCTCTAATATATATATATATATATATATATATATATATATATATATATATATATATATATATATATATATATATATATATATATATATATATATATATAAGCATTAAAAGTATACAATTTTGTAGTGTCGATTTTTTAACATTTTTCTTGCCCAAACCGTGCTTTTGCTGAGATGACGCAACAAGTTGGAATAAAAAAGTGCCAAAAGTACTTATTATACTTTTCAATGGCTCAATGCCATCTTACTACCTGCCTTACCTAGACAGAGATAGAACCATAGCTATTCTAACCAGTACATTATCGCTAACTGAGATAACACCAACGCCATATTGTTGAATTTTTGAAATGACAACTTCTTTGGTCCTAATAAGCAAGTTTTTTCATTGTTTATAGTACACAGAAATTCTAGTGCTGACTATTGAATGTAGCACAACTTTAAATAGTCTGATTTTGAACAGCTGCAGCCCACACACATCCTAAATCTAGTCTTGGTCTCATGCCAATTGCAAAAGAGAACCAAGAAGCTGATCTGAAGGCAATTTTATTAAACCTAAAACACAAAAATATATTGGATTCAGTTGAAAAATAAGTGCACACATATATGTATGTGTATATATATATATATATATAAAACATACAAACCGATACATGCGTATATATAAACATATGCGTACCTGCATGCATCACAATTGTCAGAAAACAGAAACACGAAAGCGAGCGGAAAAAGAAACCGAAACAATCCGGTAAATTCCAAAACCGGATCCTTTTTTTTTTTTTTTATAATAGTTTATAGTCCTTTACACCATGTGTTTTAAGACTGAAATGTCTGTATGTAGGAAGCAGCTAAGTACTTCCTGTTGTGGATCATAACTTTTCCCTCCTCCTTTCTCCAGGCTTGGGACTGGCTCGCAATTAGCGAGGCGGAGTTCAAAACCGGATCCGAAGAAGGCTGCTATTTGTGAATCGAATCAAGTTCTCAGAACTGGATTTTTTAAATGTCGAAACACAAGATTTAGCCATTTTCCATCGTCGTTCGATGTTGTCGGGCTTCCAAGTCTTTCACACGGCTGGCTGGAAGGAAAAAGTTTGTACATTACTACTACTAAATTACTAATCTGTGGAGTTTATAGTGTAAAGGAATTCTGGTTGTTGTTCATTCTATATAGTTTTCAAATGAAAGAAAGGAAGGAAAAAAGAGAGATAGACTGATAGATAGAAAAGAAAGAATACAAACATGCATACACACACACACACACACACATATATATATACATTATGTGTGTGTATAAACAAAAATTCTATTAAAAAAATAAAATAAAAAATTTGTTTTTTTTTCTCTTTAAAACGATGTTTGATCCTTGAGGAGTTGAAACAAACAAAAAAATTGAAACTTATCATGATTACCATCATCATCTCCACGACTACTATCATCATCAACAACATCATCGTCGTCGTCATCATCATTATCACAGGCAAGTAATGAATGAATGACTTGGGCGAATCAAATTAGCGACTTACGAACACGTCGGGCAGGGAAGAGCTGTGCCAGAGATGATGCTGCGCAGCAAAAAAGCTTGAAGAGCTGCCATCAGCTATCGAAAAAGAGACTCACCATCATCATCATCACCATCGCAATAATAATAGTAATAAAAATAATAATAAGCATCATCATCATCATCATTGTAAGATAAAATAGATCTAACATTACAGCTCTGAAGTAAGAACGAATAAAATAAAAGTTTAAATAAGACGGAAAAAGTTTGTCCGAAACGAAACCAGGTCAGTCAATAAGGTCAGGTCAGGGGTCAGACTGTCGCGGACTAGAAGTCGGAAAAACAACTACTAAAAGAAAGAAGGAAGATAGAACATACGTGGAAGAGAGGCGAGAGAAAGTAAAGATCGGAACGAATACTCGATAATTTTCGACCGACAAAAAGTAGCAATATACCTACATCAGTTGAAGGTTTTTTGAAGTTTTTTCTATGCAAGAGAGAAAGTAAAAACTGAAGAGAAGAAAAATTACGATGAAAATCATTAAATGACTTAATTAATTGAAATGAATTCAAATATTATTCATATAGAAATAATGAAGTAACAATCTCAGGGGTTCTTCGATACGACGCACGTGTGTGTGTGATCATGTGATCGTGGAAACAACACGTGATCTTCCGTAAGTGGTAATTTAAAGCCCTTGCGCCGAAAGCTGAAATCGTAAATAGAACGAAGCTCTTTTTTGAATAAACTTGTCAAAGGAAAAGAGATATTAAACCGTTTCAAACAACTTATAAACATCATTCGTAACAACGTTATAAACACGAACGTAATGATAACAATAACAATAATAAAATTAATAATTATAATAACAAGAATAACAACCAATCAATCAATCATATTATACTGTACAGTGACAATCGATACAACAGTAAGATTTGCTTCTTTGATTCTCCACATCAAGCAAGACCGTCGTCCGCGTCCTTTTTCGGACTTTCGGCGTCGCTGGTAGCCAGAAAGTGTTCCGGGGGGTGTCCGGCGAGCATGGCAGAGGGGGATTCGTCCCCGATGTCGATGATCTCGGAAACGATCTTGTTGAGCTTCTTGCGTTTGTACAGCTCGTTCCGGGTGTGGTCGGCAGGGCCCCAGTCTCTTGTTGGTTTGCTCACTTCCCGAAGTCTCTGAGTGTTTGATATGATCGTGTGGTTGAGTAGTCCATATGATCACAAAGATTAGTTCATATGATCATGTGGTTGAATAGTTGATATGATCGTTTTTTTTTTTTTTTTTTATGATAGTTTATAGTCCTCTACACTAAGTGTTTTAAGACTGAATTGGCTGTATGTAGGAAGTGTATAAGTACTTCCTGTCGTGGATCAAAATTTGTTCCTTTTAACTGTCCCTCCTCCTTTATCCAGGCTTGGGACTGGCTCGCAATTAGCGAGGCGGAGTTGATATGATCGTGTGATTGAGTAGTTGATATGGTCACAAAGTAGATTAGTTCATATGATCACAAAGATTAGTTCATATGATCATGTGGTTGAAAAGTTGATATGATCATGTGATTGAGTAGTTGATATGGTCACAAAGTAGATTAGTTCATATGATCATGTGGTTCAATAGTTGATATGATCGTGTGATTGAGTAGTTGATATGATCGTGTGATTGAGTAGTTGATATGATCACAAAGATGATTAGTTCATATGATCATGTGATTGAGTAGTTGATATGATCGTGTGATTGAGTAGTTGATATGGTCACAAAGTAGATTAGTTCATACGATCGTGTGGTTGAGTATATGATATGATCGTGTGGTTGAGTAGTTGATATGATCACAAAGTTGATTAGTTTATATGATCATGGTGATGAGTAGTCCATATGATCATATTGGCCATGTGTTGTGCTATTTCATATGGTAGATCTAGACTCGTTTCAATAATTAACATTATTTTTGTCAATAAAAGAAATTTGCACCTTCAATTCAAAATATAATCCATTCAATTTCTCAGATTCAGTCCCCACCCCCCCCCCCCCAGTGTCCTTGGCCAAAAAACCCTCGTTAAACCACACCCACTCACATCTCCTAAAGTGCCCTTTCTCTTGACGACCTTATAGACGGCAATAATTAATATAGGAAGCATGGAGCTGAGGGAGAGTGCCAGGCCACAGAGGATGGCCCAGGTGGGGTACTTGTAGTTGCCGTAGGTGACGGGGGTGTGCATGATTAAGTTCGAGACGAAGACAAACTGAAAGAAGAAACGGATAAATTGAATGCTCATCATCATCGTCGTCATCGTCATCATCATCACCATCATTATCAGTATCATCATCATCATCATCAGCACATCATAGAGGAATTTCAACACAATGAAACATGCAAAAAATGATGATGATGATGATGACGACGAAGATAATTATAATGATGAGGATGATGAAGACAACGAAGATGATAATGATGATGACGACGACGAAGATGACGATGATGACACCACAAATCATCACTGATGATTTTCTTAATTAGTCATCTTGGAGTGGCCCTGGTGTGTGTGCGATCACCGGACAAACAGGAGACGACGGCCGGATGAAAGTGAATGCGTGCGGGCGGAGTGAGGGAGGGTCGTGTGCAAATAAGGAAAGGAGGACTGTTTCGGAGACTCAAAAAAAGAGA
Source organism: Erpobdella octoculata (assembly GCA_963978895.1). Lineage (NCBI taxonomy): Eukaryota > Metazoa > Annelida > Clitellata > Hirudinida > Erpobdellidae > Erpobdella > Erpobdella octoculata. The sequence goes on along the minus strand of OZ022244.1, from coordinate 7,578,437 downwards.
GAGGAAAAAGAAAGAGAAAGAAAAAGACAAAGAGAAGGAAAGAAAGAAAGAGAAAGAAATAAAAAGAAAGTGAGAAAGAGAGAGAGAGAGAGAGAGAAATAAAGGCAAAAAGAGAGGGAGAGAAAGAGAGATATAAAGGCAAAAAGAGAGCAAGAGAGAGAGAGAGAGAAATAAAGGCAAAAAGAGAGCAAGAGAGGGAGAGAGGAAGAGAAAGAGAGATATAATGGCAAAAAGAGAACAAGAAAGAGAGAGAGAGAGAGAAAGAAAGACAATAAAACAGAAAGAGACAGAGAGAAAGAGAGTGATTCAGACCTCAAACAACACAAGAGCACTTCACCATTTTGAAGACCGACCAAAAAAGTCCTACCAAGGAAATGGTAATAGTGATCATTTCAGAACCTTTTAACACAACGATGATGATGATAATGGTGATGATGATGATGATGATCTTCTGGCCATGAGAACAAAATAGCATCGATAAAAATTCTTCTTCCTATTGGACGATATAATATCTACCACATCTAAACGGTATTTAATTAGGATAAATTGCCAAATAACTACTGCTATCAAGTGTCTCGGTATTTTATAACAATGCATTTCAAAATAAATGTAATTTATTTTATTAATAGAACCGGTATTTAAATTTGCAAAAATTAGAATCATTAAATTAATTTAATTATTGTCATATCCGGATTATTTATGATAATGTGTCGCTAATAAATTCATCCATAAAAGCTAATACATTAACATATTTTAATACAGATACATTTACATATTGTAATACAGATACATTAACATTTTTCAAAACAGATACATTTACATAATGTAGTCAAAAAGTAATTATGTCATAACGAAAGCTACCAATCAAATAATAACTAAATATCTAATCCAACCAAAACATTTCCACCACATATTATAATAACCTAATTATACAATTAGAATATAACAGCCCAATTAAAATATAATAGCCTAATTAAAATATAGAATAAAATAACCTCATTAGAATATTATAATTATTTGATAATGAAAACTCTATGGTAAGTTCAGAGTTGAAAGTTCAAAGGTAGACCTACCAGTATGAGCACAGGTGTGATGAACTTCCAGCTGAATCCCCACCACTTGGAAGGCGTCCAACCCAGCATCAGGTTCATGTCATTGTAGAAATTTGTTGCGCCTGGAGATTATTAACGGAAGATATTTCTCTGTTAAAAATCGAAGATTATTTGATAATTTAAAAAAAAACTTAATTAACATTTAGAAAACTCATTATCATTTTAATAAGATTAATAATAATAAGTTATTTAATATGATTGTGTGACATCGTGTGCTGACAGAGTGCGAAGAGAGACCGAAACCGCGGACAGCTGATCAGGTGCAAGCCCGAATCTGTTTTTATTTGCTTGCCCACTCTTAGGTCATATCTGTCTGTTCGTTTGTCTCTCTATCTGTCTCTATGTCTCACTCTCTTGCTGTCTCTCTCTCTCTGTCTTTCACTCTCTCATTGTCTTTCTCTGTCTGTCTCTCACTCTCTTTAACTTTTACTTTCAGAGACACTTGATCCTTTGACCATTTTCAACAGAAGTTTCGATCGTCGCTCTCAAAGAGACGTCTCGTCGACCTAAAACTCCTGAATGTGAACGACCAAAAAAAAAATTAATTAAAAAAATAAAGTAAAATATAAAAAAAAACCTCAAAAACAACATTAACAACACTCTGACGCATCCGATCAGCAAAAAACAACAATTTCAACCTTTGAACTTTCAATTCCTTCTCAAGAATCTTCACTCGAACTCGTCCGTTTCGAAAGCCGACAAACAAAAAAAAACACCTTCTCGAATGTAACCCTTTTGACTCACATCACTCATTACTCGTGTTTACCGAATAATTTTTTTAAAATTTTTCTGTATTTTTTTGACCTGTAATTCGAGTTACTTTTTTACATACTCTTTAACCGGGCTATATTCCGGATACTGGTCCGTAATTTGAATTACATTTTTTTACACATTCCTCCACCGGGCTGCACTCTCGTATAGTCGGTAATTTTCTTTACTTTTACACGTACTCTTCTTTATTCTTTCACGTCATGTTGTTGCTTACCGAACCCCGTCTCATCTTTACGTCCATTGCTTTTCAACGAGTAAACCAAAAAGTCATTAAACAAATAGACACAGGTCGGGCATGATGATGATGACGGTGATGATGATGATGGTGATGATGGGGCTAGTGATGATAATGATGGCGACGACGATGATAGGGATGAGTCTGCATCGTCGCGTCAGAAGAAAAAGAACCAGCCCCGAGATTAATTAGCATAATTTATTCACCGTACACCCAGGCGATGGCGATGCACTCGAGGAAGGAGAGGACCATGAGGGAGAACGTGGAGCAGTACCAGTCCATTATCTGGAAGATGTACACACCTCCCTGCGTATGCAAAATCATTAGCATATGTGAGCTAATTAGATAGTTATATGATTAATAATTAAATAAATTATGTTAATGAGGAGTTTTAAGCTTTAGGATAGTTTTAAGTTTTAGATAGTTATATGAATAATAATTGAATAACATATTTTAATGACGAGTTTTGAGCAATAAAAAAACTTAAAATTAGAAATAAATAAACTTTTTAAATAAAGAATTAAACAAATAAATGCAAATTTATTCACAAAACAGAGCGAAACAAGCGGAAATTTTCGAAATCTAGATCGTCCGTCGATGAAAAAAACAACAAACCGCCGCTTACGTTAGTGATGCAGGCCAGGCCGAGCAGGAATTCGACCAGGCACTAAGCACCGGTGAACAGGATCTTCTTCTGCGCCAACTTCGGGTATTCGTCGAATATTCCGCTGAGCACGGTCTCGAACATTCCGAACTGTCGGGAAGAGGACAAGACTATTCGTTAATGGTCTGGATCATTATAATAATTTATTAGGTTAAAAATGGCGGCGCTTCGGCGTGTGGCTTGCGTTGAGCTTCGTCTAATTTCGACTTTTTAGCTGACTTCTGAAATTTTTTTTCAATCTTAAACTAGCATGATTTAACCGAAATTAACTTAATGCATCGAATGACAGTTGTCTTTGCGGACAACTTTGCGTTTTAATAGTGTTTTAGCGTCGTTTAAAAATTTAAATTATCACCATGGATACAAATACGCTATTGCTTACGGCGTTTTTTGCGACGTTCAAAATGACTTTAAACTAGCATGATTTAACCGAAATAAACTTAATGCATCGAATGACAGTTGTTTTTGCGGACAACTTTGCGTTTTAATAGTGTTTTAGCGTCGTTTAAAAATTTAAATTATCACCATGGATACAAATACGCTATTGCTTACGGCGTTTTTTTTTGCGACGTTCAAAATGACTTTAAACTGGCACGTCTTACTGATTAAACTCACTGTATCTAGTCACAGTTGTCTTTACGAGCAATTTTGCGTTTTTTTTTAATATTGTGAAATTAAGTTCCATTGCCGCTTGACTTGACTACTACTCAATTATTCATGAGCAATGCACACACGAGTTGTCAGGCCATGAGTCAACGAACTACTTTCACGCGTGATGCTCTTCTCGAATTCCGACAAGCAGCCCCTCCCATTCATCGTCAACTGCGCAAAATCTTGTTCTCCTTGCGACTATGGCTACCAATAAGTAAACGGTGATCACCTCGCCGCAGTGATCACAACTGGGAAACCAGTAAAACCAGGCAAGAAACCAAGGACCTAAAACGAACGAATCTATCGATAAATGCTACCTCAACTGGGGCAGCCGATGTGTCAGCATTGGGGACCCATGGTGTGGACAAAAAATGGACTACTGGCCGAACGACTAAATTTATTAAACCAAAGAATGAAATACGAATTGCCGCGTGGAACGTACGAACGGGTCATCACGTCGGCCAAAAGGAGATTATCGCCACCGAAATAACCAACTACAAAATATCGATCGCCGCCATATCGGAACTACGACTCACGGGATCCGGGACGATGATGATTAGCCCACCGACGACCGACGAGACTATTACGCTCTTCTACTCCGGTGGTGACAAGCGAGAGGCGGGTGTTGGATTTATGGTCGGCCAGCGGGCTGCCCACAGTGTCGTCGCCTTCCAACCAATTTCTGAACGTCTGGCAGTCCTTTCCATCGATGGCACAATCAAGACACACATCCTATCCGTCTACGCGCCGACCGAAACAAGCTCAGATGCTGCAAAAGACGCTTTCTACGCCGATCTACAAGCTGCGACTGATTCTATACCGCAAACCGAAGTTACCATATTGGCAGGCGACTTTAACGCTCACGTCGGCGACAACCGTAGTGGCTGGGAAGAAACGCTTGGACGATTCGGCCACGGAAAAATCAACGACAATGGGCAGCGACTGTTGTCGTTTGCGTCAGTAAACAACCTCGTCATTGGCAACAGCCTCTTCCAACACCCGAAGAAGCATCGGCTCACGTGGAGAAACCCGTCGGGGAAAGATTCGGCCATGCTCGACTACGTTCTGATCAACAAGCGTTTTCGATCGACGCTCAACGACGTTCGAGCAATGCGTGGCCCTGATTGCGGATCTGATCACTACCTCGTGCGGGCCAAAATACAACTTCGACTCCAAAAAGCAAAGAAGAAGACGCCGGCGGCTGTAAAGAAAACTGGACGTGCCTACGCGATCCGGCAGTTCGACACAAATTCCAGCTTGCTTTATCGAACAAGTTTGCGATCCTCAATACATTGGACGATGTCAACGATGAAGAAAAACAAATAACCAAATCCGTCATCGAATGTGCGGCGCCGTTATGTCCACCGATCCGTCGACGAACATTGCCATGGATTTCGGATGAGTGTCTGGATTTGGTAGCTGAGCGGAAAAGAATCAAGCGCGTCGATTTCGAACAATACCGGCGACTTAATCAAGAGGTAAGGCGGAAAATGAAGATCGAGCGAGAGGCGTATTGGAACGATGTTGCAGCCGAAATGGAAGAAGCCGCATCACGACATGAATATCGAACATTGTATCAGACACTACAACGTTTAGGCGGAAAAACGAAATCGATCAACGATAACATCAGGAAAACGGATGGAAAGTTTGTTAGTTCGTCCTCCGATCGATTACAGAGGTGGAGGGAATTCTTCCACGAACTGTACAACCACGATCCGCCTGCAGGACCAGCCGCGGACCCGCCACAAATCGATCAACCGCAGATCCCATTTCCCGTCGACGTACCAACAATCGCCGAAGTGAAAGCGGCCGTCAAATCGCTCAAGAACGGAAAAGCGCCGGGCATCGATCAAATTACAGCCGAGATGATCAAAGCTGGTGGTGACATTCTATTGCAACGTCTACACGTCCTATTGACATGCATCTGGGACACGGAGTACGTACCATCAGCGTGGAAGAAAGCGATCGTCGTTCCCATTTTGAAGAAAGGAGACAGTCGAGAATGCAAAAACTACCGCGGCATTAGTCTCCTTTCAATCGTTGGAAAAGTATTCACGAAAATCATTCAGTCACGACTACAAAAACATTGTGAACAATCGTGCCGTGAGGAACAGGCCGGATTTCGACCGAATCGTGGATGCATCGATCAAATCTTCGCACTCCGCCAACTCGTAGAAGAGAGGGTTCGATGTGGCCGGCGGACTGTTGTTGTCTTCATCGACTTCAAATCGGCTTTCGACTGCATCCATTGGCCATCATTGTGGACGGCATTGGAAAGAGAAAACATACCACCGAAAGTCATCCGTTTGTTACAAGCGTCGTATAGTGGTTCGACCAGCTGCATCCGAATTCGAAACGACCTATCGGACGAGTTTACCATTCAAACCGGTGTCCGACAGGGAGACGTCGCCTCTCCGCTTTTATTTAACGTCGTGATCGATGCGATCATGAGGAAATCATTCGAAGGAAGGCGTGGTGTTCAATACGACAAAAACAACTTTGTCATTGATCTGATGTTTGCGGACGATAGCGCCGTATTCGCCGACACCGACGTGGAAGCTACAGATTGCCTAAACGACATCGGCGATATTGCCAAGTCATACGGCCTAAAGATCAACGCCGAGAAGACCAAGGTATTAACAACGGACGGGTCGCCAGCTCATGTCCACCTAAATGATGTCCAGATCGAGCAAGTGACGAAATTTAAATACCTTGGATCGATCGTGCAGGAAAAGAAGACGTCGTCGTCGGCCGACGTCCACAGCCGCGTTGGCCAGGCGACTGCGGCATTTGCAGCGCTCAGATGGTGCGTTTGGAAGAGAACGAACATTGCAATCAAAACAAAAATTCGTCTTTACCGAACATTGATTCTTCCGATCCTCCTATATGGCTCGGAGACATGGACATTGTTTAAATCCGATATGAATAGACTTGAAGTATTCCAAATGCAATGCCTGCGGCGAATACTGGGAGTCTCCATCCGCGACCGCATTCGAAACGAGACGATCCGTGAACGGTGTGATCGACAACCACTGATCGACGACCACATCCAAAAACGGCGACTACGGTGGTTCGGGCACGTCTGCCGAATGGATGATAAACGGCTTCCCAATAGTTTACTTTGGCGGGAGCGACCGCCTGGCTGGCGCATCCAACGTTCGGCGCCAAAGAAAACATGGCTGAAAATTATTGATGGGGACCTCAAGAGGAAGCGACTGACCGCCGATGGGGCGAGAAGGGTTGCAGCCGATCGAGGAAAATGGAAGATTGTCGTGGAAGACGTTTGTGGTCCCGTGGCACCGACAGCAGCGTATTGGCTTCGAGGACATTCTCCTCCCCAAGCGCCGGCTACGGACTAAATAATAAATAAATAATAATAATTTATTACCATACATTAACATAATTTATTGCCATACATTAACATAATTTATTTACAGCCACAACTAAGTATATACAATAAATAAATAAATATATATATATACACATGATGATCCCTGCAGGTAAGCAATTTTTTTAGGAATTTGAGAAATCGTTATAACAATAACAATTAACATGGTTATCTATCAGTTCGGAGGTATGTTTAAATTTTAAAGTCTCTAGCTCATCGGGAAGTTAGTTTAAAATCGATTGCAAAATATGACGACAGACAGGGAAATCAACCTAAGTAAAAGTGTGTAAAAAGGTTATAAATTCAAACAAATACATAACTTTGCAATCAATTAAAATATAGAAATCAATTAAATCAACTAGCAATTAAATCAATCAGTTCAATATTTAACAACCCAGCAGTTCAATCAATAAATCAAATCAATTAAAAATTAAACAACCAATTAACGAGTTAAATCAATCAAATCAATAATTAATTATCTATCCAATCAATAATTAATTATCTATCCAATCAATAATTAATTATCCATCAAATCAACAAACCCATTAAATTAATCAACCAATCAAATCAATAATTAACTATTTATCAAATCCACGAATCCATTAAATTAATCGACTAATCAAATCAAATCATTAAAGAATCAAATCAACGAATCCATCAGATTAATTGACCAATCAGATCAAATCATTTAACCAATCAAATCGACGAATCAAATCAACAAGGCCACCCACCTGACTGTCCACGCCGACAAAAAATATGAACAGAAAGAACAGGAGCGCCCAGAAAGGGGCCAGTGGCATGGCCGCGATGGCTTCCGGTAGAACGATGAACACCAGGCCCGGACCTTCCGAAGGCAATCAGTAGGTCAAAAGGTTAATCAATCCATAGGTTAAAAGGTTAATCAATCAATAGGTAAAAGGTTAATCAATCCATAGATTTAAAGGTTAATCAATCCATAGGTCAAAAGGTTAATCAATCCATAGGTCAAAAGGTTAATCAATCCATATTTATATATATATATATATATATAGATTATTAATAAATTATTATAATGAGAACGAGGGATGAAGACATAGTAAAAAAAGGTATCAATGAGTTTTTGTCTGTTTTGTACCTTATGTAATCAGAAACGTAAAAGATTGTAAATTCTGGAAGTACAGCTTCGGTATTGAAAATAAGAGAGTTTTTACACAAATCTTTGTATATATCTCACATTGACTAAAAAGTTTCAAAAATCAACTTAAAAATAACTTATAATCTTAATGGATTTGTCATAAAGATATATTAAAAGCAATATATAAATTGATTCTCCTTGAACATCAAAGTTAAGAAATCAAAACACACAACCAAAGAGCAATAATTTATTAAAGTTGTAGTCTACAGCCGCTAGCAAAGTAACTTTATACGGGAAGTTTGCAAATGTTTGCTGGTTTAATATTACAATCAAAATCAAAAATGGGTGTATTCAAATTATAATGTTGTTACTCTATGAATGTATTTGAAGACGAATTCTAATTTTAGGGGATGGCGACAGCTTAGCTCCGGGGGGGGGGGGGGGGTTCACCCCCGAAGGTATGCATGAAAGGGTCTGAGAGACCGTGAGTCTGAATTATCTATATTATATTATATAAAATTGACTGTCTGTATGTCTATATGTCTGTATGTTCTTAATGCATTGCTACACCATTCATCTCATCGAAATGAAATTTTTACACAACCTTGAGAGTCAATGAGAGACAATTAGAGTGAAAAAAATAGAAATCGGTCACAAAATAAGCGGAGCAGGAGAGCGAGCGAAAACAGGAACTAGAGAATGAGCGGAACGGGAAAGCAAGCGGGAACAGAAAAACGACCGAGAGCGAAAGAGCGAGTGGAAAATCGACCGGGAGTGGGAAAGCTACCGGGAGCAGGAAAGCTACCGGGAGATGGTAAGCGACCAGAGCGTGAGAGCAACCGGGGAAGAAAACGGGAGCGAGAGAAAAACGATAGAAAACCTTTAAAAAACCAGGGCAACGCACGATACCCCGCTAGTTTCAAATTAATTTTAAAATGTCACCAACATCTGGAATACTACAATTGCATGGGGGCATTCCATCAAAAATTTCAGCACTTATTATAAAGTTTTATTATTAAAATAAAATACAAAAAATAAATGAAATAAAAGTAAAAAAACAAATATCAAATTTATGATCATCCAAATAAACGCTTTTTTTAGAAACCAATTTCTTTTGAGTTTCTTAAGTTTCAATTAGGTACTGTCCAGTTTAATATATTTATTTTTTAATTCTTCATGTTTTAAGAAGAAATTTTTTACATATTTTGTATGTGTTTTTGAATTCAGATTAATAAAATTTATAATATCATCAATCTCTGGAATACAACAATTATTAAACTCATAATATTTTTCATAGGCATTAATAAGATGTATGATTAAGTTTGGCTTTTTAATGTGAGGAAATGAAATAATGGTTGAAATCCATCTTTGTTTTGGTGATAATAAATATTTCCATATAATATCGTCTAAACTTCCACCTACAGACATTGTAATAATATGATTGATCCAAATAAGACGGTATCTAGAATTCAAGATTGCTTTCATACACATATTAAACTCGGTGTTCTTTGTGCCATGTTTGGATAAAAAACAAAATAAATCCAAAAAATGTTTAATAAAAATTTCTGATCTGTAATAATAAAGTCCTTTGAGTATGAATTCAGTAATATTTAGAACATTGTTTCTTATTTCTGAAAGGGGTATTTCAAGTTGTTTAAAAGAACAGATGCACTTAAACAATGCACCTGATTTCCAAAAACAGTTTTTTAATGACACAACAAGTCCATCAACTGTGTTTAAGCTACTTTCAATTCCAGAGCTTAAGTTTGAAGTGTTACTAAAACACAAACCTAAATATTCAAAACTTCTTGTGTGCGTCCACGTAACAGGTTCATCAAACCTACAATAAGAATTCCTTATGTCCAAATAAACTAAATTAGGTAATTTGTCTATCATTTTGTATATTAATTGTAGCTTACTGTTATCAATATCTTCAAAACAATCGTTTCCACTCAAATCAAGCCATGTTAAATTAGAAAGACATGATATCGAATCAACTAACTTTTCTAATGACACACCTTTCAACGTAGTTAAACCCAATTTTTGAAGACTAACAAAATGAGATAATTTGTTGATCGTATTTCTTGCGCAATAACGAGAAGCCATCACTAAAGTTTTTAAATTCTCATAAGGAAATTCAATTTTAACCATATCAATTAAATCCTCTTTGGTGTCTGTAATAATTTCTTCATAAGAAAACAGAGAGAGGTGAAGTAATTTAGGGCACAACCACGATTTGTGTTTGCCACGAGTCTTTAATCCCTTGTAATAGACAACCAACTCTAAAATTTCTAAATTCACTGAAAGATATGGATTTGAATAAAAATGATCATATAAGTTTTTATTCCAACGCAGTTCTGCACAATCTTCCCAATTTAATGAAATGCGAGTGAAAGTTCTAGATCTCAGTATGGTTTGCAACGGTTGAGTATATATTTTAATGTCAACTGCTTCAAGTATTAATTCATGTAAACCGTCAAATTTTAGATAAAATGGAATTCTATATTCAGGATGTAATTGTATGCCTGTATTTTGACCTCTAGAAATTATTTCTCTAAAAATAATTGATGACATTTTTACGCAGTCTTTAACCTTGAAAGGAATGCATTTAATCTCAGAAGATGGTTCCAGAAAAGTTTCTTTGAAATTCAATAAAATAAAATCTTTGCATGAAAGTTTTAATGATAATGGATGATGAAAACAGCTCATTTTTCAAGTTTGTTTCAAATTGTAAATTTAGTTTGTAAATATTAAAATCAATATATCTTCTATATTAATAAATTTTAATACAGTTTTTTGAAGTTTTCAGCCCTGAACTTGTTTTAAAGCAATATATTAACAAAGATAAAACATAAAAACAATGGTGTATATATATAAATATATAAGCATATATATAAGCATATATATATATATATATATAAGCATATATATATATATATATATATATAAGCATATATATATATATATATATATATATATATATAAGCATATATATATATATATATATTTATATATATATATATATATATATATATATATATATATATATATATATATATATATATATATATATATATATATATATATATATATATATATATATATAAGCATATATATATAAGCATATATATATAAGCATATATATAAGCATATATATATATATATAAGCATATATATATATATAAGCATATATATATATATATATATATATATATATATATATATATATATATATATATATATATATATATATATATATATATATATATATATATATATATATATATATATATATATATATATATATATATTGACGTACTTAGGTGTAATATTTTCTTTCAGGCACGCGCTATTAAAGACAATAGACCATTTTGCGTTTATTATTTTTTCTACAGACATTCTAAATTTTTCAAACTACATACATTCTTTGATTCAACTAGGGCTAACGGACCTTTTCGACTAAAATTGTCATCCTCAGAGCCCATTTAAAATTTAAACCAAACGTCGACGCAAGAAACGATACAATGAAATAAACAATAAAACCAGATAGAAAGTACCTACCCTAGATATTAGAATATCGTAAAACGGAACTGAGATAGAAATATGTATTAGGAAAGTTCAAATAATTTAAAAAATAAAATAGTATGTACAAAGATATTGCTATGGTCGTAATTTGCTTATAGAAGAATACAATGTAAAATTACAAATATGAACATGTTATATTTTTTTCTTTTTTTTTCTTCTTATTGTTATATTACCACTATAAAGTAGAATAGGCAATTCAACGGGTTTGTCATCTCTCGGCGGGAATTCACATTGGTCCCCTTCAGGAATTCCACTGAGGTCACTGCTGACGCCATGGGCGCCATCAATCACACAACAAACAGAAGGGAGTGGATCAACAGGTTCATTGCTACACATCACAAATTCATCCTCGTCCGATAATGTTTGATCCGCGATCATGTCAGTACTTTGTGTGCAATCCGTCCCATGTTGATCCGAGATGAGAGAGTTATTAGTCAAAAGAGAATCGGGAATGCATCGTGTTGCAACATCAGACAATGCGAATTTATTAAGTTCTTCTGTTGAGGTTTTACTAGATGTATCACTGACATTCTGGGCACAATGAGTCCCACAACAGGTGGAAACGGGAGACTTGTCCCGACACGACAAATCCTCATCGACACTGTTCATCAATGTTTCGTTAGAGGTCGTGTCATTATCCAGTGTGTTATCACTTGCAAGACAAGCCGAGATGAGATCTTCACTCCAAGAAGAAAAACCAAAAACGTCATCATTTAAAGTACTATTCAACTCCAAGGCACTATTAGCTACCGAACGTGAAGAAAGGATGGGACGAACAGATCCGTCAATAACACAAGCCGAAAGTTCCTTGCCATCAGTTACTAAAGTCGAACTGATGTTTACATTTATATCCTGCGAATCATCCATCGCGAAATCAGTAGAAACTGGAAGGTCGACAGATCTGTCGCCACGATAACGAAAACCACCGACGACCCATGTTGAGACGCCACGAGATGTAGTAGCCATAGCAGAGGAGTATGACTGATATTGGAGCAATAGGGTTCTGTCAAAATTATCATATTGCATATTTATAGAGGGTCGTTCTTGAGATATTAGTAAAGCTTCTTTAATTTTTAATCTAACAGGATCGGTATCTTGAACAATTATTTCGGTATTTTCATTCAGTGTTTCTTTGCTGGGTTTGTGTCCATGAGCAGTAACAAAATGTGAACAAATACTTCCTCCTTGGGTATGCATCATTAGACGCCTTGAGAGGCTAGTAAGCGTATGCCCAATGTATGTGATTGTGGACACGTAAATTTGTAGACAACATTAGTTTTCTGTAATTGAATAATTTTTCTAGAGTTATTAGTAGAAACCAGTTGATGCGTTTTTTTTGTTCGAGTAGTAGATGTGAAGCTGCAAGCGTTGTGAGATTGGATTAGAAACCCGTACGTGGCTATGAATTAAATTCCTGATGGAGTCTTCGTCTCTTCTATAATTATCATGCATCTGTGCACAATAAAACAACGGTATCAGGGACTTTTGCGGCTGTTTTTTAGAAGTACAATTGTTGTGCTTGCTATCAACAAATTTACGGATAGTATCATCCACCATTGAGTTAGAATAATTATTATTAACCAACAGAGTTTTAATTATATATATATATATATATATATATATGTATGTATATATATATATATATATATATATATATATATATATATATATATATATATATATATATATATATATATATATATATATATATATATATATATGTATATATATATATATTCGGTAATATACGCTCTGTTAAAAATACATTTGTATTCGCCGTTTAACACTTTTTTACAAAGACTTTCCAGTTTTTGTTTTTTACGTAAATGTAAAATGTAAACATGATAGTACATTCCATAATATCTGTATAATTTTATGTCTCTCTAAGTTAACTTTTAAAGTCTATTTACTTTTCTATATCATGTTTACATTGTAAAATTAAGCCCTGATGATGACAAGTTAATGTCGAAACTGGCCAGTTGGCTAATGAATATGTAACCATGAACAAGGATATTAGTCTTTATTTCCGTAAAAAAACAAAAACTGGAAAGTCTTTATAAAAAAGTGTTAAACGGGGAATACAAATGTATTTTTAACAGAGCGTGTATTACCGAAAATCTTATACCTCGCTACGCTAAAAATAAATTACGACGCTCAGCGAGAAATTATAATACGAGTTGTACAACAAGTTCTGTTGTCAAAGTCGAGTTAGAATCTGCCGAAAAATGTCTAGAAATTTCCAGAAAGTTATATGAAAGTGAAAAAATTGCTGCTTACGGTGAGTTATCTGTTGAACAGAGAAAAACATTATCTCAACACATCGATGGTTTTTATGCAAGGTATAATTTAGTTAAAAAGAACATTATAATCCATAAACTCTCGGAATTGTACGGTGGACAATTTCTACTAAAAGAAAACGTTACACCTTTTTTGAACCCGTCCTCTTATCAGCCTACTTTTGCAGAAATACAATTCTTACAGTTCGGTTACACTTGCCCTATTAAATCTGTATATGAACCCTTGATCAAAAAAACAGAACTAGAACTACTTTACAATAACATTTTGCAATAAGCCAACAGTGGAAAGATAGAGGTAGAAGAAAGGTTGAGACCCCTCCTGGCTGCTGAAGGTTTTACACACCACGATACTCATTCTAAATATTTACCTCAACACCTTTTAAATGCTGCCAAATCCTTGAAAAAGAATAACAACATTGCTGTCAGAAAAGCTGATAAATCCAACGCGTATGTGATATTAAACCGTGATGAGTGTTTCAAGAAACTGGATGATATCTTAACAGATACCTCAAAATTTAAAAAGTTAAAGACAAATCCAATAGATTCTCTAAAAAAAAGAATGTTAATACTATAATCAACTTATTGAACACTTATGAATGTGCGGACAACACAAGTTTCAACAGGTGGTGGGTGATTATAACCCTGGGTATATATATATGGTAATGTTAAGACGCATAAGAACGGATATCCTTTGAGACCTGTTATCTCGCAGTGCCCCACACCTGTACATCGGTTTGCTAAAATTATCAACACAATAATATTTCCATACTACCCTCGTTAATATTCACTTTCATCATCATTAGAATTTATTAGTCTTCTCCGAAATACTCCTGAACATTCAGGTATAATGGCTTCTTTGGACGTGGAAAGTTTATTTACCAATGTGCGAGTACTTGATACAATTGACACCATCTTACACTATGTTTACAATCATCCAACAATTGCTCCTCCTGCTTTTGAAAAAAATTTGTTGAAGGACATCCTTCTTCTTTGCACCACTGAGGTTCCCTTTCAACACCCTAGTGGACAATTATATATACAGGTTGATGGCGTGGCAATGGGATCTCCTCTTGGACCCACGTTTGCTGCCTTTTACATGGGTCATTTTGAAAATGAAATATTCAACAAAGTTATTCATAAACCAACTCTGTATGAAAGATACTTTGATGACATATTTGTCCTTTGCAAAGATATGGATGAATTATCACAACTAAAAGACACATTTGAGAAACACTCTGTCTTGAAGTTCACGTTAGAATTACCTAATTCAAAAAATCAACTACCCTTTTTGGATACATCAGTCGCAATAAAAGAATAAAGATTCCAAATTCAAGTTTATAGAAAACCAGCAAGCGGCGGAGAGACACTCAACGGCAAAGGCTATTGTCCTTTGAAGTACAAAATCAGTGTAAACATGAATTTTTTAACAAGAGATTACATGATTACTGGAAATTGGAGTGACTTCTACCTTGAAGTTAACAGAATAAAATCACTACTAATAAATAACCATTTCTCCAATACGCTGGTTGATGACATAGTGAAGAAGTTTGTAGACAAGAAATATTTATCTGCCACTCAGGTGAATACATCAAACTCACTAGACGCATCATCTGATCGTAATGAAATTTTTACACAACCTTGAGAGTCAATGAGAGACAATTAGAGTGAAAAAAAATTAAAATCCGTCACAAAATGAGCGGAGCGGGAGAGCGAGCAAAACAGGAACTAGAGAATGAGCGGAACAGAAAAACGACCGAGAGAGCAAGTGGGAAATCGACCTGGAGCGGGAAAGCTACTGGGATAGGGTAAGCGACCGGGAGCGGAAGAGCAACCGGGGAAGAAAACAGGAGCGAGAGAAAAACGATAGAAAACCTCTAAATAACCAGGGCAACGCCGGATACCCCGCTAGTTTCAAATCAATTTTAAAATGTCACCAACATCTGGAATACTACAATTTTATGGGGGCATTCCAACAAAAATTTCAGCACATTTTATAAATTTTTATTATTAAAACAAAATACAAAAAATAAATGAAATAAAAGTAGAAAAACAAATATCAAATCTATGATCATCCAAATAAACACTTTTTTTATAAACCAATTTCTTTTGAGTTTCTTAAGTTTCAATTAGGTATACTGTCCAGTTTAATATATTTATTTTTTAATTCTTCGTGTTTTAAAAAGAAATTTTTTATACATTCTTCGTCTGGTTGTGAATTCATTCTAATAAAATTTATAATATCATCAATCTCTGGAATACAACAATTATTAAATTCATAATATTTTTCATAGGCCTTAATAAGATGTTGGATTAATTTTGAATTTTGAATTTGAGGAAAAAAAATATTTTTGCATGAAATAACGATTGAAATCCATCTTTGTTTTGGTGATAATAAATATTTCCATATAACATCATTTAAAGTTTTATCTACAGACATTGTAATAAAAAAATTGATCCAAATAAGACGGTATCTAGAATTCAAGATTGCTTTCATACACATATTAAACTCGATGTTCTTTGTGCCATGTTTGGATAAAACACAAAATAAATCCAAAGATTGTTTAATAAACATTTTTGATTTGTAATAATAAAGTCCTTTGAGTATGAATTCAGTAATATTTAGTAAATTGTTTCTTATTTCTGAAAGGGGTATTTCAAGTTGTTCAATAATACAGATGAACTTACAAGATGCACATGATTTCCAAAAACGGTTTTTTAATGACACAACAAGTCCATCAACTGTTTTTAAGCTACTTTCAATTTCAGAGCTTAAGTTTGAAGTGTTACTTAAAGGCAAACCCAAATATTCAAACCTTCTTGTGTGCCTCCACGTAAAGGGTTCTTCAAACCTACAATAGGGATACCCTATGTCCAAATAAACTATATTAGGTAATTTGTCTATCATTTTGTATATTAATTGTAACTTACTGTTATTAATGATTCCAAAACAAGGGTTTCCACTCAAATCAAACCATTGTTTTAGAGGCCTTATCACGGGAGCTCAGGGTAGGCTTGCCAATGGAACTGCTCTATGCTGATGATCTTGTTTTATTAGCTGAGACAGAAGATTCTCTCCTGGAAAAGTTAAGGATCTGGAAAATTGGCATGGAAGCGAAAGGCCTTAGAGTGAATGCGAGTAAGACAAAAATCATGAAGTGTCGCGCCGGAATGGGACAGGTGAAGAAGTCGGGTAAATGGCCATGCAGTGTATGCAGAAAAGGTGTTGGCTCCAATTCTATTTGTTGTGTGGATTGTAAGAGTTGGGTCCATAAAAGGTGCAGTGGCATTTTGGGTAGCTTGAAAGATCTTGTTGGCTTCCGTTGTAAGAGTTGTGTGGCTGGTGGTTCTGTTCAGGAAGAGTTGTTGGGCGAGGTTGAGGTTGAGCCAGGTGTAAAGGTGGAGTGTGTGACCAAGTTCTGTTACCTAGGTGACACATTAGGTGCAGGAGGAGGTGTAGATGAGGCGGTGAGAGCTAGAGTGCGTTCTGCCTGGGCTAAATTCAAAGAGTTATCTCCTATCTTGACCACCCGTGGTGCATCCTTTCATGTGAAAGGAAAGGTGTATAGGGCATGTGTTCAAAGTGTCCTTGTTTATGGCACTGAAACATGGTCTATGAAGGTGGAGAATCTAAGAAGTTTAGAAAGGGCAGAGCGTATGATGGTTAGATGGATGTGTGGTGTTTCGTTGAATGATCGTGCACGTAGTGTGGATTTGTATAGCCTTCTGAATGTTCCTTGTGTGGCTGATGTGGTGAGACGTGGAAGACTAAGGTGGTTTGGACATTTGGAGCGCAAAAGTGCAGATGATTGGGTTTCGGCAATTAGAGATGTGGATGTTGTAGGAGTGAAAAGTAAAGGTAGAAGTAGGAAGACTTGGTGGGAATGTGTGAAGAAAGACATGGATGAGCTCGGCCTGAAGCGGCAGTCTGCCCTGGATCGTGACTTGTGGAGCGGCCTGATATGGAAAAACGTCCAACCCTAGCATAGCGTGGAATAGGGACGTTTCAAAAATAAATGATGATGATGATGATGATGATGATTAAATTAGAAAGACATGATATTGAATCAACTAACTTTTCTAATGACGCACCTCCCCACGCAATTAAACCAAATTTTTGAAGACTAACAAAACGAAATAATTTGTCGATCGTATTTTTTGAGTAAAAAAGAGAAGTCATCACTAAAGTTTTTAAATTTTCATACGGAAATTCAATTTTAAGGATATCAATTAAATCCTCTTTGGTGTTTCTAATAACTTCTTCATAAGAACGCAGGGAAAGTTGAAGTAATTTAGGACACAACCACGATTTGCGTTTGCCACGAGTGTTTAATACCTTGCCATTGACAAACAACTCTAAAATTTCTAAATTCACTGAAAGATATGGATTTGAGTAAAAATGATCAAATAAGTTTTTATTCCAGCGCGGTTTTGCACAATCTTCCCAATTTAATAAAATGCGAGTGAAAGTTCTAGATCTTATTATGGTTTTCAACGATTGAGTATATCTTTTAATGTCAACATCTTCAAGTATTAATTCATGTAAACCGTCAAATTTTAGATAAAATGGAATTATATATACAGGATGTAATTGTATGCCTGTATTTTGACTTCTAGAAATTATTTCTCTAAAAATAATTGATGACATTCTTACGCAGTCTTTAATCTTGAAAGGAAGACATTCAATCTCAGAAGATGGTTCAAGAAAAGTTTCTTGAAAGTTCAATAAAACAAAATCTTTGCATGAAAGTTTTAATGATAATGGATGAAGAAAACAGCTCATTTTTCAAGTTTGTTTCAAATTGTAAATTTAGTTTGTAAATATTAAAATCAATATATCTTCTATATTAATAAATTTTAATACAGTTTTTTGAAGTTTTCAGCCCTGAACTTGTTTTAAAGCAATATATTAACAAAGATAAAACATAAAAACAATGGTGTATATATATAAATATATATATATATATATATATATATATATATATATATATATATATATATATATATATATATATATATATATATATATATATATATATATATATATATATATATATATATATATATTACTAACTGACCACTGGTGACGACAGAGTCGATTGACAGCCCCGTCTGCTTGGCCATGTAGCCGATTGTGGAGAAGATGACAAAACCTGGAAGCACGAGTATCATCATCATAATTATTATCATCACCATTGTCATTATTATTATTATAACCATAATCATCACCGTAACCATCAATCGTTATCATCGCCATCACAAGCCCAATCATGATGGCATTACCCTGTGAAACTGTAATCCTGTTAACATCCAGCTTACGAGCATCATCATCATCATCATCATCACCACCACTGAAAGAGGACAGGTGTTTTAATATCTTAAAATAAGAGCACGAATTACATATTTAGAGCAAACAAGCCAGTCCATCACCACAAACAAAGCAACCAGTAAACAAAGCAGTTGATAAACAAAGCCATATCTTATCGTGGCACAAAAACAGCATCATCCCCGAAGCAGAACTTGCAGTGGTTTACGACTGGAACCGCGACCGGATAGGAAAAAAACAAGTCCAACACACACACAAACACAAATACACACAGATGCACATACACACACAGATACACATACATATAAAACTGTCTTGAGTAATGCCTTACACTTACATGTAAAGCTTTACGCGTAAGAGACACTTTAGCGTAAATTAAATAATCGGAGATTTTACCCGCACGTTGAAAAAACGAATAGTTTACCGATCTGTTTTCAATTTGAAACCATCCAGAATAAAAAGATAATAAGTTAAAATAAAATAAAAATCGAAGTTTACTTTTTACTCCAGCTTCAGTTATTATGATAAACTTTAATTCCCACCTGACCACCCCCTGCCCTACCCCGGTATTGCACGCCACCTCCCTTATCCCTCTAAATAAATTTTCAACCCGTTATAAATTTCTCACCGGACAGGAAGGCGGTGAGTGTGTCCACGATGGAAACGATGACTGCGTCTCTGGAATCGGGAAGAAAAAGAATTCGATCATTAATAAGGATGGATATTATTAATTTCTCATTATTAATTTATGAATAATTAATTGATGAATAATTAATTTATAAATAATTAATTTATAAATAATTAAAATTATAATCGAAATTGAAATATCATCATCATCATCATCACCATCGTCATCATCATCATCATCAGACAAAAAAACCACTTGTGCGATTTGGCTATCATTGAAACCCACTCTCTTTAGAGCATTCGTTGATAGCATAACTACTAGTATGGTTTGGCTAAATCATTCATTCCTGAGTCACTCATTCATTCTTCTCTCACTCTTTCATTTCTCATCTATTCATTCCTCACTCATTCATTCTTCATTTATTCATTCCTCACTCATTATTTTCTCATTTTTTCATTCTTCACTCATTCATTCCTCACTCACTCATTTCTCATTTATTCATTCCTCACTCATACCTTCCTCGCCTCACTCGTTCATCCATCCTACAATCCACACATCCGTCCAAGAACGTGCCGCTTAGTTCGGGCTAAAACTGACCCATCCCCCCAAAAAAACGTTCAATGATTTTCATTTTTTGGACGATGAATTGTATCAAGATTTTAAAAACAAAATTCAATCTCTTCAATAACACGGCACTCAGCAGTTTCAAGTCTCTCTCATACTTACTACTAATTATAGGTGCAGTTGTTATTATCATCATCATCATCACCACCCATATATATAGAATAGATATATCGGCCCGCCTGTTGTTTAGGAAGGCTTTTAGCGAGGCAGCCTAGTAGACCGGAGATCCGAAATGAAGAACTGAGAGTTACAACGTATAGTAACTTAATCAAGTATTTTTTTAACAAAAAAAAAATTTATGTACAAAATAAATTTTTAACTTTATAAAAATTAACAAATTTTTTTTTTATAAAAATTTCAGTTGACATTGAATTTTATTTGCGTAGTCTCTAGTTCGATGGTCTATTTATGTCTATTTAACGTCGCCTGTGTTATCGGTAAATTAGAATTGTATATTTTTTATGTCGGATATCGCGTTAAATTAAAATAAAACTCATATCAACTACTTTTAGCTATAAGAAATCGACTTTTCTGTTTCTTACAAACCGGAGTTTAGTCTCCGCTGTCGTACCAAAAATAGATTAATACAAATAATGAATATTCATGGAACCAAAAGACTCTAAATCGTTTTTTCGGAGGCCATCTTGGCATCTCGCTCAAAACCTGCTCATCTCCGATATATCTATTCTATATATATGTCACCACCACCACCACCACCACCATCATCATCATCATCACCCCATCCAGCATGTGCATCAGTTGACCTGTAGAAGTTGTTAAGGAAATAATCTTCTCGGTTCATCTAAATGAATTAACAAACAAAAGTTTATCCGAAATCATCCGCGGCTGCCCATGACCGTTATGATAATCAAAGGAAAGAAAACATCATTTACTCCATCCAAAGAATTATTTAAACTCGAAATAATAGACAACCCGGATGAATCTACACAATAAAATTGCATACGTACATACATAAATACATCTACAATATTTTCAATATCAAGTCTCACACTGTCAACAACGTGACTGAGTTAAAGTAATTATTAGGAAGTTAGGCAAAACTCCATATAAATTAATTTCTTTTTTTTGTCTATTAATTTGATCAAAGTTCAAACTACAAAAAACAAAAAACATATTATCATACATACTCAATTTTTTGCACAAATCCAAGCAAGTTACAAAAACGAATTTTTTTTATTTATTACTAGCGGAGATACCCGGCGTTGCCCGGGTTTTTTAGAGGTTTTTCTAATGTTTGTCTCTTTCTCTCCCGTTTCCTTTCCCACCTGCTTTCCCACTCCTGTTCGCTTTCCCGTTTTCGGTCGCTTTCCCGCTCCCGGTCGCTTTCCCGCTCCCGGTCGCTTTCTCGGTCCCGGTCACTTTCCCGCTCTCGGTCGCTTTCCCGCTCCCGGTCGTTTTCCCGTTCCCGGTCGCTGTCCCGTTCCCGCTCACGTTTGCTCTCCCATTCCCGCTCACGCTTGCTTTTCCGTTCCCGCTCGCTGTCCGTTCCGGGTCGCTTTCCCGTTTCTATAATAGACAAACTAACCCACAATCATTTATATATATATATATATATATATATATATATATATATATATATATATATATATATATATATATATATATATATATATATATATATATATATATATATATATATATATATATATATATATATATATATATATATATATATATATATATATATATATATATATATATATATATATATATATATATATATATATATATATATATATATATATATATAGCGAATAAACTGTGGAATCAATAGCTTTTCGTTTAGGTGGCATAATTAATTCGATAGAAAGATTTGAAATTTGAAATGGTATTTTTTCAGCCAATTTTCAATATATGACGATGTTTTAAAGGAAATAGTTTTGTACTTTATATATATATATATATATATATATATATATATATATATATATATATATATATATATATATATATATATATATATATATATATATATATATATATATATAAATATATATATATATATATATATGTGTGTAGTTCCCGCTCGCTCACCCGCTCCGCTCCGCTCATTTTGTGACGGATTTCAAAAAAAAATTTTTATATTTGATTCCCCTTGACTCTCAAGGTTGTGTGAAAATTTCATTACGATCGGATGAATGGTGTAGCAATGCATAAAGGCCATTAACATACAAACATTCATTTTTATATATATAGATAGTTTATAGTCTTTTACACCATGTGTTTTAAGACGCGAATAACAAAATCAAAATGAAAAAAATACTTATTTACACTAAATAATTTTTCTCTATATTTACAGTTCTTTAGGATTATTTTGTATCCATTTATAGATGATGTCGTGGCATATTTCCGAGTTCAGTATGGTTTGGAGTGTAGTTGGTTTTTGGATCCTTTTACAAAAGTTCCCAAGTTCCATTCCTAGTTGTGTCGTTTCTTTGCAGTGCAGCAACGAGTGCTCGATTGTTTCCTCTGTTCCGCAGGTTTCGCACAAACCTGTCTCATGAAGATTCATTCTCTTCAAATTTTGTTTCAGCCGACACCTTCCAAGTCGGAGTCGGGAAATGATGACTTCCTTTTTTCTGTTTGTTGTCTTGAATTTAATTTTATTTGAGACTTTTTTTCGAGAGACCAGTAGTGTCGACTTTCTTGAGCAGAGTCCCATCTGGTCTGCTATTCGTTCATAAGCTCTCTGCGTATTGTTTTTTTTATGTCAAATATCTCTGGCATAATCTCAATCTCTATTTCGGGATGTTTGGTAGCTTCTTTGGCAAGGCAATCTGTCATTTCATTTCCACGTATGCCCACGTGGCTAGGTACCCAAATCAGGGTAATTGTTTTCCCTTCTTTTGAGAGGTTGGATGCTAGTGTTAGGAGTGATTCCACAAGAGCAGATTTTTGAGCATTTGCGGAATTTTTCAATGATATCATAGAGCTATATGAATCCGTAAATAGGGATATTTTATGTGGACCGTCTGGTTGTGCCACCCACTCCAAGCCGCATTTTATAGCCGTTAGCTCAGCCGTATAAATACTAACGTCATTCGTGACTCTCTTAGCTATTTTCATATCTTTTTCCGGGATATAAATTCCCACAGCTGCTACATGGTCTATCTTAGATGCATATGTGTCGAATCTGTATATGTAGCAATCAGTTCCTTAGCTCTTTGGACAATTGACGGATCATCCTTCTTTAACCCCACCAGCCCTTCGTTAAAAAGAGGTGGAATAAGTTTCCATGGTGGAGTTAGAGAAAGAGTTAAGGGAACTGGATTGAATTTGTCAACTATTTTGTTCAATGCCGCTGTTCTTTTGGCTGCTGGATGTTCAGCTTCTTTTACTTTTCTGTGAAAGAACCATCGCCATTTAACCCCTTCTTGTCCTCTGGGAGGTACAAAGACGTCTTTTGTCGGATGGTTTGGAATGATCTTGGTTTTAGTGGCAAGGTTTGTAATTAACATCTTTCGTCGTATATCGAGTGGAGGATCTCCGCATTCTATTTGTAGAGCGGCCAAACTGGTTCCAACCATTGCCCCGCAAGCTGTTTTTAAGGCACTATATTGGATTTTCTCGAGTCTTTGTTTTTGAGATTCTGATGCACTGTCAAATGCTTCGCAACCAAACTCCATCACTGACCGTATGGCGCATCGGTAGAAAAGCATCAGTGTTTCTTTGCCACATCCCCAGCTTTGTCCTGTTAGGCATCGCATGATATTTAATCTTTTTTTGCAACGATCAACGATCTTATCAATGTGTTTTTTCCAGGTTAATATTGAGTCAAATATTATACCGAGAAATGTAGCTTCGCTCTTCCAACTGATTTTTTTGTCATCCATACAAATAGGTAGGGAATTTTTCCGGAATTCATTGTATTTTGTAAAACAGACTGCTACTGATTTCTCGGTTGACAGTTTGAATCCCCAATTGAGGAAGAATGTTTGGATTTTGTTTAATCGAGTCTGTAAGCAGTTTCGCATAGTAAGTGGGTCTTTTCCTGAAATCCATAGTGCTACATCGTCCGCAAATATAGATGTCCGAATTCCATGGATTTCTTGACAAGGGATGTCGCTCATCATAACAATGAACAAAAGGGGGCTCAGGACAGAACCCTGCGGGGTACCATTTTCCAACAATACCGGGTCTGACAACGTGGATCTCACACAAACCAGCGCCACCTTTTCTTATTTTTAGGACCTACAGTGTTCAACTGCATAAAAATTTTTATTACACGGTGGAAGAGAAATGGTTTGGCACGATATATCAGTGAAAAGAATCATTTTGAAACGTTACATTAACCAGTTGCGCTGACAAACAAAACGCAGCTTGCGATTGTGACAGCTGGATGACTGCTCAATGCCAGCCAATGACAGTGATTTCGGTGATTTAAACTAAATTGACTTAAAACACAGCATGGCAATTAAAATAATATCTCGTCATGAACTCAACCGATGTGTCGTTGAACTAAGGAACCTGCTGGGCCTGTGACCAGCGTAATCTTTTTGTTTAATTAGACTGATAAACAAAGCAAAAAAAACACTAACAAACAATCAAGACAGCTTAGACCAAGGTACAAACTAACAACATTAAGATAAAATTGATAACGTAAATTATGGCTACTACAGAAATAATAAGCATAGTGGTCTCCAACAACACTAAAATAATTTTTCAAGAACATATTCTCATTTCATTTTTTTATCATCGACTTATAATCTACTTATTAGTTGCCAAAATAAAAATTATTAGAGACCCTTTCAACCTTAGTGTTTTTAGAAACATTCAAATAATTAGTATAACAATATCGATAAAAACCATTTTTAAATTTGCTAATTTAAACAACCGTTTAACAAATTAGGTAAAAATTACGATTGATATGATAGTTTTCAGCGTTCATGGTGTCGTATACAGCATCGTTTTCAAAAAACTGTTCATCTGTTTGAAATTGTTTAAAGTTATAAACATTTTATTTCTATTCATTACTTGTTTTAATAATGATTAAACTTGAATTTTTCAATTTATCGTCTATTTGACATGGTTAACTGGCACCAAATAATTGTCAATTACATTTCCATTTGCTTTTTCTGTCAAAAAGGTTTAAAATTTTTTTTTAAACAAGTTAATACAATTTAACAAAACATATCTTTAGCCCAGTTCAGATCGACAAACAAGTCCCGACACGACTGCACAAAGCAAGAAACCCGATCAATGCTGTAAAAAGTCAGGCATTATCCCAACGTTAACATTTTGTGCCCACCAGCAACGTTTTTTTAGCCCATCTGATTGATTGATTCATTTAACGGAGACGGTGATCTTGAAAGTTTTTTCAGACATTCTGGGCGCAACAGATACTGTAAAACTCACTTTTTTCGTTTTCCTTGGACCTATCAGCGGCGTTTGACACAACTGACCCCCAAATATTTATACAGAGATTGGAATTATCATTTGGCTTTGGTCACTTACCACTCGATTGAATTTGCTCTTACTTAAGTAAACGAGTTTCACATGTTAAATTAAACAAAATAGATTTTTTAAAAGACATATTTTCCGTGGCGTACCACAGGGGTCAGTCCTAGGCCCCGGGCTCCTTATGATGTTCACCGGCTAGCTTGAAGACATAATTGCCGGCCATGGAATCAGTCACTTGTTCGCCGATGACACTCAAATCTACGACCATTCTTGGCCTGGAAAAAGTACGGCACTCCAAACCACCATCTCCGCCTGTATAGACGACGTTGGATAATGGATGCAGTCAAATTGTGTCCAGCTAAACTCAAACAAATTTAAAGCAATCTGGTTAACAATCAGACATTAGACACTTCACTGTTCAAATGAACCGGTTCGAAAAGGTCTTGACATGGTGCAGCCGACTGAATCTGTTTAAAATTTTGGCATTATTTGCCACCAAAACTCATATAAAAACAGTGTTTGTGTATATTTCAATACATTTATCAGAAGTGTGCTCATCTCTCTCTCTTTCCACATCTTCACGAAAATTACTAGTGATTTCTTTTGTTATAACCAAACTATGGAAACTCGATCCTGGTTGTGTCACTCAAACACCAAATCAATCGTATACGTTTGGTTATTAATGCTGCGTCACGTCTGGTTACCGGTGCGCGCAAAACCGATCATTTCAATCCAGCGGATAAAAGTATTAAAATTAGGTTGGCTCTGTTGACTTCCCGGCTTAGGAACCTAAGATGCTATTTTTGGCCTCATGCCATCTACCAAAAACTCTAATAAAGACGTCTGGCAACCCCATGTTTGCGGTTGCTTGTCCAAGACGTTTGAACAAATTTCAGACCACTATAACCGGCGCAGCTGATGTCAACAAATTCCGAAAAAGTTTAAAAACGCATCTCTAATCAAGGTCCGGCCTGGCCCGTTTCTACAAGCTTAAATCTCCATACTTTGCACAAAAACTCGACTTGAATTCAGAACCAATCAGGAGCTTTATTTACGGGTGGCAAGAAAAACAATTACTCCCCCCAAAGAATTTCCGGGAATTATTGATTTTATTTAAAAAAATAGAACCATAATTTTCAGGGATGTTTTTGAAAAATTTTATGAATAAGTAGCTATGACTGCTATTTCCGGTCATCAGCGTTTTTGAGAGAAAAAAGTGTATGAGATCCTAAAGTTGTTTTTTTTTTTAGAAAAATATCTATCAAAACTGGACACAGGATTTTGTGAACCGGGTAGAGCGCCACGCGTTTGCAAATAAATAGTGTGTATTGTATAATTTCATTTAGGTGATTTTTATTTAAAACATTAAAACACTTGTGAAAATAATTTTTTATGCACAATGTATTTTCCATTTTATAAGTGCAATATAAATTTTTTTCCCATGAAGCAATGATCTAAGTTTGTGCCAGACTGCACGAGCCGTGTTCTGAACGGGACTTCATATTAAGGTTATCAAAACGAGCCGGGCCGGACTGAAGTCAGCACGGGCCGAAGCTATTTTACCAAGTCATAGTATTGTGTCCTTGTAGAAATGGACAGAAAGGGGCCTAGAATTTTGAACTTATATAACTGGGCGGGGCCTAAACAAAACGGCTTTGCCAATTGAGTTCAATAAATAAATTTTCTTACACCAATAAACCACCCAGTAACTATACAAATAATTTAAAAAAAGAAATAAAATACATGTCACTGCTATAATTTAATTTTAATAATTTTCACAGCGTCATAATATCAATTGACTTTCAGACCGCGAACTACTACAAGTCAATGTCGTTGATTTACTTAGACACAGACTCTGTTTTATAGCAACTCCATCCTAATAACTGGTAATTTTGATTTTAAGAGTTTTGCTCAAAAAAATCAAATTCACTAGCACAAGTTACGCAAGCACTTCAATAAATACTAACCATGAGTTAAAAATGTTTTATTTTAAATCTCTGAAAAGTATTATTTTTTAGAGTTTTATCTTTAATTGTGCATGATTGGGGATTTGACTTTAATGAAAAACCTCACACTATTATTACTATTATTGACAAATATTTACACAATTTGAAGCTCACATTATTACCTGCGGCATTTACCAAATAGTAAAATTATGGAAGCGGACGTGGCTATTTCGTTATGTGGCTGTTCCATTTTTCGTCTTTTTTTGAAATCGCTATGCTATTAAAAGATATTTTAATCATAGATATTGTTTTCATGCCAGAACGCCAATTATAAAGAAGTTCCTTATTATGCTGGATCACTGCTATCCCATGAATGTAATTGCGATGTGGGATATTACCAAACGACGCGGATTGATACATGCAAAGGTAGAAACAGGAAATTCTATCAATAAAATTTTATGTTTTTATGTAAAACATGATTTAAAATGCAAATTTGACTGTTAAAATAATATTAGCTTATCTACGCAAAGGTATTAAAAAATTCAAGAGTCCGATAATTTTTTTAAGAGTTACAGAGGTTTAAGTCTTATTAAAAAAAATTAACTTCTATTAAAAACGTATATAATAATACACAATTATGGTGATCTCGTGTAATGGTATTTTCAATTTTCACACATGGAAAATAAGAAGACGAATTTTCATTGTTTTAAGTGAAACCTGAGCTTGATGACAATTGAACAGACAGCATTATAAGATGTAAAAAACTAAAAGATGAAATTATATGATCTGTTTTGCTGTTTTACGGTAGATCAAAGCATGAACTACTAGAGGCGCTGGTAGCAAAGCGGTAGAACGTTCGCTTGTCGATCGTTAGGTCGGCAGTTCAAACTTCGCCGGAGTCACTGCGTAACTCCCTTAAGCAAGGAGTTCACTCTCATTGCTAAAGGGGTAAGCGCCTCTAAATGGCTGCCTCTGCAAAGAACCCTTTCTTCGTGGTCTAGAAGTTTAACGATTAACGCCACGTTAAACATTGTCAACAAGTAAAGGAAAAAACGAGTTTTTCAACACAAACTTTGACTTCAAATACACTCGATTAAGACATAAGAAAGATGTAATTAGGTTTTTTTTTAAATTTAATCATGTATTGTCATCCAATATAAAACTATGCTGAAAGTTTCTGCTTCCTAGCTAGTCAAAAAGCTGGTTAAATTTTACTTGCAAGATTTGCGTACAGAGAAAGCCACTAACACAACAGAGATTGTAACCTAAATAAAAAAAATTGTAAAAAAACATTACAAAAAGTATGTTAATATTTTTCAATTATAGTAATAATAATGTGAGATTTCAAATTAAACTCAAATCCGCAATTTTGCACAATTAAAAATATACTGCAAAATAAGTCATGTCATGTAAAAGTATTTCCGAACAATTCCAATATAATATATTTAATTTTGATTTCACCTGTTACGAGTGCTATAGTAGAAAATGCAAGTTCCATTTTTACATTTGTGAAAAACAATCACAGAAATGCAATTACAAAATATAGGTTATATCAGGGTTTCTTAACCGGTGGGTGCATTATCCCTTAAAGGGGGGTACTAGTTTAGGGGGTGAGCGAAACAAAAGTTTAAAAAATAAAATTTTCAAATTTTAAACAAATCTATATATATATACTAGCTGGGTTACCCGGCGTTGCCCGGGGAATTTAAAGGTTTTTTTTATCGTTTTTCTCTCTGGCTCCCGTTTCCTTAACCGCTCGTTTGCCCGGGCATCTTTGCATCTATTGAAACATTTATGCAGATACTTTTGATTTTTAATTAAAAGAAATACAACAAACACATACAGTCATTTTATTGCAAAGCTTTCTGATACACAATCTTTTTTGTTTTTCCATAAGGTGCATTAATAGTTATACTATTATACTTAAAATACATTAATAGTTATATTGATATACTCACTCACAATAAATTTTTCAATTTTCTTGTCTGTAAGCACAAAATAATATCTGTTAGACTAAAAGTAGCACAAAATAATATCTGTTAGAGGTTAGAGTGGTTAGATTGGTTAGAGTGGTTAGACTGGTAGAGCGATAATGATAGCCTGACACACAACGACCGAAACAATTTACAATTTAATATATACACAACAATAATTAACAATTAAATAATATAAAAATAGTAGCCCAAGTAAATAATATAAGAATAGTAGCCTAAGTTTTTAAATTACTTTGATTTCAAAAAACCGAGACGATAAACAGCGAATGTAAACAAAACATAGCTCTGATACAATAGCGAAAATATTTAAAAAAATTAATTTTCTAAAACATTAAAAAACATTTGAACGATATACAGTAATTAAAAAAATAATAATATAGTATATAGTATATTATATATTACATTTGATATATTGATATAAGTAAAATAATACTCACTTTTGATTTTGAGAAATCGCGACAACCAACAACGACGGTAACAGAAGTCGAAAGCAACCCTAAGCTCGTTAAGCCGCGATATAATTGCATAGATAAAATATTTCTAAAAATTAATTTTCTAAAATTGCATAGATAAAATATTTCTAAAAATTAATTTTCTAAAAACATTCAAAACAATTTTTTTAAATAAATGAGATTATTTGTTAGGTGGTAAATGTTTATTATGTAAAATTTCGTGCAAATCCCTTCATTGGTTTTGGCGTTAATTATGAACATACGTTGCCTTTTATATATATAGATATATATATATATATATATACATATATATATATATATATATATATATATATATATATATATATATATATATTATATATATATATATATATATATATATATATATATATATATATATATATATATATATATATATATATATATAAAAAAATGAAACAAATGAAACTAAATTTCACAATCAACTTGCCAACCGGCAGATTTCATTTGAACGACCTGATTTTTTGTTTTGTTTTTTGTGCCTTTCGCGGTACACGTTCTGACATGCTAGGTTAGTTCGTTTAACGGTCGGGGTCTTCGACGTAAACTACAGTAACTTTGCAAAGACAGGACGTTAAATTGTACCACGTCGGGCTTTCTCTCGTTCACAAAGGGTATCCAGACACTCTCACGTCGACACGTTCAATTGACGGCGAGCTTTCTCGTCGGATTCGGTGGAGGTGACGGACTCTTATCGACTGTGCATCGATCTCCCTGCCTTTCCTGAAAATAGTAAATCATTTTTTCAAACTATGCCAAAGTTACGGTGATAAAATGATATTTTCCTTAAATTTTTCTTTAAAAATTTAAACAAGAAAAAAGCTTTTGCATCGCTAGTTTCTTGCCTTTGGAGTGGCGTGCAACAACGTTCGACGATAGCACGCACGCGTAAACCGACGCGCTAACGCTCTCGAGACGATTAGATGCAACTTTTTGTATACGTTTATAATAATTATTAAACATTAAAACAAGTATTATAAAGAATAATGTATACGTTTGCTTAGATATATGAAAACAGAAAATGATTTTTTCAACTCTATCAAAGTTACGGTGATAAAATGATATTTTATTTAAATTGTTCTTAAAAAAATATAAACAGTAATATTCGGACAAGAAAAAAGCTTTTGCATCGCTAGTTTCTTGCCTTTGGAATGGCGTGCAACAACGTTCGACCAGAGGCGATAGCACGCACGCATAAACCGACGCGCTAACGCTCTCGAGACGATTAGAGGCAGCTTTGTGTTTTGTTCTCCCATCCCCTATATATTGCAAAGAGCTCACGGCGAGTTGTACACGCATAGCTCAAGGGAAAGTGATTCAACTGTAAGACTTTAATTATTTCACAGTGGCGGTGTGGCATTTTTTTTATTCTTCAATGATTATTGTTATTAAATTAATTAACGATAAATTACAATAATTATTAAACATTAAAACAATTATTATATAAAATAATGTATACGTTTATAATAATAACTATTAAACGTCAAAACAATTATTATAAAAAATAATGTATACGTTTGCTTAGATATATGAAAACAGAAAATGATTTTTACAACTCTATCAAAGTTAAAAAGTGATAAAATGATATTTTATTTAAATTGTTCTTTAAAAATGTAAAACAGTAATATTCGGACAAGAAAAAAGCTTTTGCATTGCTAGTTTCTTGCCTTTGGAATGGCGTGCAACAACGTTCGACCAGAGGCGATAGCACGCACGCATAAACCGACGCGCTAACGCTCTCGAGACGATTAGAGGCAGCTTTGTGTTTTGTTTTCCCATCTCCTATATATTGCAAAGACCTCACGGCGAGTTGTACACGCATAGCTCAAGGGAAAGTGATTCAACTGTAAGACTTTAAATATTTTACAGCGGCGGTATAACTCTTTCCTTCTATTACCTCTTTGTCGTATTTATTCTTCAATAATTGCTGTTAATAAATAAATTTATGACGTGAATGAAAAACTTTTTTTCCAAAACTTGATTAATTTCGCAAGAACAAATTTATTTTAATCTTTACATTTTCTTTAAATATATTGAAACAAGTAATTTGCAAGATTCTTTGTTTGTGCTTTGTTTGAGTGAAATCTCATCGCCGATCGGAATACCACGACAATCATTTTTAAAACACTTTACAAACAATAAATAAATAATTACATCTTTTCTGAATTGAAAATTTAAAATTCGTGCTAGTCCAGTTGTTATTTAAACACTTGTTAGTTTCTTGCGCCCGGTTGTTGACATCTATGTAAACTGTTAACAAACATCGAAGAACTTTTTCGCGCAAAGTTTCATTCTCATCCACCTCACCGTCTCGAATTCATTTGTATAAAAAATAATTTAACAGATAATTATTTCCTCCAAGCAAATTACATGTTTAAAATAGTAAACGCTATAGCAAATTCAGACTGGGATTAGTAATATTGATCGCCAGAGTTTCGTGGCCGGTTGTCGAACGTTTTTATAACAGTCGCTAGATGACAGGAAAACGACTCGACTTGCATAACACTCCTTTTGTGTTATTAACGATAAATTCAAATTGTACACTGATTCATTAAATTATTATTATTTAAAACTATGATAATTTAATAAAAGACAGTACGTTGTTTATTCAGAACAGAAATCATTCTTAATAAAATTCATCGTCGGAATAAATACTCATCGCTTATCTTTGTTTACTTTTAAACGCGCCGAGACAAATCAAAACAATTTAATAATGAAAATACGGCATCGCTCAATTAATTGACTATCGTCTAATAAAACAGACAAAATCATGAACGTTAAAAGTTTTTAATCAAAAATATAATTAAAAACCATCTTTTAACAACTGCATTTTAACGCTGGGAAATTTCCGTAATTATTGCGGCGTGAATGCTCCGAGCAAAGTCGATCGGTTATTACTAGCGATCGGTTGCGTGTAAATGAACAAAAATTGACAAAATAAATTAAAACTTTAATTTATTTTAACAAATACAACGCAAACAAACATTTTTGAGTATTATTATGAATAAAAAAATGTAAATATAAAATTTTTTTTTAATGTACTAAACAGTAAATAACTATCTATTGTACGCTAATTGCGAGCCAGTCCCAAGCCTGGAGAAAGGAGGAGGGAAAAGTAAAAAAGATCAAATTCTGATCCACGACAGGAAGTACTTAACTGCTTCCTACATACAGACATTAAAGTCTTAAAACACCTGGTGTAAAGGACTATAAACTATTATAAAAAAAAAAAAAACGCTATTGTACTTGCTTCGGCAGTACATCTACTAAAATTGGAACGATACAGAGAAGATTAGCATGGCCCCAGCGCAAGGATGACACGCAAATTCGTGAAGCGTTCCATATTTTTAATGCTCTCGAAACAGTATATTTCAGAAGAAACAAAAGTTGAAGTCGCCCCTGGGTGGATTCGATCCACCAACCTATCGGTTAACAGCCGAACGCGCCACAAAGGCGATTATCGTATTTATGGCCTCTAGTTATTTTGGCGAGTTTCGTTTCGAGTGCCTGTCTTCAAAAACACGGCAATAAAGATTAATGTAACACCGAGAGCTATCTAGGCAACCCAAAAAACCTCTGCTTCAAAGTGCTTTTTCATGAGATTGTGCATTCAAACTTACATGTTGACGCCACCTATCGTTGAAAATGCTTTTTGTAAAACACCACCGTTACGAATTCGACACTCAGTTACATATATAAGCTAATTAGAAATCAACGCTATTGTACTTGCTTCGGCAGTACATATACTAAAATTGGAACGATACAGAGAAGATTAGCATGGCCCCTGCGCAAGGATGACACGCAAATTCGTGAAGCGTTCCATATTTTTAATGCTCTCGAAACAGTATATTTCAAAAGCTACCATCTGAGGGATTATGACTGAACGCCTCTAAGTCAGAATCCCGTCCAGTCAAGACCGACAACATTACTAGCGCCTCCGTGTCGAGAGGCAACGATATCCGCCGGCTCGACCGATTTCGGCTCCGGCGGTTGTTAAGCCACGGCATGACGGCTCTTATCGGACGCCTAACAGCGCGTCCGTTTGCCGAAGCAATACCGATCAGTTACGACGTGGAGGTGCCGAATCATTCGTAGACGACCTAATTCTGAGTCGGGGTGTCGTACTCAGTAGAGCAGTATCTCTCTGCGATCTGTTGAAACTAAGCCTCTTGACTCGAAGATTTGTTCGCTTCAGACGAACATCTCTTTAAACGACAATTTTTTATTTTCATAAATTTTTCTAAGTGAAATTATTTTTTTGCCAACCGGCCAGCTACTTAGAAAAACTTATAACTATACATACATACTTTAACAATAAATGTAGATAGACTTTTCTTTATAAAAAAATGCTCGATTGCCAACCGGTCGGGGCTGTTGCCAACCGGCTAAGCAATAATTCACCCGGTTGGCAATTCGTGGTCGTTGCCGACCGGCTGGGCGGCAAAATGTTGCCAACCGGCTATTTTCGCTGCGGTTGCCAACCGGTTCTAATCGGTTTTTCGCGCGCCCTAAGGGCTAACGATGGGTATCATCTCCCCTACGGCCGAAGGCCGTTCAAATTTTTTGCCTTATGCGCCCAATTGTGCTATATTTTGAAGACAATTTTGGGTACACAAGCAAATTGACAAATGAAACTAAATTTCACAATCAACTTGCCAACCGGCAGATTTCATTTGAACGACCTGATTTTTTGTTTTGTTTTTTGTGCCTTTCGCGGTACACGTTCTGACATGCTAGGTTAGTTCGTTTAACGGTCGGGGTCTTCGACGTAAACTACAGTAACTTTGCAAAGACAGGACGTTAAATTGTACCACGTCGGGCTTTCTCTCGTTCACAAAGGGTATCCAGACACTCTCACGTCGACACGTTCAATTGACGGCGAGCTTTCTCGTCGGATTCGGTGGAGGTGACGGACTCTTATCGACTGTGCATCGATCTCCCTGCCTTTCCTGAAAATAGTAAATCATTTTTTCAAACTATGCCAAAGTTACGGTGATAAAATGATATTTTCCTTAAATTTTTCTTTAAAAATTTAAACAAGAAAAAAGCTTTTGCATCGCTAGTTTCTTGCCTTTGGAGTGGCGTGCAACAACGTTCGACGATAGCACGCACGCGTAAACCGACGCGCTAACGCTCTCGAGACGATTAGATGCAACTTTTTGTATACGTTTATAATAATTATTAAACATTAAAACAAGTATTATAAAGAATAATGTATACGTTTGCTTAGATATATGAAAACAGAAAATGATTTTTTCAACTCTATCAAAGTTACGGTGATAAAATGATATTTTATTTAAATTGTTCTTAAAAAAATATAAACAGTAATATTCGGACAAGAAAAAAGCTTTTGCATCGCTAGTTTCTTGCCTTTGGAATGGCGTGCAACAACGTTCGACCAGAGGCGATAGCACGCACGCATAAACCGACGCGCTAACGCTCTCGAGACGATTAGAGGCAGCTTTGTGTTTTGTTCTCCCATCCCCTATATATTGCAAAGAGCTCACGGCGAGTTGTACACGCATAGCTCAAGGGAAAGTGATTCAACTGTAAGACTTTAATTATTTCACAGTGGCGGTGTGGCATTTTTTTTATTCTTCAATGATTATTGTTATTAAATTAATTAACGATAAATTACAATAATTATTAAACATTAAAACAATTATTATATAAAATAATGTATACGTTTATAATAATAACTATTAAACGTCAAAACAATTATTATAAAAAATAATGTATACGTTTGCTTAGATATATGAAAACAGAAAATGATTTTTACAACTCTATCAAAGTTAAAAAGTGATAAAATGATATTTTATTTAAATTGTTCTTTAAAAATGTAAAACAGTAATATTCGGACAAGAAAAAAGCTTTTGCATTGCTAGTTTCTTGCCTTTGGAATGGCGTGCAACAACGTTCGACCAGAGGCGATAGCACGCACGCATAAACCGACGCGCTAACGCTCTCGAGACGATTAGAGGCAGCTTTGTGTTTTGTTTTCCCATCTCCTATATATTGCAAAGACCTCACGGCGAGTTGTACACGCATAGCTCAAGGGAAAGTGATTCAACTGTAAGACTTTAAATATTTTACAGCGGCGGTATAACTCTTTCCTTCTATTACCTCTTTGTCGTATTTATTCTTCAATAATTGCTGTTAATAAATAAATTTATGACGTGAATGAAAAACTTTTTTTCCAAAACTTGATTAATTTCGCAAGAACAAATTTATTTTAATCTTTACATTTTCTTTAAATATATTGAAACAAGTAATTTGCAAGATTCTTTGTTTGTGCTTTGTTTGAGTGAAATCTCATCGCCGATCGGAATACCACGACAATCATTTTTAAAACACTTTACAAACAAAAAATAAATAATTACATCTTTTCTGAATTGAAAATTTAAAATTCGTGCTAGTCCAGTTGTTATTTAAACACTTGTTAGTTTCTCGCGCCCGGTTGTTGACATCTATGTAAACTGTTAACAAACATCGAAGAACTTTTTCGCGCAAAGTTTCATTCTCATCCACCTCACCGTCTCGAATTCATTTGTATAAAAAATAATTTAACAGATAATTATTTCCTCCAAGCAAATTACATGTTTAAAATAGTAAACGCTATAGCAAATTCAGACTGGGATTAGTAATATTGATCGCCAGAGTTTCGTGGCCGGTTGTCGAACGTTTTTATAACAGTCGCTAGATGACAGGAAAACGACTCGACTTGCATAACACTCCTTTTGTGTTATTAACGATAAATTCAAATTGTACAAGCCACTGATTCATTAAATTATTATTATTTAAAACTATGATAATTTAATAAAAGACAGTACGTTGTTTATTCAGAACAGAAATCATTCTTAATAAAATTCATCGTCGGAATAAATACTCATCGCTTATCTTTGTTTACTTTTAAACGCGCCGAGACAAATCAAAACAATTTAATAATGAAAATACGGCATCGCTCAATTAATTGACTATCGTCTAATAAAACAGACAAAATCATGAACGTTAAAAGTTTTTAATCAAAAATATAATTAAAAACCATCTTTTAACAACTGCATTTTAACGCTGGGAAATTTCCGTAATTATTGCGGCGTGAATGCTCCGAGCAAAGTCGATCGGTTATTACTAGCGATCGGTTGCGTGTAAATGAACAAAAATTGACAAAATACATTACTAGCGCCTCCGTGTCGAGAGGCAACGATATCCGCCGGCTCGACCGATTTCGGCTCCGGCGGTTGTTAAGCCACGGCATGACGGCTCTTATCGGACGCCTAACAGCGCGTCCGTTTGCCGAAGCAATACCGATCAGTTACGACGTGGAGGTGCCGAATCATTCGTAGACGACCTAATTCTGAGTCGGGGTGTCGTACTCAGTAGAGCAGTATCTCTCTGCGATCTGTTGAAACTAAGCCTCTTGACTCGAAGATTTGTTCGCTTCAGACGAACATCTCTTTAAACGACAATTTTTTATTTTCATAAATTTTTCTAAGTGAAATTATTTTTTTGCCAACCGGCCAGCTACTTAGAAAAACTTATAACTATACATACATACTTTAACAATAAATGTAGATAGACTTTTCTTTATAAAAAAATGCTCGATTGCCAACCGGTCGGGGCTGTTGCCAACCGGCTAAGCAATAATTCACCCGGTTGGCAATTCGTGGTCGTTGCCGACCGGCTGGGCGGCAAAATGTTGCCAACCGGCTATTTTCGCTGCGGTTGCCAACCGGTTCTAATCGGTTTTTCGCGCGCCCTAAGGGCTAACGATGGGTATCATCTCCCCTACGGCCGAAGGCCGTTCAAATTTTTTGCCTTATGCGCCCAATTGTGCTATATTTTGAAGACAATTTTGGGTACACAAGCAAATTGACAAATGAAACTAAATTTCACAATCAACTTGCCAACCGGCAGATTTCATTTGAACGACCTGATTTTTTGTTTTGTTTTTTGTGCCTTTCGCGGTACACGTTCTGACATGCTAGGTTAGTTCGTTTAACGGTCGGGGTCTTCGACGTAAACTACAGTAACTTTGCAAAGACAGGACGTTAAATTGTACCACGTCGGGCTTTCTCTCGTTCACAAAGGGTATCCAGACACTCTCACGTCGACACGTTCAATTGACGGCGAGCTTTCTCGTCGGATTCGGTGGAGGTGACGGACTCTTATCGACTGTGCATCGATCTCCCTGCCTTTCCTGAAAATAGTAAATCATTTTTTCAAACTATGCCAAAGTTACGGTGATAAAATGATATTTTCCTTAAATTTTTCTTTAAAAATTTAAACAAGAAAAAAGCTTTTGCATCGCTAGTTTCTTGCCTTTGGAGTGGCG
Source organism: Erpobdella octoculata (assembly GCA_963978895.1). Lineage (NCBI taxonomy): Eukaryota > Metazoa > Annelida > Clitellata > Hirudinida > Erpobdellidae > Erpobdella > Erpobdella octoculata. Next base: position 7,539,861 of record OZ022244.1, on the reverse strand, counting down.
TGCAACAACGTTCGACGATAGCACGCACGCGTAAACCGACGCGCTAACGCTCTCGAGACGATTAGATGCAACTTTTTGTATACGTTTATAATAATTATTAAACATTAAAACAAGTATTATAAAGAATAATGTATACGTTTGCTTAGATATATGAAAACAGAAAATGATTTTTTCAACTCTATCAAAGTTACGGTGATAAAATGATATTTTATTTAAATTGTTCTTAAAAAAATATAAACAGTAATATTCGGACAAGAAAAAAGCTTTTGCATCGCTAGTTTCTTGCCTTTGGAATGGCGTGCAACAACGTTCGACCAGAGGCGATAGCACGCACGCATAAACCGACGCGCTAACGCTCTCGAGACGATTAGAGGCAGCTTTGTGTTTTGTTCTCCCATCCCCTATATATTGCAAAGAGCTCACGGCGAGTTGTACACGCATAGCTCAAGGGAAAGTGATTCAACTGTAAGACTTTAATTATTTCACAGTGGCGGTGTGGCATTTTTTTTATTCTTCAATGATTATTGTTATTAAATTAATTAACGATAAATTACAATAATTATTAAACATTAAAACAATTATTATATAAAATAATGTATACGTTTATAATAATAACTATTAAACGTCAAAACAATTATTATAAAAAATAATGTATACGTTTGCTTAGATATATGAAAACAGAAAATGATTTTTACAACTCTATCAAAGTTAAAAAGTGATAAAATGATATTTTATTTAAATTGTTCTTTAAAAATGTAAAACAGTAATATTCGGACAAGAAAAAAGCTTTTGCATTGCTAGTTTCTTGCCTTTGGAATGGCGTGCAACAACGTTCGACCAGAGGCGATAGCACGCACGCATAAACCGACGCGCTAACGCTCTCGAGACGATTAGAGGCAGCTTTGTGTTTTGTTTTCCCATCTCCTATATATTGCAAAGACCTCACGGCGAGTTGTACACGCATAGCTCAAGGGAAAGTGATTCAACTGTAAGACTTTAAATATTTTACAGCGGCGGTATAACTCTTTCCTTCTATTACCTCTTTGTCGTATTTATTCTTCAATAATTGCTGTTAATAAATAAATTTATGACGTGAATGAAAAACTTTTTTTCCAAAACTTGATTAATTTCGCAAGAACAAATTTATTTTAATCTTTACATTTTCTTTAAATATATTGAAACAAGTAATTTGCAAGATTCTTTGTTTGTGCTTTGTTTGAGTGAAATCTCATCGCCGATCGGAATACCACGACAATCATTTTTAAAACACTTTACAAACAAAAAATAAATAATTACATCTTTTCTGAATTGAAAATTTAAAATTCGTGCTAGTCCAGTTGTTATTTAAACACTTGTTAGTTTCTCGCGCCCGGTTGTTGACATCTATGTAAACTGTTAACAAACATCGAAGAACTTTTTCGCGCAAAGTTTCATTCTCATCCACCTCACCGTCTCGAATTCATTTGTATAAAAAATAATTTAACAGATAATTATTTCCTCCAAGCAAATTACATGTTTAAAATAGTAAACGCTATAGCAAATTCAGACTGGGATTAGTAATATTGATCGCCAGAGTTTCGTGGCCGGTTGTCGAACGTTTTTATAACAGTCGCTAGATGACAGGAAAACGACTCGACTTGCATAACACTCCTTTTGTGTTATTAACGATAAATTCAAATTGTACAAGCCACTGATTCATTAAATTATTATTATTTAAAACTATGATAATTTAATAAAAGACAGTACGTTGTTTATTCAGAACAGAAATCATTCTTAATAAAATTCATCGTCGGAATAAATACTCATCGCTTATCTTTGTTTACTTTTAAACGCGCCGAGACAAATCAAAACAATTTAATAATGAAAATACGGCATCGCTCAATTAATTGACTATCGTCTAATAAAACAGACAAAATCATGAACGTTAAAAGTTTTTAATCAAAAATATAATTAAAAACCATCTTTTAACAACTGCATTTTAACGCTGGGAAATTTCCGTAATTATTGCGGCGTGAATGCTCCGAGCAAAGTCGATCGGTTATTACTAGCGATCGGTTGCGTGTAAATGAACAAAAATTGACAAAATAAATTAAAACTTTAATTTATTTTAACAAATACAACGCAAACAAACATTTTTGAGTATTATTATGAATAAAAAAATGTAAATATAAAATTTTTTTTTAATGTACTAAACAGTAAATAACTATCTATTGTACGCTAATTGCGAGCCAGTCCCAAGCCTGGAGAAAGGAGGAGGGAAAAGTAAAAAAGATCAAATTCTGATCCACGACAGGAAGTACTTAACTGCTTCCTACATACAGACATTAAAGTCTTAAAACACCTGGTGTAAATGACTATAAACTATTATAAAAAAAAAAAAAACGCTATTGTACTTGCTTCGGCAGTACATCTACTAAAATTGGAACGATACAGAGAAGATTAGCATGGCCCCAGCGCAAGGATGACACGCAAATTCGTGAAGCGTTCCATATTTTTAATGCTCTCGAAACAGTATATTTCAGAAGAAACAAAAGTTGAAGTCGCCCCTGGGTGGATTCGATCCACCAACCTATCGGTTAACAGCCGAACGCGCCACAAAGGCGATTATCGTATTTATGGCCTCTAGTTATTTTGGCGAGTTTCGTTTCGAGTGCCTGTCTTCAAAAACACGGCAATAAAGATTAATGTAACACCGAGAGCTATCTAGGCAACCCAAAAAACCTCTGCTTCAAAGTGCTTTTTCATGAGATTGTGCATTCAAACTTACATGTTGACGCCACCTATCGTTGAAAATGCTTTTTGTAAAACACCACCGTTACGAATTCGACACTCAGTTACATATATAAGCTAATTAGAAATCAACGCTATTGTACTTGCTTCGGCAGTACATATACTAAAATTGGAACGATACAGAGAAGATTAGCATGGCCCCTGCGCAAGGATGACACGCAAATTCGTGAAGCGTTCCATATTTTTAATGCTCTCGAAACAGTATATTTCAAAAGCTACCATCTGAGGGATTATGACTGAACGCCTCTAAGTCAGAATCCCGTCCAGTCAAGACCGACAACATTACTAGCGCCTCCGTGTCGAGAGGCAACGATATCCGCCGGCTCGACCGATTTCGGCTCCGGCGGTTGTTAAGCCACGGCATGACGGCTCTTATCGGACGCCTAACAGCGCGTCCGTTTGCCGAAGCAATACCGATCAGTTACGACGTGGAGGTGCCGAATCATTCGTAGACGACCTAATTCTGAGTCGGGGTGTCGTACTCAGTAGAGCAGTATCTCTCTGCGATCTGTTGAAACTAAGCCTCTTGACTCGAAGATTTGTTCGCTTCAGACGAACATCTCTTTAAACGACAATTTTTTATTTTCATAAATTTTTCTAAGTGAAATTATTTTTTTGCCAACCGGCCAGCTACTTAGAAAAACTTATAACTATACATACATACTTTAACAATAAATGTAGATAGACTTTTCTTTATAAAAAAATGCTCGATTGCCAACCGGTCGGGGCTGTTGCCAACCGGCTAAGCAATAATTCACCCGGTTGGCAATTCGTGGTCGTTGCCGACCGGCTGGGCGGCAAAATGTTGCCAACCGGCTATTTTCGCTGCGGTTGCCAACCGGTTCTAATCGGTTTTTCGCGCGCCCTAAGGGCTAACGATGGGTATCATCTCCCCTACGGCCGAAGGCCGTTCAAATTTTTTGCCTTATGCGCCCAATTGTGCTATATTTTGAAGACAATTTTGGGTACACAAGCAAATTGACAAATGAAACTAAATTTCACAATCAACTTGCCAACCGGCAGATTTCATTTGAACGACCTGATTTTTTGTTTTGTTTTTTGTGCCTTTCGCGGTACACGTTCTGACATGCTAGGTTAGTTCGTTTAACGGTCGGGGTCTTCGACGTAAACTACAGTAACTTTGCAAAGACAGGACGTTAAATTGTACCACGTCGGGCTTTCTCTCGTTCACAAAGGGTATCCAGACACTCTCACGTCGACACGTTCAATTGACGGCGAGCTTTCTCGTCGGATTCGGTGGAGGTGACGGACTCTTATCGACTGTGCATCGATCTCCCTGCCTTTCCTGAAAATAGTAAATCATTTTTTCAAACTATGCCAAAGTTACGGTGATAAAATGATATTTTCCTTAAATTTTTCTTTAAAAATTTAAACAAGAAAAAAGCTTTTGCATCGCTAGTTTCTTGCCTTTGGAGTGGCGTGCAACAACGTTCGACGATAGCACGCACGCGTAAACCGACGCGCTAACGCTCTCGAGACGATTAGATGCAACTTTTTGTATACGTTTATAATAATTATTAAACATTAAAACAAGTATTATAAAGAATAATGTATACGTTTGCTTAGATATATGAAAACAGAAAATGATTTTTTCAACTCTATCAAAGTTACGGTGATAAAATGATATTTTATTTAAATTGTTCTTAAAAAAATATAAACAGTAATATTCGGACAAGAAAAAAGCTTTTGCATCGCTAGTTTCTTGCCTTTGGAATGGCGTGCAACAACGTTCGACCAGAGGCGATAGCACGCACGCATAAACCGACGCGCTAACGCTCTCGAGACGATTAGAGGCAGCTTTGTGTTTTGTTCTCCCATCCCCTATATATTGCAAAGAGCTCACGGCGAGTTGTACACGCATAGCTCAAGGGAAAGTGATTCAACTGTAAGACTTTAATTATTTCACAGTGGCGGTGTGGCATTTTTTTTATTCTTCAATGATTATTGTTATTAAATTAATTAACGATAAATTACAATAATTATTAAACATTAAAACAATTATTATATAAAATAATGTATACGTTTATAATAATAACTATTAAACGTCAAAACAATTATTATAAAAAATAATGTATACGTTTGCTTAGATATATGAAAACAGAAAATGATTTTTACAACTCTATCAAAGTTAAAAAGTGATAAAATGATATTTTATTTAAATTGTTCTTTAAAAATGTAAAACAGTAATATTCGGACAAGAAAAAAGCTTTTGCATTGCTAGTTTCTTGCCTTTGGAATGGCGTGCAACAACGTTCGACCAGAGGCGATAGCACGCACGCATAAACCGACGCGCTAACGCTCTCGAGACGATTAGAGGCAGCTTTGTGTTTTGTTTTCCCATCTCCTATATATTGCAAAGACCTCACGGCGAGTTGTACACGCATAGCTCAAGGGAAAGTGATTCAACTGTAAGACTTTAAATATTTTACAGCGGCGGTATAACTCTTTCCTTCTATTACCTCTTTGTCGTATTTATTCTTCAATAATTGCTGTTAATAAATAAATTTATGACGTGAATGAAAAACTTTTTTTCCAAAACTTGATTAATTTCGCAAGAACAAATTTATTTTAATCTTTACATTTTCTTTAAATATATTGAAACAAGTAATTTGCAAGATTCTTTGTTTGTGCTTTGTTTGAGTGAAATCTCATCGCCGATCGGAATACCACGACAATCATTTTTAAAACACTTTACAAACAAAAAATAAATAATTACATCTTTTCTGAATTGAAAATTTAAAATTCGTGCTAGTCCAGTTGTTATTTAAACACTTGTTAGTTTCTCGCGCCCGGTTGTTGACATCTATGTAAACTGTTAACAAACATCGAAGAACTTTTTCGCGCAAAGTTTCATTCTCATCCACCTCACCGTCTCGAATTCATTTGTATAAAAAATAATTTAACAGATAATTATTTCCTCCAAGCAAATTACATGTTTAAAATAGTAAACGCTATAGCAAATTCAGACTGGGATTAGTAATATTGATCGCCAGAGTTTCGTGGCCGGTTGTCGAACGTTTTTATAACAGTCGCTAGATGACAGGAAAACGACTCGACTTGCATAACACTCCTTTTGTGTTATTAACGATAAATTCAAATTGTACAAGCCACTGATTCATTAAATTATTATTATTTAAAACTATGATAATTTAATAAAAGACAGTACGTTGTTTATTCAGAACAGAAATCATTCTTAATAAAATTCATCGTCGGAATAAATACTCATCGCTTATCTTTGTTTACTTTTAAACGCGCCGAGACAAATCAAAACAATTTAATAATGAAAATACGGCATCGCTCAATTAATTGACTATCGTCTAATAAAACAGACAAAAAATTGGAACGATAAAGAGAAGATTAGCATGGCCCCTGCGCAAGGATGACACGCAAATTCGTGAAGCGTTCCATATTTTTAATGCTCTCGAAACAGTATATTTCAAAAGCTACCATCTGAGGGATTATGACTGAACGCCTCTAAGTCAGAATCCCGTCCAGTCAAGACCGACAACATTACTAGCGCCTCCGTGTCGAGAGGCAACGATATCCGCCGGCTCGACCGATTTCGGCTCCGGCGGTTGTTAAGCCACGGCATGACGGCTCTTATCGGACGCCTAACAGCGCGTCCGTTTGCCGAAGCAATACCGATCAGTTACGACGTGGAGGTGCCGAATCATTCGTAGACGACCTAATTCTGAGTCGGGGTGTCGTACTCAGTAGAGCAGTATCTCTCTGCGATCTGTTGAAACTAAGCCTCTTGACTCGAAGATTTGTTCGCTTCAGACGAACATCTCTTTAAACGACAATTTTTTATTTTCATAAATTTTTCTAAGTGAAATTATTTTTTTGCCAACCGGCCAGCTACTTAGAAAAACTTATAACTATACATACATACTTTAACAATAAATGTAGATAGACTTTTCTTTATAAAAAAATGCTCGATTGCCAACCGGTCGGGGCTGTTGCCAACCGGCTAAGCAATAATTCACCCGGTTGGCAATTCGTGGTCGTTGCCGACCGGCTGGGCGGCAAAATGTTGCCAACCGGCTATTTTCGCTGCGGTTGCCAACCGGTTCTAATCGGTTTTTCGCGCGCCCTAAGGGCTAACGATGGGTATCATCTCCCCTACGGCCGAAGGCCGTTCAAATTTTTTGCCTTATGCGCCCAATTGTGCTATATTTTGAAGACAATTTTGGGTACACAAGCAAATTGACAAATGAAACTAAATTTCACAATCAACTTGCCAACCGGCAGATTTCATTTGAACGACCTGATTTTTTGTTTTGTTTTTTGTGCCTTTCGCGGTACACGTTCTGACATGCTAGGTTAGTTCGTTTAACGGTCGGGGTCTTCGACGTAAACTACAGTAACTTTGCAAAGACAGGACGTTAAATTGTACCACGTCGGGCTTTCTCTCGTTCACAAAGGGTATCCAGACACTCTCACGTCGACACGTTCAATTGACGGCGAGCTTTCTCGTCGGATTCGGTGGAGGTGACGGACTCTTATCGACTGTGCATCGATCTCCCTGCCTTTCCTGAAAATAGTAAATCATTTTTTCAAACTATGCCAAAGTTACGGTGATAAAATGATATTTTCCTTAAATTTTTCTTTAAAAATTTAAACAAGAAAAAAGCTTTTGCATCGCTAGTTTCTTGCCTTTGGAGTGGCGTGCAACAACGTTCGACGATAGCACGCACGCGTAAACCGACGCGCTAACGCTCTCGAGACGATTAGATGCAACTTTTTGTATACGTTTATAATAATTATTAAACATTAAAACAAGTATTATAAAGAATAATGTATACGTTTGCTTAGATATATGAAAACAGAAAATGATTTTTTCAACTCTATCAAAGTTACGGTGATAAAATGATATTTTATTTAAATTGTTCTTAAAAAAATATAAACAGTAATATTCGGACAAGAAAAAAGCTTTTGCATCGCTAGTTTCTTGCCTTTGGAATGGCGTGCAACAACGTTCGACCAGAGGCGATAGCACGCACGCATAAACCGACGCGCTAACGCTCTCGAGACGATTAGAGGCAGCTTTGTGTTTTGTTCTCCCATCCCCTATATATTGCAAAGAGCTCACGGCGAGTTGTACACGCATAGCTCAAGGGAAAGTGATTCAACTGTAAGACTTTAATTATTTCACAGTGGCGGTGTGGCATTTTTTTTATTCTTCAATGATTATTGTTATTAAATTAATTAACGATAAATTACAATAATTATTAAACATTAAAACAATTATTATATAAAATAATGTATACGTTTATAATAATAACTATTAAACGTCAAAACAATTATTATAAAAAATAATGTATACGTTTGCTTAGATATATGAAAACAGAAAATGATTTTTACAACTCTATCAAGGTTAAAAAGTGATAAAATGATATTTTATTTAAATTGTTCTTTAAAAATGTAAAACAGTAATATTCGGACAAGAAAAAAGCTTTTGCATTGCTAGTTTCTTGCCTTTGGAATGGCGTGCAACAACGTTCGACCAGAGGCGATAGCACGCACGCATAAACCGACGCGCTAACGCTCTCGAGACGATTAGAGGCAGCTTTGTGTTTTGTTTTCCCATCTCCTATATATTGCAAAGACCTCACGGCGAGTTGTACACGCATAGCTCAAGGGAAAGTGATTCAACTGTAAGACTTTAAATATTTTACAGCGGCGGTATAACTCTTTCCTTCTATTACCTCTTTGTCGTATTTATTCTTCAATAATTGCTGTTAATAAATAAATTTATGACGTGAATGAAAAACTTTTTTTCCAAAACTTGATTAATTTCGCAAGAACAAATTTATTTTAATCTTTACATTTTCTTTAAATATATTGAAACAAGTAATTTGCAAGATTCTTTGTTTGTGCTTTGTTTGAGTGAAATCTCATCGCCGATCGGAATACCACGACAATCATTTTTAAAACACTTTACAAACAAAAAATAAATAATTACATCTTTTCTGAATTGAAAATTTAAAATTCGTGCTAGTCCAGTTGTTATTTAAACACTTGTTAGTTTCTCGCGCCCGGTTGTTGACATCTATGTAAACTGTTAACAAACATCGAAGAACTTTTTCGCGCAAAGTTTCATTCTCATCCACCTCACCGTCTCGAATTCATTTGTATAAAAAATAATTTAACAGATAATTATTTCCTCCAAGCAAATTACATGTTTAAAATAGTAAACGCTATAGCAAATTCAGACTGGGATTAGTAATATTGATCGCCAGAGTTTCGTGGCCGGTTGTCGAACGTTTTTATAACAGTCGCTAGATGACAGGAAAACGACTCGACTTGCATAACACTCCTTTTGTGTTATTAACGATAAATTCAAATTGTACAAGCCACTGATTCATTAAATTATTATTATTTAAAACTATGATAATTTAATAAAAGACAGTACGTTGTTTATTCAGAACAGAAATCATTCTTAATAAAATTCATCGTCGGAATAAATACTCATCGCTTATCTTTGTTTACTTTTAAACGCGCCGAGACAAATCAAAACAATTTAATAATGAAAATACGGCATCGCTCAATTAATTGACTATCGTCTAATAAAACAGACAAAATCATGAACGTTAAAAGTTTTTAATCAAAAATATAATTAAAAACCATCTTTTAACAACTGCATTTTAACGCTGGGAAATTTCCGTAATTATTGCGGCGTGAATGCTCCGAGCAAAGTCGATCGGTTATTACTAGCGATCGGTTGCGTGTAAATGAACAAAAATTGACAAAATAAATTAAAACTTTAATTTATTTTAACAAATACAACGCAAACAAACATTTTTGAGTATTATTATGAATAAAAAAATGTAAATATAAAATTTTTTTTAATGTACTAAACAGTAAATAACTATCTATTGTACGCTAATTGCGAGCCAGTCCCAAGCCTGGAGAAAGGAGGAGGGAAAAGTAAAAAAGATCAAATTCTGATCCACGACAGGAAGTACTTAACTGCTTCCTACATACAGACATTAAAGTCTTAAAACACCTGGTGTAAATGACTATAAACTATTATAAAAAAAAAAAAAACGCTATTGTACTTGCTTCGGCAGTACATCTACTAAAATTGGAACGATACAGAGAAGATTAGCATGGCCCCAGCGCAAGGATGACACGCAAATTCGTGAAGCGTTCCATATTTTTAATGCTCTCGAAACAGTATATTTCAGAAGAAACAAAAGTTGAAGTCGCCCCTGGGTGGATTCGATCCACCAACCTATCGGTTAACAGCCGAACGCGCCACAAAGGCGATTATCGTATTTATGGCCTCTAGTTATTTTGGCGAGTTTCGTTTCGAGTGCCTGTCTTCAAAAACACGGCAATAAAGATTAATGTAACACCGAGAGCTATCTAGGCAACCCAAAAAACCTCTGCTTCAAAGTGCTTTTTCATGAGATTGTGCATTCAAACTTACATGTTGACGCCACCTATCGTTGAAAATGCTTTTTGTAAAACACCACCGTTACGAATTCGACACTCAGTTACATATATAAGCTAATTAGAAATCAACGCTATTGTACTTGCTTCGGCAGTACATATACTAAAATTGGAACGATACAGAGAAGATTAGCATGGCCCCTGCGCAAGGATGACACGCAAATTCGTGAAGCGTTCCATATTTTTAATGCTCTCGAAACAGTATATTTCAAAAGCTACCATCTGAGGGATTATGACTGAACGCCTCTAAGTCAGAATCCCGTCCAGTCAAGACCGACAACATTACTAGCGCCTCCGTGTCGAGAGGCAACGATATCCGCCGGCTCGACCGATTTCGGCTCCGGCGGTTGTTAAGCCACGGCATGACGGCTCTTATCGGACGCCTAACAGCGCGTCCGTTTGCCGAAGCAATACCGATCAGTTACGACGTGGAGGTGCCGAATCATTCGTAGACGACCTAATTCTGAGTCGGGGTGTCGTACTCAGTAGAGCAGTATCTCTCTGCGATCTGTTGAAACTAAGCCTCTTGACTCGAAGATTTGTTCGCTTCAGACGAACATCTCTTTAAACGACAATTTTTTATTTTCATAAATTTTTCTAAGTGAAATTATTTTTTTGCCAACCGGCCAGCTACTTAGAAAAACTTATAACTATACATACATACTTTAACAATAAATGTAGATAGACTTTTCTTTATAAAAAAATGCTCGATTGCCAACCGGTCGGGGCTGTTGCCAACCGGCTAAGCAATAATTCACCCGGTTGGCAATTCGTGGTCGTTGCCGACCGGCTGGGCGGCAAAATGTTGCCAACCGGCTATTTTCGCTGCGGTTGCCAACCGGTTCTAATCGGTTTTTCGCGCGCCCTAAGGGCTAACGATGGGTATCATCTCCCCTACGGCCGAAGGCCGTTCAAATTTTTTGCCTTATGCGCCCAATTGTGCTATATTTTGAAGACAATTTTGGGTACACAAGCAAATTGACAAATGAAACTAAATTTCACAATCAACTTGCCAACCGGCAGATTTCATTTGAACGACCTGATTTTTTGTTTTGTTTTTTGTGCCTTTCGCGGTACACGTTCTGACATGCTAGGTTAGTTCGTTTAACGGTCGGGGTCTTCGACGTAAACTACAGTAACTTTGCAAAGACAGGACGTTAAATTGTACCACGTCGGGCTTTCTCTCGTTCACAAAGGGTATCCAGACACTCTCACGTCGACACGTTCAATTGACGGCGAGCTTTCTCGTCGGATTCGGTGGAGGTGACGGACTCTTATCGACTGTGCATCGATCTCCCTGCCTTTCCTGAAAATAGTAAATCATTTTTTCAAACTATGCCAAAGTTACGGTGATAAAATGATATTTTCCTTAAATTTTTCTTTAAAAATTTAAACAAGAAAAAAGCTTTTGCATCGCTAGTTTCTTGCCTTTGGAGTGGCGTGCAACAACGTTCGACGATAGCACGCACGCGTAAACCGACGCGCTAACGCTCTCGAGACGATTAGATGCAACTTTTTGTATACGTTTATAATAATTATTAAACATTAAAACAAGTATTATAAAGAATAATGTATACGTTTGCTTAGATATATGAAAACAGAAAATGATTTTTTCAACTCTATCAAAGTTACGGTGATAAAATGATATTTTATTTAAATTGTTCTTAAAAAAATATAAACAGTAATATTCGGACAAGAAAAAAGCTTTTGCATCGCTAGTTTCTTGCCTTTGGAATGGCGTGCAACAACGTTCGACCAGAGGCGATAGCACGCACGCATAAACCGACGCGCTAACGCTCTCGAGACGATTAGAGGCAGCTTTGTGTTTTGTTCTCCCATCCCCTATATATTGCAAAGAGCTCACGGCGAGTTGTACACGCATAGCTCAAGGGAAAGTGATTCAACTGTAAGACTTTAATTATTTCACAGTGGCGGTGTGGCATTTTTTTTATTCTTCAATGATTATTGTTATTAAATTAATTAACGATAAATTACAATAATTATTAAACATTAAAACAATTATTATATAAAATAATGTATACGTTTATAATAATAACTATTAAACGTCAAAACAATTATTATAAAAAATAATGTATACGTTTGCTTAGATATATGAAAACAGAAAATGATTTTTACAACTCTATCAAAGTTAAAAAGTGATAAAATGATATTTTATTTAAATTGTTCTTTAAAAATGTAAAACAGTAATATTCGGACAAGAAAAAAGCTTTTGCATTGCTAGTTTCTTGCCTTTGGAATGGCGTGCAACAACGTTCGACCAGAGGCGATAGCACGCACGCATAAACCGACGCGCTAACGCTCTCGAGACGATTAGAGGCAGCTTTGTGTTTTGTTTTCCCATCTCCTATATATTGCAAAGACCTCACGGCGAGTTGTACACGCATAGCTCAAGGGAAAGTGATTCAACTGTAAGACTTTAGATATTTTACAGCGGCGGTATAACTCTTTCCTTCTATTACCTCTTTGTCGTATTTATTCTTCAATAATTGCTGTTAATAAATAAATTTATGACGTGAATGAAAAACTTTTTTTTCCAAAACTTGATTAATTTCGCAAGAACAAATTTATTTTAATCTTTACATTTTCTTTAAATATATTGAAACAAGTAATTTGCAAGATTCTTTGTTTGTGCTTTGTTTGAGTGAAATCTCATCGCCGATCGGAATACCACGACAATCATTTTTAAAACACTTTACAAACAAAAAATAAATAATTACATCTTTTCTGAATTGAAAATTTAAAATTCGTGCTAGTCCAGTTGTTATTTAAACACTTGTTAGTTTCTCGCGCCCGGTTGTTGACATCTATGTAAACTGTTAACAAACATCGAAGAACTTTTTCGCGCAAAGTTTCATTCTCATCCACCTCACCGTCTCGAATTCATTTGTATAAAAAATAATTTAACAGATAATTATTTCCTCCAAGCAAATTACATGTTTAAAATAGTAAACGCTATAGCAAATTCAGACTGGGATTAGTAATATTGATCGCCAGAGTTTCGTGGCCGGTTGTCGAACGTTTTTATAACAGTCGCTAGATGACAGGAAAACGACTCGACTTGCATAACACTCCTTTTGTGTTATTAACGATAAATTCAAATTGTACAAGCCACTGATTCATTAAATTATTATTATTTAAAACTATGATAATTTAATAAAAGACAGTACGTTGTTTATTCAGAACAGAAATCATTCTTAATAAAATTCATCGTCGGAATAAATACTCATCGCTTATCTTTGTTTACTTTTAAACGCGCCGAGACAAATCAAAACAATTTAATAATGAAAATACGGCATCGCTCAATTAATTGACTATCGTCTAATAAAACAGACAAAATCATGAACGTTAAAAGTTTTTAATCAAAAATATAATTAAAAACCATCTTTTAACAACTGCATTTTAACGCTGGGAAATTTCCGTAATTATTGCGGCGTGAATGCTCCGAGCAAAGTCGATCGGTTATTACTAGCGATCGGTTGCGTGTAAATGAACAAAAATTGACAAAATAAATTAAAACTTTAATTTATTTTAACAAATACAACGCAAACAAACATTTTTGAGTATTATTATGAATAAAAAAATGTAAATATAAAATTTTTTTTTAATGTACTAAACAGTAAATAACTATCTATTGTACGCTAATTGCGAGCCAGTCCCAAGCCTGGAGAAAGGAGGAGGGAAAAGTAAAAAAGATCAAATTCTGATCCACGACAGGAAGTACTTAACTGCTTCCTACATACAGACATTAAAGTCTTAAAACACCTGGTGTAAATGACTATAAACTATTATAAAAAAAAAAAAACGCTATTGTACTTGCTTCGGCAGTACATCTACTAAAATTGGAACGATACAGAGAAGATTAGCATGGCCCCAGCGCAAGGATGACACGCAAATTCGTGAAGCGTTCCATATTTTTAATGCTCTCGAAACAGTATATTTCAGAAGAAACAAAAGTTGAAGTCGCCCCTGGGTGGATTCGATCCACCAACCTATCGGTTAACAGCCGAACGCGCCACAAAGGCGATTATCGTATTTATGGCCTCTAGTTATTTTGGCGAGTTTCGTTTCGAGTGCCTGTCTTCAAAAACACGGCAATAAAGATTAATGTAACACCGAGAGCTATCTAGGCAACCCAAAAAACCTCTGCTTCAAAGTGCTTTTTCATGAGATTGTGCATTCAAACTTACATGTTGACGCCACCTATCGTTGAAAATGCTTTTTGTAAAACACCACCGTTACGAATTCGACACTCAGTTACATATATAAGCTAATTAGAAATCAACGCTATTGTACTTGCTTCGGCAGTACATATACTAAAATTGGAACGATAAAGAGAAGATTAGCATGGCCCCTGCGCAAGGATGACACGCAAATTCGTGAAGCGTTCCATATTTTTAATGCTCTCGAAACAGTATATTTCAAAAGCTACCATCTGAGGGATTATGACTGAACGCCTCTAAGTCAGAATCCCGTCCAGTCAAGACCGACAACATTACTAGCGCCTCCGTGTCGAGAGGCAACGATATCCGCCGGCTCGACCGATTTCGGCTCCGGCGGTTGTTAAGCCACGGCATGACGGCTCTTATCGGACGCCTAACAGCGCGTCCGTTTGCCGAAGCAATACCGATCAGTTACGACGTGGAGGTGCCGAATCATTCGTAGACGACCTAATTCTGAGTCGGGGTGTCGTACTCAGTAGAGCAGTATCTCTCTGCGATCTGTTGAAACTAAGCCTCTTGACTCGAAGATTTGTTCGCTTCAGACGAACATCTCTTTAAACGACAATTTTTTATTTTCATAAATTTTTCTAAGTGAAATTATTTTTTTGCCAACCGGCCAGCTACTTAGAAAAACTTATAACTATACATACATACTTTAACAATAAATGTAGATAGACTTTTCTTTATAAAAAAATGCTCGATTGCCAACCGGTCGGGGCTGTTGCCAACCGGCTAAGCAATAATTCACCCGGTTGGCAATTCGTGGTCGTTGCCGACCGGCTGGGCGGCAAAATGTTGCCAACCGGCTATTTTCGCTGCGGTTGCCAACCGGTTCTAATCGGTTTTTCGCGCGCCCTAAGGGCTAACGATGGGTATCATCTCCCCTACGGCCGAAGGCCGTTCAAATTTTTTGCCTTATGCGCCCAATTGTGCTATATTTTGAAGACAATTTTGGGTACACAAGCAAATTGACAAATGAAACTAAATTTCACAATCAACTTGCCAACCGGCAGATTTCATTTGAACGACCTGATTTTTTGTTTTGTTTTTTGTGCCTTTCGCGGTACACGTTCTGACATGCTAGGTTAGTTCGTTTAACGGTCGGGGTCTTCGACGTAAACTACAGTAACTTTGCAAAGACAGGACGTTAAATTGTACCACGTCGGGCTTTCTCTCGTTCACAAAGGGTATCCAGACACTCTCACGTCGACACGTTCAATTGACGGCGAGCTTTCTCGTCGGATTCGGTGGAGGTGACGGACTCTTATCGACTGTGCATCGATCTCCCTGCCTTTCCTGAAAATAGTAAATCATTTTTTCAAACTATGCCAAAGTTACGGTGATAAAATGATATTTTCCTTAAATTTTTCTTTAAAAATTTAAACAAGAAAAAAGCTTTTGCATCGCTAGTTTCTTGCCTTTGGAGTGGCGTGCAACAACGTTCGACGATAGCACGCACGCGTAAACCGACGCGCTAACGCTCTCGAGACGATTAGATGCAACTTTTTGTATACGTTTATAATAATTATTAAACATTAAAACAAGTATTATAAAGAATAATGTATACGTTTGCTTAGATATATGAAAACAGAAAATGATTTTTTCAACTCTATCAAAGTTACGGTGATAAAATGATATTTTATTTAAATTGTTCTTAAAAAAATATAAACAGTAATATTCGGACAAGAAAAAAGCTTTTGCATCGCTAGTTTCTTGCCTTTGGAATGGCGTGCAACAACGTTCGACCAGAGGCGATAGCACGCACGCATAAACCGACGCGCTAACGCTCTCGAGACGATTAGAGGCAGCTTTGTGTTTTGTTCTCCCATCCCCTATATATTGCAAAGAGCTCACGGCGAGTTGTACACGCATAGCTCAAGGGAAAGTGATTCAACTGTAAGACTTTAATTATTTCACAGTGGCGGTGTGGCATTTTTTTTATTCTTCAATGATTATTGTTATTAAATTAATTAACGATAAATTACAATAATTATTAAACATTAAAACAATTATTATATAAAATAATGTATACGTTTATAATAATAACTATTAAACGTCAAAACAATTATTATAAAAAATAATGTATACGTTTGCTTAGATATATGAAAACAGAAAATGATTTTTACAACTCTATCAAAGTTAAAAAGTGATAAAATGATATTTTATTTAAATTGTTCTTTAAAAATGTAAAACAGTAATATTCGGACAAGAAAAAAGCTTTTGCATTGCTAGTTTCTTGCCTTTGGAATGGCGTGCAACAACGTTCGACCAGAGGCGATAGCACGCACGCATAAACCGACGCGCTAACGCTCTCGAGACGATTAGAGGCAGCTTTGTGTTTTGTTTTCCCATCTCCTATATATTGCAAAGACCTCACGGCGAGTTGTACACGCATAGCTCAAGGGAAAGTGATTCAACTGTAAGACTTTAAATATTTTACAGCGGCGGTATAACTCTTTCCTTCTATTACCTCTTTGTCGTATTTATTCTTCAATAATTGCTGTTAATAAATAAATTTATGACGTGAATGAAAAACTTTTTTTCCAAAACTTGATTAATTTCGCAAGAACAAATTTATTTTAATCTTTACATTTTCTTTAAATATATTGAAACAAGTAATTTGCAAGATTCTTTGTTTGTGCTTTGTTTGAGTGAAATCTCATCGCCGATCGGAATACCACGACAATCATTTTTAAAACACTTTACAAACAAAAAATAAATAATTACATCTTTTCTGAATTGAAAATTTAAAATTCGTGCTAGTCCAGTTGTTATTTAAACACTTGTTAGTTTCTCGCGCCCGGTTGTTGACATCTATGTAAACTGTTAACAAACATCGAAGAACTTTTTCGCGCAAAGTTTCATTCTCATCCACCTCACCGTCTCGAATTCATTTGTATAAAAAATAATTTAACAGATAATTATTTCCTCCAAGCAAATTACATGTTTAAAATAGTAAACGCTATAGCAAATTCAGACTGGGATTAGTAATATTGATCGCCAGAGTTTCGTGGCCGGTTGTCGAACGTTTTTATAACAGTCGCTAGATGACAGGAAAACGACTCGACTTGCATAACACTCCTTTTGTGTTATTAACGATAAATTCAAATTGTACAAGCCACTGATTCATTAAATTATTATTATTTAAAACTATGATAATTTAATAAAAGACAGTACGTTGTTTATTCAGAACAGAAATCATTCTTAATAAAATTCATCGTCGGAATAAATACTCATCGCTTATCTTTGTTTACTTTTAAACGCGCCGAGACAAATCAAAACAATTTAATAATGAAAATACGGCATCGCTCAATTAATTGACTATCGTCTAATAAAACAGACAAAATCATGAACGTTAAAAGTTTTTAATCAAAAATATAATTAAAAACCATCTTTTAACAACTGCATTTTAACGCTGGGAAATTTCCGTAATTATTGCGGCGTGAATGCTCCGAGCAAAGTCGATCGGTTATTACTAGCGATCGGTTGCGTGTAAATGAACAAAAATTGACAAAATAAATTAAAACTTTAATTTATTTTAACAAATACAACGCAAACAAACATTTTTGAGTATTATTATGAATAAAAAAATGTAAATATAAAATTTTTTTTTAATGTACTAAACAGTAAATAACTATCTATTGTACGCTAATTGCGAGCCAGTCCCAAGCCTGGAGAAAGGAGGAGGGAAAAGTAAAAAAGATCAAATTCTGATCCACGACAGGAAGTACTTAACTGCTTCCTACATACAGACATTAAAGTCTTAAAACACCTGGTGTAAATGACTATAAACTATTATAAAAAAAAAAAAAACGCTATTGTACTTGCTTCGGCAGTACATCTACTAAAATTGGAACGATACAGAGAAGATTAGCATGGCCCCAGCGCAAGGATGACACGCAAATTCGTGAAGCGTTCCATATTTTTAATGCTCTCGAAACAGTATATTTCAGAAGAAACAAAAGTTGAAGTCGCCCCTGGGTGGATTCGATCCACCAACCTATCGGTTAACAGCCGAACGCGCCACAAAGGCGATTATCGTATTTATGGCCTCTAGTTATTTTGGCGAGTTTCGTTTCGAGTGCCTGTCTTCAAAAACACGGCAATAAAGATTAATGTAACACCGAGAGCTATCTAGGCAACCCAAAAAACCTCTGCTTCAAAGTGCTTTTTCATGAGATTGTGCATTCAAACTTACATGTTGACGCCACCTATCGTTGAAAATGCTTTTTGTAAAACACCACCGTTACGAATTCGACACTCAGTTACATATATAAGCTAATTAGAAATCAACGCTATTGTACTTGCTTCGGCAGTACATATACTAAAATTGGAACGATACAGAGAAGATTAGCATGGCCCCTGCGCAAGGATGACACGCAAATTCGTGAAGCGTTCCATATTTTTAATGCTCTCGAAACAGTATATTTCAAAAGCTACCATCTGAGGGATTATGACTGAACGCCTCTAAGTCAGAATCCCGTCCAGTCAAGACCGACAACATTACTAGCGCCTCCGTGTCGAGAGGCAACGATATCCGCCGGCTCGACCGATTTCGGCTCCGGCGGTTGTTAAGCCACGGCATGACGGCTCTTATCGGACGCCTAACAGCGCGTCCGTTTGCCGAAGCAATACCGATCAGTTACGACGTGGAGGTGCCGAATCATTCGTAGACGACCTAATTCTGAGTCGGGGTGTCGTACTCAGTAGAGCAGTATCTCTCTGCGATCTGTTGAAACTAAGCCTCTTGACTCGAAGATTTGTTCGCTTCAGACGAACATCTCTTTAAACGACAATTTTTTATTTTCATAAATTTTTCTAAGTGAAATTATTTTTTTGCCAACCGGCCAGCTACTTAGAAAAACTTATAACTATACATACATACTTTAACAATAAATGTAGATAGACTTTTCTTTATAAAAAAATGCTCGATTGCCAACCGGTCGGGGCTGTTGCCAACCGGCTAAGCAATAATTCACCCGGTTGGCAATTCGTGGTCGTTGCCGACCGGCTGGGCGGCAAAATGTTGCCAACCGGCTATTTTCGCTGCGGTTGCCAACCGGTTCTAATCGGTTTTTCGCGCGCCCTAAGGGCTAACGATGGGTATCATCTCCCCTACGGCCGAAGGCCGTTCAAATTTTTTGCCTTATGCGCCCAATTGTGCTATATTTTGAAGACAATTTTGGGTACACAAGCAAATTGACAAATGAAACTAAATTTCACAATCAACTTGCCAACCGGCAGATTTCATTTGAACGACCTGATTTTTTGTTTTGTTTTTTGTGCCTTTCGCGGTACACGTTCTGACATGCTAGGTTAGTTCGTTTAACGGTCGGGGTCTTCGACGTAAACTACAGTAACTTTGCAAAGACAGGACGTTAAATTGTACCACGTCGGGCTTTCTCTCGTTCACAAAGGGTATCCAGACACTCTCACGTCGACACGTTCAATTGACGGCGAGCTTTCTCGTCGGATTCGGTGGAGGTGACGGACTCTTATCGACTGTGCATCGATCTCCCTGCCTTTCCTGAAAATAGTAAATCATTTTTTCAAACTATGCCAAAGTTACGGTGATAAAATGATATTTTCCTTAAATTTTTCTTTAAAAATTTAAACAAGAAAAAAGCTTTTGCATCGCTAGTTTCTTGCCTTTGGAGTGGCGTGCAACAACGTTCGACGATAGCACGCACGCGTAAACCGACGCGCTAACGCTCTCGAGACGATTAGATGCAACTTTTTGTATACGTTTATAATAATTATTAAACATTAAAACAAGTATTATAAAGAATAATGTATACGTTTGCTTAGATATATGAAAACAGAAAATGATTTTTTCAACTCTATCAAAGTTACGGTGATAAAATGATATTTTATTTAAATTGTTCTTAAAAAAATATAAACAGTAATATTCGGACAAGAAAAAAGCTTTTGCATCGCTAGTTTCTTGCCTTTGGAATGGCGTGCAACAACGTTCGACCAGAGGCGATAGCACGCACGCATAAACCGACGCGCTAACGCTCTCGAGACGATTAGAGGCAGCTTTGTGTTTTGTTCTCCCATCCCCTATATATTGCAAAGAGCTCACGGCGAGTTGTACCATAGACTCCTAGATATACCAGGACATTCAACTAACAGTCACTTTTCTACAAGTGTACGGCGGGAGGCTGGCTATAGAAACTTACAAGCATGCACGCATCTAGTGCACGCATACAGCCAGGCTAGCAGCGTGCTTTCGCTAGTTGGCCAACCTGTGTGCAGGCATACGGCATCGTACAGTAACGTGTTTGGTTGTTTAGTTTTGTGTTTAGTGTCGATCGTGTAGCTGTGTCTCTTTTCTTCGTTAAAATTGCTAAATATTATAACAAATTTGTTCAATTAATTAATATTACAATTATTTTTCCATATCTAGTTAGTATACTTTTTGTCTATAAATTGTTCAGTTAGTGTTCAACAACATAGTACGCTACGCACTAATTTTCCCTAACTTTCTGATTAGACTTTTTAGGAGACAGCGTTTTAAACGAAAAGTGGATCATAATTGAGATTGATAATAATTACAATGGTTGATTTATTTGTTCAGTTTTATGTTGCAATTAGAATAGGAATAAATTGTTAAATTTCGGACCGAGTAGCTTTCGAAGGGTGCAACTAAACTACTAAACACTTCATTAAAACTAAACTCATTAGTTGAAAATCAACCTCTTTTGTGGGGTTTCTTTATCTTAATAAAAAAACAAATTAATAATGTATTGTTTACAAATTAATTAATATATTGTTCTTTTTTATCATGTTTGCTTAAAATTCTATTTTCAGGACATTATCTATTTTTACTGAAATTGAAGAATGCATAATAAATGCAGTTCTTACGGTTGTCGAAATGGATATCATGGTTATAGTAATGAAGGGATTATTTTGCATTCATTTCCTCGTGACCCAGAACTTCGTGAACAGTGGATTTGAGCAAATCTTCGAGAAGACTTTAAACCGTTTAAAAATTTCAAGTTGTGTTCATTACATTTCAGAGAATGTGATTTTGTCATTGAACATCATGATAGCAATAATAGACGAAAGCATTCCGGCAGTAAGCTTGCCAAGAGTTATCTCGTCAAAAATGCTGTCCCATCGATATTTCCCAACGCGCCGTCCTACTTAACATCAACACCTTCTACACCCGAGTTTCCGCAAAAGCAGCATCAAGATTGGGTAGTCGTCAGCTTGAAGCAGAAAGATTAGAGAAACTTTATGAAATATTTGAGACCGAAGACGATGTGAAATCACTGACTCCCTTGCAAATTAAAAATCAACTTTTAACAGAAGCAGCTACCGAGTGGATTTCAGATACTTTTAGTCGAAGAAAATCTAGTTTTCTTTTATAAAACAATTTTACCGGGTCGTCTAGAAAAAATGTCACAGCTCCCAAATTTGATGGCACTTGTTAAAAGTTGGTGAGAAAACAAATCTCATTTTCCAATAAATCATCTGGGCATCGCCATCACCAACCTTCAAAACTACATTGACAGTTTGGATGATGACAGTGAAGAGCGACGCAAGCAAGTTTTCATAAAAGAACAGTTTTGATTGTTGGGAAAGAACAAATACAAACGTCATTATTCACCCCAGTTGATGATTTTTGCTTACTTACTAAATGCATCAAGTTCAACTACATATCAGGTCCTACTGGAACAGGATCTTTTATATTTGCCATCTTGTACAACACTGTCCAAGATAATCAGACAAATAAGTGGCAGCACAGGATTGGACAACTCGGCTTATTTAAGACTCCGCGTCTCAAAACTTAATGCTTTTGAGCAAACAGTAATTTCAACAAGTCCAAAACTTGATGTGGAGCCAACAGTTAGCATGGCTAATGTTATATTTTATGTCAGCGGAGCCATTGCTCGTTCTACAATCAGGGTCACTAAGTGTGACTCATTTCGTGAAGTGCTCATCAACTCTATAAATGTGGAAAAGTATGTCAGAATTCTTAGACAACATTAACTGCGGTGGTCTCGTGAAGTCAAGTGACTTCTTATACAACTTTATTGTCCATTGTTGGAACTGATCATAGTGTGCAGTATGAAAGTGGAAGTAGAGTGATGGAATTTGTGGAACAAATTGATCGTGGAGGCCTTACAAAACCAACCGAATATGCCTGGAATGTCTCTGTTCACTGTTTCAAAGTTTTCAAAAATCTAAAAAACTCTGATGAATTATTCAAAACATTTTTAGAGGCATCAGATCACATGAAGCTTTTTCAAAAAATTACTGAAAGATGTTTTAATGACTATATACATTCACTGTTTATTTATTTATTCTAATTTTTGTTTCAACAATTAGGATTTGACTTATTTTATTTCGAAATCGCTTTTTAACTGTTTTGGTAAAAATTATGTGAGTACTTTTGGAAATATTAAAAACAAAAGATTTTCTGATGGAAAAATAAAAAAGTTTAAAACATAACGAATTTGTTGATTTTATTTGTATACTTCTACTGTCGTCTACGAACGAGCCTCAGCCTCCCGCCGTACAATGGCGTTTTAGTTGTATGTCCTGGTATATTTAGGAGTCTATGGTTGTACACGCATAGCTCAAGGGAAAGTGATTCAACTGTAAGACTTTAATTATTTCACAGTGGCGGTGTGGCATTTTTTTTATTCTTCAATGATTATTGTTATTAAATTAATTAACGATAAATTACAATAATTATTAAACATTAAAACAATTATTATATAAAATAATGTATACGTTTATAATAATAACTATTAAACGTCAAAACAATTATTATAAAAAATAATGTATACGTTTGCTTAGATATATGAAAACAGAAAATGATTTTTACAACTCTATCAAAGTTAAAAAGTGATAAAATGATATTTTATTTAAATTGTTCTTTAAAAATGTAAAACAGTAATATTCGGACAAGAAAAAAGCTTTTGCATTGCTTGTTTCTTGCCTTTGGAATGGCGTGCAACAACGTTCGACCAGAGGCGATAGCACGCACGCATAAACCGACGCGCTAACGCTCTCGAGACGATTAGAGGCAGCTTTGTGTTTTGTTTTCCCATCTCCTATATATTGCAAAGACCTCACGGCGAGTTGTACACGCATAGCTCAAGGGAAAGTGATTCAACTGTAAGACTTTAAATATTTTACAGCGGCGGTATAACTCTTTCCTTCTATTACCTCTTTGTCGTATTTATTCTTCAATAATTGCTGTTAATAAATAAATTTATGACGTGAATGAAAAACTTTTTTTCCAAAACTTGATTAATTTCGCAAGAACAAATTTATTTTAATCTTTACATTTTCTTTAAATATATTGAAACAAGTAATTTGCAAGATTCTTTGTTTGTGCTTTGTTTGAGTGAAATCTCATCGCCGATCGGAATACCACGACAATCATTTTTAAAACACTTTACAAACAAAAAATAAATAATTACATCTTTTCTGAATTGAAAATTTAAAATTCGTGCTAGTCCAGTTGTTATTTAAACACTTGTTAGTTTCTCGCGCCCGGTTGTTGACATCTATGTAAACTGTTAACAAACATCGAAGAACTTTTTCGCGCAAAGTTTCATTCTCATCCACCTCACCGTCTCGAATTCATTTGTATAAAAAATAATTTAACAGATAATTATTTCCTCCAAGCAAATTACATGTTTAAAATAGTAAACGCTATAGCAAATTCAGACTGGGATTAGTAATATTGATCGCCAGAGTTTCGTGGCCGGTTGTCGAACGTTTTTATAACAGTCGCTAGATGACAGGAAAACGACTCGACTTGCATAACACTCCTTTTGTGTTATTAACGATAAATTCAAATTGTACAAGCCACTGATTCATTAAATTATTATTATTTAAAACTATGATAATTTAATAAAAGACAGTACGTTGTTTATTCAGAACAGAAATCATTCTTAATAAAATTCATCGTCGGAATAAATACTCATCGCTTATCTTTGTTTACTTTTAAACGCGCCGAGACAAATCAAAACAATTTAATAATGAAAATACGGCATCGCTCAATTAATTGACTATCGTCTAATAAAACAGACAAAATCATGAACGTTAAAAGTTTTTAATCAAAAATATAATTAAAAACCATCTTTTAACAACTGCATTTTAACGCTGGGAAATTTCCGTAATTATTGCGGCGTGAATGCTCCGAGCAAAGTCGATCGGTTATTACTAGCGATCGGTTGCGTGTAAATGAACAAAAATTGACAAAATAAATTAAAACTTTAATTTATTTTAACAAATACAACGCAAACAAACATTTTTGAGTATTATTATGAATAAAAAAATGTAAATATAAAATTTTTTTTTAATGTACTAAACAGTAAATAACTATCTATTGTACGCTAATTGCGAGCCAGTCCCAAGCCTGGAGAAAGGAGGAGGGAAAAGTAAAAAAGATCAAATTCTGATCCACGACAGGAAGTACTTAACTGCTTCCTACATACAGACATTAAAGTCTTAAAACACCTGGTGTAAAGGACTATAAACTATTATAAAAAAAAAAAAAACGCTATTGTACTTGCTTCGGCAGTACATCTACTAAAATTGGAACGATACAGAGAAGATTAGCATGGCCCCAGCGCAAGGATGACACGCAAATTCGTGAAGCGTTCCATATTTTTAATGCTCTCGAAACAGTATATTTCAGAAGAAACAAAAGTTGAAGTCGCCCCTGGGTGGATTCGATCCACCAACCTATCGGTTAACAGCCGAACGCGCCACAAAGGCGATTATCGTATTTATGGCCTCTAGTTATTTTGGCGAGTTTCGTTTCGAGTGCCTGTCTTCAAAAACACGGCAATAAAGATTAATGTAACACCGAGAGCTATCTAGGCAACCCAAAAAACCTCTGCTTCAAAGTGCTTTTTCATGAGATTGTGCATTCAAACTTACATGTTGACGCCACCTATCGTTGAAAATGCTTTTTGTAAAACACCACCGTTACGAATTCGACACTCAGTTACATATATAAGCTAATTAGAAATCAACGCTATTGTACTTGCTTCGGCAGTACATATACTAAAATTGGAACGATACAGAGAAGATTAGCATGGCCCCTGCGCAAGGATGACACGCAAATTCGTGAAGCGTTCCATATTTTTAATGCTCTCGAAACAGTATATTTCAAAAGCTACCATCTGAGGGATTATGACTGAACGCCTCTAAGTCAGAATCCCGTCCAGTCAAGACCGACAACATTACTAGCGCCTCCGTGTCGAGAGGCAACGATATCCGCCGGCTCGACCGATTTCGGCTCCGGCGGTTGTTAAGCCACGGCATGACGGCTCTTATCGGACGCCTAACAGCGCGTCCGTTTGCCGAAGCAATACCGATCAGTTACGACGTGGAGGTGCCGAATCATTCGTAGACGACCTAATTCTGAGTCGGGGTGTCGTACTCAGTAGAGCAGTATCTCTCTGCGATCTGTTGAAACTAAGCCTCTTGACTCGAAGATTTGTTCGCTTCAGACGAACATCTCTTTAAACGACAATTTTTTATTTTCATAAATTTTTCTAAGTGAAATTATTTTTTTGCCAACCGGCCAGCTACTTAGAAAAACTTATAACTATACATACATACTTTAACAATAAATGTAGATAGACTTTTCTTTATAAAAAAATGCTCGATTGCCAACCGGTCGGGGCTGTTGCCAACCGGCTAAGCAATAATTCACCCGGTTGGCAATTCGTGGTCGTTGCCGACCGGCTGGGCGGCAAAATGTTGCCAACCGGCTATTTTCGCTGCGGTTGCCAACCGGTTCTAATCGGTTTTTCGCGCGCCCTAAGGGCTAACGATGGGTATCATCTCCCCTACGGCCGAAGGCCGTTCAAATTTTTTGCCTTATGCGCCCAATTGTGCTATATTTTGAAGACAATTTTGGGTACACAAGCAAATTGACAAATGAAACTAAATTTCACAATCAACTTGCCAACCGGCAGATTTCATTTGAACGACCTGATTTTTTGTTTTGTTTTTTGTGCCTTTCGCGGTACACGTTCTGACATGCTAGGTTAGTTCGTTTAACGGTCGGGGTCTTCGACGTAAACTACAGTAACTTTGCAAAGACAGGACGTTAAATTGTACCACGTCGGGCTTTCTCTCGTTCACAAAGGGTATCCAGACACTCTCACGTCGACACGTTCAATTGACGGCGAGCTTTCTCGTCGGATTCGGTGGAGGTGACGGACTCTTATCGACTGTGCATCGATCTCCCTGCCTTTCCTGAAAATAGTAAATCATTTTTTCAAACTATGCCAAAGTTACGGTGATAAAATGATATTTTCCTTAAATTTTTCTTTAAAAATTTAAACAAGAAAAAAGCTTTTGCATCGCTAGTTTCTTGCCTTTGGAGTGGCGTGCAACAACGTTCGACGATAGCACGCACGCGTAAACCGACGCGCTAACGCTCTCGAGACGATTAGATGCAACTTTTTGTATACGTTTATAATAATTATTAAACATTAAAACAAGTATTATAAAGAATAATGTATACGTTTGCTTAGATATATGAAAACAGAAAATGATTTTTTCAACTCTATCAAAGTTACGGTGATAAAATGATATTTTATTTAAATTGTTCTTAAAAAAATATAAACAGTAATATTCGGACAAGAAAAAAGCTTTTGCATCGCTAGTTTCTTGCCTTTGGAATGGCGTGCAACAACGTTCGACCAGAGGCGATAGCACGCACGCATAAACCGACGCGCTAACGCTCTCGAGACGATTAGAGGCAGCTTTGTGTTTTGTTCTCCCATCCCCTATATATTGCAAAGAGCTCACGGCGAGTTGTACACGCATAGCTCAAGGGAAAGTGATTCAACTGTAAGACTTTAATTATTTCACAGTGGCGGTGTGGCATTTTTTTTATTCTTCAATGATTATTGTTATTAAATTAATTAACGATAAATTACAATAATTATTAAACATTAAAACAATTATTATATAAAATAATGTATACGTTTATAATAATAACTATTAAACGTCAAAACAATTATTATAAAAAATAATGTATACGTTTGCTTAGATATATGAAAACAGAAAATGATTTTTACAACTCTATCAAAGTTAAAAAGTGATAAAATGATATTTTATTTAAATTGTTCTTTAAAAATGTAAAACAGTAATATTCGGACAAGAAAAAAGCTTTTGCATTGCTAGTTTCTTGCCTTTGGAATGGCGTGCAACAACGTTCGACCAGAGGCGATAGCACGCACGCATAAACCGACGCGCTAACGCTCTCGAGACGATTAGAGGCAGCTTTGTGTTTTGTTTTCCCATCTCCTATATATTGCAAAGACCTCACGGCGAGTTGTACACGCATAGCTCAAGGGAAAGTGATTCAACTGTAAGACTTTAGATATTTTACAGCGGCGGTATAACTCTTTCCTTCTATTACCTCTTTGTCGTATTTATTCTTCAATAATTGCTGTTAATAAATAAATTTATGACGTGAATGAAAAACTTTTTTTTCCAAAACTTGATTAATTTCGCAAGAACAAATTTATTTTAATCTTTACATTTTCTTTAAATATATTGAAACAAGTAATTTGCAAGATTCTTTGTTTGTGCTTTGTTTGAGTGAAATCTCATCGCCGATCGGAATACCACGACAATCATTTTTAAAACACTTTACAAACAAAAAATAAATAATTACATCTTTTCTGAATTGAAAATTTAAAATTCGTGCTAGTCCAGTTGTTATTTAAACACTTGTTAGTTTCTCGCGCCCGGTTGTTGACATCTATGTAAACTGTTAACAAACATCGAAGAACTTTTTCGCGCAAAGTTTCATTCTCATCCACCTCACCGTCTCGAATTCATTTGTATAAAAAATAATTTAACAGATAATTATTTCCTCCAAGCAAATTACATGTTTAAAATAGTAAACGCTATAGCAAATTCAGACTGGGATTAGTAATATTGATCGCCAGAGTTTCGTGGCCGGTTGTCGAACGTTTTTATAACAGTCGCTAGATGACAGGAAAACGACTCGACTTGCATAACACTCCTTTTGTGTTATTAACGATAAATTCAAATTGTACAAGCCACTGATTCATTAAATTATTATTATTTAAAACTATGATAATTTAATAAAAGACAGTACGTTGTTTATTCAGAACAGAAATCATTCTTAATAAAATTCATCGTCGGAATAAATACTCATCGCTTATCTTTGTTTACTTTTAAACGCGCCGAGACAAATCAAAACAATTTAATAATGAAAATACGGCATCGCTCAATTAATTGACTATCGTCTAATAAAACAGACAAAATCATGAACGTTAAAAGTTTTTAATCAAAAATATAATTAAAAACCATCTTTTAACAACTGCATTTTAACGCTGGGAAATTTCCGTAATTATTGCGGCGTGAATGCTCCGAGCAAAGTCGATCGGTTATTACTAGCGATCGGTTGCGTGTAAATGAACAAAAATTGACAAAATAAATTAAAACTTTAATTTATTTTAACAAATACAACGCAAACAAACATTTTTGAGTATTATTATGAATAAAAAAATGTAAATATAAAATTTTTTTTTAATGTACTAAACAGTAAATAACTATCTATTGTACGCTAATTGCGAGCCAGTCCCAAGCCTGGAGAAAGGAGGAGGGAAAAGTAAAAAAGATCAAATTCTGATCCACGACAGGAAGTACTTAACTGCTTCCTACATACAGACATTAAAGTCTTAAAACACCTGGTGTAAATGACTATAAACTATTATAAAAAAAAAAAAACGCTATTGTACTTGCTTCGGCAGTACATCTACTAAAATTGGAACGATACAGAGAAGATTAGCATGGCCCCAGCGCAAGGATGACACGCAAATTCGTGAAGCGTTCCATATTTTTAATGCTCTCGAAACAGTATATTTCAGAAGAAACAAAAGTTGAAGTCGCCCCTGGGTGGATTCGATCCACCAACCTATCGGTTAACAGCCGAACGCGCCACAAAGGCGATTATCGTATTTATGGCCTCTAGTTATTTTGGCGAGTTTCGTTTCGAGTGCCTGTCTTCAAAAACACGGCAATAAAGATTAATGTAACACCGAGAGCTATCTAGGCAACCCAAAAAACCTCTGCTTCAAAGTGCTTTTTCATGAGATTGTGCATTCAAACTTACATGTTGACGCCACCTATCGTTGAAAATGCTTTTTGTAAAACACCACCGTTACGAATTCGACACTCAGTTACATATATAAGCTAATTAGAAATCAACGCTATTGTACTTGCTTCGGCAGTACATATACTAAAATTGGAACGATAAAGAGAAGATTAGCATGGCCCCTGCGCAAGGATGACACGCAAATTCGTGAAGCGTTCCATATTTTTAATGCTCTCGAAACAGTATATTTCAAAAGCTACCATCTGAGGGATTATGACTGAACGCCTCTAAGTCAGAATCCCGTCCAGTCAAGACCGACAACATTACTAGCGCCTCCGTGTCGAGAGGCAACGATATCCGCCGGCTCGACCGATTTCGGCTCCGGCGGTTGTTAAGCCACGGCATGACGGCTCTTATCGGACGCCTAACAGCGCGTCCGTTTGCCGAAGCAATACCGATCAGTTACGACGTGGAGGTGCCGAATCATTCGTAGACGACCTAATTCTGAGTCGGGGTGTCGTACTCAGTAGAGCAGTATCTCTCTGCGATCTGTTGAAACTAAGCCTCTTGACTCGAAGATTTGTTCGCTTCAGACGAACATCTCTTTAAACGACAATTTTTTATTTTCATAAATTTTTCTAAGTGAAATTATTTTTTTGCCAACCGGCCAGCTACTTAGAAAAACTTATAACTATACATACATACTTTAACAATAAATGTAGATAGACTTTTCTTTATAAAAAAATGCTCGATTGCCAACCGGTCGGGGCTGTTGCCAACCGGCTAAGCAATAATTCACCCGGTTGGCAATTCGTGGTCGTTGCCGACCGGCTGGGCGGCAAAATGTTGCCAACCGGCTATTTTCGCTGCGGTTGCCAACCGGTTCTAATCGGTTTTTCGCGCGCCCTAAGGGCTAACGATGGGTATCATCTCCCCTACGGCCGAAGGCCGTTCAAATTTTTTGCCTTATGCGCCCAATTGTGCTATATTTTGAAGACAATTTTGGGTACACAAGCAAATTGACAAATGAAACTAAATTTCACAATCAACTTGCCAACCGGCAGATTTCATTTGAACGACCTGATTTTTTGTTTTGTTTTTTGTGCCTTTCGCGGTACACGTTCTGACATGCTAGGTTAGTTCGTTTAACGGTCGGGGTCTTCGACGTAAACTACAGTAACTTTGCAAAGACAGGACGTTAAATTGTACCACGTCGGGCTTTCTCTCGTTCACAAAGGGTATCCAGACACTCTCACGTCGACACGTTCAATTGACGGCGAGCTTTCTCGTCGGATTCGGTGGAGGTGACGGACTCTTATCGACTGTGCATCGATCTCCCTGCCTTTCCTGAAAATAGTAAATCATTTTTTCAAACTATGCCAAAGTTACGGTGATAAAATGATATTTTCCTTAAATTTTTCTTTAAAAATTTAAACAAGAAAAAAGCTTTTGCATCGCTAGTTTCTTGCCTTTGGAGTGGCGTGCAACAACGTTCGACGATAGCACGCACGCGTAAACCGACGCGCTAACGCTCTCGAGACGATTAGATGCAACTTTTTGTATACGTTTATAATAATTATTAAACATTAAAACAAGTATTATAAAGAATAATGTATACGTTTGCTTAGATATATGAAAACAGAAAATGATTTTTTCAACTCTATCAAAGTTACGGTGATAAAATGATATTTTATTTAAATTGTTCTTAAAAAAATATAAACAGTAATATTCGGACAAGAAAAAAGCTTTTGCATCGCTAGTTTCTTGCCTTTGGAATGGCGTGCAACAACGTTCGACCAGAGGCGATAGCACGCACGCATAAACCGACGCGCTAACGCTCTCGAGACGATTAGAGGCAGCTTTGTGTTTTGTTCTCCCATCCCCTATATATTGCAAAGAGCTCACGGCGAGTTGTACACGCATAGCTCAAGGGAAAGTGATTCAACTGTAAGACTTTAATTATTTCACAGTGGCGGTGTGGCATTTTTTTTATTCTTCAATGATTATTGTTATTAAATTAATTAACGATAAATTACAATAATTATTAAACATTAAAACAATTATTATATAAAATAATGTATACGTTTATAATAATAACTATTAAACGTCAAAACAATTATTATAAAAAATAATGTATACGTTTGCTTAGATATATGAAAACAGAAAATGATTTTTACAACTCTATCAAAGTTAAAAAGTGATAAAATGATATTTTATTTAAATTGTTCTTTAAAAATGTAAAACAGTAATATTCGGACAAGAAAAAAGCTTTTGCATTGCTAGTTTCTTGCCTTTGGAATGGCGTGCAACAACGTTCGACCAGAGGCGATAGCACGCACGCATAAACCGACGCGCTAACGCTCTCGAGACGATTAGAGGCAGCTTTGTGTTTTGTTTTCCCATCTCCTATATATTGCAAAGACCTCACGGCGAGTTGTACACGCATAGCTCAAGGGAAAGTGATTCAACTGTAAGACTTTAAATATTTTACAGCGGCGGTATAACTCTTTCCTTCTATTACCTCTTTGTCGTATTTATTCTTCAATAATTGCTGTTAATAAATAAATTTATGACGTGAATGAAAAACTTTTTTTCCAAAACTTGATTAATTTCGCAAGAACAAATTTATTTTAATCTTTACATTTTCTTTAAATATATTGAAACAAGTAATTTGCAAGATTCTTTGTTTGTGCTTTGTTTGAGTGAAATCTCATCGCCGATCGGAATACCACGACAATCATTTTTAAAACACTTTACAAACAAAAAATAAATAATTACATCTTTTCTGAATTGAAAATTTAAAATTCGTGCTAGTCCAGTTGTTATTTAAACACTTGTTAGTTTCTCGCGCCCGGTTGTTGACATCTATGTAAACTGTTAACAAACATCGAAGAACTTTTTCGCGCAAAGTTTCATTCTCATCCACCTCACCGTCTCGAATTCATTTGTATAAAAAATAATTTAACAGATAATTATTTCCTCCAAGCAAATTACATGTTTAAAATAGTAAACGCTATAGCAAATTCAGACTGGGATTAGTAATATTGATCGCCAGAGTTTCGTGGCCGGTTGTCGAACGTTTTTATAACAGTCGCTAGATGACAGGAAAACGACTCGACTTGCATAACACTCCTTTTGTGTTATTAACGATAAATTCAAATTGTACAAGCCACTGATTCATTAAATTATTATTATTTAAAACTATGATAATTTAATAAAAGACAGTACGTTGTTTATTCAGAACAGAAATCATTCTTAATAAAATTCATCGTCGGAATAAATACTCATCGCTTATCTTTGTTTACTTTTAAACGCGCCGAGACAAATCAAAACAATTTAATAATGAAAATACGGCATCGCTCAATTAATTGACTATCGTCTAATAAAACAGACAAAATCATGAACGTTAAAAGTTTTTAATCAAAAATATAATTAAAAACCATCTTTTAACAACTGCATTTTAACGCTGGGAAATTTCCGTAATTATTGCGGCGTGAATGCTCCGAGCAAAGTCGATCGGTTATTACTAGCGATCGGTTGCGTGTAAATGAACAAAAATTGACAAAATAAATTAAAACTTTAATTTATTTTAACAAATACAACGCAAACAAACATTTTTGAGTATTATTATGAATAAAAAAATGTAAATATAAAATTTTTTTTAATGTACTAAACAGTAAATAACTATCTATTGTACGCTAATTGCGAGCCAGTCCCAAGCCTGGAGAAAGGAGGAGGGAAAAGTAAAAAAGATCAAATTCTGATCCACGACAGGAAGTACTTAACTGCTTCCTACATACAGACATTAAAGTCTTAAAACACCTGGTGTAAATGACTATAAACTATTATAAAAAAAAAAAAAACGCTATTGTACTTGCTTCGGCAGTACATCTACTAAAATTGGAACGATACAGAGAAGATTAGCATGGCCCCAGCGCAAGGATGACACGCAAATTCGTGAAGCGTTCCATATTTTTAATGCTCTCGAAACAGTATATTTCAGAAGAAACAAAAGTTGAAGTCGCCCCTGGGTGGATTCGATCCACCAACCTATCGGTTAACAGCCGAACGCGCCACAAAGGCGATTATCGTATTTATGGCCTCTAGTTATTTTGGCGAGTTTCGTTTCGAGTGCCTGTCTTCAAAAACACGGCAATAAAGATTAATGTAACACCGAGAGCTATCTAGGCAACCCAAAAAACCTCTGCTTCAAAGTGCTTTTTCATGAGATTGTGCATTCAAACTTACATGTTGACGCCACCTATCGTTGAAAATGCTTTTTGTAAAACACCACCGTTACGAATTCGACACTCAGTTACATATATAAGCTAATTAGAAATCAACGCTATTGTACTTGCTTCGGCAGTACATATACTAAAATTGGAACGATACAGAGAAGATTAGCATGGCCCCTGCGCAAGGATGACACGCAAATTCGTGAAGCGTTCCATATTTTTAATGCTCTCGAAACAGTATATTTCAAAAGCTACCATCTGAGGGATTATGACTGAACGCCTCTAAGTCAGAATCCCGTCCAGTCAAGACCGACAACATTACTAGCGCCTCCGTGTCGAGAGGCAACGATATCCGCCGGCTCGACCGATTTCGGCTCCGGCGGTTGTTAAGCCACGGCATGACGGCTCTTATCGGACGCCTAACAGCGCGTCCGTTTGCCGAAGCAATACCGATCAGTTACGACGTGGAGGTGCCGAATCATTCGTAGACGACCTAATTCTGAGTCGGGGTGTCGTACTCAGTAGAGCAGTATCTCTCTGCGATCTGTTGAAACTAAGCCTCTTGACTCGAAGATTTGTTCGCTTCAGACGAACATCTCTTTAAACGACAATTTTTTATTTTCATAAATTTTTCTAAGTGAAATTATTTTTTTGCCAACCGGCCAGCTACTTAGAAAAACTTATAACTATACATACATACTTTAACAATAAATGTAGATAGACTTTTCTTTATAAAAAAATGCTCGATTGCCAACCGGTCGGGGCTGTTGCCAACCGGCTAAGCAATAATTCACCCGGTTGGCAATTCGTGGTCGTTGCCGACCGGCTGGGCGGCAAAATGTTGCCAACCGGCTATTTTCGCTGCGGTTGCCAACCGGTTCTAATCGGTTTTTCGCGCGCCCTAAGGGCTAACGATGGGTATCATCTCCCCTACGGCCGAAGGCCGTTCAAATTTTTTGCCTTATGCGCCCAATTGTGCTATATTTTGAAGACAATTTTGGGTACACAAGCAAATTGACAAATGAAACTAAATTTCACAATCAACTTGCCAACCGGCAGATTTCATTTGAACGACCTGATTTTTTGTTTTGTTTTTTGTGCCTTTCGCGGTACACGTTCTGACATGCTAGGTTAGTTCGTTTAACGGTCGGGGTCTTCGACGTAAACTACAGTAACTTTGCAAAGACAGGACGTTAAATTGTACCACGTCGGGCTTTCTCTCGTTCACAAAGGGTATCCAGACACTCTCACGTCGACACGTTCAATTGACGGCGAGCTTTCTCGTCGGATTCGGTGGAGGTGACGGACTCTTATCGACTGTGCATCGATCTCCCTGCCTTTCCTGAAAATAGTAAATCATTTTTTCAAACTATGCCAAAGTTACGGTGATAAAATGATATTTTCCTTAAATTTTTCTTTAAAAATTTAAACAAGAAAAAAGCTTTTGCATCGCTAGTTTCTTGCCTTTGGAGTGGCGTGCAACAACGTTCGACGATAGCACGCACGCGTAAACCGACGCGCTAACGCTCTCGAGACGATTAGATGCAACTTTTTGTATACGTTTATAATAATTATTAAACATTAAAACAAGTATTATAAAGAATAATGTATACGTTTGCTTAGATATATGAAAACAGAAAATGATTTTTTCAACTCTATCAAAGTTACGGTGATAAAATGATATTTTATTTAAATTGTTCTTAAAAAAATATAAACAGTAATATTCGGACAAGAAAAAAGCTTTTGCATCGCTAGTTTC
The DNA here is from genome assembly GCA_963978895.1 of Erpobdella octoculata. NCBI lineage: Eukaryota > Metazoa > Annelida > Clitellata > Hirudinida > Erpobdellidae > Erpobdella > Erpobdella octoculata. Next base: position 7,504,233 of record OZ022244.1, on the reverse strand, counting down.
TTGCCTTTGGAATGGCGTGCAACAACGTTCGACCAGAGGCGATAGCACGCACGCATAAACCGACGCGCTAACGCTCTCGAGACGATTAGAGGCAGCTTTGTGTTTTGTTCTCCCATCCCCTATATATTGCAAAGAGCTCACGGCGAGTTGTACACGCATAGCTCAAGGGAAAGTGATTCAACTGTAAGACTTTAATTATTTCACAGTGGCGGTGTGGCATTTTTTTTATTCTTCAATGATTATTGTTATTAAATTAATTAACGATAAATTACAATAATTATTAAACATTAAAACAATTATTATATAAAATAATGTATACGTTTATAATAATAACTATTAAACGTCAAAACAATTATTATAAAAAATAATGTATACGTTTGCTTAGATATATGAAAACAGAAAATGATTTTTACAACTCTATCAAAGTTAAAAAGTGATAAAATGATATTTTATTTAAATTGTTCTTTAAAAATGTAAAACAGTAATATTCGGACAAGAAAAAAGCTTTTGCATTGCTAGTTTCTTGCCTTTGGAATGGCGTGCAACAACGTTCGACCAGAGGCGATAGCACGCACGCATAAACCGACGCGCTAACGCTCTCGAGACGATTAGAGGCAGCTTTGTGTTTTGTTTTCCCATCTCCTATATATTGCAAAGACCTCACGGCGAGTTGTACACGCATAGCTCAAGGGAAAGTGATTCAACTGTAAGACTTTAGATATTTTACAGCGGCGGTATAACTCTTTCCTTCTATTACCTCTTTGTCGTATTTATTCTTCAATAATTGCTGTTAATAAATAAATTTATGACGTGAATGAAAAACTTTTTTTTCCAAAACTTGATTAATTTCGCAAGAACAAATTTATTTTAATCTTTACATTTTCTTTAAATATATTGAAACAAGTAATTTGCAAGATTCTTTGTTTGTGCTTTGTTTGAGTGAAATCTCATCGCCGATCGGAATACCACGACAATCATTTTTAAAACACTTTACAAACAAAAAATAAATAATTACATCTTTTCTGAATTGAAAATTTAAAATTCGTGCTAGTCCAGTTGTTATTTAAACACTTGTTAGTTTCTCGCGCCCGGTTGTTGACATCTATGTAAACTGTTAACAAACATCGAAGAACTTTTTCGCGCAAAGTTTCATTCTCATCCACCTCACCGTCTCGAATTCATTTGTATAAAAAATAATTTAACAGATAATTATTTCCTCCAAGCAAATTACATGTTTAAAATAGTAAACGCTATAGCAAATTCAGACTGGGATTAGTAATATTGATCGCCAGAGTTTCGTGGCCGGTTGTCGAACGTTTTTATAACAGTCGCTAGATGACAGGAAAACGACTCGACTTGCATAACACTCCTTTTGTGTTATTAACGATAAATTCAAATTGTACAAGCCACTGATTCATTAAATTATTATTATTTAAAACTATGATAATTTAATAAAAGACAGTACGTTGTTTATTCAGAACAGAAATCATTCTTAATAAAATTCATCGTCGGAATAAATACTCATCGCTTATCTTTGTTTACTTTTAAACGCGCCGAGACAAATCAAAACAATTTAATAATGAAAATACGGCATCGCTCAATTAATTGACTATCGTCTAATAAAACAGACAAAATCATGAACGTTAAAAGTTTTTAATCAAAAATATAATTAAAAACCATCTTTTAACAACTGCATTTTAACGCTGGGAAATTTCCGTAATTATTGCGGCGTGAATGCTCCGAGCAAAGTCGATCGGTTATTACTAGCGATCGGTTGCGTGTAAATGAACAAAAATTGACAAAATAAATTAAAACTTTAATTTATTTTAACAAATACAACGCAAACAAACATTTTTGAGTATTATTATGAATAAAAAAATGTAAATATAAAATTTTTTTTTAATGTACTAAACAGTAAATAACTATCTATTGTACGCTAATTGCGAGCCAGTCCCAAGCCTGGAGAAAGGAGGAGGGAAAAGTAAAAAAGATCAAATTCTGATCCACGACAGGAAGTACTTAACTGCTTCCTACATACAGACATTAAAGTCTTAAAACACCTGGTGTAAATGACTATAAACTATTATAAAAAAAAAAAAACGCTATTGTACTTGCTTCGGCAGTACATCTACTAAAATTGGAACGATACAGAGAAGATTAGCATGGCCCCAGCGCAAGGATGACACGCAAATTCGTGAAGCGTTCCATATTTTTAATGCTCTCGAAACAGTATATTTCAGAAGAAACAAAAGTTGAAGTCGCCCCTGGGTGGATTCGATCCACCAACCTATCGGTTAACAGCCGAACGCGCCACAAAGGCGATTATCGTATTTATGGCCTCTAGTTATTTTGGCGAGTTTCGTTTCGAGTGCCTGTCTTCAAAAACACGGCAATAAAGATTAATGTAACACCGAGAGCTATCTAGGCAACCCAAAAAACCTCTGCTTCAAAGTGCTTTTTCATGAGATTGTGCATTCAAACTTACATGTTGACGCCACCTATCGTTGAAAATGCTTTTTGTAAAACACCACCGTTACGAATTCGACACTCAGTTACATATATAAGCTAATTAGAAATCAACGCTATTGTACTTGCTTCGGCAGTACATATACTAAAATTGGAACGATAAAGAGAAGATTAGCATGGCCCCTGCGCAAGGATGACACGCAAATTCGTGAAGCGTTCCATATTTTTAATGCTCTCGAAACAGTATATTTCAAAAGCTACCATCTGAGGGATTATGACTGAACGCCTCTAAGTCAGAATCCCGTCCAGTCAAGACCGACAACATTACTAGCGCCTCCGTGTCGAGAGGCAACGATATCCGCCGGCTCGACCGATTTCGGCTCCGGCGGTTGTTAAGCCACGGCATGACGGCTCTTATCGGACGCCTAACAGCGCGTCCGTTTGCCGAAGCAATACCGATCAGTTACGACGTGGAGGTGCCGAATCATTCGTAGACGACCTAATTCTGAGTCGGGGTGTCGTACTCAGTAGAGCAGTATCTCTCTGCGATCTGTTGAAACTAAGCCTCTTGACTCGAAGATTTGTTCGCTTCAGACGAACATCTCTTTAAACGACAATTTTTTATTTTCATAAATTTTTCTAAGTGAAATTATTTTTTTGCCAACCGGCCAGCTACTTAGAAAAACTTATAACTATACATACATACTTTAACAATAAATGTAGATAGACTTTTCTTTATAAAAAAATGCTCGATTGCCAACCGGTCGGGGCTGTTGCCAACCGGCTAAGCAATAATTCACCCGGTTGGCAATTCGTGGTCGTTGCCGACCGGCTGGGCGGCAAAATGTTGCCAACCGGCTATTTTCGCTGCGGTTGCCAACCGGTTCTAATCGGTTTTTCGCGCGCCCTAAGGGCTAACGATGGGTATCATCTCCCCTACGGCCGAAGGCCGTTCAAATTTTTTGCCTTATGCGCCCAATTGTGCTATATTTTGAAGACAATTTTGGGTACACAAGCAAATTGACAAATGAAACTAAATTTCACAATCAACTTGCCAACCGGCAGATTTCATTTGAACGACCTGATTTTTTGTTTTGTTTTTTGTGCCTTTCGCGGTACACGTTCTGACATGCTAGGTTAGTTCGTTTAACGGTCGGGGTCTTCGACGTAAACTACAGTAACTTTGCAAAGACAGGACGTTAAATTGTACCACGTCGGGCTTTCTCTCGTTCACAAAGGGTATCCAGACACTCTCACGTCGACACGTTCAATTGACGGCGAGCTTTCTCGTCGGATTCGGTGGAGGTGACGGACTCTTATCGACTGTGCATCGATCTCCCTGCCTTTCCTGAAAATAGTAAATCATTTTTTCAAACTATGCCAAAGTTACGGTGATAAAATGATATTTTCCTTAAATTTTTCTTTAAAAATTTAAACAAGAAAAAAGCTTTTGCATCGCTAGTTTCTTGCCTTTGGAGTGGCGTGCAACAACGTTCGACGATAGCACGCACGCGTAAACCGACGCGCTAACGCTCTCGAGACGATTAGATGCAACTTTTTGTATACGTTTATAATAATTATTAAACATTAAAACAAGTATTATAAAGAATAATGTATACGTTTGCTTAGATATATGAAAACAGAAAATGATTTTTTCAACTCTATCAAAGTTACGGTGATAAAATGATATTTTATTTAAATTGTTCTTAAAAAAATATAAACAGTAATATTCGGACAAGAAAAAAGCTTTTGCATCGCTAGTTTCTTGCCTTTGGAATGGCGTGCAACAACGTTCGACCAGAGGCGATAGCACGCACGCATAAACCGACGCGCTAACGCTCTCGAGACGATTAGAGGCAGCTTTGTGTTTTGTTCTCCCATCCCCTATATATTGCAAAGAGCTCACGGCGAGTTGTACACGCATAGCTCAAGGGAAAGTGATTCAACTGTAAGACTTTAATTATTTCACAGTGGCGGTGTGGCATTTTTTTTATTCTTCAATGATTATTGTTATTAAATTAATTAACGATAAATTACAATAATTATTAAACATTAAAACAATTATTATATAAAATAATGTATACGTTTATAATAATAACTATTAAACGTCAAAACAATTATTATAAAAAATAATGTATACGTTTGCTTAGATATATGAAAACAGAAAATGATTTTTACAACTCTATCAAAGTTAAAAAGTGATAAAATGATATTTTATTTAAATTGTTCTTTAAAAATGTAAAACAGTAATATTCGGACAAGAAAAAAGCTTTTGCATTGCTAGTTTCTTGCCTTTGGAATGGCGTGCAACAACGTTCGACCAGAGGCGATAGCACGCACGCATAAACCGACGCGCTAACGCTCTCGAGACGATTAGAGGCAGCTTTGTGTTTTGTTTTCCCATCTCCTATATATTGCAAAGACCTCACGGCGAGTTGTACACGCATAGCTCAAGGGAAAGTGATTCAACTGTAAGACTTTAAATATTTTACAGCGGCGGTATAACTCTTTCCTTCTATTACCTCTTTGTCGTATTTATTCTTCAATAATTGCTGTTAATAAATAAATTTATGACGTGAATGAAAAACTTTTTTTCCAAAACTTGATTAATTTCGCAAGAACAAATTTATTTTAATCTTTACATTTTCTTTAAATATATTGAAACAAGTAATTTGCAAGATTCTTTGTTTGTGCTTTGTTTGAGTGAAATCTCATCGCCGATCGGAATACCACGACAATCATTTTTAAAACACTTTACAAACAAAAAATAAATAATTACATCTTTTCTGAATTGAAAATTTAAAATTCGTGCTAGTCCAGTTGTTATTTAAACACTTGTTAGTTTCTCGCGCCCGGTTGTTGACATCTATGTAAACTGTTAACAAACATCGAAGAACTTTTTCGCGCAAAGTTTCATTCTCATCCACCTCACCGTCTCGAATTCATTTGTATAAAAAATAATTTAACAGATAATTATTTCCTCCAAGCAAATTACATGTTTAAAATAGTAAACGCTATAGCAAATTCAGACTGGGATTAGTAATATTGATCGCCAGAGTTTCGTGGCCGGTTGTCGAACGTTTTTATAACAGTCGCTAGATGACAGGAAAACGACTCGACTTGCATAACACTCCTTTTGTGTTATTAACGATAAATTCAAATTGTACAAGCCACTGATTCATTAAATTATTATTATTTAAAACTATGATAATTTAATAAAAGACAGTACGTTGTTTATTCAGAACAGAAATCATTCTTAATAAAATTCATCGTCGGAATAAATACTCATCGCTTATCTTTGTTTACTTTTAAACGCGCCGAGACAAATCAAAACAATTTAATAATGAAAATACGGCATCGCTCAATTAATTGACTATCGTCTAATAAAACAGACAAAATCATGAACGTTAAAAGTTTTTAATCAAAAATATAATTAAAAACCATCTTTTAACAACTGCATTTTAACGCTGGGAAATTTCCGTAATTATTGCGGCGTGAATGCTCCGAGCAAAGTCGATCGGTTATTACTAGCGATCGGTTGCGTGTAAATGAACAAAAATTGACAAAATAAATTAAAACTTTAATTTATTTTAACAAATACAACGCAAACAAACATTTTTGAGTATTATTATGAATAAAAAAATGTAAATATAAAATTTTTTTTTAATGTACTAAACAGTAAATAACTATCTATTGTACGCTAATTGCGAGCCAGTCCCAAGCCTGGAGAAAGGAGGAGGGAAAAGTAAAAAAGATCAAATTCTGATCCACGACAGGAAGTACTTAACTGCTTCCTACATACAGACATTAAAGTCTTAAAACACCTGGTGTAAATGACTATAAACTATTATAAAAAAAAAAAAAACGCTATTGTACTTGCTTCGGCAGTACATCTACTAAAATTGGAACGATACAGAGAAGATTAGCATGGCCCCAGCGCAAGGATGACACGCAAATTCGTGAAGCGTTCCATATTTTTAATGCTCTCGAAACAGTATATTTCAGAAGAAACAAAAGTTGAAGTCGCCCCTGGGTGGATTCGATCCACCAACCTATCGGTTAACAGCCGAACGCGCCACAAAGGCGATTATCGTATTTATGGCCTCTAGTTATTTTGGCGAGTTTCGTTTCGAGTGCCTGTCTTCAAAAACACGGCAATAAAGATTAATGTAACACCGAGAGCTATCTAGGCAACCCAAAAAACCTCTGCTTCAAAGTGCTTTTTCATGAGATTGTGCATTCAAACTTACATGTTGACGCCACCTATCGTTGAAAATGCTTTTTGTAAAACACCACCGTTACGAATTCGACACTCAGTTACATATATAAGCTAATTAGAAATCAACGCTATTGTACTTGCTTCGGCAGTACATATACTAAAATTGGAACGATACAGAGAAGATTAGCATGGCCCCTGCGCAAGGATGACACGCAAATTCGTGAAGCGTTCCATATTTTTAATGCTCTCGAAACAGTATATTTCAAAAGCTACCATCTGAGGGATTATGACTGAACGCCTCTAAGTCAGAATCCCGTCCAGTCAAGACCGACAACATTACTAGCGCCTCCGTGTCGAGAGGCAACGATATCCGCCGGCTCGACCGATTTCGGCTCCGGCGGTTGTTAAGCCACGGCATGACGGCTCTTATCGGACGCCTAACAGCGCGTCCGTTTGCCGAAGCAATACCGATCAGTTACGACGTGGAGGTGCCGAATCATTCGTAGACGACCTAATTCTGAGTCGGGGTGTCGTACTCAGTAGAGCAGTATCTCTCTGCGATCTGTTGAAACTAAGCCTCTTGACTCGAAGATTTGTTCGCTTCAGACGAACATCTCTTTAAACGACAATTTTTTATTTTCATAAATTTTTCTAAGTGAAATTATTTTTTTGCCAACCGGCCAGCTACTTAGAAAAACTTATAACTATACATACATACTTTAACAATAAATGTAGATAGACTTTTCTTTATAAAAAAATGCTCGATTGCCAACCGGTCGGGGCTGTTGCCAACCGGCTAAGCAATAATTCACCCGGTTGGCAATTCGTGGTCGTTGCCGACCGGCTGGGCGGCAAAATGTTGCCAACCGGCTATTTTCGCTGCGGTTGCCAACCGGTTCTAATCGGTTTTTCGCGCGCCCTAAGGGCTAACGATGGGTATCATCTCCCCTACGGCCGAAGGCCGTTCAAATTTTTTGCCTTATGCGCCCAATTGTGCTATATTTTGAAGACAATTTTGGGTACACAAGCAAATTGACAAATGAAACTAAATTTCACAATCAACTTGCCAACCGGCAGATTTCATTTGAACGACCTGATTTTTTGTTTTGTTTTTTGTGCCTTTCGCGGTACACGTTCTGACATGCTAGGTTAGTTCGTTTAACGGTCGGGGTCTTCGACGTAAACTACAGTAACTTTGCAAAGACAGGACGTTAAATTGTACCACGTCGGGCTTTCTCTCGTTCACAAAGGGTATCCAGACACTCTCACGTCGACACGTTCAATTGACGGCGAGCTTTCTCGTCGGATTCGGTGGAGGTGACGGACTCTTATCGACTGTGCATCGATCTCCCTGCCTTTCCTGAAAATAGTAAATCATTTTTTCAAACTATGCCAAAGTTACGGTGATAAAATGATATTTTCCTTAAATTTTTCTTTAAAAATTTAAACAAGAAAAAAGCTTTTGCATCGCTAGTTTCTTGCCTTTGGAGTGGCGTGCAACAACGTTCGACGATAGCACGCACGCGTAAACCGACGCGCTAACGCTCTCGAGACGATTAGATGCAACTTTTTGTATACGTTTATAATAATTATTAAACATTAAAACAAGTATTATAAAGAATAATGTATACGTTTGCTTAGATATATGAAAACAGAAAATGATTTTTTCAACTCTATCAAAGTTACGGTGATAAAATGATATTTTATTTAAATTGTTCTTAAAAAAATATAAACAGTAATATTCGGACAAGAAAAAAGCTTTTGCATCGCTAGTTTCTTGCCTTTGGAATGGCGTGCAACAACGTTCGACCAGAGGCGATAGCACGCACGCATAAACCGACGCGCTAACGCTCTCGAGACGATTAGAGGCAGCTTTGTGTTTTGTTCTCCCATCCCCTATATATTGCAAAGAGCTCACGGCGAGTTGTACACGCATAGCTCAAGGGAAAGTGATTCAACTGTAAGACTTTAATTATTTCACAGTGGCGGTGTGGCATTTTTTTTATTCTTCAATGATTATTGTTATTAAATTAATTAACGATAAATTACAATAATTATTAAACATTAAAACAATTATTATATAAAATAATGTATACGTTTATAATAATAACTATTAAACGTCAAAACAATTATTATAAAAAATAATGTATACGTTTGCTTAGATATATGAAAACAGAAAATGATTTTTACAACTCTATCAAAGTTAAAAAGTGATAAAATGATATTTTATTTAAATTGTTCTTTAAAAATGTAAAACAGTAATATTCGGACAAGAAAAAAGCTTTTGCATTGCTAGTTTCTTGCCTTTGGAATGGCGTGCAACAACGTTCGACCAGAGGCGATAGCACGCACGCATAAACCGACGCGCTAACGCTCTCGAGACGATTAGAGGCAGCTTTGTGTTTTGTTTTCCCATCTCCTATATATTGCAAAGACCTCACGGCGAGTTGTACACGCATAGCTCAAGGGAAAGTGATTCAACTGTAAGACTTTAAATATTTTACAGCGGCGGTATAACTCTTTCCTTCTATTACCTCTTTGTCGTATTTATTCTTCAATAATTGCTGTTAATAAATAAATTTATGACGTGAATGAAAAACTTTTTTTCCAAAACTTGATTAATTTCGCAAGAACAAATTTATTTTAATCTTTACATTTTCTTTAAATATATTGAAACAAGTAATTTGCAAGATTCTTTGTTTGTGCTTTGTTTGAGTGAAATCTCATCGCCGATCGGAATACCACGACAATCATTTTTAAAACACTTTACAAACAAAAAATAAATAATTACATCTTTTCTGAATTGAAAATTTAAAATTCGTGCTAGTCCAGTTGTTATTTAAACACTTGTTAGTTTCTCGCGCCCGGTTGTTGACATCTATGTAAACTGTTAACAAACATCGAAGAACTTTTTCGCGCAAAGTTTCATTCTCATCCACCTCACCGTCTCGAATTCATTTGTATAAAAAATAATTTAACAGATAATTATTTCCTCCAAGCAAATTACATGTTTAAAATAGTAAACGCTATAGCAAATTCAGACTGGGATTAGTAATATTGATCGCCAGAGTTTCGTGGCCGGTTGTCGAACGTTTTTATAACAGTCGCTAGATGACAGGAAAACGACTCGACTTGCATAACACTCCTTTTGTGTTATTAACGATAAATTCAAATTGTACAAGCCACTGATTCATTAAATTATTATTATTTAAAACTATGATAATTTAATAAAAGACAGTACGTTGTTTATTCAGAACAGAAATCATTCTTAATAAAATTCATCGTCGGAATAAATACTCATCGCTTATCTTTGTTTACTTTTAAACGCGCCGAGACAAATCAAAACAATTTAATAATGAAAATACGGCATCGCTCAATTAATTGACTATCGTCTAATAAAACAGACAAAATCATGAACGTTAAAAGTTTTTAATCAAAAATATAATTAAAAACCATCTTTTAACAACTGCATTTTAACGCTGGGAAATTTCCGTAATTATTGCGGCGTGAATGCTCCGAGCAAAGTCGATCGGTTATTACTAGCGATCGGTTGCGTGTAAATGAACAAAAATTGACAAAATAAATTAAAACTTTAATTTATTTTAACAAATACAACGCAAACAAACATTTTTGAGTATTATTATGAATAAAAAAATGTAAATATAAAATTTTTTTTTAATGTACTAAACAGTAAATAACTATCTATTGTACGCTAATTGCGAGCCAGTCCCAAGCCTGGAGAAAGGAGGAGGGAAAAGTAAAAAAGATCAAATTCTGATCCACGACAGGAAGTACTTAACTGCTTCCTACATACAGACATTAAAGTCTTAAAACACCTGGTGTAAAGGACTATAAACTATTATAAAAAAAAAAAAAACGCTATTGTACTTGCTTCGGCAGTACATCTACTAAAATTGGAACGATACAGAGAAGATTAGCATGGCCCCAGCGCAAGGATGACACGCAAATTCGTGAAGCGTTCCATATTTTTAATGCTCTCGAAACAGTATATTTCAGAAGAAACAAAAGTTGAAGTCGCCCCTGGGTGGATTCGATCCACCAACCTATCGGTTAACAGCCGAACGCGCCACAAAGGCGATTATCGTATTTATGGCCTCTAGTTATTTTGGCGAGTTTCGTTTCGAGTGCCTGTCTTCAAAAACACGGCAATAAAGATTAATGTAACACCGAGAGCTATCTAGGCAACCCAAAAAACCTCTGCTTCAAAGTGCTTTTTCATGAGATTGTGCATTCAAACTTACATGTTGACGCCACCTATCGTTGAAAATGCTTTTTGTAAAACACCACCGTTACGAATTCGACACTCAGTTACATATATAAGCTAATTAGAAATCAACGCTATTGTACTTGCTTCGGCAGTACATATACTAAAATTGGAACGATACAGAGAAGATTAGCATGGCCCCTGCGCAAGGATGACACGCAAATTCGTGAAGCGTTCCATATTTTTAATGCTCTCGAAACAGTATATTTCAAAAGCTACCATCTGAGGGATTATGACTGAACGCCTCTAAGTCAGAATCCCGTCCAGTCAAGACCGACAACATTACTAGCGCCTCCGTGTCGAGAGGCAACGATATCCGCCGGCTCGACCGATTTCGGCTCCGGCGGTTGTTAAGCCACGGCATGACGGCTCTTATCGGACGCCTAACAGCGCGTCCGTTTGCCGAAGCAATACCGATCAGTTACGACGTGGAGGTGCCGAATCATTCGTAGACGACCTAATTCTGAGTCGGGGTGTCGTACTCAGTAGAGCAGTATCTCTCTGCGATCTGTTGAAACTAAGCCTCTTGACTCGAAGATTTGTTCGCTTCAGACGAACATCTCTTTAAACGACAATTTTTTATTTTCATAAATTTTTCTAAGTGAAATTATTTTTTTGCCAACCGGCCAGCTACTTAGAAAAACTTATAACTATACATACATACTTTAACAATAAATGTAGATAGACTTTTCTTTATAAAAAAATGCTCGATTGCCAACCGGTCGGGGCTGTTGCCAACCGGCTAAGCAATAATTCACCCGGTTGGCAATTCGTGGTCGTTGCCGACCGGCTGGGCGGCAAAATGTTGCCAACCGGCTATTTTCGCTGCGGTTGCCAACCGGTTCTAATCGGTTTTTCGCGCGCCCTAAGGGCTAACGATGGGTATCATCTCCCCTACGGCCGAAGGCCGTTCAAATTTTTTGCCTTATGCGCCCAATTGTGCTATATTTTGAAGACAATTTTGGGTACACAAGCAAATTGACAAATGAAACTAAATTTCACAATCAACTTGCCAACCGGCAGATTTCATTTGAACGACCTGATTTTTTGTTTTGTTTTTTGTGCCTTTCGCGGTACACGTTCTGACATGCTAGGTTAGTTCGTTTAACGGTCGGGGTCTTCGACGTAAACTACAGTAACTTTGCAAAGACAGGACGTTAAATTGTACCACGTCGGGCTTTCTCTCGTTCACAAAGGGTATCCAGACACTCTCACGTCGACACGTTCAATTGACGGCGAGCTTTCTCGTCGGATTCGGTGGAGGTGACGGACTCTTATCGACTGTGCATCGATCTCCCTGCCTTTCCTGAAAATAGTAAATCATTTTTTCAAACTATGCCAAAGTTACGGTGATAAAATGATATTTTCCTTAAATTTTTCTTTAAAAATTTAAACAAGAAAAAAGCTTTTGCATCGCTAGTTTCTTGCCTTTGGAGTGGCGTGCAACAACGTTCGACGATAGCACGCACGCGTAAACCGACGCGCTAACGCTCTCGAGACGATTAGATGCAACTTTTTGTATACGTTTATAATAATTATTAAACATTAAAACAAGTATTATAAAGAATAATGTATACGTTTGCTTAGATATATGAAAACAGAAAATGATTTTTTCAACTCTATCAAAGTTACGGTGATAAAATGATATTTTATTTAAATTGTTCTTAAAAAAATATAAACAGTAATATTCGGACAAGAAAAAAGCTTTTGCATCGCTAGTTTCTTGCCTTTGGAATGGCGTGCAACAACGTTCGACCAGAGGCGATAGCACGCACGCATAAACCGACGCGCTAACGCTCTCGAGACGATTAGAGGCAGCTTTGTGTTTTGTTCTCCCATCCCCTATATATTGCAAAGAGCTCACGGCGAGTTGTACACGCATAGCTCAAGGGAAAGTGATTCAACTGTAAGACTTTAATTATTTCACAGTGGCGGTGTGGCATTTTTTTTATTCTTCAATGATTATTGTTATTAAATTAATTAACGATAAATTACAATAATTATTAAACATTAAAACAATTATTATATAAAATAATGTATACGTTTATAATAATAACTATTAAACGTCAAAACAATTATTATAAAAAATAATGTATACGTTTGCTTAGATATATGAAAACAGAAAATGATTTTTACAACTCTATCAAAGTTAAAAAGTGATAAAATGATATTTTATTTAAATTGTTCTTTAAAAATGTAAAACAGTAATATTCGGACAAGAAAAAAGCTTTTGCATTGCTAGTTTCTTGCCTTTGGAATGGCGTGCAACAACGTTCGACCAGAGGCGATAGCACGCACGCATAAACCGACGCGCTAACGCTCTCGAGACGATTAGAGGCAGCTTTGTGTTTTGTTTTCCCATCTCCTATATATTGCAAAGACCTCACGGCGAGTTGTACACGCATAGCTCAAGGGAAAGTGATTCAACTGTAAGACTTTAAATATTTTACAGCGGCGGTATAACTCTTTCCTTCTATTACCTCTTTGTCGTATTTATTCTTCAATAATTGCTGTTAATAAATAAATTTATGACGTGAATGAAAAACTTTTTTTCCAAAACTTGATTAATTTCGCAAGAACAAATTTATTTTAATCTTTACATTTTCTTTAAATATATTGAAACAAGTAATTTGCAAGATTCTTTGTTTGTGCTTTGTTTGAGTGAAATCTCATCGCCGATCGGAATACCACGACAATCATTTTTAAAACACTTTACAAACAAAAAATAAATAATTACATCTTTTCTGAATTGAAAATTTAAAATTCGTGCTAGTCCAGTTGTTATTTAAACACTTGTTAGTTTCTCGCGCCCGGTTGTTGACATCTATGTAAACTGTTAACAAACATCGAAGAACTTTTTCGCGCAAAGTTTCATTCTCATCCACCTCACCGTCTCGAATTCATTTGTATAAAAAATAATTTAACAGATAATTATTTCCTCCAAGCAAATTACATGTTTAAAATAGTAAACGCTATAGCAAATTCAGACTGGGATTAGTAATATTGATCGCCAGAGTTTCGTGGCCGGTTGTCGAACGTTTTTATAACAGTCGCTAGATGACAGGAAAACGACTCGACTTGCATAACACTCCTTTTGTGTTATTAACGATAAATTCAAATTGTACAAGCCACTGATTCATTAAATTATTATTATTTAAAACTATGATAATTTAATAAAAGACAGTACGTTGTTTATTCAGAACAGAAATCATTCTTAATAAAATTCATCGTCGGAATAAATACTCATCGCTTATCTTTGTTTACTTTTAAACGCGCCGAGACAAATCAAAACAATTTAATAATGAAAATACGGCATCGCTCAATTAATTGACTATCGTCTAATAAAACAGACAAAATCATGAACGTTAAAAGTTTTTAATCAAAAATATAATTAAAAACCATCTTTTAACAACTGCATTTTAACGCTGGGAAATTTCCGTAATTATTGCGGCGTGAATGCTCCGAGCAAAGTCGATCGGTTATTACTAGCGATCGGTTGCGTGTAAATGAACAAAAATTGACAAAATAAATTAAAACTTTAATTTATTTTAACAAATACAACGCAAACAAACATTTTTGAGTATTATTATGAATAAAAAAATGTAAATATAAAATTTTTTTTTAATGTACTAAACAGTAAATAACTATCTATTGTACGCTAATTGCGAGCCAGTCCCAAGCCTGGAGAAAGGAGGAGGGAAAAGTAAAAAAGATCAAATTCTGATCCACGACAGGAAGTACTTAACTGCTTCCTACATACAGACATTAAAGTCTTAAAACACCTGGTGTAAATGACTATAAACTATTATAAAAAAAAAAAAAACGCTATTGTACTTGCTTCGGCAGTACATCTACTAAAATTGGAACGATACAGAGAAGATTAGCATGGCCCCAGCGCAAGGATGACACGCAAATTCGTGAAGCGTTCCATATTTTTAATGCTCTCGAAACAGTATATTTCAGAAGAAACAAAAGTTGAAGTCGCCCCTGGGTGGATTCGATCCACCAACCTATCGGTTAACAGCCGAACGCGCCACAAAGGCGATTATCGTATTTATGGCCTCTAGTTATTTTGGCGAGTTTCGTTTCGAGTGCCTGTCTTCAAAAACACGGCAATAAAGATTAATGTAACACCGAGAGCTATCTAGGCAACCCAAAAAACCTCTGCTTCAAAGTGCTTTTTCATGAGATTGTGCATTCAAACTTACATGTTGACGCCACCTATCGTTGAAAATGCTTTTTGTAAAACACCACCGTTACGAATTCGACACTCAGTTACATATATAAGCTAATTAGAAATCAACGCTATTGTACTTGCTTCGGCAGTACATATACTAAAATTGGAACGATACAGAGAAGATTAGCATGGCCCCTGCGCAAGGATGACACGCAAATTCGTGAAGCGTTCCATATTTTTAATGCTCTCGAAACAGTATATTTCAAAAGCTACCATCTGAGGGATTATGACTGAACGCCTCTAAGTCAGAATCCCGTCCAGTCAAGACCGACAACATTACTAGCGCCTCCGTGTCGAGAGGCAACGATATCCGCCGGCTCGACCGATTTCGGCTCCGGCGGTTGTTAAGCCACGGCATGACGGCTCTTATCGGACGCCTAACAGCGCGTCCGTTTGCCGAAGCAATACCGATCAGTTACGACGTGGAGGTGCCGAATCATTCGTAGACGACCTAATTCTGAGTCGGGGTGTCGTACTCAGTAGAGCAGTATCTCTCTGCGATCTGTTGAAACTAAGCCTCTTGACTCGAAGATTTGTTCGCTTCAGACGAACATCTCTTTAAACGACAATTTTTTATTTTCATAAATTTTTCTAAGTGAAATTATTTTTTTGCCAACCGGCCAGCTACTTAGAAAAACTTATAACTATACATACATACTTTAACAATAAATGTAGATAGACTTTTCTTTATAAAAAAATGCTCGATTGCCAACCGGTCGGGGCTGTTGCCAACCGGCTAAGCAATAATTCACCCGGTTGGCAATTCGTGGTCGTTGCCGACCGGCTGGGCGGCAAAATGTTGCCAACCGGCTATTTTCGCTGCGGTTGCCAACCGGTTCTAATCGGTTTTTCGCGCGCCCTAAGGGCTAACGATGGGTATCATCTCCCCTACGGCCGAAGGCCGTTCAAATTTTTTGCCTTATGCGCCCAATTGTGCTATATTTTGAAGACAATTTTGGGTACACAAGCAAATTGACAAATGAAACTAAATTTCACAATCAACTTGCCAACCGGCAGATTTCATTTGAACGACCTGATTTTTTGTTTTGTTTTTTGTGCCTTTCGCGGTACACGTTCTGACATGCTAGGTTAGTTCGTTTAACGGTCGGGGTCTTCGACGTAAACTACAGTAACTTTGCAAAGACAGGACGTTAAATTGTACCACGTCGGGCTTTCTCTCGTTCACAAAGGGTATCCAGACACTCTCACGTCGACACGTTCAATTGACGGCGAGCTTTCTCGTCGGATTCGGTGGAGGTGACGGACTCTTATCGACTGTGCATCGATCTCCCTGCCTTTCCTGAAAATAGTAAATCATTTTTTCAAACTATGCCAAAGTTACGGTGATAAAATGATATTTTCCTTAAATTTTTCTTTAAAAATTTAAACAAGAAAAAAGCTTTTGCATCGCTAGTTTCTTGCCTTTGGAGTGGCGTGCAACAACGTTCGACGATAGCACGCACGCGTAAACCGACGCGCTAACGCTCTCGAGACGATTAGATGCAACTTTTTGTATACGTTTATAATAATTATTAAACATTAAAACAAGTATTATAAAGAATAATGTATACGTTTGCTTAGATATATGAAAACAGAAAATGATTTTTTCAACTCTATCAAAGTTACGGTGATAAAATGATATTTTATTTAAATTGTTCTTAAAAAAATATAAACAGTAATATTCGGACAAGAAAAAAGCTTTTGCATCGCTAGTTTCTTGCCTTTGGAATGGCGTGCAACAACGTTCGACCAGAGGCGATAGCACGCACGCATAAACCGACGCGCTAACGCTCTCGAGACGATTAGAGGCAGCTTTGTGTTTTGTTCTCCCATCCCCTATATATTGCAAAGAGCTCACGGCGAGTTGTACACGCATAGCTCAAGGGAAAGTGATTCAACTGTAAGACTTTAATTATTTCACAGTGGCGGTGTGGCATTTTTTTTATTCTTCAATGATTATTGTTATTAAATTAATTAACGATAAATTACAATAATTATTAAACATTAAAACAATTATTATATAAAATAATGTATACGTTTATAATAATAACTATTAAACGTCAAAACAATTATTATAAAAAATAATGTATACGTTTGCTTAGATATATGAAAACAGAAAATGATTTTTACAACTCTATCAAAGTTAAAAAGTGATAAAATGATATTTTATTTAAATTGTTCTTTAAAAATGTAAAACAGTAATATTCGGACAAGAAAAAAGCTTTTGCATTGCTAGTTTCTTGCCTTTGGAATGGCGTGCAACAACGTTCGACCAGAGGCGATAGCACGCACGCATAAACCGACGCGCTAACGCTCTCGAGACGATTAGAGGCAGCTTTGTGTTTTGTTTTCCCATCTCCTATATATTGCAAAGACCTCACGGCGAGTTGTACACGCATAGCTCAAGGGAAAGTGATTCAACTGTAAGACTTTAGATATTTTACAGCGGCGGTATAACTCTTTCCTTCTATTACCTCTTTGTCGTATTTATTCTTCAATAATTGCTGTTAATAAATAAATTTATGACGTGAATGAAAAACTTTTTTTTCCAAAACTTGATTAATTTCGCAAGAACAAATTTATTTTAATCTTTACATTTTCTTTAAATATATTGAAACAAGTAATTTGCAAGATTCTTTGTTTGTGCTTTGTTTGAGTGAAATCTCATCGCCGATCGGAATACCACGACAATCATTTTTAAAACACTTTACAAACAAAAAATAAATAATTACATCTTTTCTGAATTGAAAATTTAAAATTCGTGCTAGTCCAGTTGTTATTTAAACACTTGTTAGTTTCTCGCGCCCGGTTGTTGACATCTATGTAAACTGTTAACAAACATCGAAGAACTTTTTCGCGCAAAGTTTCATTCTCATCCACCTCACCGTCTCGAATTCATTTGTATAAAAAATAATTTAACAGATAATTATTTCCTCCAAGCAAATTACATGTTTAAAATAGTAAACGCTATAGCAAATTCAGACTGGGATTAGTAATATTGATCGCCAGAGTTTCGTGGCCGGTTGTCGAACGTTTTTATAACAGTCGCTAGATGACAGGAAAACGACTCGACTTGCATAACACTCCTTTTGTGTTATTAACGATAAATTCAAATTGTACAAGCCACTGATTCATTAAATTATTATTATTTAAAACTATGATAATTTAATAAAAGACAGTACGTTGTTTATTCAGAACAGAAATCATTCTTAATAAAATTCATCGTCGGAATAAATACTCATCGCTTATCTTTGTTTACTTTTAAACGCGCCGAGACAAATCAAAACAATTTAATAATGAAAATACGGCATCGCTCAATTAATTGACTATCGTCTAATAAAACAGACAAAATCATGAACGTTAAAAGTTTTTAATCAAAAATATAATTAAAAACCATCTTTTAACAACTGCATTTTAACGCTGGGAAATTTCCGTAATTATTGCGGCGTGAATGCTCCGAGCAAAGTCGATCGGTTATTACTAGCGATCGGTTGCGTGTAAATGAACAAAAATTGACAAAATAAATTAAAACTTTAATTTATTTTAACAAATACAACGCAAACAAACATTTTTGAGTATTATTATGAATAAAAAAATGTAAATATAAAATTTTTTTTTAATGTACTAAACAGTAAATAACTATCTATTGTACGCTAATTGCGAGCCAGTCCCAAGCCTGGAGAAAGGAGGAGGGAAAAGTAAAAAAGATCAAATTCTGATCCACGACAGGAAGTACTTAACTGCTTCCTACATACAGACATTAAAGTCTTAAAACACCTGGTGTAAATGACTATAAACTATTATAAAAAAAAAAAAACGCTATTGTACTTGCTTCGGCAGTACATCTACTAAAATTGGAACGATACAGAGAAGATTAGCATGGCCCCAGCGCAAGGATGACACGCAAATTCGTGAAGCGTTCCATATTTTTAATGCTCTCGAAACAGTATATTTCAGAAGAAACAAAAGTTGAAGTCGCCCCTGGGTGGATTCGATCCACCAACCTATCGGTTAACAGCCGAACGCGCCACAAAGGCGATTATCGTATTTATGGCCTCTAGTTATTTTGGCGAGTTTCGTTTCGAGTGCCTGTCTTCAAAAACACGGCAATAAAGATTAATGTAACACCGAGAGCTATCTAGGCAACCCAAAAAACCTCTGCTTCAAAGTGCTTTTTCATGAGATTGTGCATTCAAACTTACATGTTGACGCCACCTATCGTTGAAAATGCTTTTTGTAAAACACCACCGTTACGAATTCGACACTCAGTTACATATATAAGCTAATTAGAAATCAACGCTATTGTACTTGCTTCGGCAGTACATATACTAAAATTGGAACGATAAAGAGAAGATTAGCATGGCCCCTGCGCAAGGATGACACGCAAATTCGTGAAGCGTTCCATATTTTTAATGCTCTCGAAACAGTATATTTCAAAAGCTACCATCTGAGGGATTATGACTGAACGCCTCTAAGTCAGAATCCCGTCCAGTCAAGACCGACAACATTACTAGCGCCTCCGTGTCGAGAGGCAACGATATCCGCCGGCTCGACCGATTTCGGCTCCGGCGGTTGTTAAGCCACGGCATGACGGCTCTTATCGGACGCCTAACAGCGCGTCCGTTTGCCGAAGCAATACCGATCAGTTACGACGTGGAGGTGCCGAATCATTCGTAGACGACCTAATTCTGAGTCGGGGTGTCGTACTCAGTAGAGCAGTATCTCTCTGCGATCTGTTGAAACTAAGCCTCTTGACTCGAAGATTTGTTCGCTTCAGACGAACATCTCTTTAAACGACAATTTTTTATTTTCATAAATTTTTCTAAGTGAAATTATTTTTTTGCCAACCGGCCAGCTACTTAGAAAAACTTATAACTATACATACATACTTTAACAATAAATGTAGATAGACTTTTCTTTATAAAAAAATGCTCGATTGCCAACCGGTCGGGGCTGTTGCCAACCGGCTAAGCAATAATTCACCCGGTTGGCAATTCGTGGTCGTTGCCGACCGGCTGGGCGGCAAAATGTTGCCAACCGGCTATTTTCGCTGCGGTTGCCAACCGGTTCTAATCGGTTTTTCGCGCGCCCTAAGGGCTAACGATGGGTATCATCTCCCCTACGGCCGAAGGCCGTTCAAATTTTTTGCCTTATGCGCCCAATTGTGCTATATTTTGAAGACAATTTTGGGTACACAAGCAAATTGACAAATGAAACTAAATTTCACAATCAACTTGCCAACCGGCAGATTTCATTTGAACGACCTGATTTTTTGTTTTGTTTTTTGTGCCTTTCGCGGTACACGTTCTGACATGCTAGGTTAGTTCGTTTAACGGTCGGGGTCTTCGACGTAAACTACAGTAACTTTGCAAAGACAGGACGTTAAATTGTACCACGTCGGGCTTTCTCTCGTTCACAAAGGGTATCCAGACACTCTCACGTCGACACGTTCAATTGACGGCGAGCTTTCTCGTCGGATTCGGTGGAGGTGACGGACTCTTATCGACTGTGCATCGATCTCCCTGCCTTTCCTGAAAATAGTAAATCATTTTTTCAAACTATGCCAAAGTTACGGTGATAAAATGATATTTTCCTTAAATTTTTCTTTAAAAATTTAAACAAGAAAAAAGCTTTTGCATCGCTAGTTTCTTGCCTTTGGAGTGGCGTGCAACAACGTTCGACGATAGCACGCACGCGTAAACCGACGCGCTAACGCTCTCGAGACGATTAGATGCAACTTTTTGTATACGTTTATAATAATTATTAAACATTAAAACAAGTATTATAAAGAATAATGTATACGTTTGCTTAGATATATGAAAACAGAAAATGATTTTTTCAACTCTATCAAAGTTACGGTGATAAAATGATATTTTATTTAAATTGTTCTTAAAAAAATATAAACAGTAATATTCGGACAAGAAAAAAGCTTTTGCATCGCTAGTTTCTTGCCTTTGGAATGGCGTGCAACAACGTTCGACCAGAGGCGATAGCACGCACGCATAAACCGACGCGCTAACGCTCTCGAGACGATTAGAGGCAGCTTTGTGTTTTGTTCTCCCATCCCCTATATATTGCAAAGAGCTCACGGCGAGTTGTACACGCATAGCTCAAGGGAAAGTGATTCAACTGTAAGACTTTAATTATTTCACAGTGGCGGTGTGGCATTTTTTTTATTCTTCAATGATTATTGTTATTAAATTAATTAACGATAAATTACAATAATTATTAAACATTAAAACAATTATTATATAAAATAATGTATACGTTTATAATAATAACTATTAAACGTCAAAACAATTATTATAAAAAATAATGTATACGTTTGCTTAGATATATGAAAACAGAAAATGATTTTTACAACTCTATCAAAGTTAAAAAGTGATAAAATGATATTTTATTTAAATTGTTCTTTAAAAATGTAAAACAGTAATATTCGGACAAGAAAAAAGCTTTTGCATTGCTAGTTTCTTGCCTTTGGAATGGCGTGCAACAACGTTCGACCAGAGGCGATAGCACGCACGCATAAACCGACGCGCTAACGCTCTCGAGACGATTAGAGGCAGCTTTGTGTTTTGTTTTCCCATCTCCTATATATTGCAAAGACCTCACGGCGAGTTGTACACGCATAGCTCAAGGGAAAGTGATTCAACTGTAAGACTTTAGATATTTTACAGCGGCGGTATAACTCTTTCCTTCTATTACCTCTTTGTCGTATTTATTCTTCAATAATTGCTGTTAATAAATAAATTTATGACGTGAATGAAAAACTTTTTTTTCCAAAACTTGATTAATTTCGCAAGAACAAATTTATTTTAATCTTTACATTTTCTTTAAATATATTGAAACAAGTAATTTGCAAGATTCTTTGTTTGTGCTTTGTTTGAGTGAAATCTCATCGCCGATCGGAATACCACGACAATCATTTTTAAAACACTTTACAAACAAAAAATAAATAATTACATCTTTTCTGAATTGAAAATTTAAAATTCGTGCTAGTCCAGTTGTTATTTAAACACTTGTTAGTTTCTCGCGCCCGGTTGTTGACATCTATGTAAACTGTTAACAAACATCGAAGAACTTTTTCGCGCAAAGTTTCATTCTCATCCACCTCACCGTCTCGAATTCATTTGTATAAAAAATAATTTAACAGATAATTATTTCCTCCAAGCAAATTACATGTTTAAAATAGTAAACGCTATAGCAAATTCAGACTGGGATTAGTAATATTGATCGCCAGAGTTTCGTGGCCGGTTGTCGAACGTTTTTATAACAGTCGCTAGATGACAGGAAAACGACTCGACTTGCATAACACTCCTTTTGTGTTATTAACGATAAATTCAAATTGTACAAGCCACTGATTCATTAAATTATTATTATTTAAAACTATGATAATTTAATAAAAGACAGTACGTTGTTTATTCAGAACAGAAATCATTCTTAATAAAATTCATCGTCGGAATAAATACTCATCGCTTATCTTTGTTTACTTTTAAACGCGCCGAGACAAATCAAAACAATTTAATAATGAAAATACGGCATCGCTCAATTAATTGACTATCGTCTAATAAAACAGACAAAATCATGAACGTTAAAAGTTTTTAATCAAAAATATAATTAAAAACCATCTTTTAACAACTGCATTTTAACGCTGGGAAATTTCCGTAATTATTGCGGCGTGAATGCTCCGAGCAAAGTCGATCGGTTATTACTAGCGATCGGTTGCGTGTAAATGAACAAAAATTGACAAAATAAATTAAAACTTTAATTTATTTTAACAAATACAACGCAAACAAACATTTTTGAGTATTATTATGAATAAAAAAATGTAAATATAAAATTTTTTTTTAATGTACTAAACAGTAAATAACTATCTATTGTACGCTAATTGCGAGCCAGTCCCAAGCCTGGAGAAAGGAGGAGGGAAAAGTAAAAAAGATCAAATTCTGATCCACGACAGGAAGTACTTAACTGCTTCCTACATACAGACATTAAAGTCTTAAAACACCTGGTGTAAATGACTATAAACTATTATAAAAAAAAAAAAACGCTATTGTACTTGCTTCGGCAGTACATCTACTAAAATTGGAACGATACAGAGAAGATTAGCATGGCCCCAGCGCAAGGATGACACGCAAATTCGTGAAGCGTTCCATATTTTTAATGCTCTCGAAACAGTATATTTCAGAAGAAACAAAAGTTGAAGTCGCCCCTGGGTGGATTCGATCCACCAACCTATCGGTTAACAGCCGAACGCGCCACAAAGGCGATTATCGTATTTATGGCCTCTAGTTATTTTGGCGAGTTTCGTTTCGAGTGCCTGTCTTCAAAAACACGGCAATAAAGATTAATGTAACACCGAGAGCTATCTAGGCAACCCAAAAAACCTCTGCTTCAAAGTGCTTTTTCATGAGATTGTGCATTCAAACTTACATGTTGACGCCACCTATCGTTGAAAATGCTTTTTGTAAAACACCACCGTTACGAATTCGACACTCAGTTACATATATAAGCTAATTAGAAATCAACGCTATTGTACTTGCTTCGGCAGTACATATACTAAAATTGGAACGATAAAGAGAAGATTAGCATGGCCCCTGCGCAAGGATGACACGCAAATTCGTGAAGCGTTCCATATTTTTAATGCTCTCGAAACAGTATATTTCAAAAGCTACCATCTGAGGGATTATGACTGAACGCCTCTAAGTCAGAATCCCGTCCAGTCAAGACCGACAACATTACTAGCGCCTCCGTGTCGAGAGGCAACGATATCCGCCGGCTCGACCGATTTCGGCTCCGGCGGTTGTTAAGCCACGGCATGACGGCTCTTATCGGACGCCTAACAGCGCGTCCGTTTGCCGAAGCAATACCGATCAGTTACGACGTGGAGGTGCCGAATCATTCGTAGACGACCTAATTCTGAGTCGGGGTGTCGTACTCAGTAGAGCAGTATCTCTCTGCGATCTGTTGAAACTAAGCCTCTTGACTCGAAGATTTGTTCGCTTCAGACGAACATCTCTTTAAACGACAATTTTTTATTTTCATAAATTTTTCTAAGTGAAATTATTTTTTTGCCAACCGGCCAGCTACTTAGAAAAACTTATAACTATACATACATACTTTAACAATAAATGTAGATAGACTTTTCTTTATAAAAAAATGCTCGATTGCCAACCGGTCGGGGCTGTTGCCAACCGGCTAAGCAATAATTCACCCGGTTGGCAATTCGTGGTCGTTGCCGACCGGCTGGGCGGCAAAATGTTGCCAACCGGCTATTTTCGCTGCGGTTGCCAACCGGTTCTAATCGGTTTTTCGCGCGCCCTAAGGGCTAACGATGGGTATCATCTCCCCTACGGCCGAAGGCCGTTCAAATTTTTTGCCTTATGCGCCCAATTGTGCTATATTTTGAAGACAATTTTGGGTACACAAGCAAATTGACAAATGAAACTAAATTTCACAATCAACTTGCCAACCGGCAGATTTCATTTGAACGACCTGATTTTTTGTTTTGTTTTTTGTGCCTTTCGCGGTACACGTTCTGACATGCTAGGTTAGTTCGTTTAACGGTCGGGGTCTTCGACGTAAACTACAGTAACTTTGCAAAGACAGGACGTTAAATTGTACCACGTCGGGCTTTCTCTCGTTCACAAAGGGTATCCAGACACTCTCACGTCGACACGTTCAATTGACGGCGAGCTTTCTCGTCGGATTCGGTGGAGGTGACGGACTCTTATCGACTGTGCATCGATCTCCCTGCCTTTCCTGAAAATAGTAAATCATTTTTTCAAACTATGCCAAAGTTACGGTGATAAAATGATATTTTCCTTAAATTTTTCTTTAAAAATTTAAACAAGAAAAAAGCTTTTGCATCGCTAGTTTCTTGCCTTTGGAGTGGCGTGCAACAACGTTCGACGATAGCACGCACGCGTAAACCGACGCGCTAACGCTCTCGAGACGATTAGATGCAACTTTTTGTATACGTTTATAATAATTATTAAACATTAAAACAAGTATTATAAAGAATAATGTATACGTTTGCTTAGATATATGAAAACAGAAAATGATTTTTTCAACTCTATCAAAGTTACGGTGATAAAATGATATTTTATTTAAATTGTTCTTAAAAAAATATAAACAGTAATATTCGGACAAGAAAAAAGCTTTTGCATCGCTAGTTTCTTGCCTTTGGAATGGCGTGCAACAACGTTCGACCAGAGGCGATAGCACGCACGCATAAACCGACGCGCTAACGCTCTCGAGACGATTAGAGGCAGCTTTGTGTTTTGTTCTCCCATCCCCTATATATTGCAAAGAGCTCACGGCGAGTTGTACACGCATAGCTCAAGGGAAAGTGATTCAACTGTAAGACTTTAATTATTTCACAGTGGCGGTGTGGCATTTTTTTTATTCTTCAATGATTATTGTTATTAAATTAATTAACGATAAATTACAATAATTATTAAACATTAAAACAATTATTATATAAAATAATGTATACGTTTATAATAATAACTATTAAACGTCAAAACAATTATTATAAAAAATAATGTATACGTTTGCTTAGATATATGAAAACAGAAAATGATTTTTACAACTCTATCAAAGTTAAAAAGTGATAAAATGATATTTTATTTAAATTGTTCTTTAAAAATGTAAAACAGTAATATTCGGACAAGAAAAAAGCTTTTGCATTGCTAGTTTCTTGCCTTTGGAATGGCGTGCAACAACGTTCGACCAGAGGCGATAGCACGCACGCATAAACCGACGCGCTAACGCTCTCGAGACGATTAGAGGCAGCTTTGTGTTTTGTTTTCCCATCTCCTATATATTGCAAAGACCTCACGGCGAGTTGTACACGCATAGCTCAAGGGAAAGTGATTCAACTGTAAGACTTTAAATATTTTACAGCGGCGGTATAACTCTTTCCTTCTATTACCTCTTTGTCGTATTTATTCTTCAATAATTGCTGTTAATAAATAAATTTATGACGTGAATGAAAAACTTTTTTTCCAAAACTTGATTAATTTCGCAAGAACAAATTTATTTTAATCTTTACATTTTCTTTAAATATATTGAAACAAGTAATTTGCAAGATTCTTTGTTTGTGCTTTGTTTGAGTGAAATCTCATCGCCGATCGGAATACCACGACAATCATTTTTAAAACACTTTACAAACAAAAAATAAATAATTACATCTTTTCTGAATTGAAAATTTAAAATTCGTGCTAGTCCAGTTGTTATTTAAACACTTGTTAGTTTCTCGCGCCCGGTTGTTGACATCTATGTAAACTGTTAACAAACATCGAAGAACTTTTTCGCGCAAAGTTTCATTCTCATCCACCTCACCGTCTCGAATTCATTTGTATAAAAAATAATTTAACAGATAATTATTTCCTCCAAGCAAATTACATGTTTAAAATAGTAAACGCTATAGCAAATTCAGACTGGGATTAGTAATATTGATCGCCAGAGTTTCGTGGCCGGTTGTCGAACGTTTTTATAACAGTCGCTAGATGACAGGAAAACGACTCGACTTGCATAACACTCCTTTTGTGTTATTAACGATAAATTCAAATTGTACAAGCCACTGATTCATTAAATTATTATTATTTAAAACTATGATAATTTAATAAAAGACAGTACGTTGTTTATTCAGAACAGAAATCATTCTTAATAAAATTCATCGTCGGAATAAATACTCATCGCTTATCTTTGTTTACTTTTAAACGCGCCGAGACAAATCAAAACAATTTAATAATGAAAATACGGCATCGCTCAATTAATTGACTATCGTCTAATAAAACAGACAAAATCATGAACGTTAAAAGTTTTTAATCAAAAATATAATTAAAAACCATCTTTTAACAACTGCATTTTAACGCTGGGAAATTTCCGTAATTATTGCGGCGTGAATGCTCCGAGCAAAGTCGATCGGTTATTACTAGCGATCGGTTGCGTGTAAATGAACAAAAATTGACAAAATAAATTAAAACTTTAATTTATTTTAACAAATACAACGCAAACAAACATTTTTGAGTATTATTATGAATAAAAAAATGTAAATATAAAATTTTTTTTTAATGTACTAAACAGTAAATAACTATCTATTGTACGCTAATTGCGAGCCAGTCCCAAGCCTGGAGAAAGGAGGAGGGAAAAGTAAAAAAGATCAAATTCTGATCCACGACAGGAAGTACTTAACTGCTTCCTACATACAGACATTAAAGTCTTAAAACACCTGGTGTAAAGGACTATAAACTATTATAAAAAAAAAAAAAACGCTATTGTACTTGCTTCGGCAGTACATCTACTAAAATTGGAACGATACAGAGAAGATTAGCATGGCCCCAGCGCAAGGATGACACGCAAATTCGTGAAGCGTTCCATATTTTTAATGCTCTCGAAACAGTATATTTCAGAAGAAACAAAAGTTGAAGTCGCCCCTGGGTGGATTCGATCCACCAACCTATCGGTTAACAGCCGAACGCGCCACAAAGGCGATTATCGTATTTATGGCCTCTAGTTATTTTGGCGAGTTTCGTTTCGAGTGCCTGTCTTCAAAAACACGGCAATAAAGATTAATGTAACACCGAGAGCTATCTAGGCAACCCAAAAAACCTCTGCTTCAAAGTGCTTTTTCATGAGATTGTGCATTCAAACTTACATGTTGACGCCACCTATCGTTGAAAATGCTTTTTGTAAAACACCACCGTTACGAATTCGACACTCAGTTACATATATAAGCTAATTAGAAATCAACGCTATTGTACTTGCTTCGGCAGTACATATACTAAAATTGGAACGATACAGAGAAGATTAGCATGGCCCCTGCGCAAGGATGACACGCAAATTCGTGAAGCGTTCCATATTTTTAATGCTCTCGAAACAGTATATTTCAAAAGCTACCATCTGAGGGATTATGACTGAACGCCTCTAAGTCAGAATCCCGTCCAGTCAAGACCGACAACATTACTAGCGCCTCCGTGTCGAGAGGCAACGATATCCGCCGGCTCGACCGATTTCGGCTCCGGCGGTTGTTAAGCCACGGCATGACGGCTCTTATCGGACGCCTAACAGCGCGTCCGTTTGCCGAAGCAATACCGATCAGTTACGACGTGGAGGTGCCGAATCATTCGTAGACGACCTAATTCTGAGTCGGGGTGTCGTACTCAGTAGAGCAGTATCTCTCTGCGATCTGTTGAAACTAAGCCTCTTGACTCGAAGATTTGTTCGCTTCAGACGAACATCTCTTTAAACGACAATTTTTTATTTTCATAAATTTTTCTAAGTGAAATTATTTTTTTGCCAACCGGCCAGCTACTTAGAAAAACTTATAACTATACATACATACTTTAACAATAAATGTAGATAGACTTTTCTTTATAAAAAAATGCTCGATTGCCAACCGGTCGGGGCTGTTGCCAACCGGCTAAGCAATAATTCACCCGGTTGGCAATTCGTGGTCGTTGCCGACCGGCTGGGCGGCAAAATGTTGCCAACCGGCTATTTTCGCTGCGGTTGCCAACCGGTTCTAATCGGTTTTTCGCGCGCCCTAAGGGCTAACGATGGGTATCATCTCCCCTACGGCCGAAGGCCGTTCAAATTTTTTGCCTTATGCGCCCAATTGTGCTATATTTTGAAGACAATTTTGGGTACACAAGCAAATTGACAAATGAAACTAAATTTCACAATCAACTTGCCAACCGGCAGATTTCATTTGAACGACCTGATTTTTTGTTTTGTTTTTTGTGCCTTTCGCGGTACACGTTCTGACATGCTAGGTTAGTTCGTTTAACGGTCGGGGTCTTCGACGTAAACTACAGTAACTTTGCAAAGACAGGACGTTAAATTGTACCACGTCGGGCTTTCTCTCGTTCACAAAGGGTATCCAGACACTCTCACGTCGACACGTTCAATTGACGGCGAGCTTTCTCGTCGGATTCGGTGGAGGTGACGGACTCTTATCGACTGTGCATCGATCTCCCTGCCTTTCCTGAAAATAGTAAATCATTTTTTCAAACTATGCCAAAGTTACGGTGATAAAATGATATTTTCCTTAAATTTTTCTTTAAAAATTTAAACAAGAAAAAAGCTTTTGCATCGCTAGTTTCTTGCCTTTGGAGTGGCGTGCAACAACGTTCGACGATAGCACGCACGCGTAAACCGACGCGCTAACGCTCTCGAGACGATTAGATGCAACTTTTTGTATACGTTTATAATAATTATTAAACATTAAAACAAGTATTATAAAGAATAATGTATACGTTTGCTTAGATATATGAAAACAGAAAATGATTTTTTCAACTCTATCAAAGTTACGGTGATAAAATGATATTTTATTTAAATTGTTCTTAAAAAAATATAAACAGTAATATTCGGACAAGAAAAAAGCTTTTGCATCGCTAGTTTCTTGCCTTTGGAATGGCGTGCAACAACGTTCGACCAGAGGCGATAGCACGCACGCATAAACCGACGCGCTAACGCTCTCGAGACGATTAGAGGCAGCTTTGTGTTTTGTTCTCCCATCCCCTATATATTGCAAAGAGCTCACGGCGAGTTGTACACGCATAGCTCAAGGGAAAGTGATTCAACTGTAAGACTTTAATTATTTCACAGTGGCGGTGTGGCATTTTTTTTATTCTTCAATGATTATTGTTATTAAATTAATTAACGATAAATTACAATAATTATTAAACATTAAAACAATTATTATATAAAATAATGTATACGTTTATAATAATAACTATTAAACGTCAAAACAATTATTATAAAAAATAATGTATACGTTTGCTTAGATATATGAAAACAGAAAATGATTTTTACAACTCTATCAAAGTTAAAAAGTGATAAAATGATATTTTATTTAAATTGTTCTTTAAAAATGTAAAACAGTAATATTCGGACAAGAAAAAAGCTTTTGCATTGCTAGTTTCTTGCCTTTGGAATGGCGTGCAACAACGTTCGACCAGAGGCGATAGCACGCACGCATAAACCGACGCGCTAACGCTCTCGAGACGATTAGAGGCAGCTTTGTGTTTTGTTTTCCCATCTCCTATATATTGCAAAGACCTCACGGCGAGTTGTACACGCATAGCTCAAGGGAAAGTGATTCAACTGTAAGACTTTAGATATTTTACAGCGGCGGTATAACTCTTTCCTTCTATTACCTCTTTGTCGTATTTATTCTTCAATAATTGCTGTTAATAAATAAATTTATGACGTGAATGAAAAACTTTTTTTTCCAAAACTTGATTAATTTCGCAAGAACAAATTTATTTTAATCTTTACATTTTCTTTAAATATATTGAAACAAGTAATTTGCAAGATTCTTTGTTTGTGCTTTGTTTGAGTGAAATCTCATCGCCGATCGGAATACCACGACAATCATTTTTAAAACACTTTACAAACAAAAAATAAATAATTACATCTTTTCTGAATTGAAAATTTAAAATTCGTGCTAGTCCAGTTGTTATTTAAACACTTGTTAGTTTCTCGCGCCCGGTTGTTGACATCTATGTAAACTGTTAACAAACATCGAAGAACTTTTTCGCGCAAAGTTTCATTCTCATCCACCTCACCGTCTCGAATTCATTTGTATAAAAAATAATTTAACAGATAATTATTTCCTCCAAGCAAATTACATGTTTAAAATAGTAAACGCTATAGCAAATTCAGACTGGGATTAGTAATATTGATCGCCAGAGTTTCGTGGCCGGTTGTCGAACGTTTTTATAACAGTCGCTAGATGACAGGAAAACGACTCGACTTGCATAACACTCCTTTTGTGTTATTAACGATAAATTCAAATTGTACAAGCCACTGATTCATTAAATTATTATTATTTAAAACTATGATAATTTAATAAAAGACAGTACGTTGTTTATTCAGAACAGAAATCATTCTTAATAAAATTCATCGTCGGAATAAATACTCATCGCTTATCTTTGTTTACTTTTAAACGCGCCGAGACAAATCAAAACAATTTAATAATGAAAATACGGCATCGCTCAATTAATTGACTATCGTCTAATAAAACAGACAAAATCATGAACGTTAAAAGTTTTTAATCAAAAATATAATTAAAAACCATCTTTTAACAACTGCATTTTAACGCTGGGAAATTTCCGTAATTATTGCGGCGTGAATGCTCCGAGCAAAGTCGATCGGTTATTACTAGCGATCGGTTGCGTGTAAATGAACAAAAATTGACAAAATAAATTAAAACTTTAATTTATTTTAACAAATACAACGCAAACAAACATTTTTGAGTATTATTATGAATAAAAAAATGTAAATATAAAATTTTTTTTTAATGTACTAAACAGTAAATAACTATCTATTGTACGCTAATTGCGAGCCAGTCCCAAGCCTGGAGAAAGGAGGAGGGAAAAGTAAAAAAGATCAAATTCTGATCCACGACAGGAAGTACTTAACTGCTTCCTACATACAGACATTAAAGTCTTAAAACACCTGGTGTAAATGACTATAAACTATTATAAAAAAAAAAAAACGCTATTGTACTTGCTTCGGCAGTACATCTACTAAAATTGGAACGATACAGAGAAGATTAGCATGGCCCCAGCGCAAGGATGACACGCAAATTCGTGAAGCGTTCCATATTTTTAATGCTCTCGAAACAGTATATTTCAGAAGAAACAAAAGTTGAAGTCGCCCCTGGGTGGATTCGATCCACCAACCTATCGGTTAACAGCCGAACGCGCCACAAAGGCGATTATCGTATTTATGGCCTCTAGTTATTTTGGCGAGTTTCGTTTCGAGTGCCTGTCTTCAAAAACACGGCAATAAAGATTAATGTAACACCGAGAGCTATCTAGGCAACCCAAAAAACCTCTGCTTCAAAGTGCTTTTTCATGAGATTGTGCATTCAAACTTACATGTTGACGCCACCTATCGTTGAAAATGCTTTTTGTAAAACACCACCGTTACGAATTCGACACTCAGTTACATATATAAGCTAATTAGAAATCAACGCTATTGTACTTGCTTCGGCAGTACATATACTAAAATTGGAACGATAAAGAGAAGATTAGCATGGCCCCTGCGCAAGGATGACACGCAAATTCGTGAAGCGTTCCATATTTTTAATGCTCTCGAAACAGTATATTTCAAAAGCTACCATCTGAGGGATTATGACTGAACGCCTCTAAGTCAGAATCCCGTCCAGTCAAGACCGACAACATTACTAGCGCCTCCGTGTCGAGAGGCAACGATATCCGCCGGCTCGACCGATTTCGGCTCCGGCGGTTGTTAAGCCACGGCATGACGGCTCTTATCGGACGCCTAACAGCGCGTCCGTTTGCCGAAGCAATACCGATCAGTTACGACGTGGAGGTGCCGAATCATTCGTAGACGACCTAATTCTGAGTCGGGGTGTCGTACTCAGTAGAGCAGTATCTCTCTGCGATCTGTTGAAACTAAGCCTCTTGACTCGAAGATTTGTTCGCTTCAGACGAACATCTCTTTAAACGACAATTTTTTATTTTCATAAATTTTTCTAAGTGAAATTATTTTTTTGCCAACCGGCCAGCTACTTAGAAAAACTTATAACTATACATACATACTTTAACAATAAATGTAGATAGACTTTTCTTTATAAAAAAATGCTCGATTGCCAACCGGTCGGGGCTGTTGCCAACCGGCTAAGCAATAATTCACCCGGTTGGCAATTCGTGGTCGTTGCCGACCGGCTGGGCGGCAAAATGTTGCCAACCGGCTATTTTCGCTGCGGTTGCCAACCGGTTCTAATCGGTTTTTCGCGCGCCCTAAGGGCTAACGATGGGTATCATCTCCCCTACGGCCGAAGGCCGTTCAAATTTTTTGCCTTATGCGCCCAATTGTGCTATATTTTGAAGACAATTTTGGGTACACAAGCAAATTGACAAATGAAACTAAATTTCACAATCAACTTGCCAACCGGCAGATTTCATTTGAACGACCTGATTTTTTGTTTTGTTTTTTGTGCCTTTCGCGGTACACGTTCTGACATGCTAGGTTAGTTCGTTTAACGGTCGGGGTCTTCGACGTAAACTACAGTAACTTTGCAAAGACAGGACGTTAAATTGTACCACGTCGGGCTTTCTCTCGTTCACAAAGGGTATCCAGACACTCTCACGTCGACACGTTCAATTGACGGCGAGCTTTCTCGTCGGATTCGGTGGAGGTGACGGACTCTTATCGACTGTGCATCGATCTCCCTGCCTTTCCTGAAAATAGTAAATCATTTTTTCAAACTATGCCAAAGTTACGGTGATAAAATGATATTTTCCTTAAATTTTTCTTTAAAAATTTAAACAAGAAAAAAGCTTTTGCATCGCTAGTTTCTTGCCTTTGGAGTGGCGTGCAACAACGTTCGACGATAGCACGCACGCGTAAACCGACGCGCTAACGCTCTCGAGACGATTAGATGCAACTTTTTGTATACGTTTATAATAATTATTAAACATTAAAACAAGTATTATAAAGAATAATGTATACGTTTGCTTAGATATATGAAAACAGAAAATGATTTTTTCAACTCTATCAAAGTTACGGTGATAAAATGATATTTTATTTAAATTGTTCTTAAAAAAATATAAACAGTAATATTCGGACAAGAAAAAAGCTTTTGCATCGCTAGTTTCTTGCCTTTGGAATGGCGTGCAACAACGTTCGACCAGAGGCGATAGCACGCACGCATAAACCGACGCGCTAACGCTCTCGAGACGATTAGAGGCAGCTTTGTGTTTTGTTCTCCCATCCCCTATATATTGCAAAGAGCTCACGGCGAGTTGTACACGCATAGCTCAAGGGAAAGTGATTCAACTGTAAGACTTTAATTATTTCACAGTGGCGGTGTGGCATTTTTTTTATTCTTCAATGATTATTGTTATTAAATTAATTAACGATAAATTACAATAATTATTAAACATTAAAACAATTATTATATAAAATAATGTATACGTTTATAATAATAACTATTAAACGTCAAAACAATTATTATAAAAAATAATGTATACGTTTGCTTAGATATATGAAAACAGAAAATGATTTTTACAACTCTATCAAAGTTAAAAAGTGATAAAATGATATTTTATTTAAATTGTTCTTTAAAAATGTAAAACAGTAATATTCGGACAAGAAAAAAGCTTTTGCATTGCTAGTTTCTTGCCTTTGGAATGGCGTGCAACAACGTTCGACCAGAGGCGATAGCACGCACGCATAAACCGACGCGCTAACGCTCTCGAGACGATTAGAGGCAGCTTTGTGTTTTGTTTTCCCATCTCCTATATATTGCAAAGACCTCACGGCGAGTTGTACACGCATAGCTCAAGGGAAAGTGATTCAACTGTAAGACTTTAAATATTTTACAGCGGCGGTATAACTCTTTCCTTCTATTACCTCTTTGTCGTATTTATTCTTCAATAATTGCTGTTAATAAATAAATTTATGACGTGAATGAAAAACTTTTTTTCCAAAACTTGATTAATTTCGCAAGAACAAATTTATTTTAATCTTTACATTTTCTTTAAATATATTGAAACAAGTAATTTGCAAGATTCTTTGTTTGTGCTTTGTTTGAGTGAAATCTCATCGCCGATCGGAATACCACGACAATCATTTTTAAAACACTTTACAAACAAAAAATAAATAATTACATCTTTTCTGAATTGAAAATTTAAAATTCGTGCTAGTCCAGTTGTTATTTAAACACTTGTTAGTTTCTCGCGCCCGGTTGTTGACATCTATGTAAACTGTTAACAAACATCGAAGAACTTTTTCGCGCAAAGTTTCATTCTCATCCACCTCACCGTCTCGAATTCATTTGTATAAAAAATAATTTAACAGATAATTATTTCCTCCAAGCAAATTACATGTTTAAAATAGTAAACGCTATAGCAAATTCAGACTGGGATTAGTAATATTGATCGCCAGAGTTTCGTGGCCGGTTGTCGAACGTTTTTATAACAGTCGCTAGATGACAGGAAAACGACTCGACTTGCATAACACTCCTTTTGTGTTATTAACGATAAATTCAAATTGTACAAGCCACTGATTCATTAAATTATTATTATTTAAAACTATGATAATTTAATAAAAGACAGTACGTTGTTTATTCAGAACAGAAATCATTCTTAATAAAATTCATCGTCGGAATAAATACTCATCGCTTATCTTTGTTTACTTTTAAACGCGCCGAGACAAATCAAAACAATTTAATAATGAAAATACGGCATCGCTCAATTAATTGACTATCGTCTAATAAAACAGACAAAATCATGAACGTTAAAAGTTTTTAATCAAAAATATAATTAAAAACCATCTTTTAACAACTGCATTTTAACGCTGGGAAATTTCCGTAATTATTGCGGCGTGAATGCTCCGAGCAAAGTCGATCGGTTATTACTAGCGATCGGTTGCGTGTAAATGAACAAAAATTGACAAAATAAATTAAAACTTTAATTTATTTTAACAAATACAACGCAAACAAACATTTTTGAGTATTATTATGAATAAAAAAATGTAAATATAAAATTTTTTTTTAATGTACTAAACAGTAAATAACTATCTATTGTACGCTAATTGCGAGCCAGTCCCAAGCCTGGAGAAAGGAGGAGGGAAAAGTAAAAAAGATCAAATTCTGATCCACGACAGGAAGTACTTAACTGCTTCCTACATACAGACATTAAAGTCTTAAAACACCTGGTGTAAATGACTATAAACTATTATAAAAAAAAAAAAAACGCTATTGTACTTGCTTCGGCAGTACATCTACTAAAATTGGAACGATACAGAGAAGATTAGCATGGCCCCAGCGCAAGGATGACACGCAAATTCGTGAAGCGTTCCATATTTTTAATGCTCTCGAAACAGTATATTTCAGAAGAAACAAAAGTTGAAGTCGCCCCTGGGTGGATTCGATCCACCAACCTATCGGTTAACAGCCGAACGCGCCACAAAGGCGATTATCGTATTTATGGCCTCTAGTTATTTTGGCGAGTTTCGTTTCGAGTGCCTGTCTTCAAAAACACGGCAATAAAGATTAATGTAACACCGAGAGCTATCTAGGCAACCCAAAAAACCTCTGCTTCAAAGTGCTTTTTCATGAGATTGTGCATTCAAACTTACATGTTGACGCCACCTATCGTTGAAAATGCTTTTTGTAAAACACCACCGTTACGAATTCGACACTCAGTTACATATATAAGCTAATTAGAAATCAACGCTATTGTACTTGCTTCGGCAGTACATATACTAAAATTGGAACGATACAGAGAAGATTAGCATGGCCCCTGCGCAAGGATGACACGCAAATTCGTGAAGCGTTCCATATTTTTAATGCTCTCGAAACAGTATATTTCAAAAGCTACCATCTGAGGGATTATGACTGAACGCCTCTAAGTCAGAATCCCGTCCAGTCAAGACCGACAACATTACTAGCGCCTCCGTGTCGAGAGGCAACGATATCCGCCGGCTCGACCGATTTCGGCTCCGGCGGTTGTTAAGCCACGGCATGACGGCTCTTATCGGACGCCTAACAGCGCGTCCGTTTGCCGAAGCAATACCGATCAGTTACGACGTGGAGGTGCCGAATCATTCGTAGACGACCTAATTCTGAGTCGGGGTGTCGTACTCAGTAGAGCAGTATCTCTCTGCGATCTGTTGAAACTAAGCCTCTTGACTCGAAGATTTGTTCGCTTCAGACGAACATCTCTTTAAACGACAATTTTTTATTTTCATAAATTTTTCTAAGTGAAATTATTTTTTTGCCAACCGGCCAGCTACTTAGAAAAACTTATAACTATACATACATACTTTAACAATAAATGTAGATAGACTTTTCTTTATAAAAAAATGCTCGATTGCCAACCGGTCGGGGCTGTTGCCAACCGGCTAAGCAATAATTCACCCGGTTGGCAATTCGTGGTCGTTGCCGACCGGCTGGGCGGCAAAATGTTGCCAACCGGCTATTTTCGCTGCGGTTGCCAACCGGTTCTAATCGGTTTTTCGCGCGCCCTAAGGGCTAACGATGGGTATCATCTCCCCTACGGCCGAAGGCCGTTCAAATTTTTTGCCTTATGCGCCCAATTGTGCTATATTTTGAAGACAATTTTGGGTACACAAGCAAATTGACAAATGAAACTAAATTTCACAATCAACTTGCCAACCGGCAGATTTCATTTGAACGACCTGATTTTTTGTTTTGTTTTTTGTGCCTTTCGCGGTACACGTTCTGACATGCTAGGTTAGTTCGTTTAACGGTCGGGGTCTTCGACGTAAACTACAGTAACTTTGCAAAGACAGGACGTTAAATTGTACCACGTCGGGCTTTCTCTCGTTCACAAAGGGTATCCAGACACTCTCACGTCGACACGTTCAATTGACGGCGAGCTTTCTCGTCGGATTCGGTGGAGGTGACGGACTCTTATCGACTGTGCATCGATCTCCCTGCCTTTCCTGAAAATAGTAAATCATTTTTTCAAACTATGCCAAAGTTACGGTGATAAAATGATATTTTCCTTAAATTTTTCTTTAAAAATTTAAACAAGAAAAAAGCTTTTGCATCGCTAGTTTCTTGCCTTTGGAGTGGCGTGCAACAACGTTCGACGATAGCACGCACGCGTAAACCGACGCGCTAACGCTCTCGAGACGATTAGATGCAACTTTTTGTATACGTTTATAATAATTATTAAACATTAAAACAAGTATTATAAAGAATAATGTATACGTTTGCTTAGATATATGAAAACAGAAAATGATTTTTTCAACTCTATCAAAGTTACGGTGATAAAATGATATTTTATTTAAATTGTTCTTAAAAAAATATAAACAGTAATATTCGGACAAGAAAAAAGCTTTTGCATCGCTAGTTTCTTGCCTTTGGAATGGCGTGCAACAACGTTCGACCAGAGGCGATAGCACGCACGCATAAACCGACGCGCTAACGCTCTCGAGACGATTAGAGGCAGCTTTGTGTTTTGTTCTCCCATCCCCTATATATTGCAAAGAGCTCACGGCGAGTTGTACACGCATAGCTCAAGGGAAAGTGATTCAACTGTAAGACTTTAATTATTTCACAGTGGCGGTGTGGCATTTTTTTTATTCTTCAATGATTATTGTTATTAAATTAATTAACGATAAATTACAATAATTATTAAACATTAAAACAATTATTATATAAAATAATGTATACGTTTATAATAATAACTATTAAACGTCAAAACAATTATTATAAAAAATAATGTATACGTTTGCTTAGATATATGAAAACAGAAAATGATTTTTACAACTCTATCAAAGTTAAAAAGTGATAAAATGATATTTTATTTAAATTGTTCTTTAAAAATGTAAAACAGTAATATTCGGACAAGAAAAAAGCTTTTGCATTGCTAGTTTCTTGCCTTTGGAATGGCGTGCAACAACGTTCGACCAGAGGCGATAGCACGCACGCATAAACCGACGCGCTAACGCTCTCGAGACGATTAGAGGCAGCTTTGTGTTTTGTTTTCCCATCTCCTATATATTGCAAAGACCTCACGGCGAGTTGTACACGCATAGCTCAAGGGAAAGTGATTCAACTGTAAGACTTTAAATATTTTACAGCGGCGGTATAACTCTTTCCTTCTATTACCTCTTTGTCGTATTTATTCTTCAATAATTGCTGTTAATAAATAAATTTATGACGTGAATGAAAAACTTTTTTTCCAAAACTTGATTAATTTCGCAAGAACAAATTTATTTTAATCTTTACATTTTCTTTAAATATATTGAAACAAGTAATTTGCAAGATTCTTTGTTTGTGCTTTGTTTGAGTGAAATCTCATCGCCGATCGGAATACCACGACAATCATTTTTAAAACACTTTACAAACAAAAAATAAATAATTACATCTTTTCTGAATTGAAAATTTAAAATTCGTGCTAGTCCAGTTGTTATTTAAACACTTGTTAGTTTCTCGCGCCCGGTTGTTGACATCTATGTAAACTGTTAACAAACATCGAAGAACTTTTTCGCGCAAAGTTTCATTCTCATCCACCTCACCGTCTCGAATTCATTTGTATAAAAAATAATTTAACAGATAATTATTTCCTCCAAGCAAATTACATGTTTAAAATAGTAAACGCTATAGCAAATTCAGACTGGGATTAGTAATATTGATCGCCAGAGTTTCGTGGCCGGTTGTCGAACGTTTTTATAACAGTCGCTAGATGACAGGAAAACGACTCGACTTGCATAACACTCCTTTTGTGTTATTAACGATAAATTCAAATTGTACAAGCCACTGATTCATTAAATTATTATTATTTAAAACTATGATAATTTAATAAAAGACAGTACGTTGTTTATTCAGAACAGAAATCATTCTTAATAAAATTCATCGTCGGAATAAATACTCATCGCTTATCTTTGTTTACTTTTAAACGCGCCGAGACAAATCAAAACAATTTAATAATGAAAATACGGCATCGCTCAATTAATTGACTATCGTCTAATAAAACAGACAAAATCATGAACGTTAAAAGTTTTTAATCAAAAATATAATTAAAAACCATCTTTTAACAACTGCATTTTAACGCTGGGAAATTTCCGTAATTATTGCGGCGTGAATGCTCCGAGCAAAGTCGATCGGTTATTACTAGCGATCGGTTGCGTGTAAATGAACAAAAATTGACAAAATAAATTAAAACTTTAATTTATTTTAACAAATACAACGCAAACAAACATTTTTGAGTATTATTATGAATAAAAAAATGTAAATATAAAATTTTTTTTTAATGTACTAAACAGTAAATAACTATCTATTGTACGCTAATTGCGAGCCAGTCCCAAGCCTGGAGAAAGGAGGAGGGAAAAGTAAAAAAGATCAAATTCTGATCCACGACAGGAAGTACTTAACTGCTTCCTACATACAGACATTAAAGTCTTAAAACACCTGGTGTAAAGGACTATAAACTATTATAAAAAAAAAAAAAACGCTATTGTACTTGCTTCGGCAGTACATCTACTAAAATTGGAACGATACAGAGAAGATTAGCATGGCCCCAGCGCAAGGATGACACGCAAATTCGTGAAGCGTTCCATATTTTTAATGCTCTCGAAACAGTATATTTCAGAAGAAACAAAAGTTGAAGTCGCCCCTGGGTGGATTCGATCCACCAACCTATCGGTTAACAGCCGAACGCGCCACAAAGGCGATTATCGTATTTATGGCCTCTAGTTATTTTGGCGAGTTTCGTTTCGAGTGCCTGTCTTCAAAAACACGGCAATAAAGATTAATGTAACACCGAGAGCTATCTAGGCAACCCAAAAAACCTCTGCTTCAAAGTGCTTTTTCATGAGATTGTGCATTCAAACTTACATGTTGACGCCACCTATCGTTGAAAATGCTTTTTGTAAAACACCACCGTTACGAATTCGACACTCAGTTACATATATAAGCTAATTAGAAATCAACGCTATTGTACTTGCTTCGGCAGTACATATACTAAAATTGGAACGATACAGAGAAGATTAGCATGGCCCCTGCGCAAGGATGACACGCAAATTCGTGAAGCGTTCCATATTTTTAATGCTCTCGAAACAGTATATTTCAAAAGCTACCATCTGAGGGATTATGACTGAACGCCTCTAAGTCAGAATCCCGTCCAGTCAAGACCGACAACATTACTAGCGCCTCCGTGTCGAGAGGCAACGATATCCGCCGGCTCGACCGATTTCGGCTCCGGCGGTTGTTAAGCCACGGCATGACGGCTCTTATCGGACGCCTAACAGCGCGTCCGTTTGCCGAAGCAATACCGATCAGTTACGACGTGGAGGTGCCGAATCATTCGTAGACGACCTAATTCTGAGTCGGGGTGTCGTACTCAGTAGAGCAGTATCTCTCTGCGATCTGTTGAAACTAAGCCTCTTGACTCGAAGATTTGTTCGCTTCAGACGAACATCTCTTTAAACGACAATTTTTTATTTTCATAAATTTTTCTAAGTGAAATTATTTTTTTGCCAACCGGCCAGCTACTTAGAAAAACTTATAACTATACATACATACTTTAACAATAAATGTAGATAGACTTTTCTTTATAAAAAAATGCTCGATTGCCAACCGGTCGGGGCTGTTGCCAACCGGCTAAGCAATAATTCACCCGGTTGGCAATTCGTGGTCGTTGCCGACCGGCTGGGCGGCAAAATGTTGCCAACCGGCTATTTTCGCTGCGGTTGCCAACCGGTTCTAATCGGTTTTTCGCGCGCCCTAAGGGCTAACGATGGGTATCATCTCCCCTACGGCCGAAGGCCGTTCAAATTTTTTGCCTTATGCGCCCAATTGTGCTATATTTTGAAGACAATTTTGGGTACACAAGCAAATTGACAAATGAAACTAAATTTCACAATCAACTTGCCAACCGGCAGATTTCATTTGAACGACCTGATTTTTTGTTTTGTTTTTTGTGCCTTTCGCGGTACACGTTCTGACATGCTAGGTTAGTTCGTTTAACGGTCGGGGTCTTCGACGTAAACTACAGTAACTTTGCAAAGACAGGACGTTAAATTGTACCACGTCGGGCTTTCTCTCGTTCACAAAGGGTATCCAGACACTCTCACGTCGACACGTTCAATTGACGGCGAGCTTTCTCGTCGGATTCGGTGGAGGTGACGGACTCTTATCGACTGTGCATCGATCTCCCTGCCTTTCCTGAAAATAGTAAATCATTTTTTCAAACTATGCCAAAGTTACGGTGATAAAATGATATTTTCCTTAAATTTTTCTTTAAAAATTTAAACAAGAAAAAAGCTTTTGCATCGCTAGTTTCTTGCCTTTGGAGTGGCGTGCAACAACGTTCGACGATAGCACGCACGCGTAAACCGACGCGCTAACGCTCTCGAGACGATTAGATGCAACTTTTTGTATACGTTTATAATAATTATTAAACATTAAAACAAGTATTATAAAGAATAATGTATACGTTTGCTTAGATATATGAAAACAGAAAATGATTTTTTCAACTCTATCAAAGTTACGGTGATAAAATGATATTTTATTTAAATTGTTCTTAAAAAAATATAAACAGTAATATTCGGACAAGAAAAAAGCTTTTGCATCGCTAGTTTCTTGCCTTTGGAATGGCGTGCAACAACGTTCGACCAGAGGCGATAGCACGCACGCATAAACCGACGCGCTAACGCTCTCGAGACGATTAGAGGCAGCTTTGTGTTTTGTTCTCCCATCCCCTATATATTGCAAAGAGCTCACGGCGAGTTGTACACGCATAGCTCAAGGGAAAGTGATTCAACTGTAAGACTTTAATTATTTCACAGTGGCGGTGTGGCATTTTTTTTATTCTTCAATGATTATTGTTATTAAATTAATTAACGATAAATTACAATAATTAACATCAATTATTAAACATTAAAACAATTATTATATAAAATAATGTATACGTTTATAATAATAACTATTAAACGTCAAAACAATTATTATAAAAAATAATGTATACGTTTGCTTAGATATATGAAAACAGAAAATGATTTTTACAACTCTATCAAAGTTAAAAAGTGATAAAATGATATTTTATTTAAATTGTTCTTTAAAAATGTAAAACAGTAATATTCGGACAAGAAAAAAGCTTTTGCATTGCTAGTTTCTTGCCTTTGGAATGGCGTGCAACAACGTTCGACCAGAGGCGATAGCACGCACGCATAAACCGACGCGCTAACGCTCTCGAGACGATTAGAGGCAGCTTTGTGTTTTGTTTTCCCATCTCCTATATATTGCAAAGACCTCACGGCGAGTTGTACACGCATAGCTCAAGGGAAAGTGATTCAACTGTAAGACTTTAAATATTTTACAGCGGCGGTATAACTCTTTCCTTCTATTACCTCTTTGTCGTATTTATTCTTCAATAATTGCTGTTAATAAATAAATTTATGACGTGAATGAAAAACTTTTTTTCCAAAACTTGATTAATTTCGCAAGAACAAATTTATTTTAATCTTTACATTTTCTTTAAATATATTGAAACAAGTAATTTGCAAGATTCTTTGTTTGTGCTTTGTTTGAGTGAAATCTCATCGCCGATCGGAATACCACGACAATCATTTTTAAAACACTTTACAAACAAAAAATAAATAATTACATCTTTTCTGAATTGAAAATTTAAAATTCGTGCTAGTCCAGTTGTTATTTAAACACTTGTTAGTTTCTCGCGCCCGGTTGTTGACATCTATGTAAACTGTTAACAAACATCGAAGAACTTTTTCGCGCAAAGTTTCATTCTCATCCACCTCACCGTCTCGAATTCATTTGTATAAAAAATAATTTAACAGATAATTATTTCCTCCAAGCAAATTACATGTTTAAAATAGTAAACGCTATAGCAAATTCAGACTGGGATTAGTAATATTGATCGCCAGAGTTTCGTGGCCGGTTGTCGAACGTTTTTATAACAGTCGCTAGATGACAGGAAAACGACTCGACTTGCATAACACTCCTTTTGTGTTATTAACGATAAATTCAAATTGTACAAGCCACTGATTCATTAAATTATTATTATTTAAAACTATGATAATTTAATAAAAGACAGTACGTTGTTTATTCAGAACAGAAATCATTCTTAATAAAATTCATCGTCGGAATAAATACTCATCGCTTATCTTTGTTTACTTTTAAACGCGCCGAGACAAATCAAAACAATTTAATAATGAAAATACGGCATCGCTCAATTAATTGACTATCGTCTAATAAAACAGACAAAATCATGAACGTTAAAAGTTTTTAATCAAAAATATAATTAAAAACCATCTTTTAACAACTGCATTTTAACGCTGGGAAATTTCCGTAATTATTGCGGCGTGAATGCTCCGAGCAAAGTCGATCGGTTATTACTAGCGATCGGTTGCGTGTAAATGAACAAAAATTGACAAAATAAATTAAAACTTTAATTTATTTTAACAAATAC
This sequence comes from Erpobdella octoculata, assembly GCA_963978895.1. Classification (NCBI taxonomy): domain Eukaryota; kingdom Metazoa; phylum Annelida; class Clitellata; order Hirudinida; family Erpobdellidae; genus Erpobdella; species Erpobdella octoculata. Next base: position 7,460,077 of record OZ022244.1, on the reverse strand, counting down.
AACGCAAACAAACATTTTTGAGTATTATTATGAATAAAAAAATGTAAATATAAAATTTTTTTTTAATGTACTAAACAGTAAATAACTATCTATTGTACGCTAATTGCGAGCCAGTCCCAAGCCTGGAGAAAGGAGGAGGGAAAAGTAAAAAAGATCAAATTCTGATCCACGACAGGAAGTACTTAACTGCTTCCTACATACAGACATTAAAGTCTTAAAACACCTGGTGTAAATGACTATAAACTATTATAAAAAAAAAAAAAACGCTATTGTACTTGCTTCGGCAGTACATCTACTAAAATTGGAACGATACAGAGAAGATTAGCATGGCCCCAGCGCAAGGATGACACGCAAATTCGTGAAGCGTTCCATATTTTTAATGCTCTCGAAACAGTATATTTCAGAAGAAACAAAAGTTGAAGTCGCCCCTGGGTGGATTCGATCCACCAACCTATCGGTTAACAGCCGAACGCGCCACAAAGGCGATTATCGTATTTATGGCCTCTAGTTATTTTGGCGAGTTTCGTTTCGAGTGCCTGTCTTCAAAAACACGGCAATAAAGATTAATGTAACACCGAGAGCTATCTAGGCAACCCAAAAAACCTCTGCTTCAAAGTGCTTTTTCATGAGATTGTGCATTCAAACTTACATGTTGACGCCACCTATCGTTGAAAATGCTTTTTGTAAAACACCACCGTTACGAATTCGACACTCAGTTACATATATAAGCTAATTAGAAATCAACGCTATTGTACTTGCTTCGGCAGTACATATACTAAAATTGGAACGATACAGAGAAGATTAGCATGGCCCCTGCGCAAGGATGACACGCAAATTCGTGAAGCGTTCCATATTTTTAATGCTCTCGAAACAGTATATTTCAAAAGCTACCATCTGAGGGATTATGACTGAACGCCTCTAAGTCAGAATCCCGTCCAGTCAAGACCGACAACATTACTAGCGCCTCCGTGTCGAGAGGCAACGATATCCGCCGGCTCGACCGATTTCGGCTCCGGCGGTTGTTAAGCCACGGCATGACGGCTCTTATCGGACGCCTAACAGCGCGTCCGTTTGCCGAAGCAATACCGATCAGTTACGACGTGGAGGTGCCGAATCATTCGTAGACGACCTAATTCTGAGTCGGGGTGTCGTACTCAGTAGAGCAGTATCTCTCTGCGATCTGTTGAAACTAAGCCTCTTGACTCGAAGATTTGTTCGCTTCAGACGAACATCTCTTTAAACGACAATTTTTTATTTTCATAAATTTTTCTAAGTGAAATTATTTTTTTGCCAACCGGCCAGCTACTTAGAAAAACTTATAACTATACATACATACTTTAACAATAAATGTAGATAGACTTTTCTTTATAAAAAAATGCTCGATTGCCAACCGGTCGGGGCTGTTGCCAACCGGCTAAGCAATAATTCACCCGGTTGGCAATTCGTGGTCGTTGCCGACCGGCTGGGCGGCAAAATGTTGCCAACCGGCTATTTTCGCTGCGGTTGCCAACCGGTTCTAATCGGTTTTTCGCGCGCCCTAAGGGCTAACGATGGGTATCATCTCCCCTACGGCCGAAGGCCGTTCAAATTTTTTGCCTTATGCGCCCAATTGTGCTATATTTTGAAGACAATTTTGGGTACACAAGCAAATTGACAAATGAAACTAAATTTCACAATCAACTTGCCAACCGGCAGATTTCATTTGAACGACCTGATTTTTTGTTTTGTTTTTTGTGCCTTTCGCGGTACACGTTCTGACATGCTAGGTTAGTTCGTTTAACGGTCGGGGTCTTCGACGTAAACTACAGTAACTTTGCAAAGACAGGACGTTAAATTGTACCACGTCGGGCTTTCTCTCGTTCACAAAGGGTATCCAGACACTCTCACGTCGACACGTTCAATTGACGGCGAGCTTTCTCGTCGGATTCGGTGGAGGTGACGGACTCTTATCGACTGTGCATCGATCTCCCTGCCTTTCCTGAAAATAGTAAATCATTTTTTCAAACTATGCCAAAGTTACGGTGATAAAATGATATTTTCCTTAAATTTTTCTTTAAAAATTTAAACAAGAAAAAAGCTTTTGCATCGCTAGTTTCTTGCCTTTGGAGTGGCGTGCAACAACGTTCGACGATAGCACGCACGCGTAAACCGACGCGCTAACGCTCTCGAGACGATTAGATGCAACTTTTTGTATACGTTTATAATAATTATTAAACATTAAAACAAGTATTATAAAGAATAATGTATACGTTTGCTTAGATATATGAAAACAGAAAATGATTTTTTCAACTCTATCAAAGTTACGGTGATAAAATGATATTTTATTTAAATTGTTCTTAAAAAAATATAAACAGTAATATTCGGACAAGAAAAAAGCTTTTGCATCGCTAGTTTCTTGCCTTTGGAATGGCGTGCAACAACGTTCGACCAGAGGCGATAGCACGCACGCATAAACCGACGCGCTAACGCTCTCGAGACGATTAGAGGCAGCTTTGTGTTTTGTTCTCCCATCCCCTATATATTGCAAAGAGCTCACGGCGAGTTGTACACGCATAGCTCAAGGGAAAGTGATTCAACTGTAAGACTTTAATTATTTCACAGTGGCGGTGTGGCATTTTTTTTATTCTTCAATGATTATTGTTATTAAATTAATTAACGATAAATTACAATAATTATTAAACATTAAAACAATTATTATATAAAATAATGTATACGTTTATAATAATAACTATTAAACGTCAAAACAATTATTATAAAAAATAATGTATACGTTTGCTTAGATATATGAAAACAGAAAATGATTTTTACAACTCTATCAAAGTTAAAAAGTGATAAAATGATATTTTATTTAAATTGTTCTTTAAAAATGTAAAACAGTAATATTCGGACAAGAAAAAAGCTTTTGCATTGCTAGTTTCTTGCCTTTGGAATGGCGTGCAACAACGTTCGACCAGAGGCGATAGCACGCACGCATAAACCGACGCGCTAACGCTCTCGAGACGATTAGAGGCAGCTTTGTGTTTTGTTTTCCCATCTCCTATATATAGTCCGGTAAAAAGTTTGAAAATCGCATCAATAGCTTAAAATTTATTCATGATTATGTTTCTTTATATGAAAAGCTTTGGGTTAATTTGTATATTATTGTGGTTGAAATAATTTTTTTGTAAAATATTTGGAACATATGAAATTTTGAACGAATTTGAAACTGTTTATTATTATTGGGTACGTTGGATAAAAATTGATTTTGAAAGGTGGATTAAAACGTTGGAAGCGAATAAAGATATTCAAAGGTTAGACAATATAGTCTTTAATCTGAATCCGTCGTTAACAGCTTGTAAAAACTTTATTTAAATAAGATTTCGGAGCGAGTTTGATAGCCTACACTGGCCTACAGGTGAGCGATAAGTTGACCGGCTGAGCTGAAACTTGTAGGAACATGTAATTATTAGTAATTAATTTATTATTACATTTATTATTTGTTAGTTATTAGGCAATGCAACGTTTTTTATATTTCTGTGCACTATTTCCTTCTTTAACGACATTACTGACTCTGGTGACAACGGTTCGTGTTTAATATTTCTATAAAGTTAACTTTAATATTCTGCTTGCTTGTAGATTTTGATTCCAGCATCCCTACAAACTCGTATAATAAAGTTGCGACAAGCTCTTTTTTATTAAAATTGTAAGCTAAATAAGTAGATTAGTTGTTGGAATTTAATGACATAAATATAATGTTATAATTAAATGTTAGCACTCTAGTTTTTTCTATTTGTTCCAGAAATGTCTAGCATGAGTTTCTGCATAATTTGCAAGAAAGGTGGAAAGTTGTCGAATGTTTTGGAGAAAGGTCAGAAGACGATTATAGAGGCATCAGTACAACGTGAAGATGACATTGATAAGGACATCGTAAGACTGACATCATCCAACTCGTTTTTTTTAATTCACGAAAAGTGTCGACGCGATTATAGTAACAAATTAAACGTCCAAAAAGTCGTCGAGGAGAATGCTGCCAAGTTGCTTCCGCCTTCCAAGCGTGTCACTCGTAGAAAGATCTCAGATCCGTTTGACTACCCAACACACTGCATCATCTGTGCAAAAAGGGCAGACATAGATAAATACAATCGGAATCCAGCATTTTATCCACAAGTTTGTAAGGTAGAGTTGATCGACAGTAAGAAGAAGTGTATGGTACAAGATACTATTTTATGTGCATGCCGGCAACGTGGAGATGACCTCTCAATTCAAGTGAGAGCTAACTCACCGTGAAGCTGCTAAAACAGTGTGGCTACTAGCTACGCACATTCTAGCACAATATTCCGATGAAATTAGAAATTTAACCGGCCAATATTCTGGAACATGGTCTGCCCAACACAGAGACATAGCCGCAGCACGTGTCAAGAACGACGTGACTCATGTTGAGAAATTTTTGGCTTTCTTCAGAAGTCACAATCCATTCGTGACACAAGTAAATAAATGTCTGGTTAACATTTCCACTGGTTTAATTGCAGATGACTGCGTGAATGTTGATCAAGCAGATACAATGGTAACAAAATTCAGGAAAAAATTACAGGAAAATCTATTGGTCAAGTCCAATTTGAAAAGTCTGATCAAGTGGTAACCTTTTCGGTGATGAAGAAGAGTATAGTATTAGGACAGAATGAAAAAATTCATGTTTCTACTGCAGAACTCAGTCAAAGATTAATTGTGATCGCGTCTCATTCACAACAGCCTGACCCATCCTTGTACAGTTATGAACTGTCGTCAGTTGCTCCAGCAATGTTTACAGATGATGGAAGCATGAGGAGGACTCCTAAGTCACAACTTGGCAAGCACATAGTAACTCTGAGTCCAGACATATGTGTCAAAAATGATTTATGTTCAAGAATAAATGTAATTGATGGCTGTGCTGTACTTCAGCAGCTTCCATGGCCTAAACTCGGTAGCATCAAGGATTCTTGTGATCTTTTTGTTAACTACATTTTTTCTCATTATAAAAAGTTTCCAGACCAACATCCGCATGTCATTTTTGATAGTTATGACGTTATTACAACAAAAGATCAGGAACAAAAAAGGCGTCGTTTGAATGCACCACAATCAGCAGAAGTCATCATCCATGAAAATTTTTCAATTCCTTCAAACAAGTTTGACTTTCTGAGTAATAAAAAAAATAAGCAAAACTACATATTGATGCTCGGAAAATGTCTACTTGAGAAAAACATATCTGTTCAACATGCGGGAGAGGAAGGTGATGCCGATGTTGTAATCGTTCGTTTGGCTCTAGAGCTTGCAAGGCGATCAAAAGAAATTGTTACAGTAATTTCTGAAGACACAGATATTCTGGTTTTATTGATCCATCATGTTTCCGAGGAACATCCTATTTTCATACAAACCAAAACAAACACAATTAATATTGTTGAGGCACAGAAGGTGATAGGAAAGTCAGCGTGTGAACTGTTGCCTTTTGTACATGCAATGTCAGGATGTGACACGACGTCATTGTTTTTTGGTCAGGGAAAGTTAAAAGCATTCAAATTATTGCAAAAATTATCTGAGGTTAAAAAAGAAAAACTTAGAGCATTTGGAAATTCCAAAACCTCAAAAGATGACATCAGATGCATTGGAGAGGAGTTTATGCTGTCTCTGTATGGCTCGAAAGAATCCATTCATACTTTAGATGAGCTGAGGTAAATAACTTAAATTTTCTTTAAATGCAAAGTATGTTAAACAATGTTATTGTTAAGATGTTTTGCACAATTGAAAAACACCATGTTGTTCCATGTAATTTTCCATTAACTTCAAGAACATAACTATAAATTGTTCAATGTAAAACATGATTTATTAATAAGACAACAAAATTTTGATACCCAAGTCTTGACGACAAAAAAATAGTTAATAGTAAATAAAATAAATAAAATTACGTGAAAAATACAAATTAATTTTAATTTCATTCAGGTACATGATTATGATGTCAACGAAGTATGTACCACTGGAACGCCTTCCACCGACATCCAGGGCAGCATATTTCCACAGTTTGCGAGTTCATCTTCAGACAAATACATGGAAATCTTTGAGATCAGGTTTGCCAAAGGAAGAGTATGGCTATACATGTACAAGTGCAGAAATCCATCCAATTATTACAGACATCAATCCGGCACCACCAGAACTTCTCCAGGAGATCAGATGCAGTTGCTCCAAGGGTGCATTGTTATGTTCCACATCATGCGGATGTTATAAAAAGCGATTGCCTTGCAGTATTCACTGCAAGTGTGGTGGACAGTGTGAAAATGCTCCCATTGTAACTCCAGAACAAATTTCAGCAGTTGACGACACAGCTGAGTAAAATCAATAAAATACATTTTTTTAAAACTACTGTGGCCATTATCCTTTGAACAAATTGCAAGTTTCTGTATCGTCTTGGTTAGACTGTGTTATTTAATGTCGTCTATCCATCCCTGATGTAGAACTTTGCATTTTTTTTCTTCATGGCAATACAACACAGAACTATTTTGACGCTGGATTTAATGACTTAAATAAGTCATTTCAGACAATATTGCATGTATATAGTCATTTTTCTTTGCTGTTATGTTAAACTTAAACATCTGCCATCTTCCAAATAACTTGTATAAGATACTTGATGTTATTGTTAAATAAATCAATGTTGTAATGATGAGAGAATATTTTTCATAATCACAAGGAAATCACTCATTGCCTGAAATTGTTATAAAAGAATAACTTTAAAAAAAAATAAAACCGAAAATGAAAGAGAAAGATATTACTCAGTTAACATGCCAGTGATGCTAATATAATTATGTACAAAGTAGGCAAAAAAAGTAACATGAGCCTTGGCCAGGCCCTAGGGTTATGCTTACATTCGTGGTTATGAACTTGCAGGGTGTCCCAGACCGAGTTTTTTTGTTTAGACCCAGGCCACTTGTTAGGAATCACGTAAATGTAATTTTATTTACAAATAACCTGATATAATCCACGGATTTTACGAATTACCGATGTTGTTTACGTATGGTATATCTATTACCGCCCACGTTTAACTTCGTACATTTTCGATTCAAAATTACTAACTTTCCAAGTATTCCTTGAATAAATTATTTAGTTTGCCGTAAAGAACACAGCATTAGCTTCCATTTTATCTAAAAATTTCAAATCATGAATAAATTTAAAGGTATAACATTACATTTGATCGGACTAATATTGCAAAGACCTCACGGCGAGTTGTACACGCATAGCTCAAGGGAAAGTGATTCAACTGTAAGACTTTAAATATTTTACAGCGGCGGTATAACTCTTTCCTTCTATTACCTCTTTGTCGTATTTATTCTTCAATAATTGCTGTTAATAAATAAATTTATGACGTGAATGAAAAACTTTTTTTCCAAAACTTGATTAATTTCGCAAGAACAAATTTATTTTAATCTTTACATTTTCTTTAAATATATTGAAACAAGTAATTTGCAAGATTCTTTGTTTGTGCTTTGTTTGAGTGAAATCTCATCGCCGATCGGAATACCACGACAATCATTTTTAAAACACTTTACAAACAAAAAATAAATAATTACATCTTTTCTGAATTGAAAATTTAAAATTCGTGCTAGTCCAGTTGTTATTTAAACACTTGTTAGTTTCTCGCGCCCGGTTGTTGACATCTATGTAAACTGTTAACAAACATCGAAGAACTTTTTCGCGCAAAGTTTCATTCTCATCCACCTCACCGTCTCGAATTCATTTGTATAAAAAATAATTTAACAGATAATTATTTCCTCCAAGCAAATTACATGTTTAAAATAGTAAACGCTATAGCAAATTCAGACTGGGATTAGTAATATTGATCGCCAGAGTTTCGTGGCCGGTTGTCGAACGTTTTTATAACAGTCGCTAGATGACAGGAAAACGACTCGACTTGCATAACACTCCTTTTGTGTTATTAACGATAAATTCAAATTGTACAAGCCACTGATTCATTAAATTATTATTATTTAAAACTATGATAATTTAATAAAAGACAGTACGTTGTTTATTCAGAACAGAAATCATTCTTAATAAAATTCATCGTCGGAATAAATACTCATCGCTTATCTTTGTTTACTTTTAAACGCGCCGAGACAAATCAAAACAATTTAATAATGAAAATACGGCATCGCTCAATTAATTGACTATCGTCTAATAAAACAGACAAAATCATGAACGTTAAAAGTTTTTAATCAAAAATATAATTAAAAACCATCTTTTAACAACTGCATTTTAACGCTGGGAAATTTCCGTAATTATTGCGGCGTGAATGCTCCGAGCAAAGTCGATCGGTTATTACTAGCGATCGGTTGCGTGTAAATGAACAAAAATTGACAAAATAAATTAAAACTTTAATTTATTTTAACAAATACAACGCAAACAAACATTTTTGAGTATTATTATGAATAAAAAAATGTAAATATAAAATTTTTTTTTAATGTACTAAACAGTAAATAACTATCTATTGTACGCTAATTGCGAGCCAGTCCCAAGCCTGGAGAAAGGAGGAGGGAAAAGTAAAAAAGATCAAATTCTGATCCACGACAGGAAGTACTTAACTGCTTCCTACATACAGACATTAAAGTCTTAAAACACCTGGTGTAAAGGACTATAAACTATTATAAAAAAAAAAAAAACGCTATTGTACTTGCTTCGGCAGTACATCTACTAAAATTGGAACGATACAGAGAAGATTAGCATGGCCCCAGCGCAAGGATGACACGCAAATTCGTGAAGCGTTCCATATTTTTAATGCTCTCGAAACAGTATATTTCAGAAGAAACAAAAGTTGAAGTCGCCCCTGGGTGGATTCGATCCACCAACCTATCGGTTAACAGCCGAACGCGCCACAAAGGCGATTATCGTATTTATGGCCTCTAGTTATTTTGGCGAGTTTCGTTTCGAGTGCCTGTCTTCAAAAACACGGCAATAAAGATTAATGTAACACCGAGAGCTATCTAGGCAACCCAAAAAACCTCTGCTTCAAAGTGCTTTTTCATGAGATTGTGCATTCAAACTTACATGTTGACGCCACCTATCGTTGAAAATGCTTTTTGTAAAACACCACCGTTACGAATTCGACACTCAGTTACATATATAAGCTAATTAGAAATCAACGCTATTGTACTTGCTTCGGCAGTACATATACTAAAATTGGAACGATACAGAGAAGATTAGCATGGCCCCTGCGCAAGGATGACACGCAAATTCGTGAAGCGTTCCATATTTTTAATGCTCTCGAAACAGTATATTTCAAAAGCTACCATCTGAGGGATTATGACTGAACGCCTCTAAGTCAGAATCCCGTCCAGTCAAGACCGACAACATTACTAGCGCCTCCGTGTCGAGAGGCAACGATATCCGCCGGCTCGACCGATTTCGGCTCCGGCGGTTGTTAAGCCACGGCATGACGGCTCTTATCGGACGCCTAACAGCGCGTCCGTTTGCCGAAGCAATACCGATCAGTTACGACGTGGAGGTGCCGAATCATTCGTAGACGACCTAATTCTGAGTCGGGGTGTCGTACTCAGTAGAGCAGTATCTCTCTGCGATCTGTTGAAACTAAGCCTCTTGACTCGAAGATTTGTTCGCTTCAGACGAACATCTCTTTAAACGACAATTTTTTATTTTCATAAATTTTTCTAAGTGAAATTATTTTTTTGCCAACCGGCCAGCTACTTAGAAAAACTTATAACTATACATACATACTTTAACAATAAATGTAGATAGACTTTTCTTTATAAAAAAATGCTCGATTGCCAACCGGTCGGGGCTGTTGCCAACCGGCTAAGCAATAATTCACCCGGTTGGCAATTCGTGGTCGTTGCCGACCGGCTGGGCGGCAAAATGTTGCCAACCGGCTATTTTCGCTGCGGTTGCCAACCGGTTCTAATCGGTTTTTCGCGCGCCCTAAGGGCTAACGATGGGTATCATCTCCCCTACGGCCGAAGGCCGTTCAAATTTTTTGCCTTATGCGCCCAATTGTGCTATATTTTGAAGACAATTTTGGGTACACAAGCAAATTGACAAATGAAACTAAATTTCACAATCAACTTGCCAACCGGCAGATTTCATTTGAACGACCTGATTTTTTGTTTTGTTTTTTGTGCCTTTCGCGGTACACGTTCTGACATGCTAGGTTAGTTCGTTTAACGGTCGGGGTCTTCGACGTAAACTACAGTAACTTTGCAAAGACAGGACGTTAAATTGTACCACGTCGGGCTTTCTCTCGTTCACAAAGGGTATCCAGACACTCTCACGTCGACACGTTCAATTGACGGCGAGCTTTCTCGTCGGATTCGGTGGAGGTGACGGACTCTTATCGACTGTGCATCGATCTCCCTGCCTTTCCTGAAAATAGTAAATCATTTTTTCAAACTATGCCAAAGTTACGGTGATAAAATGATATTTTCCTTAAATTTTTCTTTAAAAATTTAAACAAGAAAAAAGCTTTTGCATCGCTAGTTTCTTGCCTTTGGAGTGGCGTGCAACAACGTTCGACGATAGCACGCACGCGTAAACCGACGCGCTAACGCTCTCGAGACGATTAGATGCAACTTTTTGTATACGTTTATAATAATTATTAAACATTAAAACAAGTATTATAAAGAATAATGTATACGTTTGCTTAGATATATGAAAACAGAAAATGATTTTTTCAACTCTATCAAAGTTACGGTGATAAAATGATATTTTATTTAAATTGTTCTTAAAAAAATATAAACAGTAATATTCGGACAAGAAAAAAGCTTTTGCATCGCTAGTTTCTTGCCTTTGGAATGGCGTGCAACAACGTTCGACCAGAGGCGATAGCACGCACGCATAAACCGACGCGCTAACGCTCTCGAGACGATTAGAGGCAGCTTTGTGTTTTGTTCTCCCATCCCCTATATATTGCAAAGAGCTCACGGCGAGTTGTACACGCATAGCTCAAGGGAAAGTGATTCAACTGTAAGACTTTAATTATTTCACAGTGGCGGTGTGGCATTTTTTTTATTCTTCAATGATTATTGTTATTAAATTAATTAACGATAAATTACAATAATTATTAAACATTAAAACAATTATTATATAAAATAATGTATACGTTTATAATAATAACTATTAAACGTCAAAACAATTATTATAAAAAATAATGTATACGTTTGCTTAGATATATGAAAACAGAAAATGATTTTTACAACTCTATCAAAGTTAAAAAGTGATAAAATGATATTTTATTTAAATTGTTCTTTAAAAATGTAAAACAGTAATATTCGGACAAGAAAAAAGCTTTTGCATTGCTAGTTTCTTGCCTTTGGAATGGCGTGCAACAACGTTCGACCAGAGGCGATAGCACGCACGCATAAACCGACGCGCTAACGCTCTCGAGACGATTAGAGGCAGCTTTGTGTTTTGTTTTCCCATCTCCTATATATTGCAAAGACCTCACGGCGAGTTGTACACGCATAGCTCAAGGGAAAGTGATTCAACTGTAAGACTTTAAATATTTTACAGCGGCGGTATAACTCTTTCCTTCTATTACCTCTTTGTCGTATTTATTCTTCAATAATTGCTGTTAATAAATAAATTTATGACGTGAATGAAAAACTTTTTTTCCAAAACTTGATTAATTTCGCAAGAACAAATTTATTTTAATCTTTACATTTTCTTTAAATATATTGAAACAAGTAATTTGCAAGATTCTTTGTTTGTGCTTTGTTTGAGTGAAATCTCATCGCCGATCGGAATACCACGACAATCATTTTTAAAACACTTTACAAACAAAAAATAAATAATTACATCTTTTCTGAATTGAAAATTTAAAATTCGTGCTAGTCCAGTTGTTATTTAAACACTTGTTAGTTTCTCGCGCCCGGTTGTTGACATCTATGTAAACTGTTAACAAACATCGAAGAACTTTTTCGCGCAAAGTTTCATTCTCATCCACCTCACCGTCTCGAATTCATTTGTATAAAAAATAATTTAACAGATAATTATTTCCTCCAAGCAAATTACATGTTTAAAATAGTAAACGCTATAGCAAATTCAGACTGGGATTAGTAATATTGATCGCCAGAGTTTCGTGGCCGGTTGTCGAACGTTTTTATAACAGTCGCTAGATGACAGGAAAACGACTCGACTTGCATAACACTCCTTTTGTGTTATTAACGATAAATTCAAATTGTACAAGCCACTGATTCATTAAATTATTATTATTTAAAACTATGATAATTTAATAAAAGACAGTACGTTGTTTATTCAGAACAGAAATCATTCTTAATAAAATTCATCGTCGGAATAAATACTCATCGCTTATCTTTGTTTACTTTTAAACGCGCCGAGACAAATCAAAACAATTTAATAATGAAAATACGGCATCGCTCAATTAATTGACTATCGTCTAATAAAACAGACAAAATCATGAACGTTAAAAGTTTTTAATCAAAAATATAATTAAAAACCATCTTTTAACAACTGCATTTTAACGCTGGGAAATTTCCGTAATTATTGCGGCGTGAATGCTCCGAGCAAAGTCGATCGGTTATTACTAGCGATCGGTTGCGTGTAAATGAACAAAAATTGACAAAATAAATTAAAACTTTAATTTATTTTAACAAATACAACGCAAACAAACATTTTTGAGTATTATTATGAATAAAAAAATGTAAATATAAAATTTTTTTTTAATGTACTAAACAGTAAATAACTATCTATTGTACGCTAATTGCGAGCCAGTCCCAAGCCTGGAGAAAGGAGGAGGGAAAAGTAAAAAAGATCAAATTCTGATCCACGACAGGAAGTACTTAACTGCTTCCTACATACAGACATTAAAGTCTTAAAACACCTGGTGTAAAGGACTATAAACTATTATAAAAAAAAAAAAAACGCTATTGTACTTGCTTCGGCAGTACATCTACTAAAATTGGAACGATACAGAGAAGATTAGCATGGCCCCAGCGCAAGGATGACACGCAAATTCGTGAAGCGTTCCATATTTTTAATGCTCTCGAAACAGTATATTTCAGAAGAAACAAAAGTTGAAGTCGCCCCTGGGTGGATTCGATCCACCAACCTATCGGTTAACAGCCGAACGCGCCACAAAGGCGATTATCGTATTTATGGCCTCTAGTTATTTTGGCGAGTTTCGTTTCGAGTGCCTGTCTTCAAAAACACGGCAATAAAGATTAATGTAACACCGAGAGCTATCTAGGCAACCCAAAAAACCTCTGCTTCAAAGTGCTTTTTCATGAGATTGTGCATTCAAACTTACATGTTGACGCCACCTATCGTTGAAAATGCTTTTTGTAAAACACCACCGTTACGAATTCGACACTCAGTTACATATATAAGCTAATTAGAAATCAACGCTATTGTACTTGCTTCGGCAGTACATATACTAAAATTGGAACGATACAGAGAAGATTAGCATGGCCCCTGCGCAAGGATGACACGCAAATTCGTGAAGCGTTCCATATTTTTAATGCTCTCGAAACAGTATATTTCAAAAGCTACCATCTGAGGGATTATGACTGAACGCCTCTAAGTCAGAATCCCGTCCAGTCAAGACCGACAACATTACTAGCGCCTCCGTGTCGAGAGGCAACGATATCCGCCGGCTCGACCGATTTCGGCTCCGGCGGTTGTTAAGCCACGGCATGACGGCTCTTATCGGACGCCTAACAGCGCGTCCGTTTGCCGAAGCAATACCGATCAGTTACGACGTGGAGGTGCCGAATCATTCGTAGACGACCTAATTCTGAGTCGGGGTGTCGTACTCAGTAGAGCAGTATCTCTCTGCGATCTGTTGAAACTAAGCCTCTTGACTCGAAGATTTGTTCGCTTCAGACGAACATCTCTTTAAACGACAATTTTTTATTTTCATAAATTTTTCTAAGTGAAATTATTTTTTTGCCAACCGGCCAGCTACTTAGAAAAACTTATAACTATACATACATACTTTAACAATAAATGTAGATAGACTTTTCTTTATAAAAAAATGCTCGATTGCCAACCGGTCGGGGCTGTTGCCAACCGGCTAAGCAATAATTCACCCGGTTGGCAATTCGTGGTCGTTGCCGACCGGCTGGGCGGCAAAATGTTGCCAACCGGCTATTTTCGCTGCGGTTGCCAACCGGTTCTAATCGGTTTTTCGCGCGCCCTAAGGGCTAACGATGGGTATCATCTCCCCTACGGCCGAAGGCCGTTCAAATTTTTTGCCTTATGCGCCCAATTGTGCTATATTTTGAAGACAATTTTGGGTACACAAGCAAATTGACAAATGAAACTAAATTTCACAATCAACTTGCCAACCGGCAGATTTCATTTGAACGACCTGATTTTTTGTTTTGTTTTTTGTGCCTTTCGCGGTACACGTTCTGACATGCTAGGTTAGTTCGTTTAACGGTCGGGGTCTTCGACGTAAACTACAGTAACTTTGCAAAGACAGGACGTTAAATTGTACCACGTCGGGCTTTCTCTCGTTCACAAAGGGTATCCAGACACTCTCACGTCGACACGTTCAATTGACGGCGAGCTTTCTCGTCGGATTCGGTGGAGGTGACGGACTCTTATCGACTGTGCATCGATCTCCCTGCCTTTCCTGAAAATAGTAAATCATTTTTTCAAACTATGCCAAAGTTACGGTGATAAAATGATATTTTCCTTAAATTTTTCTTTAAAAATTTAAACAAGAAAAAAGCTTTTGCATCGCTAGTTTCTTGCCTTTGGAGTGGCGTGCAACAACGTTCGACGATAGCACGCACGCGTAAACCGACGCGCTAACGCTCTCGAGACGATTAGATGCAACTTTTTGTATACGTTTATAATAATTATTAAACATTAAAACAAGTATTATAAAGAATAATGTATACGTTTGCTTAGATATATGAAAACAGAAAATGATTTTTTCAACTCTATCAAAGTTACGGTGATAAAATGATATTTTATTTAAATTGTTCTTAAAAAAATATAAACAGTAATATTCGGACAAGAAAAAAGCTTTTGCATCGCTAGTTTCTTGCCTTTGGAATGGCGTGCAACAACGTTCGACCAGAGGCGATAGCACGCACGCATAAACCGACGCGCTAACGCTCTCGAGACGATTAGAGGCAGCTTTGTGTTTTGTTCTCCCATCCCCTATATATTGCAAAGAGCTCACGGCGAGTTGTACACGCATAGCTCAAGGGAAAGTGATTCAACTGTAAGACTTTAATTATTTCACAGTGGCGGTGTGGCATTTTTTTTATTCTTCAATGATTATTGTTATTAAATTAATTAACGATAAATTACAATAATTATTAAACATTAAAACAATTATTAAACATTAAAACAATTATTATATAAAATAATGTATACGTTTATAATAATAACTATTAAACGTCAAAACAATTATTATAAAAAATAATGTATACGTTTGCTTAGATATATGAAAACAGAAAATGATTTTTACAACTCTATCAAAGTTAAAAAGTGATAAAATGATATTTTATTTAAATTGTTCTTTAAAAATGTAAAACAGTAATATTCGGACAAGAAAAAAGCTTTTGCATTGCTAGTTTCTTGCCTTTGGAATGGCGTGCAACAACGTTCGACCAGAGGCGATAGCACGCACGCATAAACCGACGCGCTAACGCTCTCGAGACGATTAGAGGCAGCTTTGTGTTTTGTTTTCCCATCTCCTATATATTGCAAAGACCTCACGGCGAGTTGTACACGCATAGCTCAAGGGAAAGTGATTCAACTGTAAGACTTTAAATATTTTACAGCGGCGGTATAACTCTTTCCTTCTATTACCTCTTTGTCGTATTTATTCTTCAATAATTGCTGTTAATAAATAAATTTATGACGTGAATGAAAAACTTTTTTTCCAAAACTTGATTAATTTCGCAAGAACAAATTTATTTTAATCTTTACATTTTCTTTAAATATATTGAAACAAGTAATTTGCAAGATTCTTTGTTTGTGCTTTGTTTGAGTGAAATCTCATCGCCGATCGGAATACCACGACAATCATTTTTAAAACACTTTACAAACAAAAAATAAATAATTACATCTTTTCTGAATTGAAAATTTAAAATTCGTGCTAGTCCAGTTGTTATTTAAACACTTGTTAGTTTCTCGCGCCCGGTTGTTGACATCTATGTAAACTGTTAACAAACATCGAAGAACTTTTTCGCGCAAAGTTTCATTCTCATCCACCTCACCGTCTCGAATTCATTTGTATAAAAAATAATTTAACAGATAATTATTTCCTCCAAGCAAATTACATGTTTAAAATAGTAAACGCTATAGCAAATTCAGACTGGGATTAGTAATATTGATCGCCAGAGTTTCGTGGCCGGTTGTCGAACGTTTTTATAACAGTCGCTAGATGACAGGAAAACGACTCGACTTGCATAACACTCCTTTTGTGTTATTAACGATAAATTCAAATTGTACAAGCCACTGATTCATTAAATTATTATTATTTAAAACTATGATAATTTAATAAAAGACAGTACGTTGTTTATTCAGAACAGAAATCATTCTTAATAAAATTCATCGTCGGAATAAATACTCATCGCTTATCTTTGTTTACTTTTAAACGCGCCGAGACAAATCAAAACAATTTAATAATGAAAATACGGCATCGCTCAATTAATTGACTATCGTCTAATAAAACAGACAAAATCATGAACGTTAAAAGTTTTTAATCAAAAATATAATTAAAAACCATCTTTTAACAACTGCATTTTAACGCTGGGAAATTTCCGTAATTATTGCGGCGTGAATGCTCCGAGCAAAGTCGATCGGTTATTACTAGCGATCGGTTGCGTGTAAATGAACAAAAATTGACAAAATAAATTAAAACTTTAATTTATTTTAACAAATACAACGCAAACAAACATTTTTGAGTATTATTATGAATAAAAAAATGTAAATATAAAATTTTTTTTTAATGTACTAAACAGTAAATAACTATCTATTGTACGCTAATTGCGAGCCAGTCCCAAGCCTGGAGAAAGGAGGAGGGAAAAGTAAAAAAGATCAAATTCTGATCCACGACAGGAAGTACTTAACTGCTTCCTACATACAGACATTAAAGTCTTAAAACACCTGGTGTAAAGGACTATAAACTATTATAAAAAAAAAAAAAACGCTATTGTACTTGCTTCGGCAGTACATCTACTAAAATTGGAACGATACAGAGAAGATTAGCATGGCCCCAGCGCAAGGATGACACGCAAATTCGTGAAGCGTTCCATATTTTTAATGCTCTCGAAACAGTATATTTCAGAAGAAACAAAAGTTGAAGTCGCCCCTGGGTGGATTCGATCCACCAACCTATCGGTTAACAGCCGAACGCGCCACAAAGGCGATTATCGTATTTATGGCCTCTAGTTATTTTGGCGAGTTTCGTTTCGAGTGCCTGTCTTCAAAAACACGGCAATAAAGATTAATGTAACACCGAGAGCTATCTAGGCAACCCAAAAAACCTCTGCTTCAAAGTGCTTTTTCATGAGATTGTGCATTCAAACTTACATGTTGACGCCACATATCGTTGAAAATGCTTTTTGTAAAACACCACCGTTACGAATTCGACACTCAGTTACATATATAAGCTAATTAGAAATCAACGCTATTGTACT
Organism: Erpobdella octoculata; assembly: GCA_963978895.1. Taxonomy (NCBI): domain Eukaryota; kingdom Metazoa; phylum Annelida; class Clitellata; order Hirudinida; family Erpobdellidae; genus Erpobdella; species Erpobdella octoculata. Next base: position 7,442,447 of record OZ022244.1, on the reverse strand, counting down.
TGCTTCGGCAGTACATATACTAAAATTGGAACGATACAGAGAAGATTAGCATGGCCCCTGCGCAAGGATGACACGCAAATTCGTGAAGCGTTCCATATTTTTAATGCTCTCGAAACAGTATATTTCAAAAGCTACCATCTGAGGGATTATGACTGAACGCCTCTAAGTCAGAATCCCGTCCAGTCAAGACCGACAACATTACTAGCGCCTCCGTGTCGAGAGGCAACGATATCCGCCGGCTCGACCGATTTCGGCTCCGGCGGTTGTTAAGCCACGGCATGACGGCTCTTATCGGACGCCTAACAGCGCGTCCGTTTGCCGAAGCAATACCGATCAGTTACGACGTGGAGGTGCCGAATCATTCGTAGACGACCTAATTCTGAGTCGGGGTGTCGTACTCAGTAGAGCAGTATCTCTCTGCGATCTGTTGAAACTAAGCCTCTTGACTCGAAGATTTGTTCGCTTCAGACGAACATCTCTTTAAACGACAATTTTTTATTTTCATAAATTTTTCTAAGTGAAATTATTTTTTTGCCAACCGGCCAGCTACTTAGAAAAACTTATAACTATACATACATACTTTAACAATAAATGTAGATAGACTTTTCTTTATAAAAAAATGCTCGATTGCCAACCGGTCGGGGCTGTTGCCAACCGGCTAAGCAATAATTCACCCGGTTGGCAATTCGTGGTCGTTGCCGACCGGCTGGGCGGCAAAATGTTGCCAACCGGCTATTTTCGCTGCGGTTGCCAACCGGTTCTAATCGGTTTTTCGCGCGCCCTAAGGGCTAACGATGGGTATCATCTCCCCTACGGCCGAAGGCCGTTCAAATTTTTTGCCTTATGCGCCCAATTGTGCTATATTTTGAAGACAATTTTGGGTACACAAGCAAATTGACAAATGAAACTAAATTTCACAATCAACTTGCCAACCGGCAGATTTCATTTGAACGACCTGATTTTTTGTTTTGTTTTTTGTGCCTTTCGCGGTACACGTTCTGACATGCTAGGTTAGTTCGTTTAACGGTCGGGGTCTTCGACGTAAACTACAGTAACTTTGCAAAGACAGGACGTTAAATTGTACCACGTCGGGCTTTCTCTCGTTCACAAAGGGTATCCAGACACTCTCACGTCGACACGTTCAATTGACGGCGAGCTTTCTCGTCGGATTCGGTGGAGGTGACGGACTCTTATCGACTGTGCATCGATCTCCCTGCCTTTCCTGAAAATAGTAAATCATTTTTTCAAACTATGCCAAAGTTACGGTGATAAAATGATATTTTCCTTAAATTTTTCTTTAAAAATTTAAACAAGAAAAAAGCTTTTGCATCGCTAGTTTCTTGCCTTTGGAGTGGCGTGCAACAACGTTCGACGATAGCACGCACGCGTAAACCGACGCGCTAACGCTCTCGAGACGATTAGATGCAACTTTTTGTATACGTTTATAATAATTATTAAACATTAAAACAAGTATTATAAAGAATAATGTATACGTTTGCTTAGATATATGAAAACAGAAAATGATTTTTTCAACTCTATCAAAGTTACGGTGATAAAATGATATTTTATTTAAATTGTTCTTAAAAAAATATAAACAGTAATATTCGGACAAGAAAAAAGCTTTTGCATCGCTAGTTTCTTGCCTTTGGAATGGCGTGCAACAACGTTCGACCAGAGGCGATAGCACGCACGCATAAACCGACGCGCTAACGCTCTCGAGACGATTAGAGGCAGCTTTGTGTTTTGTTCTCCCATCCCCTATATATTGCAAAGAGCTCACGGCGAGTTGTACACGCATAGCTCAAGGGAAAGTGATTCAACTGTAAGACTTTAATTATTTCACAGTGGCGGTGTGGCATTTTTTTTATTCTTCAATGATTATTGTTATTAAATTAATTAACGATAAATTACAATAATTATTAAACATTAAAACAATTATTAAACATTAAAACAATTATTATATAAAATAATGTATACGTTTATAATAATAACTATTAAACGTCAAAACAATTATTATAAAAAATAATGTATACGTTTGCTTAGATATATGAAAACAGAAAATGATTTTTACAACTCTATCAAAGTTAAAAAGTGATAAAATGATATTTTATTTAAATTGTTCTTTAAAAATGTAAAACAGTAATATTCGGACAAGAAAAAAGCTTTTGCATTGCTAGTTTCTTGCCTTTGGAATGGCGTGCAACAACGTTCGACCAGAGGCGATAGCACGCACGCATAAACCGACGCGCTAACGCTCTCGAGACGATTAGAGGCAGCTTTGTGTTTTGTTTTCCCATCTCCTATATATTGCAAAGACCTCACGGCGAGTTGTACACGCATAGCTCAAGGGAAAGTGATTCAACTGTAAGACTTTAAATATTTTACAGCGGCGGTATAACTCTTTCCTTCTATTACCTCTTTGTCGTATTTATTCTTCAATAATTGCTGTTAATAAATAAATTTATGACGTGAATGAAAAACTTTTTTTCCAAAACTTGATTAATTTCGCAAGAACAAATTTATTTTAATCTTTACATTTTCTTTAAATATATTGAAACAAGTAATTTGCAAGATTCTTTGTTTGTGCTTTGTTTGAGTGAAATCTCATCGCCGATCGGAATACCACGACAATCATTTTTAAAACACTTTACAAACAAAAAATAAATAATTACATCTTTTCTGAATTGAAAATTTAAAATTCGTGCTAGTCCAGTTGTTATTTAAACACTTGTTAGTTTCTCGCGCCCGGTTGTTGACATCTATGTAAACTGTTAACAAACATCGAAGAACTTTTTCGCGCAAAGTTTCATTCTCATCCACCTCACCGTCTCGAATTCATTTGTATAAAAAATAATTTAACAGATAATTATTTCCTCCAAGCAAATTACATGTTTAAAATAGTAAACGCTATAGCAAATTCAGACTGGGATTAGTAATATTGATCGCCAGAGTTTCGTGGCCGGTTGTCGAACGTTTTTATAACAGTCGCTAGATGACAGGAAAACGACTCGACTTGCATAACACTCCTTTTGTGTTATTAACGATAAATTCAAATTGTACAAGCCACTGATTCATTAAATTATTATTATTTAAAACTATGATAATTTAATAAAAGACAGTACGTTGTTTATTCAGAACAGAAATCATTCTTAATAAAATTCATCGTCGGAATAAATACTCATCGCTTATCTTTGTTTACTTTTAAACGCGCCGAGACAAATCAAAACAATTTAATAATGAAAATACGGCATCGCTCAATTAATTGACTATCGTCTAATAAAACAGACAAAATCATGAACGTTAAAAGTTTTTAATCAAAAATATAATTAAAAACCATCTTTTAACAACTGCATTTTAACGCTGGGAAATTTCCGTAATTATTGCGGCGTGAATGCTCCGAGCAAAGTCGATCGGTTATTACTAGCGATCGGTTGCGTGTAAATGAACAAAAATTGACAAAATAAATTAAAACTTTAATTTATTTTAACAAATACAACGCAAACAAACATTTTTGAGTATTATTATGAATAAAAAAATGTAAATATAAAATTTTTTTTTAATGTACTAAACAGTAAATAACTATCTATTGTACGCTAATTGCGAGCCAGTCCCAAGCCTGGAGAAAGGAGGAGGGAAAAGTAAAAAAGATCAAATTCTGATCCACGACAGGAAGTACTTAACTGCTTCCTACATACAGACATTAAAGTCTTAAAACACCTGGTGTAAAGGACTATAAACTATTATAAAAAAAAAAAAAACGCTATTGTACTTGCTTCGGCAGTACATCTACTAAAATTGGAACGATACAGAGAAGATTAGCATGGCCCCAGCGCAAGGATGACACGCAAATTCGTGAAGCGTTCCATATTTTTAATGCTCTCGAAACAGTATATTTCAGAAGAAACAAAAGTTGAAGTCGCCCCTGGGTGGATTCGATCCACCAACCTATCGGTTAACAGCCGAACGCGCCACAAAGGCGATTATCGTATTTATGGCCTCTAGTTATTTTGGCGAGTTTCGTTTCGAGTGCCTGTCTTCAAAAACACGGCAATAAAGATTAATGTAACACCGAGAGCTATCTAGGCAACCCAAAAAACCTCTGCTTCAAAGTGCTTTTTCATGAGATTGTGCATTCAAACTTACATGTTGACGCCACATATCGTTGAAAATGCTTTTTGTAAAACACCACCGTTACGAATTCGACACTCAGTTACATATATAAGCTAATTAGAAATCAACGCTATTGTACTTGCTTCGGCAGTACATATACTAAAATTGGAACGATACAGAGAAGATTAGCATGGCCCCTGCGCAAGGATGACACGCAAATTCGTGAAGCGTTCCATATTTTTAATGCTCTCGAAACAGTATATTTCAAAAGCTACCATCTGAGGGATTATGACTGAACGCCTCTAAGTCAGAATCCCGTCCAGTCAAGACCGACAACATTACTAGCGCCTCCGTGTCGAGAGGCAACGATATCCGCCGGCTCGACCGATTTCGGCTCCGGCGGTTGTTAAGCCACGGCATGACGGCTCTTATCGGACGCCTAACAGCGCGTCCGTTTGCCGAAGCAATACCGATCAGTTACGACGTGGAGGTGCCGAATCATTCGTAGACGACCTAATTCTGAGTCGGGGTGTCGTACTCAGTAGAGCAGTATCTCTCTGCGATCTGTTGAAACTAAGCCTCTTGACTCGAAGATTTGTTCGCTTCAGACGAACATCTCTTTAAACGACAATTTTTTATTTTCATAAATTTTTCTAAGTGAAATTATTTTTTTGCCAACCGGCCAGCTACTTAGAAAAACTTATAACTATACATACATACTTTAACAATAAATGTAGATAGACTTTTCTTTATAAAAAAATGCTCGATTGCCAACCGGTCGGGGCTGTTGCCAACCGGCTAAGCAATAATTCACCCGGTTGGCAATTCGTGGTCGTTGCCGACCGGCTGGGCGGCAAAATGTTGCCAACCGGCTATTTTCGCTGCGGTTGCCAACCGGTTCTAATCGGTTTTTCGCGCGCCCTAAGGGCTAACGATGGGTATCATCTCCCCTACGGCCGAAGGCCGTTCAAATTTTTTGCCTTATGCGCCCAATTGTGCTATATTTTGAAGACAATTTTGGGTACACAAGCAAATTGACAAATGAAACTAAATTTCACAATCAACTTGCCAACCGGCAGATTTCATTTGAACGACCTGATTTTTTGTTTTGTTTTTTGTGCCTTTCGCGGTACACGTTCTGACATGCTAGGTTAGTTCGTTTAACGGTCGGGGTCTTCGACGTAAACTACAGTAACTTTGCAAAGACAGGACGTTAAATTGTACCACGTCGGGCTTTCTCTCGTTCACAAAGGGTATCCAGACACTCTCACGTCGACACGTTCAATTGACGGCGAGCTTTCTCGTCGGATTCGGTGGAGGTGACGGACTCTTATCGACTGTGCATCGATCTCCCTGCCTTTCCTGAAAATAGTAAATCATTTTTTCAAACTATGCCAAAGTTACGGTGATAAAATGATATTTTCCTTAAATTTTTCTTTAAAAATTTAAACAAGAAAAAAGCTTTTGCATCGCTAGTTTCTTGCCTTTGGAGTGGCGTGCAACAACGTTCGACGATAGCACGCACGCGTAAACCGACGCGCTAACGCTCTCGAGACGATTAGATGCAACTTTTTGTATACGTTTATAATAATTATTAAACATTAAAACAAGTATTATAAAGAATAATGTATACGTTTGCTTAGATATATGAAAACAGAAAATGATTTTTTCAACTCTATCAAAGTTACGGTGATAAAATGATATTTTATTTAAATTGTTCTTAAAAAAATATAAACAGTAATATTCGGACAAGAAAAAAGCTTTTGCATCGCTAGTTTCTTGCCTTTGGAATGGCGTGCAACAACGTTCGACCAGAGGCGATAGCACGCACGCATAAACCGACGCGCTAACGCTCTCGAGACGATTAGAGGCAGCTTTGTGTTTTGTTCTCCCATCCCCTATATATTGCAAAGAGCTCACGGCGAGTTGTACACGCATAGCTCAAGGGAAAGTGATTCAACTGTAAGACTTTAATTATTTCACAGTGGCGGTGTGGCATTTTTTTTATTCTTCAATGATTATTGTTATTAAATTAATTAACGATAAATTACAATAATTATTAAACATTAAAACAATTATTATATAAAATAATGTATACGTTTATAATAATAACTATTAAACGTCAAAACAATTATTATAAAAAATAATGTATACGTTTGCTTAGATATATGAAAACAGAAAATGATTTTTACAACTCTATCAAAGTTAAAAAGTGATAAAATGATATTTTATTTAAATTGTTCTTTAAAAATGTAAAACAGTAATATTCGGACAAGAAAAAAGCTTTTGCATTGCTAGTTTCTTGCCTTTGGAATGGCGTGCAACAACGTTCGACCAGAGGCGATAGCACGCACGCATAAACCGACGCGCTAACGCTCTCGAGACGATTAGAGGCAGCTTTGTGTTTTGTTTTCCCATCTCCTATATATTGCAAAGACCTCACGGCGAGTTGTACACGCATAGCTCAAGGGAAAGTGATTCAACTGTAAGACTTTAAATATTTTACAGCGGCGGTATAACTCTTTCCTTCTATTACCTCTTTGTCGTATTTATTCTTCAATAATTGCTGTTAATAAATAAATTTATGACGTGAATGAAAAACTTTTTTTCCAAAACTTGATTAATTTCGCAAGAACAAATTTATTTTAATCTTTACATTTTCTTTAAATATATTGAAACAAGTAATTTGCAAGATTCTTTGTTTGTGCTTTGTTTGAGTGAAATCTCATCGCCGATCGGAATACCACGACAATCATTTTTAAAACACTTTACAAACAAAAAATAAATAATTACATCTTTTCTGAATTGAAAATTTAAAATTCGTGCTAGTCCAGTTGTTATTTAAACACTTGTTAGTTTCTCGCGCCCGGTTGTTGACATCTATGTAAACTGTTAACAAACATCGAAGAACTTTTTCGCGCAAAGTTTCATTCTCATCCACCTCACCGTCTCGAATTCATTTGTATAAAAAATAATTTAACAGATAATTATTTCCTCCAAGCAAATTACATGTTTAAAATAGTAAACGCTATAGCAAATTCAGACTGGGATTAGTAATATTGATCGCCAGAGTTTCGTGGCCGGTTGTCGAACGTTTTTATAACAGTCGCTAGATGACAGGAAAACGACTCGACTTGCATAACACTCCTTTTGTGTTATTAACGATAAATTCAAATTGTACAAGCCACTGATTCATTAAATTATTATTATTTAAAACTATGATAATTTAATAAAAGACAGTACGTTGTTTATTCAGAACAGAAATCATTCTTAATAAAATTCATCGTCGGAATAAATACTCATCGCTTATCTTTGTTTACTTTTAAACGCGCCGAGACAAATCAAAACAATTTAATAATGAAAATACGGCATCGCTCAATTAATTGACTATCGTCTAATAAAACAGACAAAATCATGAACGTTAAAAGTTTTTAATCAAAAATATAATTAAAAACCATCTTTTAACAACTGCATTTTAACGCTGGGAAATTTCCGTAATTATTGCGGCGTGAATGCTCCGAGCAAAGTCGATCGGTTATTACTAGCGATCGGTTGCGTGTAAATGAACAAAAATTGACAAAATACATTACTAGCGCCTCCGTGTCGAGAGGCAACGATATCCGCCGGCTCGACCGATTTCGGCTCCGGCGGTTGTTAAGCCACGGCATGACGGCTCTTATCGGACGCCTAACAGCGCGTCCGTTTGCCGAAGCAATACCGATCAGTTACGACGTGGAGGTGCCGAATCATTCGTAGACGACCTAATTCTGAGTCGGGGTGTCGTACTCAGTAGAGCAGTATCTCTCTGCGATCTGTTGAAACTAAGCCTCTTGACTCGAAGATTTGTTCGCTTCAGACGAACATCTCTTTAAACGACAATTTTTTATTTTCATAAATTTTTCTAAGTGAAATTATTTTTTTGCCAACCGGCCAGCTACTTAGAAAAACTTATAACTATACATACATACTTTAACAATAAATGTAGATAGACTTTTCTTTATAAAAAAATGCTCGATTGCCAACCGGTCGGGGCTGTTGCCAACCGGCTAAGCAATAATTCACCCGGTTGGCAATTCGTGGTCGTTGCCGACCGGCTGGGCGGCAAAATGTTGCCAACCGGCTATTTTCGCTGCGGTTGCCAACCGGTTCTAATCGGTTTTTCGCGCGCCCTAAGGGCTAACGATGGGTATCATCTCCCCTACGGCCGAAGGCCGTTCAAATTTTTTGCCTTATGCGCCCAATTGTGCTATATTTTGAAGACAATTTTGGGTACACAAGCAAATTGACAAATGAAACTAAATTTCACAATCAACTTGCCAACCGGCAGATTTCATTTGAACGACCTGATTTTTTGTTTTGTTTTTTGTGCCTTTCGCGGTACACGTTCTGACATGCTAGGTTAGTTCGTTTAACGGTCGGGGTCTTCGACGTAAACTACAGTAACTTTGCAAAGACAGGACGTTAAATTGTACCACGTCGGGCTTTCTCTCGTTCACAAAGGGTATCCAGACACTCTCACGTCGACACGTTCAATTGACGGCGAGCTTTCTCGTCGGATTCGGTGGAGGTGACGGACTCTTATCGACTGTGCATCGATCTCCCTGCCTTTCCTGAAAATAGTAAATCATTTTTTCAAACTATGCCAAAGTTACGGTGATAAAATGATATTTTCCTTAAATTTTTCTTTAAAAATTTAAACAAGAAAAAAGCTTTTGCATCGCTAGTTTCTTGCCTTTGGAGTGGCGTGCAACAACGTTCGACGATAGCACGCACGCGTAAACCGACGCGCTAACGCTCTCGAGACGATTAGATGCAACTTTTTTTATACGTTTATAATAATTATTAAACATTAAAACAAGTATTATAAAGAATAATGTATACGTTTGCTTAGATATATGAAAACAGAAAATGATTTTTTCAACTCTATCAAAGTTACGGTGATAAAATGATATTTTATTTAAATTGTTCTTAAAAAAATATAAACAGTAATATTCGGACAAGAAAAAAGCTTTTGCATCGCTAGTTTCTTGCCTTTGGAATGGCGTGCAACAACGTTCGACCAGAGGCGATAGCACGCACGCATAAACCGACGCGCTAACGCTCTCGAGACGATTAGAGGCAGCTTTGTGTTTTGTTCTCCCATCCCCTATATATTGCAAAGAGCTCACGGCGAGTTGTACACGCATAGCTCAAGGGAAAGTGATTCAACTGTAAGACTTTAATTATTTCACAGTGGCGGTGTGGCATTTTTTTTATTCTTCAATGATTATTGTTATTAAATTAATTAACGATAAATTACAATAATTATTAAACATTAAAACAATTATTATATAAAATAATGTATACGTTTATAATAATAACTATTAAACGTCAAAACAATTATTATAAAAAATAATGTATACGTTTGCTTAGATATATGAAAACAGAAAATGATTTTTACAACTCTATCAAAGTTAAAAAGTGATAAAATGATATTTTATTTAAATTGTTCTTTAAAAATGTAAAACAGTAATATTCGGACAAGAAAAAAGCTTTTGCATTGCTAGTTTCTTGCCTTTGGAATGGCGTGCAACAACGTTCGACCAGAGGCGATAGCACGCACGCATAAACCGACGCGCTAACGCTCTCGAGACGATTAGAGGCAGCTTTGTGTTTTGTTTTCCCATCTCCTATATATTGCAAAGACCTCACGGCGAGTTGTACACGCATAGCTCAAGGGAAAGTGATTCAACTGTAAGACTTTAAATATTTTACAGCGGCGGTATAACTCTTTCCTTCTATTACCTCTTTGTCGTATTTATTCTTCAATAATTGCTGTTAATAAATAAATTTATGACGTGAATGAAAAACTTTTTTTCCAAAACTTGATTAATTTCGCAAGAACAAATTTATTTTAATCTTTACATTTTCTTTAAATATATTGAAACAAGTAATTTGCAAGATTCTTTGTTTGTGCTTTGTTTGAGTGAAATCTCATCGCCGATCGGAATACCACGACAATCATTTTTAAAACACTTTACAAACAAAAAATAAATAATTACATCTTTTCTGAATTGAAAATTTAAAATTCGTGCTAGTCCAGTTGTTATTTAAACACTTGTTAGTTTCTCGCGCCCGGTTGTTGACATCTATGTAAACTGTTAACAAACATCGAAGAACTTTTTCGCGCAAAGTTTCATTCTCATCCACCTCACCGTCTCGAATTCATTTGTATAAAAAATAATTTAACAGATAATTATTTCCTCCAAGCAAATTACATGTTTAAAATAGTAAACGCTATAGCAAATTCAGACTGGGATTAGTAATATTGATCGCCAGAGTTTCGTGGCCGGTTGTCGAACGTTTTTATAACAGTCGCTAGATGACAGGAAAACGACTCGACTTGCATAACACTCCTTTTGTGTTATTAACGATAAATTCAAATTGTACAAGCCACTGATTCATTAAATTATTATTATTTAAAACTATGATAATTTAATAAAAGACAGTACGTTGTTTATTCAGAACAGAAATCATTCTTAATAAAATTCATCGTCGGAATAAATACTCATCGCTTATCTTTGTTTACTTTTAAACGCGCCGAGACAAATCAAAACAATTTAATAATGAAAATACGGCATCGCTCAATTAATTGACTATCGTCTAATAAAACAGACAAAATCATGAACGTTAAAAGTTTTTAATCAAAAATATAATTAAAAACCATCTTTTAACAACTGCATTTTAACGCTGGGAAATTTCCGTAATTATTGCGGCGTGAATGCTCCGAGCAAAGTCGATCGGTTATTACTAGCGATCGGTTGCGTGTAAATGAACAAAAATTGACAAAATAAATTAAAACTTTAATTTATTTTAACAAATACAACGCAAACAAACATTTTTGAGTAATATTATGAATAAAAAAATGTAAATATAAAAATTTTTTTTAATGTACTAAACAGTAAATAACTATCTATTGTACGCTAATTGCGAGCCAGTCCCAAGCCTGGAGAAAGGAGGAGGGAAAAGTAAAAAAGATCAAATTCTGATCCACGACAGGAAGTACTTAACTGCTTCCTACATACAGACATTAAAGTCTTAAAACACCTGGTGTAAAGGACTATAAACTATTATAAAAAAAAAAAAAACGCTATTGTACTTGCTTCGGCAGTACATCTACTAAAATTGGAACGATACAGAGAAGATTAGCATGGCCCCAGCGCAAGGATGACACGCAAATTCGTGAAGCGTTCCATATTTTTAATGCTCTCGAAACAGTATATTTCAGAAGAAACAAAAGTTGAAGTCGCCCCTGGGTGGATTCGATCCACCAACCTATCGGTTAACAGCCGAACGCGCCACAAAGGCGATTATCGTATTTATGGCCTCTAGTTATTTTGGCGAGTTTCGTTTCGAGTGCCTGTCTTCAAAAACACGGCAATAAAGATTAATGTAACACCGAGAGCTATCTAGGCAACCCAAAAAACCTCTGCTTCAAAGTGCTTTTTCATGAGATTGTGCATTCAAACTTACATGTTGACGCCACCTATCGTTGAAAATGCTTTTTGTAAAACACCACCGTTACGAATTCGACACTCAGTTACATATATAAGCTAATTAGAAATCAACGCTATTGTACTTGCTTCGGCAGTACATATACTAAAATTGGAACGATACAGAGAAGATTAGCATGGCCCCTGCGCAAGGATGACACGCAAATTCGTGAAGCGTTCCATATTTTTAATGCTCTCGAAACAGTATATTTCAAAAGCTACCATCTGAGGGATTATGACTGAACGCCTCTAAGTCAGAATCCCGTCCAGTCAAGACCGACAACATTACTAGCGCCTCCGTGTCGAGAGGCAACGATATCCGCCGGCTCGACCGATTTCGGCTCCGGCGGTTGTTAAGCCACGGCATGACGGCTCTTATCGGACGCCTAACAGCGCGTCCGTTTGCCGAAGCAATACCGATCAGTTACGACGTGGAGGTGCCGAATCATTCGTAGACGACCTAATTCTGAGTCGGGGTGTCGTACTCAGTAGAGCAGTATCTCTCTGCGATCTGTTGAAACTAAGCCTCTTGACTCGAAGATTTGTTCGCTTCAGACGAACATCTCTTTAAACGACAATTTTTTATTTACATAAATTTTTCTAAGTGAAATTATTTTTTTGCCAACCGGCCAGCTACTTAGAAAAACTTATAACTATACATACATACTTTAACAATAAATGTAGATAGACTTTTCTTTATAAAAAAATGCTCGATTGCCAACCGGTCGGGGCTGTTGCCAACCGGCTAAGCAATAATTCACCCGGTTGGCAATTCGTGGTCGTTGCCGACCGGCTGGGCGGCAAAATGTTGCCAACCGGCTATTTTCGCTGCGGTTGCCAACCGGTTCTAATCGGTTTTTCGCGCGCCCTAAGGGCTAACGATGGGTATCATCTCCCCTACGGCCGAAGGCCGTTCAAATTTTTTGCCTTATGCGCCCAATTGTGCTATATTTTGAAGACAATTTTGGGTACACAAGCAAATTGACAAATGAAACTAAATTTCACAATCAACTTGCCAACCGGCAGATTTCATTTGAACGACCTGATTTTTTGTTTTGTTTTTTGTGCCTTTCGCGGTACACGTTCTGACATGCTAGGTTAGTTCGTTTAACGGTCGGGGTCTTCGACGTAAACTACAGTAACTTTGCAAAGACAGGACGTTAAATTGTACCACGTCGGGCTTTCTCTCGTTCACAAAGGGTATCCAGACACTCTCACGTCGACACGTTCAATTGACGGCGAGCTTTCTCGTCGGATTCGGTGGAGGTGACGGACTCTTATCGACTGTGCATCGATCTCCCTGCCTTTCCTGAAAATAGTAAATCATTTTTTCAAACTATGCCAAAGTTACGGTGATAAAATGATATTTTCCTTAAATTTTTCTTTAAAAATTTAAACAAGAAAAAAGCTTTTGCATCGCTAGTTTCTTGCCTTTGGAGTGGCGTGCAACAACGTTCGACGATAGCACGCACGCGTAAACCGACGCGCTAACGCTCTCGAGACGATTAGATGCAACTTTTTGTATACGTTTATAATAATTATTAAACATTAAAACAAGTATTATAAAGAATAATGTATACGTTTGCTTAGATATATGAAAACAGAAAATGATTTTTTCAACTCTATCAAAGTTACGGTGATAAAATGATATTTTATTTAAATTGTTCTTAAAAAAATATAAACAGTAATATTCGGACAAGAAAAAAGCTTTTGCATCGCTAGTTTCTTGCCTTTGGAATGGCGTGCAACAACGTTCGACCAGAGGCGATAGCACGCACGCATAAACCGACGCGCTAACGCTCTCGAGACGATTAGAGGCAGCTTTGTGTTTTGTTCTCCCATCCCCTATATATTGCAAAGAGCTCACGGCGAGTTGTACACGCATAGCTCAAGGGAAAGTGATTCAACTGTAAGACTTTAATTATTTCACAGTGGCGGTGTGGCATTTTTTTTATTCTTCAATGATTATTGTTATTAAATTAATTAACGATAAATTACAATAATTATTAAACATTAAAACAATTATTATATAAAATAATGTATACGTTTATAATAATAACTATTAAACGTCAAAACAATTATTATAAAAAATAATGTATACGTTTGCTTAGATATATGAAAACAGAAAATGATTTTTACAACTCTATCAAAGTTAAAAAGTGATAAAATGATATTTTATTTAAATTGTTCTTTAAAAATGTAAAACAGTAATATTCGGACAAGAAAAAAGCTTTTGCATTGCTAGTTTCTTGCCTTTGGAATGGCGTGCAACAACGTTCGACCAGAGGCGATAGCACGCACGCATAAACCGACGCGCTAACGCTCTCGAGACGATTAGAGGCAGCTTTGTGTTTTGTTTTCCCATCTCCTATATATTGCAAAGACCTCACGGCGAGTTGTACACGCATAGCTCAAGGGAAAGTGATTCAACTGTAAGACTTTAAATATTTTACAGCGGCGGTATAACTCTTTCCTTCTATTACCTCTTTGTCGTATTTATTCTTCAATAATTGCTGTTAATAAATAAATTTATGACGTGAATGAAAAACTTTTTTTCCAAAACTTGATTAATTTCGCAAGAACAAATTTATTTTAATCTTTACATTTTCTTTAAATATATTGAAACAAGTAATTTGCAAGATTCTTTGTTTGTGCTTTGTTTGAGTGAAATCTCATCGCCGATCGGAATACCACGACAATCATTTTTAAAACACTTTACAAACAAAAAATAAATAATTACATCTTTTCTGAATTGAAAATTTAAAATTCGTGCTAGTCCAGTTGTTATTTAAACACTTGTTAGTTTCTCGCGCCCGGTTGTTGACATCTATGTAAACTGTTAACAAACATCGAAGAACTTTTTCGCGCAAAGTTTCATTCTCATCCACCTCACCGTCTCGAATTCATTTGTATAAAAAATAATTTAACAGATAATTATTTCCTCCAAGCAAATTACATGTTTAAAATAGTAAACGCTATAGCAAATTCAGACTGGGATTAGTAATATTGATCGCCAGAGTTTCGTGGCCGGTTGTCGAACGTTTTTATAACAGTCGCTAGATGACAGGAAAACGACTCGACTTGCATAACACTCCTTTTGTGTTATTAACGATAAATTCAAATTGTACAAGCCACTGATTCATTAAATTATTATTATTTAAAACTATGATAATTTAATAAAAGACAGTACGTTGTTTATTCAGAACAGAAATCATTCTTAATAAAATTCATCGTCGGAATAAATACTCATCGCTTATCTTTGTTTACTTTTAAACGCGCCGAGACAAATCAAAACAATTTAATAATGAAAATACGGCATCGCTCAATTAATTGACTATCGTCTAATAAAACAGACAAAATCATGAACGTTAAAAGTTTTTAATCAAAAATATAATTAAAAACCATCTTTTAACAACTGCATTTTAACGCTGGGAAATTTCCGTAATTATTGCGGCGTGAATGCTCCGAGCAAAGTCGATCGGTTATTACTAGCGATCGGTTGCGTGTAAATGAACAAAAATTGACAAAATACATTACTAGCGCCTCCGTGTCGAGAGGCAACGATATCCGCCGGCTCGACCGATTTCGGCTCCGGCGGTTGTTAAGCCACGGCATGACGGCTCTTATCGGACGCCTAACAGCGCGTCCGTTTGCCGAAGCAATACCGATCAGTTACGACGTGGAGGTGCCGAATCATTCGTAGACGACCTAATTCTGAGTCGGGGTGTCGTACTCAGTAGAGCAGTATCTCTCTGCGATCTGTTGAAACTAAGCCTCTTGACTCGAAGATTTGTTCGCTTCAGACGAACATCTCTTTAAACGACAATTTTTTATTTTCATAAATTTTTCTAAGTGAAATTATTTTTTTGCCAACCGGCCAGCTACTTAGAAAAACTTATAACTATACATACATACTTTAACAATAAATGTAGATAGACTTTTCTTTATAAAAAAATGCTCGATTGCCAACCGGTCGGGGCTGTTGCCAACCGGCTAAGCAATAATTCACCCGGTTGGCAATTCGTGGTCGTTGCCGACCGGCTGGGCGGCAAAATGTTGCCAACCGGCTATTTTCGCTGCGGTTGCCAACCGGTTCTAATCGGTTTTTCGCGCGCCCTAAGGGCTAACGAGGGGTATCATCTCCCCTACGGCCGAAGGCCGTTCAAATTTTTTGCCTTATGCGCCCAATTGTGCTATATTTTGAAGACAATTTTGGGTACACAAGCAAATTGACAAATGAAACTAAATTTCACAATCAACTTGCCAACCGGCAGATTTCATTTGAACGACCTGATTTTTTGTTTTGTTTTTTGTGCCTTTCGCGGTACACGTTCTGACATGCTAGGTTAGTTCGTTTAACGTTCGGGGTCTTCGACGTAAACTACAGTAACTTTGCAAAGACAGGACGTTAAATTGTACCACGTCGGGCTTTCTCTCGTTCACAAAGGGTATCCAGACACTCTCACGTCGACACGTTCAATTGACGGCGAGCTTTCTCGTCGGATTCGGTGGAGGTGACGGACTCTTATCGACTGTGCATCGATCTCCCTGCCTTTCCTGAAAATAGTAAATCATTTTTTCAAACTATGCCAAAGTTACGGTGATAAAATGATATTTTCCTTAAATTTTTCTTTAAAAATTTAAACAAGAAAAAAGCTTTTGCATCGCTAGTTTCTTGCCTTTGGAGTGGCGTGCAACAACGTTCGACGATAGCACGCACGCGTAAACCGACGCGCTAACGCTCTCGAGACGATTAGATGCAACTTTTTGTATACGTTTATAATAATTATTAAACATTAAAACAAGTATTATAAAGAATAATGTATACGTTTGCTTAGATATATGAAAACAGAAAATGATTTTTTCAACTCTATCAAAGTTACGGTGATAAAATGATATTTTATTTAAATTGTTCTTAAAAAAATATAAACAGTAATATTCGGACAAGAAAAAAGCTTTTGCATCGCTAGTTTCTTGCCTTTGGAATGGCGTGCAACAACGTTCGACCAGAGGCGATAGCACGCACGCATAAACCGACGCGCTAACGCTCTCGAGACGATTAGAGGCAGCTTTGTGTTTTGTTCTCCCATCCCCTATATATTGCAAAGAGCTCACGGCGAGTTGTACACGCATAGCTCAAGGGAAAGTGATTCAACTGTAAGACTTTAATTATTTCACAGTGGCGGTGTGGCATTTTTTTTATTCTTCAATGATTATTGTTATTAAATTAATTAACGATAAATTACAATAATTATTAAACATTAAAACAATTATTATATAAAATAATGTATACGTTTATAATAATAACTATTAAACGTCAAAACAATTATTATAAAAAATAATGTATACGTTTGCTTAGATATATGAAAACAGAAAATGATTTTTACAACTCTATCAAAGTTAAAAAGTGATAAAATGATATTTTATTTAAATTGTTCTTTAAAAATGTAAAACAGTAATATTCGGACAAGAAAAAAGCTTTTGCATTGCTAGTTTCTTGCCTTTGGAATGGCGTGCAACAACGTTCGACCAGAGGCGATAGCACGCACGCATAAACCGACGCGCTAACGCTCTCGAGACGATTAGAGGCAGCTTTGTGTTTTGTTTTCCCATCTCCTATATATTGCAAAGACCTCACGGCGAGTTGTACACGCATAGCTCAAGGGAAAGTGATTCAACTGTAAGACTTTAAATATTTTACAGCGGCGGTATAACTCTTTCCTTCTATTACCTCTTTGTCGTATTTATTCTTCAATAATTGCTGTTAATAAATAAATTTATGACGTGAATGAAAAACTTTTTTTCCAAAACTTGATTAATTTCGCAAGAACAAATTTATTTTAATCTTTACATTTTCTTTAAATATATTGAAACAAGTAATTTGCAAGATTCTTTGTTTGTGCTTTGTTTGAGTGAAATCTCATCGCCGATCGGAATACCACGACAATCATTTTTAAAACACTTTACAAACAAAAAATAAATAATTACATCTTTTCTGAATTGAAAATTTAAAATTCGTGCTAGTCCAGTTGTTATTTAAACACTTGTTAGTTTCTCGCGCCCGGTTGTTGACATCTATGTAAACTGTTAACAAACATCGAAGAACTTTTTCGCGCAAAGTTTCATTCTCATCCACCTCACCGTCTCGAATTCATTTGTATAAAAAATAATTTAACAGATAATTATTTCCTCCAAGCAAATTACATGTTTAAAATAGTAAACGCTATAGCAAATTCAGACTGGGATTAGTAATATTGATCGCCAGAGTTTCGTGGCCGGTTGTCGAACGTTTTTATAACAGTCGCTAGATGACAGGAAAACGACTCGACTTGCATAACACTCCTTTTGTGTTATTAACGATAAATTCAAATTGTACAAGCCACTGATTCATTAAATTATTATTATTTAAAACTATGATAATTTAATAAAAGACAGTACGTTGTTTATTCAGAACAGAAATCATTCTTAATAAAATTCATCGTCGGAATAAATACTCATCGCTTATCTTTGTTTACTTTTAAACGCGCCGAGACAAATCAAAACAATTTAATAATGAAAATACGGCATCGCTCAATTAATTGACTATCGTCTAATAAAACAGACAAAATCATGAACGTTAAAAGTTTTTAATCAAAAATATAATTAAAAACCATCTTTTAACAACTGCATTTTAACGCTGGGAAATTTCCGTAATTATTGCGGCGTGAATGCTCCGAGCAAAGTCGATCGGTTGCGTGTAAATGAACAAAAATTGACAAAATACATTACTAGCGCCTCCGTGTCGAGAGGCAACGATATCCGCCGGCTCGACCGATTTCGGCTCCGGCGGTTGTTAAGCCACGGCATGACGGCTCTTATCGGACGCCTAACAGCGCGTCCGTTTGCCGAAGCAATACCGATCAGTTACGACGTGGAGGTGCCGAATCATTCGTAGACGACCTAATTCTGAGTCGGGGTGTCGTACTCAGTAGAGCAGTATCTCTCTGCGATCTGTTGAAACTAAGCCTCTTGACTCGAAGATTTGTTCGCTTCAGACGAACATCTCTTTAAACGACAATTTTTTATTTTCATAAATTTTTCTAAGTGAAATTATTTTTTTGCCAACCGGCCAGCTACTTAGAAAAACTTATAACTATACATACATACTTTAACAATAAATGTAGATAGACTTTTCTTTATAAAAAAATGCTCGATTGCCAACCGGTCGGGGCTGTTGCCAACCGGCTAAGCAATAATTCACCCGGTTGGCAATTCGTGGTCGTTGCCGACCGGCTGGGCGGCAAAATGTTGCCAACCGGCTATTTTCGCTGCGGTTGCCAACCGGTTCTAATCGGTTTTTCGCGCGCCCTAAGGGCTAACGATGGGTATCATCTCCCCTACGGCCGAAGGCCGTTCAAATTTTTTGCCTTATGCGCCCAATTGTGCTATATTTTGAAGACAATTTTGGGTACACAAGCAAATTGACAAATGAAACTAAATTTCACAATCAACTTGCCAACCGGCAGATTTCATTTGAACGACCTGATTTTTTGTTTTGTTTTTTGTGCCTTTCGCGGTACACGTTCTGACATGCTAGGTTAGTTCGTTTAACGGTCGGGGTCTTCGACGTAAACTACAGTAACTTTGCAAAGACAGGACGTTAAATTGTACCACGTCGGGCTTTCTCTCGTTCACAAAGGGTATCCAGACACTCTCACGTCGACACGTTCAATTGACGGCGAGCTTTCTCGTCGGATTCGGTGGAGGTGACGGACTCTTATCGACTGTGCATCGATCTCCCTGCCTTTCCTGAAAATAGTAAATCATTTTTTCAAACTATGCCAAAGTTACGGTGATAAAATGATATTTTCCTTAAATTTTTCTTTAAAAATTTAAACAAGAAAAAAGCTTTTGCATCGCTAGTTTCTTGCCTTTGGAGTGGCGTGCAACAACGTTCGACGATAGCACGCACGCGTAAACCGACGCGCTAACGCTCTCGAGACGATTAGATGCAACTTTTTTTATACGTTTATAATAATTATTAAACATTAAAACAAGTATTATAAAGAATAATGTATACGTTTGCTTAGATATATGAAAACAGAAAATGATTTTTTCAACTCTATCAAAGTTACGGTGATAAAATGATATTTTATTTAAATTGTTCTTAAAAAAATATAAACAGTAATATTCGGACAAGAAAAAAGCTTTTGCATCGCTAGTTTCTTGCCTTTGGAATGGCGTGCAACAACGTTCGACCAGAGGCGATAGCACGCACGCATAAACCGACGCGCTAACGCTCTCGAGACGATTAGAGGCAGCTTTGTGTTTTGTTCTCCCATCCCCTATATATTGCAAAGAGCTCACGGCGAGTTGTACACGCATAGCTCAAGGGAAAGTGATTCAACTGTAAGACTTTAATTATTTCACAGTGGCGGTGTGGCATTTTTTTTATTCTTCAATGATTATTGTTATTAAATTAATTAACGATAAATTACAATAATTATTAAACATTAAAACAATTATTATATAAAATAATGTATACGTTTATAATAATAACTATTAAACGTCAAAACAATTATTATAAAAAATAATGTATACGTTTGCTTAGATATATGAAAACAGAAAATGATTTTTACAACTCTATCAAAGTTAAAAAGTGATAAAATGATATTTTATTTAAATTGTTCTTTAAAAATGTAAAACAGTAATATTCGGACAAGAAAAAAGCTTTTGCATTGCTAGTTTCTTGCCTTTGGAATGGCGTGCAACAACGTTCGACCAGAGGCGATAGCACGCACGCATAAACCGACGCGCTAACGCTCTCGAGACGATTAGAGGCAGCTTTGTGTTTTGTTTTCCCATCTCCTATATATTGCAAAGACCTCACGGCGAGTTGTACACGCATAGCTCAAGGGAAAGTGATTCAACTGTAAGACTTTAAATATTTTACAGCGGCGGTATAACTCTTTCCTTCTATTACCTCTTTGTCGTATTTATTCTTCAATAATTGCTGTTAATAAATAAATTTATGACGTGAATGAAAAACTTTTTTTCCAAAACTTGATTAATTTCGCAAGAACAAATTTATTTTAATCTTTACATTTTCTTTAAATATATTGAAACAAGTAATTTGCAAGATTCTTTGTTTGTGCTTTGTTTGAGTGAAATCTCATCGCCGATCGGAATACCACGACAATCATTTTTAAAACACTTTACAAACAAAAAATAAATAATTACATCTTTTCTGAATTGAAAATTTAAAATTCGTGCTAGTCCAGTTGTTATTTAAACACTTGTTAGTTTCTCGCGCCCGGTTGTTGACATCTATGTAAACTGTTAACAAACATCGAAGAACTTTTTCGCGCAAAGTTTCATTCTCATCCACCTCACCGTCTCGAATTCATTTGTATAAAAAATAATTTAACAGATAATTATTTCCTCCAAGCAAATTACATGTTTAAAATAGTAAACGCTATAGCAAATTCAGACTGGGATTAGTAATATTGATCGCCAGAGTTTCGTGGCCGGTTGTCGAACGTTTTTATAACAGTCGCTAGATGACAGGAAAACGACTCGACTTGCATAACACTCCTTTTGTGTTATTAACGATAAATTCAAATTGTACAAGCCACTGATTCATTAAATTATTATTATTTAAAACTATGATAATTTAATAAAAGACAGTACGTTGTTTATTCAGAACAGAAATCATTCTTAATAAAATTCATCGTCGGAATAAATACTCATCGCTTATCTTTGTTTACTTTTAAACGCGCCGAGACAAATCAAAACAATTTAATAATGAAAATACGGCATCGCTCAATTAATTGACTATCGTCTAATAAAACAGACAAAATCATGAACGTTAAAAGTTTTTAATCAAAAATATAATTAAAAACCATCTTTTAACAACTGCATTTTAACGCTGGGAAATTTCCGTAATTATTGCGGCGTGAATGCTCCGAGCAAAGTCGATCGGTTGCGTGTAAATGAACAAAAATTGACAAAATACATTACTAGCGCCTCCGTGTCGAGAGGCAACGATATCCGCCGGCTCGACCGATTTCGGCTCCGGCGGTTGTTAAGCCACGGCATGACGGCTCTTATCGGACGCCTAACAGCGCGTCCGTTTGCCGAAGCAATACCGATCAGTTACGACGTGGAGGTGCCGAATCATTCGTAGACGACCTAATTCTGAGTCGGGGTGTCGTACTCAGTAGAGCAGTATCTCTCTGCGATCTGTTGAAACTAAGCCTCTTGACTCGAAGATTTGTTCGCTTCAGACGAACATCTCTTTAAACGACAATTTTTTATTTTCATAAATTTTTCTAAGTGAAATTATTTTTTTGCCAACCGGCCAGCTACTTAGAAAAACTTATAACTATACATACATACTTTAACAATAAATGTAGATAGACTTTTCTTTATAAAAAAATGCTCGATTGCCAACCGGTCGGGGCTGTTGCCAACCGGCTAAGCAATAATTCACCCGGTTGGCAATTCGTGGTCGTTGCCGACCGGCTGGGCGGCAAAATGTTGCCAACCGGCTATTTTCGCTGCGGTTGCCAACCGGTTCTAATCGGTTTTTCGCGCGCCCTAAGGGCTAACGATGGGTATCATCTCCCCTACGGCCGAAGGCCGTTCAAATTTTTTGCCTTATGCGCCCAATTGTGCTATATTTTGAAGACAATTTTGGGTACACAAGCAAATTGACAAATGAAACTAAATTTCACAATCAACTTGCCAACCGGCAGATTTCATTTGAACGACCTGATTTTTTGTTTTGTTTTTTGTGCCTTTCGCGGTACACGTTCTGACATGCTAGGTTAGTTCGTTTAACGGTCGGGGTCTTCGACGTAAACTACAGTAACTTTGCAAAGACAGGACGTTAAATTGTACCACGTCGGGCTTTCTCTCGTTCACAAAGGGTATCCAGACACTCTCACGTCGACACGTTCAATTGACGGCGAGCTTTCTCGTCGGATTCGGTGGAGGTGACGGACTCTTATCGACTGTGCATCGATCTCCCTGCCTTTCCTGAAAATAGTAAATCATTTTTTCAAACTATGCCAAAGTTACGGTGATAAAATGATATTTTCCTTAAATTTTTCTTTAAAAATTTAAACAAGAAAAAAGCTTTTGCATCGCTAGTTTCTTGCCTTTGGAGTGGCGTGCAACAACGTTCGACGATAGCACGCACGCGCTAACGCTCTCGAGATGATTAGATGCAACTTTTTGTATACGTTTATAATAATTATTAAACATTAAAACAAGTATTATAAAGAATAATGTATACGTTTGCTTAGATATATGAAAACAGAAAATGATTTTTTCAACTCTATCAAAGTTACGGTGATAAAATGATATTTTATTTAAATTGTTCTTAAAAAAATATAAACAGTAATATTCGGACAAGAAAAAAGCTTTTGCATCGCTAGTTTCTTGCCTTTGGAATGGCGTGCAACAACGTTCGACCAGAGGCGATAGCACGCACGCATAAACCGACGCGCTAACGCTCTCGAGACGATTAGAGGCAGCTTTGTGTTTTGTTCTCCCATCCCCTATATATTGCAAAGAGCTCACGGCGAGTTGTACACGCATAGCTCAAGGGAAAGTGATTCAACTGTAAGACTTTAATTATTTCACAGTGGCGGTGTGGCATTTTTTTTATTCTTCAATGATTATTGTTATTAAATTAATTAACGATAAATTACAATAATTATTAAACATTAAAACAATTATTATATAAAATAATGTATACGTTTATAATAATAACTATTAAACGTCAAAACAATTATTATAAAAAATAATGTATACGTTTGCTTAGATATATGAAAACAGAAAATGATTTTTACAACTCTATCAAAGTTAAAAAGTGATAAAATGATATTTTATTTAAATTGTTCTTTAAAAATGTAAAACAGTAATATTCGGACAAGAAAAAAGCTTTTGCATTGCTAGTTTCTTGCCTTTGGAATGGCGTGCAACAACGTTCGACCAGAGGCGATAGCACGCACGCATAAACCGACGCGCTAACGCTCTCGAGACGATTAGAGGCAGCTTTGTGTTTTGTTTTCCCATCTCCTATATATTGCAAAGACCTCACGGCGAGTTGTACACGCATAGCTCAAGGGAAAGTGATTCAACTGTAAGACTTTAAATATTTTACAGCGGCGGTATAACTCTTTCCTTCTATTACCTCTTTGTCGTATTTATTCTTCAATAATTGCTGTTAATAAATAAATTTATGACGTGAATGAAAAACTTTTTTTCCAAAACTTGATTAATTTCGCAAGAACAAATTTATTTTAATCTTTACATTTTCTTTAAATATATTGAAACAAGTAATTTGCAAGATTCTTTGTTTGTGCTTTGTTTGAGTGAAATCTCATCGCCGATCGGAATACCACGACAATCATTTTTAAAACACTTTACAAACAAAAAATAAATAATTACATCTTTTCTGAATTGAAAATTTAAAATTCGTGCTAGTCCAGTTGTTATTTAAACACTTGTTAGTTTCTCGCGCCCGGTTGTTGACATCTATGTAAACTGTTAACAAACATCGAAGAACTTTTTCGCGCAAAGTTTCATTCTCATCCACCTCACCGTCTCGAATTCATTTGTATAAAAAATAATTTAACAGATAATTATTTCCTCCAAGCAAATTACATGTTTAAAATAGTAAACGCTATAGCAAATTCAGACTGGGATTAGTAATATTGATCGCCAGAGTTTCGTGGCCGGTTGTCGAACGTTTTTATAACAGTCGCTAGATGACAGGAAAACGACTCGACTTGCATAACACTCCTTTTGTGTTATTAACGATAAATTCAAATTGTACAAGCCACTGATTCATTAAATTATTATTATTTAAAACTATGATAATTTAATAAAAGACAGTACGTTGTTTATTCAGACATGGTGCTAGGTTAGCTGAGTTGGTAAAGGGTTAGCCTTGAATGTGAGAGCTTCACGGTTCGACTCCCACTCACTGCCTAGTAGCCCATGTCAACGGAAAATTTAGCGGGTAAAATCGTTCTCTCCGTGGGGCATGTAAAAGAACAGCGCCTTTGAACAAAGCGGAAAAGGCGCTCAATAAATTAGCAAAACATTTACAACATTTACATTTAGAACAGAAATCATTCTTAATAAAATTCATCGTCGGAATAAATACTCATCGCTTATCTTTGTTTACTTTTAAACGCGCCGAGACAAAT
Organism: Erpobdella octoculata; assembly: GCA_963978895.1. Taxonomy (NCBI): domain Eukaryota; kingdom Metazoa; phylum Annelida; class Clitellata; order Hirudinida; family Erpobdellidae; genus Erpobdella; species Erpobdella octoculata. Next base: position 7,417,603 of record OZ022244.1, on the reverse strand, counting down.
CAAAACAATTTAATAATGAAAATACGGCATCGCTCAATTAATTGACTATCGTCTAATAAAACAGACAAAATCATGAACGTTAAAAGTTTTTAATCAAAAATATAATTAAAAACCATCTTTTAACAACTGCATTTTAACGCTGGGAAATTTCCGTAATTATTGCGGCGTGAATGCTCCGAGCAAAGTCGATCGGTTATTACTAGCGATCGGTTGCGTGTAAATGAACAAAAATTGACAAAATACATTACTAGCGCCTCCGTGTCGAGAGGCAACGATATCCGCCGGCTCGACCGATTTCGGCTCCGGCGGTTGTTAAGCCACGGCATGACGGCTCTTATCGGACGCCTAACAGCGCGTCCGTTTGCCGAAGCAATACCGATCAGTTACGACGTGGAGGTGCCGAATCATTCGTAGACGACCTAATTCTGAGTCGGGGTGTCGTACTCAGTAGAGCAGTATCTCTCTGCGATCTGTTGAAACTAAGCCTCTTGACTCGAAGATTTGTTCGCTTCAGACGAACATCTCTTTAAACGACAATTTTTTATTTTCATAAATTTTTCTAAGTGAAATTATTTTTTTGCCAACCGGCCAGCTACTTAGAAAAACTTATAACTATACATACATACTTTAACAATAAATGTAGATAGACTTTTCTTTATAAAAAAATGCTCGATTGCCAACCAGTCGGGGCTGTTGCCAACCGGCTAAGCAATAATTCACCCGGTTGGCAATTCGTGGTCGTTGCCGACCGGCTGGGCGGCAAAATGTTGCCAACCGGCTATTTTCGCTGCGGTTGCCAACCGGTTCTAATCGGTTTTTCGCGCGCCCTAAGGGCTAACGAGGGGTATCATCTCCCCTACGGCCGAAGGCCGTTCAAATTTTTTGCCTTATGCGCCCAATTGTGCTATATTTTGAAGACAATTTTGGGTACACAAGCAAATTGACAAATGAAACTAAATTTCACAATCAACTTGCCAACCGGCAGATTTCATTTGAACGACCTGATTTTTTGTTTTGTTTTTTGTGCCTTTCGCGGTACACGTTCTGACATGCTAGGTTAGTTCGTTTAACGGTCGGGGTCTTCGACGTAAACTACAGTAACTTTGCAAAGACAGGACGTTAAATTGTACCACGTCGGGCTTTCTCTCGTTCACAAAGGGTATCCAGACACTCTCACGTCGACACGTTCAATTGACGGCGAGCTTTCTCGTCGGATTCGGTGGAGGTGACGGACTCTTATCGACTGTGCATCGATCTCCCTGCCTTTCCTGAAAATAGTAAATCATTTTTTCAAACTATGCCAAAGTTACGGTGATAAAATGATATTTTCCTTAAATTTTTCTTTAAAAATTTAAACAAGAAAAAAGCTTTTGCATCGCTAGTTTCTTGCCTTTGGAGTGGCGTGCAACAACGTTCGACGATAGCACGCACGCGTAAACCGACGCGCTAACGCTCTCGAGACGATTAGATGCAACTTTTTGTATACGTTTATAATAATTATTAAACATTAAAACAAGTATTATAAAGAATAATGTATACGTTTGCTTAGATATATGAAAACAGAAAATGATTTTTTCAACTCTATCAAAGTTACGGTGATAAAATGATATTTTATTTAAATTGTTCTTAAAAAAATATAAACAGTAATATTCGGACAAGAAAAAAGCTTTTGCATCGCTAGTTTCTTGCCTTTGGAATGGCGTGCAACAACGTTCGACCAGAGGCGATAGCACGCACGCATAAACCGACGCGCTAACGCTCTCGAGACGATTAGAGGCAGCTTTGTGTTTTGTTCTCCCATCCCCTATATATTGCAAAGAGCTCACGGCGAGTTGTACACGCATAGCTCAAGGGAAAGTGATTCAACTGTAAGACTTTAATTATTTCACAGTGGCGGTGTGGCATTTTTTTTATTCTTCAATGATTATTGTTATTAAATTAATTAACGATAAATTACAATAATTATTAAACATTAAAACAATTATTATATAAAATAATGTATACGTTTATAATAATAACTATTAAACGTCAAAACAATTATTATAAAAAATAATGTATACGTTTGCTTAGATATATGAAAACAGAAAATGATTTTTACAACTCTATCAAAGTTAAAAAGTGATAAAATGATATTTTATTTAAATTGTTCTTTAAAAATGTAAAACAGTAATATTCGGACAAGAAAAAAGCTTTTGCATTGCTAGTTTCTTGCAGTGATATTTCAGTTACAACTTTTCAGTTACAGTTACAGTTAAAGTTACAACATTTTTCAGTTTCAGTTAAAGTTATTTTTCCACAAACATTTTTCAGTTACTATTACACTTATTTATTTTTAAGTTAAAGATTCAGTTAACTGTAGATTCTATACACAGCCAAAAAAAAATTTTTTTATATCATTATTTACAAAATGGCAAAACTTCGAGTTCATTTAAAAAAAAACACGAGTTTCTAGATTCTTGGAGAGCCTGCTTCTTTTTCCTGCAGTCATATCACTGCAAACCAAGAAGATGCGCTCCACATATGCTTCTGAAGCAGGTGCAGAGACTTATCTTTAGCGAAGGCCGCTATTAGAGGATACACTGTCTCTGAGGCTGTCCAGAAACTTAATCCAGTTTGATTAGCAGCTAATCTTTTTGAAGCCCCAAGATAAGCATTAAGTTTTTCCTCAACAAAACATCCGTGCCTAGATTGCTTGCTCGGAGAACTGGAAGCTTCAATTTCTTGGGCAAGCCTCTTAAATCTTTTCAAAGGAGGTTGGCACAATTCATCAGAAGACGATTGCAACAGCACTATCAACTATCAATAATAACAAAATGCCGCGAATAACTAAACAGCACCATATATACTATTTGTTTGCTAACACCAAAGAACTCGATTTTTATCTTTAGATAAAAAAATAAATCTAATAATTAATTTATTTAGAAAAAAATTACATTAAAAATATTTTTCAGTTATTGATTATTTTTGTATTATTTAACTGAATTTATTATTCAGTTACAATTACAGTTAGAGTTATTTGCCGTATTTCAGTTACTATTACTATTACACTTAACTGACCATTATTTTTCTATTATTTTCCGATTTCAGTTAGTGTTACAGTTAACTTGAATATCACTGTCTTGCCTTTGGAATGGCGTGCAACAACGTTCGACCAGAGGCGATAGCACGCACGCATAAACCGACGCGCTAACGCTCTCGAGACGATTAGAGGCAGCTTTGTGTTTTGTTTTCCCATCTCCTATATATTGCAAAGACCTCACGGCGAGTTGTACACGCATAGCTCAAGGGAAAGTGATTCAACTGTAAGACTTTAAATATTTTACAGCGGCGGTATAACTCTTTCCTTCTATTACCTCTTTGTCGTATTTATTCTTCAATAATTGCTGTTAATAAATAAATTTATGACGTGAATGAAAAACTTTTTTTCCAAAACTTGATTAATTTCGCAAGAACAAATTTATTTTAATCTTTACATTTTCTTTAAATATATTGAAACAAGTAATTTGCAAGATTCTTTGTTTGTGCTTTGTTTGAGTGAAATCTCATCGCCGATCGGAATACCACGACAATCATTTTTAAAACACTTTACAAACAAAAAATAAATAATTACATCTTTTCTGAATTGAAAATTTAAAATTCGTGCTAGTCCAGTTGTTATTTAAACACTTGTTAGTTTCTCGCGCCCGGTTGTTGACATCTATGTAAACTGTTAACAAACATCGAAGAACTTTTTCGCGCAAAGTTTCATTCTCATCCACCTCACCGTCTCGAATTCATTTGTATAAAAAATAATTTAACAGATAATTATTTCCTCCAAGCAAATTACATGTTTAAAATAGTAAACGCTATAGCAAATTCAGACTGGGATTAGTAATATTGATCGCCAGAGTTTCGTGGCCGGTTGTCGAACGTTTTTATAACAGTCGCTAGATGACAGGAAAACGACTCGACTTGCATAACACTCCTTTTGTGTTATTAACGATAAATTCAAATTGTACAAGCCACTGATTCATTAAATTATTATTATTTAAAACTATGATAATTTAATAAAAGACAGTACGTTGTTTATTCAGAACAGAAATCATTCTTAATAAAATTCATCGTCGGAATAAATACTCATCGCTTATCTTTGTTTACTTTTAAACGCGCCGAGACAAATCAAAACAATTTAATAATGAAAATACGGCATCGCTCAATTAATTGACTATCGTCTAATAAAACAGACAAAATCATGAACGTTAAAAGTTTTTAATCAAAAATATAATTAAAAACCATCTTTTAACAACTGCATTTTAACGCTGGGAAATTTCCGTAATTATTGCGGCGTGAATGCTCCGAGCAAAGTCGATCGGTTATTACTAGCGATCGGTTGCGTGTAAATGAACAAAAATTGACAAAATAAATTAAAACTTTAATTTATTTTAACAAATACAACGCAAACAAACATTTTTGAGTATTATTATGAATAAAAAAATGTAAATATAAAATTTTTTTTTAATGTACTAAACAGTAAATAACTATCTATTGTACGCTAATTGCGAGCCAGTCCCAAGCCTGGAGAAAGGAGGAGGGAAAAGTAAAAAAGATCAAATTCTGATCCACGACAGGAAGTACTTAACTGCTTCCTACATACAGACATTAAAGTCTTAAAACACCTGGTGTAAAGGACTATAAACTATTATAAAAAAAAAAAACGCTATTGTACTTGCTTCGGCAGTACATCTACTAAAATTGGAACGATACAGAGAAGATTAGCATGGCCCCAGCGCAAGGATGACACGCAAATTCGTGAAGCGTTCCATATTTTTAATGCTCTCGAAACAGTATATTTCAGAAGAAACAAAAGTTGAAGTCGCCCCTGGGTGGATTCGATCCACCAACCTATCGGTTAACAGCCGAACGCGCCACAAAGGCGATTATCGTATTTACGGCCTCTAGTTATTTTGGCGAGTTTCGTTTCGAGTGCCTGTCTTCAAAAACACGGCAATAAAGATTAATGTAACACCGAGAGCTATCTAGGCAACCCAAAAAACCTCTGCTTCAAAGTGCTTTTTCATGAGATTGTGCATTCAAACTTACATGTTGACGCCACCTATCGTTGAAAATGCTTTTTGTAAAACACCACCGTTACGAATTCGACACTCAGTTACATATATAAGCTAATTAGAAATCAACGCTATTGTACTTGCTTCGGCAGTACATATACTAAAATTGGAACGATACAGAGAAGATTAGCATGGCCCCTGCGCAAGGATGACACGCAAATTCGTGAAGCGTTCCATATTTTTAATGCTCTCGAAACAGTATATTTCAAAAGCTACCATCTGAGGGATTATGACTGAACGCCTCTAAGTCAGAATCCCGTCCAGTCAAGACCGACAACATTACTAGCGCCTCCGTGTCGAGAGGCAACGATATCCGCCGGCTCGACCGATTTCGGCTCCGGCGGTTGTTAAGCCACGGCATGACGGCTCTTATCGGACGCCTAACAGCGCGTCCGTTTGCCGAAGCAATACCGATCAGTTACGACGTGGAGGTGCCGAATCATTCGTTGACGACCTAATTCTGAGTCGGGGTGTCGTACTCAGTAGAGCAGTATCTCTCTGCGATCTGTTGAAACTAAGCCTCTTGACTCGAAGATTTTTTCGCTTCAGACGAACATCTCTTTAAACGACAATTTTTTATTTTCATAAATTTTTCTAAGTGAAATTATTTTTTTGCCAACCGGCCAGCTACTTAGAAAAACTTATAACTATACATACATACTTTAACAATAAATGTAGATAGACTTTTCTTTATAAAAAAATGCTCGATTGCCAACCGGTCGGGGCTGTTGCCAACCGGCTAAGCAATAATTCACCCGGTTGGCAATTCGTGGTCGTTGCCGACCGGCTGGGCGGCAAAATGTTGCCAACCGGCTATTTTCGCTGCGGTTGCCAACCGGTTCTAATCGGTTTTTCGCGCGCCCTAAGGGCTAACGATGGGTATCATCTCCCCTACGGCCGAAGGTCGTTCAAATTTTTTGCCTTATGCGCCCAATTGTGCTATATTTTGAAGACAATTTTGGGTACACAAGCAAATTGACAAATGAAACTAAATTTCACAATCAACTTGCCAACCGGCAGATTTCATTTGAACGACCTGATTTTTTGTTTTGTTTTTTGTGCCTTTCGCGGTACACGTTCTGACATGCTAGGTTAGTTCGTTTAACGGTCGGGGTCTTCGACGTAAACTACAGTAACTTTGCAAAGACAGGACGTTAAATTGTACCACGTCGGGCTTTCTCTCGTTCACAAAGGGTATCCAGACACTCTCACGTCGACACGTTCAATTGACGGCGAGCTTTCTCGTCGGATTCGGTGGAGGTGACGGACTCTTATCGACTGTGCATCGATCTCCCTGCCTTTCCTGAAAATAGTAAATCATTTTTTCAAACTATGCCAAAGTTACGGTGATAAAATGATATTTTCCTTAAATTTTTCTTTAAAAATTTAAACAAGAAAAAAGCTTTTGCATCGCTAGTTTCTTGCCTTTGGAGTGGCGTGCAACAACGTTCGACGATAGCACGCACGCGCTAACGCTCTCGAGATGATTAGATGCAACTTTTTGTATACGTTTATAATAATTATTAAACATTAAAACAAGTATTATAAAGAATAATGTATACGTTTGCTTAGATATATGAAAACAGAAAATGATTTTTTCAACTCTATCAAAGTTACGGTGATAAAATGATATTTTATTTAAATTGTTCTTAAAAAAATATAAACAGTAATATTCGGACAAGAAAAAAGCTTTTGCATCGCTAGTTTCTTGCCTTTGGAATGGCGTGCAACAACGTTCGACCAGAGGCGATAGCACGCACGCATAAACCGACGCGCTAACGCTCTCGAGACGATTAGAGGCAGCTTTGTGTTTTGTTCTCCCATCCCCTATATATTGCAAAGAGCTCACGGCGAGTTGTACACGCATAGCTCAAGGGAAAGTGATTCAACTGTAAGACTTTAATTATTTCACAGTGGCGGTGTGGCATTTTTTTTATTCTTCAATGATTATTGTTATTAAATTAATTAACGATAAATTACAATAATTATTAAACATTAAAACAATTATTATATAAAATAATGTATACGTTTATAATAATAACTATTAAACGTCAAAACAATTATTATAAAAAATAATGTATACGTTTGCTTAGATATATGAAAACAGAAAATGATTTTTACAACTCTATCAAAGTTAAAAAGTGATAAAATGATATTTTATTTAAATTGTTCTTTAAAAATGTAAAACAGTAATATTCGGACAAGAAAAAAGCTTTTGCATTGCTAGTTTCTTGCCTTTGGAATGGCGTGCAACAACGTTCGACCAGAGGCGATAGCACGCACGCATAAACCGACGCGCTAACGCTCTCGAGACGATTAGAGGCAGCTTTGTGTTTTGTTTTCCCATCTCCTATATATTGCAAAGACCTCACGGCGAGTTGTACACGCATAGCTCAAGGGAAAGTGATTCAACTGTAAGACTTTAAATATTTTACAGCGGCGGTATAACTCTTTCCTTCTATTACCTCTTTGTCGTATTTATTCTTCAATAATTGCTGTTAATAAATAAATTTATGACGTGAATGAAAAACTTTTTTTCCAAAACTTGATTAATTTCGCAAGAACAAATTTATTTTAATCTTTACATTTTCTTTAAATATATTGAAACAAGTAATTTGCAAGATTCTTTGTTTGTGCTTTGTTTGAGTGAAATCTCATCGCCGATCGGAATACCACGACAATCATTTTTAAAACACTTTACAAACAAAAAATAAATAATTACATCTTTTCTGAATTGAAAATTTAAAATTCGTGCTAGTCCAGTTGTTATTTAAACACTTGTTAGTTTCTCGCGCCCGGTTGTTGACATCTATGTAAACTGTTAACAAACATCGAAGAACTTTTTCGCGCAAAGTTTCATTCTCATCCACCTCACCGTCTCGAATTCATTTGTATAAAAAATAATTTAACAGATAATTATTTCCTCCAAGCAAATTACATGTTTAAAATAGTAAACGCTATAGCAAATTCAGACTGGGATTAGTAATATTGATCGCCAGAGTTTCGTGGCCGGTTGTCGAACGTTTTTATAACAGTCGCTAGATGACAGGAAAACGACTCGACTTGCATAACACTCCTTTTGTGTTATTAACGATAAATTCAAATTGTACAAGCCACTGATTCATTAAATTATTATTATTTAAAACTATGATAATTTAATAAAAGACAGTACGTTGTTTATTCAGAACAGAAATCATTCTTAATAAAATTCATCGTCGGAATAAATACTCATCGCTTATCTTTGTTTACTTTTAAACGCGCCGAGACAAATCAAAACAATTTAATAATGAAAATACGGCATCGCTCAATTAATTGACTATCGTCTAATAAAACAGACAAAATCATGAACGTTAAAAGTTTTTAATCAAAAATATAATTAAAAACCATCTTTTAACAACTGCATTTTAACGCTGGGAAATTTCCGTAATTATTGCGGCGTGAATGCTCCGAGCAAAGTCGATCGGTTATTACTAGCGATCGGTTGCGTGTAAATGAACAAAAATTGACAAAATAAATTAAAACTTTAATTTATTTTAACAAATACAACGCAAACAAACATTTTTGAGTCTTATTATGAATAAAAAAATGTAAATATAAAATTTTTTTTTAATGTACTAAACAGTAAATAACTATCTATTGTACGCTAATTGCGAGCCAGTCCCAAGCCTGGAGAAAGGAGGAGGGAAAAGTAAAAAAGATCAAATTCTGATCCACGACAGGAAGTACTTAACTGCTTCCTACATACAGACATTAAAGTCTTAAAACACCTGGTGTAAAGGACTATAAACTATAATAAAAAAAAAAAAAAAAACGCTATTGTACTTGCTTCGGCAGTACATCTACTAAAATTGGAACGATACAGAGAAGATTAGCATGGCCCCAGCGCAAGGATGACACGCAAATTCGTGAAGCGTTCCATATTTTTAATGCTCTCGAAACAGTATATTTCAGAAGAAACAAAAGTTGAAGTCGCCCCTGGGTGGATTCGATCCACCAACCTATCGGTTAACAGCCGAACGCGCCACAAAGGCGATTATCGTATTTACGGCCTCTAGTTATTTTGGCGAGTTTCGTTTCGAGTGCCTGTCTTCAAAAACACGGCAATAAAGATTAATGTAACACCGAGAGCTATCTAGGCAACCCAAAAAACCTCTGCTTCAAAGTGCTTTTTCATGAGATTGTGCATTCAAACTTACATGTTGACGCCACCTATCGTTGAAAATGCTTTTTGTAAAACACCACCGTTACGAATTCGACACTCAGTTACATATATAAGCTAATTAGAAATCAACGCTATGGTACTTGCTTCGGCAGTACATATACTAAAATTGGAACGATACAGAGAAGATTAGCATGGCCCCTGCGCAAGGATGACACGCAAATTCGTGAAGCGTTCCATATTTTTAATGCTCTCGAAACAGTATATTTCAAAAGCTACCATCTGAGGGATTATGACTGAACGCCTCTAAGTCAGAATCCCGTCCAGTCAAGACCGACAACATTACTAGCGCCTCCGTGTCGAGAGGCAACGATATCCGCCGGCTCGACCGATTTCGGCTCCGGCGGTTGTTAAGCCACGGCATGACGGCTCTTATCGGACGCCTAACAGCGCGTCCGTTTGCCGAAGCAATACCGATCAGTTACGACGTGGAGGTGCCGAATCATTCGTTGACGACCTAATTCTGAGTCGGGGTGTCGTACTCAGTAGAGCAGTATCTCTCTGCGATCTGTTGAAACTAAGCCTCTTGACTCGAAGATTTTTTCGCTTCAGACGAACATCTCTTTAAACGACAATTTTTTATTTTCATAAATTTTTCTAAGTGAAATTATTTTTTTGCCAACCGGCCAGCTACTTAGAAAAACTTATAACTATACATACATACTTTAACAATAAATGTAGATAGACTTTTCTTTATAAAAAAATGCTCGATTGCCAACCGGTCGGGGCTGTTGCCAACCGGCTAAGCAATAATTCACCCGGTTGGCAATTCGTGGTCGTTGCCGACCGGCTGGGCGGCAAAATGTTGCCAACCGGCTATTTTCGCTGCGGTTGCCAACCGGTTCTAATCGGTTTTTCGCGCGCCCTAAGGGCTAACGATGGGTATCATCTCCCCTACGGCCGAAGGCCGTTCAAATTTTTTGCCTTATGCGCCCAATTGTGCTATATTTTGAAGACAATTTTGGGTACACAAGCAAATTGACAAATGAAACTAAATTTCACAATCAACTTGCCAACCGGCAGATTTCATTTGAACGACCTGATTTTTTGTTTTGTTTTTTGTGCCTTTCGCGGTACACGTTCTGACATGCTAGGTTAGTTCGTTTAACGGTCGGGGTCTTCGACGTAAACTACAGTAACTTTGCAAAGACAGGACGTTAAATTGTACCACGTCGGGCTTTCTCTCGTTCACAAAGGGTATCCAGACACTCTCACGTCGACACGTTCAATTGACGGCGAGCTTTCTCGTCGGATTCGGTGGAGGTGACGGACTCTTATCGACTGTGCATCGATCTCCCTGCCTTTCCTGAAAATAGTAAATCATTTTTTCAAACTATGCCAAAGTTACGGTGATAAAATGATATTTTCCTTAAATTTTTCTTTAAAAATTTAAACAAGAAAAAAGCTTTTGCATCGCTAGTTTCTTGCCTTTGGAGTGGCGTGCAACAACGTTCGACGATAGCACGCACGCGCTAACGCTCTCGAGACGATTAGATGCAACTTTTTGTATACGTTTATAATAATTATTAAACATTAAAACAAGTATTATAAAGAATAATGTATACGTTTGCTTAGATATATGAAAACAGAAAATGATTTTTTCAACTCTATCAAAGTTACGGTGATAAAATGATATTTTATTTAAATTGTTCTTAAAAAAATATAAACAGTAATATTCGGACAAGAAAAAAGCTTTTGCATCGCTAGTTTCTTGCCTTTGGAATGGCGTGCAACAACGTTCGACCAGAGGCGATAGCACGCACGCATAAACCGACGCGCTAACGCTCTCGAGACGATTAGAGGCAGCTTTGTGTTTTGTTCTCCCATCCCCTATATATTGCAAAGAGCTCACGGCGAGTTGTACACGCATAGCTCAAGGGAAAGTGATTCAACTGTAAGACTTTAATTATTTCACAGTGGCGGTGTGGCATTTTTTTTATTCTTCAATGATTATTGTTATTAAATTAATTAACGATAAATTACAATAATTATTAAACATTAAAACAATTATTATATAAAATAATGTATACGTTTATAATAATAACTATTAAACGTCAAAACAATTATTATAAAAAATAATGTATACGTTTGCTTAGATATATGAAAACAGAAAATGATTTTTACAACTCTATCAAAGTTAAAAAGTGATAAAATGATATTTTATTTAAATTGTTCTTTAAAAATGTAAAACAGTAATATTCGGACAAGAAAAAAGCTTTTGCATTGCTAGTTTCTTGCCTTTGGAATGGCGTGCAACAACGTTCGACCAGAGGCGATAGCACGCACGCATAAACCGACGCGCTAACGCTCTCGAGACGATTAGAGGCAGCTTTGTGTTTTGTTTTCCCATCTCCTATATATTGCAAAGACCTCACGGCGAGTTGTACACGCATAGCTCAAGGGAAAGTGATTCAACTGTAAGACTTTAAATATTTTACAGCGGCGGTATAACTCTTTCCTTCTATTACCTCTTTGTCGTATTTATTCTTCAATAATTGCTGTTAATAAATAAATTTATGACGTGAATGAAAAACTTTTTTTCCAAAACTTGATTAATTTCGCAAGAACAAATTTATTTTAATCTTTACATTTTCTTTAAATATATTGAAACAAGTAATTTGCAAGATTCTTTGTTTGTGCTTTGTTTGAGTGAAATCTCATCGCCGATCGGAATACCACGACAATCATTTTTAAAACACTTTACAAACAAAAAATAAATAATTACATCTTTTCTGAATTGAAAATTTAAAATTCGTGCTAGTCCAGTTGTTATTTAAACACTTGTTAGTTTCTCGCGCCCGGTTGTTGACATCTATGTAAACTGTTAACAAACATCGAAGAACTTTTTCGCGCAAAGTTTCATTCTCATCCACCTCACCGTCTCGAATTCATTTGTATAAAAAATAATTTAACAGATAATTATTTCCTCCAAGCAAATTACATGTTTAAAATAGTAAACGCTATAGCAAATTCAGACTGGGATTAGTAATATTGATCGCCAGAGTTTCGTGGCCGGTTGTCGAACGTTTTTATAACAGTCGCTAGATGACAGGAAAACGACTCGACTTGCATAACACTCCTTTTGTGTTATTAACGATAAATTCAAATTGTACAAGCCACTGATTCATTAAATTATTATTATTTAAAACTATGATAATTTAATAAAAGACAGTACGTTGTTTATTCAGAACAGAAATCATTCTTAATAAAATTCATCGTCGGAATAAATACTCATCGCTTATCTTTGTTTACTTTTAAACGCGCCGAGACAAATCAAAACAATTTAATAATGAAAATACGGCATCGCTCAATTAATTGACTATCGTCTAATAAAACAGACAAAATCATGAACGTTAAAAGTTTTTAATCAAAAATATAATTAAAAACCATCTTTTAACAACTGCATTTTAACGCTGGGAAATTTCCGTAATTATTGCGGCGTGAATGCTCCGAGCAAAGTCGATCGGTTATTACTAGCGATCGGTTGCGTGTAAATGAACAAAAATTGACAAAATAAATTAAAACTTTAATTTATTTTAACAAATACAACGCAAACAAACATTTTTGAGTCTTATTATGAATAAAAAAATGTAAATATAAAATTTTTTTTTAATGTACTAAACAGTAAATAACTATCTATTGTACGCTAATTGCGAGCCAGTCCCAAGCCTGGAGAAAGGAGGAGGGAAAAGTAAAAAAGATCAAATTCTGATCCACGACAGGAAGTACTTAACTGCTTCCTACATACAGACATTAAAGTCTTAAAACACCTGGTGTAAAGGACTATAAACTATAATAAAAAAAAAAAAAAAAACGCTATTGTACTTGCTTCGGCAGTACATCTACTAAAATTGGAACGATACAGAGAAGATTAGCATGGCCCCAGCGCAAGGATGACACGCAAATTCGTGAAGCGTTCCATATTTTTAATGCTCTCGAAACAGTATATTTCAGAAGAAACAAAAGTTGAAGTCGCCCCTGGGTGGATTCGATCCACCAACCTATCGGTTAACAGCCGAACGCGCCACAAAGGCGATTATCGTATTTACGGCCTCTAGTTATTTTGGCGAGTTTCGTTTCGAGTGCCTGTCTTCAAAAACACGGCAATAAAGATTAATGTAACACCGAGAGCTATCTAGGCAACCCAAAAAACCTCTGCTTCAAAGTGCTTTTTCATGAGATTGTGCATTCAAACTTACATGTTGACGCCACCTATCGTTGAAAATGCTTTTTGTAAAACACCACCGTTACGAATTCGACACTCAGTTACATATATAAGCTAATTAGAAATCAACGCTATGGTACTTGCTTCGGCAGTACATATACTAAAATTGGAACGATACAGAGAAGATTAGCATGGCCCCTGCGCAAGGATGACACGCAAATTCGTGAAGCGTTCCATATTTTTAATGCTCTCGAAACAGTATATTTCAAAAGCTACCATCTGAGGGATTATGACTGAACGCCTCTAAGTCAGAATCCCGTCCAGTCAAGACCGACAACATTACTAGCGCCTCCGTGTCGAGAGGCAACGATATCCGCCGGCTCGACCGATTTCGGCTCCGGCGGTTGTTAAGCCACGGCATGACGGCTCTTATCGGACGCCTAACAGCGCGTCCGTTTGCCGAAGCAATACCGATCAGTTACGACGTGGAGGTGCCGAATCATTCGTTGACGACCTAATTCTGAGTCGGGGTGTCGTACTCAGTAGAGCAGTATCTCTCTGCGATCTGTTGAAACTAAGCCTCTTGACTCGAAGATTTTTTCGCTTCAGACGAACATCTCTTTAAACGACAATTTTTTATTTTCATAAATTTTTCTAAGTGAAATTATTTTTTTGCCAACCGGCCAGCTACTTAGAAAAACTTATAACTATACATACATACTTTAACAATAAATGTAGATAGACTTTTCTTTATAAAAAAATGCTCGATTGCCAACCGGTCGGGGCTGTTGCCAACCGGCTAAGCAATAATTCACCCGGTTGGCAATTCGTGGTCGTTGCCGACCGGCTGGGCGGCAAAATGTTGCCAACCGGCTATTTTCGCTGCGGTTGCCAACCGGTTCTAATCGGTTTTTCGCGCGCCCTAAGGGCTAACGATGGGTATCATCTCCCCTACGGCCGAAGGCCGTTCAAATTTTTTGCCTTATGCGCCCAATTGTGCTATATTTTGAAGACAATTTTGGGTACACAAGCAAATTGACAAATGAAACTAAATTTCACAATCAACTTGCCAACCGGCAGATTTCATTTGAACGACCTGATTTTTTGTTTTGTTTTTTGTGCCTTTCGCGGTACACGTTCTGACATGCTAGGTTAGTTCGTTTAACGGTCGGGGTCTTCGACGTAAACTACAGTAACTTTGCAAAGACAGGACGTTAAATTGTACCACGTCGGGCTTTCTCTCGTTCACAAAGGGTATCCAGACACTCTCACGTCGACACGTTCAATTGACGGCGAGCTTTCTCGTCGGATTCGGTGGAGGTGACGGACTCTTATCGACTGTGCATCGATCTCCCTGCCTTTCCTGAAAATAGTAAATCATTTTTTCAAACTATGCCAAAGTTACGGTGATAAAATGATATTTTCCTTAAATTTTTCTTTAAAAATTTAAACAAGAAAAAAGCTTTTGCATCGCTAGTTTCTTGCCTTTGGAGTGGCGTGCAACAACGTTCGACGATAGCACGCACGCGCTAACGCTCTCGAGACGATTAGATGCAACTTTTTGTATACGTTTATAATAATTATTAAACATTAAAACAAGTATTATAAAGAATAATGTATACGTTTGCTTAGATATATGAAAACAGAAAATGATTTTTTCAACTCTATCAAAGTTACGGTGATAAAATGATATTTTATTTAAATTGTTCTTAAAAAAATATAAACAGTAATATTCGGACAAGAAAAAAGCTTTTGCATCGCTAGTTTCTTGCCTTTGGAATGGCGTGCAACAACGTTCGACCAGAGGCGATAGCACGCACGCATAAACCGACGCGCTAACGCTCTCGAGACGATTAGAGGCAGCTTTGTGTTTTGTTCTCCCATCCCCTATATATTGCAAAGAGCTCACGGCGAGTTGTACACGCATAGCTCAAGGGAAAGTGATTCAACTGTAAGACTTTAATTATTTCACAGTGGCGGTGTGGCATTTTTTTTATTCTTCAATGATTATTGTTATTAAATTAATTAACGATAAATTACAATAATTATTAAACATTAAAACAATTATTATATAAAATAATGTATACGTTTATAATAATAACTATTAAACGTCAAAACAATTATTATAAAAAATAATGTATACGTTTGCTTAGATATATGAAAACAGAAAATGATTTTTACAACTCTATCAAAGTTAAAAAGTGATAAAATGATATTTTATTTAAATTGTTCTTTAAAAATGTAAAACAGTAATATTCGGACAAGAAAAAAGCTTTTGCATTGCTAGTTTCTTGCCTTTGGAATGGCGTGCAACAACGTTCGACCAGAGGCGATAGCACGCACGCATAAACCGACGCGCTAACGCTCTCGAGACGATTAGAGGCAGCTTTGTGTTTTGTTTTCCCATCTCCTATATATTGCAAAGACCTCACGGCGAGTTGTACACGCATAGCTCAAGGGAAAGTGATTCAACTGTAAGACTTTAAATATTTTACAGCGGCGGTATAACTCTTTCCTTCTATTACCTCTTTGTCGTATTTATTCTTCAATAATTGCTGTTAATAAATAAATTTATGACGTGAATGAAAAACTTTTTTTCCAAAACTTGATTAATTTCGCAAGAACAAATTTATTTTAATCTTTACATTTTCTTTAAATATATTGAAACAAGTAATTTGCAAGATTCTTTGTTTGTGCTTTGTTTGAGTGAAATCTCATCGCCGATCGGAATACCACGACAATCATTTTTAAAACACTTTACAAACAAAAAATAAATAATTACATCTTTTCTGAATTGAAAATTTAAAATTCGTGCTAGTCCAGTTGTTATTTAAACACTTGTTAGTTTCTCGCGCCCGGTTGTTGACATCTATGTAAACTGTTAACAAACATCGAAGAACTTTTTCGCGCAAAGTTTCATTCTCATCCACCTCACCGTCTCGAATTCATTTGTATAAAAAATAATTTAACAGATAATTATTTCCTCCAAGCAAATTACATGTTTAAAATAGTAAACGCTATAGCAAATTCAGACTGGGATTAGTAATATTGATCGCCAGAGTTTCGTGGCCGGTTGTCGAACGTTTTTATAACAGTCGCTAGATGACAGGAAAACGACTCGACTTGCATAACACTCCTTTTGTGTTATTAACGATAAATTCAAATTGTACAAGCCACTGATTCATTAAATTATTATTATTTAAAACTATGATAATTTAATAAAAGACAGTACGTTGTTTATTCAGAACAGAAATCATTCTTAATAAAATTCATCGTCGGAATAAATACTCATCGCTTATCTTTGTTTACTTTTAAACGCGCCGAGACAAATCAAAACAATTTAATAATGAAAATACGGCATCGCTCAATTAATTGACTATCGTCTAATAAAACAGACAAAATCATGAACGTTAAAAGTTTTTAATCAAAAATATAATTAAAAACCATCTTTTAACAACTGCATTTTAACGCTGGGAAATTTCCGTAATTATTGCGGCGTGAATGCTCCGAGCAAAGTCGATCGGTTATTACTAGCGATCGGTTGCGTGTAAATGAACAAAAATTGACAAAATAAATTAAAACTTTAATTTATTTTAACAAATACAACGCAAACAAACATTTTTGAGTCTTATTATGAATAAAAAAATGTAAATATAAAATTTTTTTTTAATGTACTAAACAGTAAATAACTATCTATTGTACGCTAATTGCGAGCCAGTCCCAAGCCTGGAGAAAGGAGGAGGGAAAAGTAAAAAAGATCAAATTCTGATCCACGACAGGAAGTACTTAACTGCTTCCTACATACAGACATTAAAGTCTTAAAACACCTGGTGTAAAGGACTATAAACTATAATAAAAAAAAAAAAAAAACGCTATTGTACTTGCTTCGGCAGTACATCTACTAAAATTGGAACGATACAGAGAAGATTAGCATGGCCCCAGCGCAAGGATGACACGCAAATTCGTGAAGCGTTCCATATTTTTAATGCTCTCGAAACAGTATATTTCAGAAGAAACAAAAGTTGAAGTCGCCCCTGGGTGGATTCGATCCACCAACCTATCGGTTAACAGCCGAACGCGCCACAAAGGCGATTATCGTATTTACGGCCTCTAGTTATTTTGGCGAGTTTCGTTTCGAGTGCCTGTCTTCAAAAACACGGCAATAAAGATTAATGTAACACCGAGAGCTATCTAGGCAACCCAAAAAACCTCTGCTTCAAAGTGCTTTTTCATGAGATTGTGCATTCAAACTTACATGTTGACGCCACCTATCGTTGAAAATGCTTTTTGTAAAACACCACCGTTACGAATTCGACACTCAGTTACATATATAAGCTAATTAGAAATCAACGCTATTGTACTTGCTTCGGCAGTACATATACTAAAATTGGAACGATACAGAGAAGATTAGCATGGCCCCTGCGCAAGGATGACACGCAAATTCGTGAAGCGTTCCATATTTTTAATGCTCTCGAAACAGTATATTTCAAAAGCTACCATCTGAGGGATTATGACTGAACGCCTCTAAGTCAGAATCCCGTCCAGTCAAGACCGACAACATTACTAGCGCCTCCGTGTCGAGAGGCAACGATATCCGCCGGCTCGACCGATTTCGGCTCCGGCGGTTGTTAAGCCACGGCATGACGGCTCTTATCGGACGCCTAACAGCGCGTCCGTTTGCCGAAGCAATACCGATCAGTTACGACGTGGAGGTGCCGAATCATTCGTTGACGACCTAATTCTGAGTCGGGGTGTCGTACTCAGTAGAGCAGTATCTCTCTGCGATCTGTTGAAACTAAGCCTCTTGACTCGAAGATTTTTTCGCTTCAGACGAACATCTCTTTAAACGACAATTTTTTATTTTCATAAATTTTTCTAAGTGAAATTATTTTTTTGCCAACCGGCCAGCTACTTAGAAAAACTTATAACTATACATACATACTTTAACAATAAATGTAGATAGACTTTTCTTTATAAAAAAATGCTCGATTGCCAACCGGTCGGGGCTGTTGCCAACCGGCTAAGCAATAATTCACCCGGTTGGCAATTCGTGGTCGTTGCCGACCGGCTGGGCGGCAAAATGTTGCCAACCGGCTATTTTCGCTGCGGTTGCCAACCGGTTCTAATCGGTTTTTCGCGCGCCCTAAGGGCTAACGATGGGTATCATCTCCCCTACGGCCGAAGGTCGTTCAAATTTTTTGCCTTATGCGCCCAATTGTGCTATATTTTGAAGACAATTTTGGGTACACAAGCAAATTGACAAATGAAACTAAATTTCACAATCAACTTGCCAACCGGCAGATTTCATTTGAACGACCTGATTTTTTGTTTTGTTTTTTGTGCCTTTCGCGGTACACGTTCTGACATGCTAGGTTAGTTCGTTTAACGGTCGGGGTCTTCGACGTAAACTACAGTAACTTTGCAAAGACAGGACGTTAAATTGTACCACGTCGGGCTTTCTCTCGTTCACAAAGGGTATCCAGACACTCTCACGTCGACACGTTCAATTGACGGCGAGCTTTCTCGTCGGATTCGGTGGAGGTGACGGACTCTTATCGACTGTGCATCGATCTCCCTGCCTTTCCTGAAAATAGTAAATCATTTTTTCAAACTATGCCAAAGTTACGGTGATAAAATGATATTTTCCTTAAATTTTTCTTTAAAAATTTAAACAAGAAAAAAGCTTTTGCATCGCTAGTTTCTTGCCTTTGGAGTGGCGTGCAACAACGTTCGACGATAGCACGCACGCGTAAACCGACGCGCTAACGCTCTCGAGACGATTAGATGCAACTTTTTGTATACGTTTATAATAATTATTAAACATTAAAACAAGTATTATAAAGAATAATGTATACGTTTGCTTAGATATATGAAAACAGAAAATGATTTTTTCAACTCTATCAAAGTTACGGTGATAAAATGATATTTTATTTAAATTGTTCTTAAAAAAATATAAACAGTAATATTCGGACAAGAAAAAAGCTTTTGCATCGCTAGTTTCTTGCCTTTGGAATGGCGTGCAACAACGTTCGACCAGAGGCGATAGCACGCACGCATAAACCGACGCGCTAACGCTCTCGAGACGATTAGAGGCAGCTTTGTGTTTTGTTCTCCCATCCCCTATATATTGCAAAGAGCTCACGGCGAGTTGTACACGCATAGCTCAAGGGAAAGTGATTCAACTGTAAGACTTTAATTATTTCACAGTGGCGGTGTGGCATTTTTTTTATTCTTCAATGATTATTGTTATTAAATTAATTAACGATAAATTACAATAATTATTAAACATTAAAACAATTATTATATAAAATAATGTATACGTTTATAATAATAACTATTAAACGTCAAAACAATTATTATAAAAAATAATGTATACGTTTGCTTAGATATATGAAAACAGAAAATGATTTTTACAACTCTATCAAAGTTAAAAAGTGATAAAATGATATTTTATTTAAATTGTTCTTTAAAAATGTAAAACAGTAATATTCGGACAAGAAAAAAGCTTTTGCATTGCTAGTTTCTTGCCTTTGGAATGGCGTGCAACAACGTTCGACCAGAGGCGATAGCACGCACGCATAAACCGACGCGCTAACGCTCTCGAGACGATTAGAGGCAGCTTTGTGTTTTGTTTTCCCATCTCCTATATATTGCAAAGACCTCACGGCGAGTTGTACACGCATAGCTCAAGGGAAAGTGATTCAACTGTAAGACTTTAAATATTTTACAGCGGCGGTATAACTCTTTCCTTCTATTACCTCTTTGTCGTATTTATTCTTCAATAATTGCTGTTAATAAATAAATTTATGACGTGAATGAAAAACTTTTTTTCCAAAACTTGATTAATTTCGCAAGAACAAATTTATTTTAATCTTTACATTTTCTTTAAATATATTGAAACAAGTAATTTGCAAGATTCTTTGTTTGTGCTTTGTTTGAGTGAAATCTCATCGCCGATCGGAATACCACGACAATCATTTTTAAAACACTTTACAAACAAAAAATAAATAATTACATCTTTTCTGAATTGAAAATTTAAAATTCGTGCTAGTCCAGTTGTTATTTAAACACTTGTTAGTTTCTCGCGCCCGGTTGTTGACATCTATGTAAACTGTTAACAAACATCGAAGAACTTTTTCGCGCAAAGTTTCATTCTCATCCACCTCACCGTCTCGAATTCATTTGTATAAAAAATAATTTAACAGATAATTATTTCCTCCAAGCAAATTACATGTTTAAAATAGTAAACGCTATAGCAAATTCAGACTGGGATTAGTAATATTGATCGCCAGAGTTTCGTGGCCGGTTGTCGAACGTTTTTATAACAGTCGCTAGATGACAGGAAAACGACTCGACTTGCATAACACTCCTTTTGTGTTATTAACGATAAATTCAAATTGTACAAGCCACTGATTCATTAAATTATTATTATTTAAAACTATGATAATTTAATAAAAGACAGTACGTTGTTTATTCAGAACAGAAATCATTCTTAATAAAATTCATCGTCGGAATAAATACTCATCGCTTATCTTTGTTTACTTTTAAACGCGCCGAGACAAATCAAAACAATTTAATAATGAAAATACGGCATCGCTCAATTAATTGACTATCGTCTAATAAAACAGACAAAATCATGAACGTTAAAAGTTTTTAATCAAAAATATAATTAAAAACCATCTTTTAACAACTGCATTTTAACGCTGGGAAATTTCCGTAATTATTGCGGCGTGAATGCTCCGAGCAAAGTCGATCGGTTATTACTAGCGATCGGTTGCGTGTAAATGAACAAAAATTGACAAAATACATTACTAGCGCCTCCGTGTCGAGAGGCAACGATATCCGCCGGCTCGACCGATTTCGGCTCCGGCGGTTGTTAAGCCACGGCATGACGGCTCTTATCGGACGCCTAACAGCGCGTCCGTTTGCCGAAGCAATACCGATCAGTTACGACGTGGAGGTGCCGAATCATTCGTAGACGACCTAATTCTGAGTCGGGGTGTCGTACTCAGTAGAGCAGTATCTCTCTGCGATCTGTTGAAACTAAGCCTCTTGACTCGAAGATTTGTTCGCTTCAGACGAACATCTCTTTAAACGACAATTTTTTATTTTCATAAATTTTTCTAAGTGAAATTATTTTTTTGCCAACCGGCCAGCTACTTAGAAAAACTTATAACTATACATACATACTTTAACAATAAATGTAGATAGACTTTTCTTTATAAAAAAATGCTCGATTGCCAACCGGTCGGGGCTGTTGCCAACCGGCTAAGCAATAATTCACCCGGTTGGCAATTCGTGGTCGTTGCCGACCGGCTGGGCGGCAAAATGTTGCCAACCGGCTATTTTCGCTGCGGTTGCCAACCGGTTCTAATCGGTTTTTCGCGCGCCCTAAGGGCTAACGATGGGTATCATCTCCCCTACGGCCGAAGGCCGTTCAAATTTTTTGCCTTATGCGCCCAATTGTGCTATATTTTGAAGACAATTTTGGGTACACAAGCAAATTGACAAATGAAACTAAATTTCACAATCAACTTGCCAACCGGCAGATTTCATTTGAACGACCTGATTTTTTGTTTTGTTTTTTGTGCCTTTCGCGGTACACGTTCTGACATGCTAGGTTAGTTCGTTTAACGGTCGGGGTCTTCGACGTAAACTACAGTAACTTTGCAAAGACAGGACGTTAAATTGTACCACGTCGGGCTTTCTCTCGTTCACAAAGGGTATCCAGACACTCTCACGTCGACACGTTCAATTGACGGCGAGCTTTCTCGTCGGATTCGGTGGAGGTGACGGACTCTTATCGACTGTGCATCGATCTCCCTGCCTTTCCTGAAAATAGTAAATCATTTTTTCAAACTATGCCAAAGTTACGGTGATAAAATGATATTTTCCTTAAATTTTTCTTTAAAAATTTAAACAAGAAAAAAGCTTTTGCATCGCTAGTTTCTTGCCTTTGGAGTGGCGTGCAACAACGTTCGACGATAGCACGCACGCGTAAACCGACGCGCTAACGCTCTCGAGACGATTAGATGCAACTTTTTGTATACGTTTATAATAATTATTAAACATTAAAACAAGTATTATAAAGAATAATGTATACGTTTGCTTAGATATATGAAAACAGAAAATGATTTTTTCAACTCTATCAAAGTTACGGTGATAAAATGATATTTTATTTAAATTGTTCTTAAAAAAATATAAACAGTAATATTCGGACAAGAAAAAAGCTTTTGCATCGCTAGTTTCTTGCCTTTGGAATGGCGTGCAACAACGTTCGACCAGAGGCGATAGCACGCACGCATAAACCGACGCGCTAACGCTCTCGAGACGATTAGAGGCAGCTTTGTGTTTTGTTCTCCCATCCCCTATATATTGCAAAGAGCTCACGGCGAGTTGTACACGCATAGCTCAAGGGAAAGTGATTCAACTGTAAGACTTTAATTATTTCACAGTGGCGGTGTGGCATTTTTTTTATTCTTCAATGATTATTGTTATTAAATTAATTAACGATAAATTACAATAATTATTAAACATTAAAACAATTATTATATAAAATAATGTATACGTTTATAATAATAACTATTAAACGTCAAAACAATTATTATAAAAAATAATGTATACGTTTGCTTAGATATATGAAAACAGAAAATGATTTTTACAACTCTATCAAAGTTAAAAAGTGATAAAATGATATTTTATTTAAATTGTTCTTTAAAAATGTAAAACAGTAATATTCGGACAAGAAAAAAGCTTTTGCATTGCTAGTTTCTTGCCTTTGGAATGGCGTGCAACAACGTTCGACCAGAGGCGATAGCACGCACGCATAAACCGACGCGCTAACGCTCTCGAGACGATTAGAGGCAGCTTTGTGTTTTGTTTTCCCATCTCCTATATATTGCAAAGACCTCACGGCGAGTTGTACACGCATAGCTCAAGGGAAAGTGATTCAACTGTAAGACTTTAAATATTTTACAGCGGCGGTATAACTCTTTCCTTCTATTACCTCTTTGTCGTATTTATTCTTCAATAATTGCTGTTAATAAATAAATTTATGACGTGAATGAAAAACTTTTTTTCCAAAACTTGATTAATTTCGCAAGAACAAATTTATTTTAATCTTTACATTTTCTTTAAATATATTGAAACAAGTAATTTGCAAGATTCTTTGTTTGTGCTTTGTTTGAGTGAAATCTCATCGCCGATCGGAATACCACGACAATCATTTTTAAAACACTTTACAAACAAAAAATAAATAATTACATCTTTTCTGAATTGAAAATTTAAAATTCGTGCTAGTCCAGTTGTTATTTAAACACTTGTTAGTTTCTTGCGCCCGGTTGTTGACATCTATGTAAACTGTTAACAAACATCGAAGAACTTTTTCGCGCAAAGTTTCATTCTCATCCACCTCACCGTCTCGAATTCATTTGTATAAAAAATAATTTAACAGATAATTATTTCCTCCAAGCAAATTACATGTTTAAAATAGTAAACGCTATAGCAAATTCAGACTGGGATTAGTAATATTGATCGCCAGAGTTTCGTGGCCGGTTGTCGAACGTTTTTATAACAGTCGCTAGATGACAGGAAAACGACTCGACTTGCATAACACTCCTTTTGTGTTATTAACGATAAATTCAAATTGTACAAGCCACTGATTCATTAAATTATTATTATTTAAAACTATGATAATTTAATAAAAGACAGTACGTTGTTTATTCAGAACAGAAATCATTCTTAATAAAATTCATCGTCGGAATAAATACTCATCGCTTATCTTTGTTTACTTTTAAACGCGCCGAGACAAATCAAAACAATTTAATAATGAAAATACGGCATCGCTCAATTAATTGACTATCGTCTAATAAAACAGACAAAATCATGAACGTTAAAAGTTTTTAATCAAAAATATAATTAAAAACCATCTTTTAACAACTGCATTTTAACGCTGGGAAATTTCCGTAATTATTGCGGCGTGAATGCTCCGAGCAAAGTCGATCGGTTATTACTAGCGATCGGTTGCGTGTAAATGAACAAAAATTGACAAAATACATTACTAGCGCCTCCGTGTCGAGAGGCAACGATATCCGCCGGCTCGACCGATTTCGGCTCCGGCGGTTGTTAAGCCACGGCATGACGGCTCTTATCGGACGCCTAACAGCGCGTCCGTTTGCCGAAGCAATACCGATCAGTTACGACGTGGAGGTGCCGAATCATTCGTAGACGACCTAATTCTGAGTCGGGGTGTCGTACTCAGTAGAGCAGTATCTCTCTGCGATCTGTTGAAACTAAGCCTCTTGACTCGAAGATTTGTTCGCTTCAGACGAACATCTCTTTAAACGACAATTTTTTATTTTCATAAATTTTTCTAAGTGAAATTATTTTTTTGCCAACCGGCCAGCTACTTAGAAAAACTTATAACTATACATACATACTTTAACAATAAATGTAGATAGACTTTTCTTTATAAAAAAATGCTCGATTGCCAACCGGTCGGGGCTGTTGCCAACCGGCTAAGCAATAATTCACCCGGTTGGCAATTCGTGGTCGTTGCCGACCGGCTGGGCGGCAAAATGTTGCCAACCGGCTATTTTCGCTGCGGTTGCCAACCGGTTCTAATCGGTTTTTCGCGCGCCCTAAGGGCTAACGATGGGTATCATCTCCCCTACGGCCGAAGGCCGTTCAAATTTTTTGCCTTATGCGCCCAATTGTGCTATATTTTGAAGACAATTTTGGGTACACAAGCAAATTGACAAATGAAACTAAATTTCACAATCAACTTGCCAACCGGCAGATTTCATTTGAACGACCTGATTTTTTGTTTTGTTTTTTGTGCCTTTCGCGGTACACGTTCTGACATGCTAGGTTAGTTCGTTTAACGGTCGGGGTCTTCGACGTAAACTACAGTAACTTTGCAAAGACAGGACGTTAAATTGTACCACGTCGGGCTTTCTCTCGTTCACAAAGGGTATCCAGACACTCTCACGTCGACACGTTCAATTGACGGCGAGCTTTCTCGTCGGATTCGGTGGAGGTGACGGACTCTTATCGACTGTGCATCGATCTCCCTGCCTTTCCTGAAAATAGTAAATCATTTTTTCAAACTATGCCAAAGTTACGGTGATAAAATGATATTTTCCTTAAATTTTTCTTTAAAAATTTAAACAAGAAAAAAGCTTTTGCATCGCTAGTTTCTTGCCTTTGGAGTGGCGTGCAACAACGTTCGACGATAGCACGCACGCGTAAACCGACGCGCTAACGCTCTCGAGACGATTAGATGCAACTTTTTGTATACGTTTATAATAATTATTAAACATTAAAACAAGTATTATAAAGAATAATGTATACGTTTGCTTAGATATATGAAAACAGAAAATGATTTTTTCAACTCTATCAAAGTTACGGTGATAAAATGATATTTTATTTAAATTGTTCTTAAAAAAATATAAACAGTAATATTCGGACAAGAAAAAAGCTTTTGCATCGCTAGTTTCTTGCCTTTGGAATGGCGTGCAACAACGTTCGACCAGAGGCGATAGCACGCACGCATAAACCGACGCGCTAACGCTCTCGAGACGATTAGAGGCAGCTTTGTGTTTTGTTCTCCCATCCCCTATATATTGCAAAGAGCTCACGGCGAGTTGTACACGCATAGCTCAAGGGAAAGTGATTCAACTGTAAGACTTTAATTATTTCACAGTGGCGGTGTGGCATTTTTTTTATTCTTCAATGATTATTGTTATTAAATTAATTAACGATAAATTACAATAATTATTAAACATTAAAACAATTATTATATAAAATAATGTATACGTTTATAATAATAACTATTAAACGTCAAAACAATTATTATAAAAAATAATGTATACGTTTGCTTAGATATATGAAAACAGAAAATGATTTTTACAACTCTATCAAAGTTAAAAAGTGATAAAATGATATTTTATTTAAATTGTTCTTTAAAAATGTAAAACAGTAATATTCGGACAAGAAAAAAGCTTTTGCATTGCTAGTTTCTTGCCTTTGGAATGGCGTGCAACAACGTTCGACCAGAGGCGATAGCACGCACGCATAAACCGACGCGCTAACGCTCTCGAGACGATTAGAGGCAGCTTTGTGTTTTGTTTTCCCATCTCCTATATATTGCAAAGACCTCACGGCGAGTTGTACACGCATAGCTCAAGGGAAAGTGATTCAACTGTAAGACTTTAAATATTTTACTGCGGCGGTATAACTCTTTCCTTCTATTACCTCTTTGTCGTATTTATTCTTCAATAATTGCTGTTAATAAATAAATTTATGACGTGAATGAAAAACTTTTTTTCCAAAACTTGATTAATTTCGCAAGAACAAATTTATTTTAATCTTTACATTTTCTTTAAATATATTGAAACAAGTAATTTGCAAGATTCTTTGTTTGTGCTTTGTTTGAGTGAAATCTCATCGCCGATCGGAATACCACGACAATCATTTTTAAAACACTTTACAAACAAAAAATAAATAATTACATCTTTTCTGAATTGAAAATTTAAAATTCGTGCTAGTCCAGTTGTTATTTAAACACTTGTTAGTTTCTCGCGCCCGGTTGTTGACATCTATGTAAACTGTTAACAAACATCGAAGAACTTTTTCGCGCAAAGTTTCATTCTCATCCACCTCACCGTCTCGAATTCATTTGTATAAAAAATAATTTAACAGATAATTATTTCCTCCAAGCAAATTACATGTTTAAAATAGTAAACGCTATAGCAAATTCAGACTGGGATTAGTAATATTGATCGCCAGAGTTTCGTGGCCGGTTGTCGAACGTTTTTATAACAGTCGCTAGATGACAGGAAAACGACTCGACTTGCATAACACTCCTTTTGTGTTATTAACGATAAATTCAAATTGTACAAGCCACTGATTCATTAAATTATTATTATTTAAAACTATGATAATTTAATAAAAGACAGTACGTTGTTTATTCAGAACAGAAATCATTCTTAATAAAATTCATCGTCGGAATAAATACTCATCGCTTATCTTTGTTTACTTTTAAACGCGCCGAGACAAATCAAAACAATTTAATAATGAAAATACGGCATCGCTCAATTAATTGACTATCGTCTAATAAAACAGACAAAATCATGAACGTTAAAAGTTTTTAATCAAAAATATAATTAAAAACCATCTTTTAACAACTGCATTTTAACGCTGGGAAATTTCCGTAATTATTGCGGCGTGAATGCTCCGAGCAAAGTCGATCGGTTATTACTAGCGATCGGTTGCGTGTAAATGAACAAAAATTGACAAAATACATTACTAGCGCCTCCGTGTCGAGAGGCAACGATATCCGCCGGCTCGACCGATTTCGGCTCCGGCGGTTGTTAAGCCACGGCATGACGGCTCTTATCGGACGCCTAACAGCGCGTCCGTTTGCCGAAGCAATACCGATCAGTTACGACGTGGAGGTGCCGAATCATTCGTAGACGACCTAATTCTGAGTCGGGGTGTCGTACTCAGTAGAGCAGTATCTCTCTGCGATCTGTTGAAACTAAGCCTCTTGACTCGAAGATTTGTTCGCTTCAGACGAACATCTCTTTAAACGACAATTTTTTATTTTCATAAATTTTTCTAAGTGAAATTATTTTTTTGCCAACCGGCCAGCTACTTAGAAAAACTTATAACTATACATACATACTTTAACAATAAATGTAGATAGACTTTTCTTTATAAAAAAATGCTCGATTGCCAACCGGTCGGGGCTGTTGCCAACCGGCTAAGCAATAATTCACCCGGTTGGCAATTCGTGGTCGTTGCCGACCGGCTGGGCGGCAAAATGTTGCCAACCGGCTATTTTCGCTGCGGTTGCCAACCGGTTCTAATCGGTTTTTCGCGCGCCCTAAGGGCTAACGATGGGTATCATCTCCCCTACGGCCGAAGGCCGTTCAAATTTTTTGCCTTATGCGCCCAATTGTGCTATATTTTGAAGACAATTTTGGGTACACAAGCAAATTGACAAATGAAACTAAATTTCACAATCAACTTGCCAACCGGCAGATTTCATTTGAACGACCTGATTTTTTGTTTTGTTTTTTGTGCCTTTCGCGGTACACGTTCTGACATGCTAGGTTAGTTCGTTTAACGGTCGGGGTCTTCGACGTAAACTACAGTAACTTTGCAAAGACAGGACGTTAAATTGTACCACGTCGGGCTTTCTCTCGTTCACAAAGGGTATCCAGACACTCTCACGTCGACACGTTCAATTGACGGCGAGCTTTCTCGTCGGATTCGGTGGAGGTGACGGACTCTTATCGACTGTGCATCGATCTCCCTGCCTTTCCTGAAAATAGTAAATCATTTTTTCAAACTATGCCAAAGTTACGGT
Organism: Erpobdella octoculata; assembly: GCA_963978895.1. Lineage (NCBI taxonomy): Eukaryota > Metazoa > Annelida > Clitellata > Hirudinida > Erpobdellidae > Erpobdella > Erpobdella octoculata. Next base: position 7,388,741 of record OZ022244.1, on the reverse strand, counting down.
GATAAAATGATATTTTCCTTAAATTTTTCTTTAAAAATTTAAACAAGAAAAAAGCTTTTGCATCGCTAGTTTCTTGCCTTTGGAGTGGCGTGCAACAACGTTCGACGATAGCACGCACGCGTAAACCGACGCGCTAACGCTCTCGAGACGATTAGATGCAACTTTTTGTATACGTTTATAATAATTATTAAACATTAAAACAAGTATTATAAAGAATAATGTATACGTTTGCTTAGATATATGAAAACAGAAAATGATTTTTTCAACTCTATCAAAGTTACGGTGATAAAATGATATTTTATTTAAATTGTTCTTAAAAAAATATAAACAGTAATATTCGGACAAGAAAAAAGCTTTTGCATCGCTAGTTTCTTGCCTTTGGAATGGCGTGCAACAACGTTCGACCAGAGGCGATAGCACGCACGCATAAACCGACGCGCTAACGCTCTCGAGACGATTAGAGGCAGCTTTGTGTTTTGTTCTCCCATCCCCTATATATTGCAAAGAGCTCACGGCGAGTTGTACACGCATAGCTCAAGGGAAAGTGATTCAACTGTAAGACTTTAATTATTTCACAGTGGCGGTGTGGCATTTTTTTTATTCTTCAATGATTATTGTTATTAAATTAATTAACGATAAATTACAATAATTATTAAACATTAAAACAATTATTATATAAAATAATGTATACGTTTATAATAATAACTATTAAACGTCAAAACAATTATTATAAAAAATAATGTATACGTTTGCTTAGATATATGAAAACAGAAAATGATTTTTACAACTCTATCAAAGTTAAAAAGTGATAAAATGATATTTTATTTAAATTGTTCTTTAAAAATGTAAAACAGTAATATTCGGACAAGAAAAAAGCTTTTGCATTGCTAGTTTCTTGCCTTTGGAATGGCGTGCAACAACGTTCGACCAGAGGCGATAGCACGCACGCATAAACCGACGCGCTAACGCTCTCGAGACGATTAGAGGCAGCTTTGTGTTTTGTTTTCCCATCTCCTATATATTGCAAAGACCTCACGGCGAGTTGTACACGCATAGCTCAAGGGAAAGTGATTCAACTGTAAGACTTTAAATATTTTACAGCGGCGGTATAACTCTTTCCTTCTATTACCTCTTTGTCGTATTTATTCTTCAATAATTGCTGTTAATAAATAAATTTATGACGTGAATGAAAAACTTTTTTTCCAAAACTTGATTAATTTCGCAAGAACAAATTTATTTTAATCTTTACATTTTCTTTAAATATATTGAAACAAGTAATTTGCAAGATTCTTTGTTTGTGCTTTGTTTGAGTGAAATCTCATCGCCGATCGGAATACCACGACAATCATTTTTAAAACACTTTACAAACAAAAAATAAATAATTACATCTTTTCTGAATTGAAAATTTAAAATTCGTGCTAGTCCAGTTGTTATTTAAACACTTGTTAGTTTCTCGCGCCCGGTTGTTGACATCTATGTAAACTGTTAACAAACATCGAAGAACTTTTTCGCGCAAAGTTTCATTCTCATCCACCTCACCGTCTCGAATTCATTTGTATAAAAAATAATTTAACAGATAATTATTTCCTCCAAGCAAATTACATGTTTAAAATAGTAAACGCTATAGCAAATTCAGACTGGGATTAGTAATATTGATCGCCAGAGTTTCGTGGCCGGTTGTCGAACGTTTTTATAACAGTCGCTAGATGACAGGAAAACGACTCGACTTGCATAACACTCCTTTTGTGTTATTAACGATAAATTCAAATTGTACAAGCCACTGATTCATTAAATTATTATTATTTAAAACTATGATAATTTAATAAAAGACAGTACGTTGTTTATTCAGAACAGAAATCATTCTTAATAAAATTCATCGTCGGAATAAATACTCATCGCTTATCTTTGTTTACTTTTAAACGCGCCGAGACAAATCAAAACAATTTAATAATGAAAATACGGCATCGCTCAATTAATTGACTATCGTCTAATAAAACAGACAAAATCATGAACGTTAAAAGTTTTTAATCAAAAATATAATTAAAAACCATCTTTTAACAACTGCATTTTAACGCTGGGAAATTTCCGTAATTATTGCGGCGTGAATGCTCCGAGCAAAGTCGATCGGTTATTACTAGCGATCGGTTGCGTGTAAATGAACAAAAATTGACAAAATAAATTAAAACTTTAATTTATTTTAACAAATACAACGCAAACAAACATTTTTGAGTATTATTATGAATAAAAAAATGTAAATATAAAATTTTTTTTTAATGTACTAAACAGTAAATAACTATCTATTGTACGCTAATTGCGAGCCAGTCCCAAGCCTGGAGAAAGGAGGAGGGAAAAGTAAAAAAGATCAAATTCTGATCCACGACAGGAAGTACTTAACTGCTTCCTACATACAGACATTAAAGTCTTAAAACACCTGGTGTAAATGACTATAAACTATTATAAAAAAAAAAAAAACGCTATTGTACTTGCTTCGGCAGTACATCTACTAAAATTGGAACGATACAGAGAAGATTAGCATGGCCCCAGCGCAAGGATGACACGCAAATTCGTGAAGCGTTCCATATTTTTAATGCTCTCGAAACAGTATATTTCAGAAGAAACAAAAGTTGAAGTCGCCCCTGGGTGGATTCGATCCACCAACCTATCGGTTAACAGCCGAACGCGCCACAAAGGCGATTATCGTATTTATGGCCTCTAGTTATTTTGGCGAGTTTCGTTTCGAGTGCCTGTCTTCAAAAACACGGCAATAAAGATTAATGTAACACCGAGAGCTATCTAGGCAACCCAAAAAACCTCTGCTTCAAAGTGCTTTTTCATGAGATTGTGCATTCAAACTTACATGTTGACGCCACCTATCGTTGAAAATGCTTTTTGTAAAACACCACCGTTACGAATTCGACACTCAGTTACATATATAAGCTAATTAGAAATCAACGCTATTGTACTTGCTTCGGCAGTACATATACTAAAATTGGAACGATACAGAGAAGATTAGCATGGCCCCTGCGCAAGGATGACACGCAAATTCGTGAAGCGTTCCATATTTTTAATGCTCTCGAAACAGTATATTTCAAAAGCTACCATCTGAGGGATTATGACTGAACGCCTCTAAGTCAGAATCCCGTCCAGTCAAGACCGACAACATTACTAGCGCCTCCGTGTCGAGAGGCAACGATATCCGCCGGCTCGACCGATTTCGGCTCCGGCGGTTGTTAAGCCACGGCATGACGGCTCTTATCGGACGCCTAACAGCGCGTCCGTTTGCCGAAGCAATACCGATCAGTTACGACGTGGAGGTGCCGAATCATTCGTAGACGACCTAATTCTGAGTCGGGGTGTCGTACTCAGTAGAGCAGTATCTCTCTGCGATCTGTTGAAACTAAGCCTCTTGACTCGAAGATTTGTTCGCTTCAGACGAACATCTCTTTAAACGACAATTTTTTATTTTCATAAATTTTTCTAAGTGAAATTATTTTTTTGCCAACCGGCCAGCTACTTAGAAAAACTTATAACTATACATACATACTTTAACAATAAATGTAGATAGACTTTTCTTTATAAAAAAATGCTCGATTGCCAACCGGTCGGGGCTGTTGCCAACCGGCTAAGCAATAATTCACCCGGTTGGCAATTCGTGGTCGTTGCCGACCGGCTGGGCGGCAAAATGTTGCCAACCGGCTATTTTCGCTGCGGTTGCCAACCGGTTCTAATCGGTTTTTCGCGCGCCCTAAGGGCTAACGATGGGTATCATCTCCCCTACGGCCGAAGGCCGTTCAAATTTTTTGCCTTATGCGCCCAATTGTGCTATATTTTGAAGACAATTTTGGGTACACAAGCAAATTGACAAATGAAACTAAATTTCACAATCAACTTGCCAACCGGCAGATTTCATTTGAACGACCTGATTTTTTGTTTTGTTTTTTGTGCCTTTCGCGGTACACGTTCTGACATGCTAGGTTAGTTCGTTTAACGGTCGGGGTCTTCGACGTAAACTACAGTAACTTTGCAAAGACAGGACGTTAAATTGTACCACGTCGGGCTTTCTCTCGTTCACAAAGGGTATCCAGACACTCTCACGTCGACACGTTCAATTGACGGCGAGCTTTCTCGTCGGATTCGGTGGAGGTGACGGACTCTTATCGACTGTGCATCGATCTCCCTGCCTTTCCTGAAAATAGTAAATCATTTTTTCAAACTATGCCAAAGTTACGGTGATAAAATGATATTTTCCTTAAATTTTTCTTTAAAAATTTAAACAAGAAAAAAGCTTTTGCATCGCTAGTTTCTTGCCTTTGGAGTGGCGTGCAACAACGTTCGACGATAGCACGCACGCGTAAACCGACGCGCTAACGCTCTCGAGACGATTAGATGCAACTTTTTTTATACGTTTATAATAATTATTAAACATTAAAACAAGTATTATAAAGAATAATGTATACGTTTGCTTAGATATATGAAAACAGAAAATGATTTTTTCAACTCTATCAAAGTTACGGTGATAAAATGATATTTTATTTAAATTGTTCTTAAAAAAATATAAACAGTAATATTCGGACAAGAAAAAAGCTTTTGCATCGCTAGTTTCTTGCCTTTGGAATGGCGTGCAACAACGTTCGACCAGAGGCGATAGCACGCACGCATAAACCGACGCGCTAACGCTCTCGAGACGATTAGAGGCAGCTTTGTGTTTTGTTCTCCCATCCCCTATATATTGCAAAGAGCTCACGGCGAGTTGTACACGCATAGCTCAAGGGAAAGTGATTCAACTGTAAGACTTTAATTATTTCACAGTGGCGGTGTGGCATTTTTTTTATTCTTCAATGATTATTGTTATTAAATTAATTAACGATAAATTACAATAATTATTAAACATTAAAACAATTATTATATAAAATAATGTATACGTTTATAATAATAACTATTAAACGTCAAAACAATTATTATAAAAAATAATGTATACGTTTGCTTAGATATATGAAAACAGAAAATGATTTTTACAACTCTATCAAAGTTAAAAAGTGATAAAATGATATTTTATTTAAATTGTTCTTTAAAAATGTAAAACAGTAATATTCGGACAAGAAAAAAGCTTTTGCATTGCTAGTTTCTTGCCTTTGGAATGGCGTGCAACAACGTTCGACCAGAGGCGATAGCACGCACGCATAAACCGACGCGCTAACGCTCTCGAGACGATTAGAGGCAGCTTTGTGTTTTGTTTTCCCATCTCCTATATATTGCAAAGACCTCACGGCGAGTTGTACACGCATAGCTCAAGGGAAAGTGATTCAACTGTAAGACTTTAAATATTTTACAGCGGCGGTATAACTCTTTCCTTCTATTACCTCTTTGTCGTATTTATTCTTCAATAATTGCTGTTAATAAATAAATTTATGACGTGAATGAAAAACTTTTTTTCCAAAACTTGATTAATTTCGCAAGAACAAATTTATTTTAATCTTTACATTTTCTTTAAATATATTGAAACAAGTAATTTGCAAGATTCTTTGTTTGTGCTTTGTTTGAGTGAAATCTCATCGCCGATCGGAATACCACGACAATCATTTTTAAAACACTTTACAAACAAAAAATAAATAATTACATCTTTTCTGAATTGAAAATTTAAAATTCGTGCTAGTCCAGTTGTTATTTAAACACTTGTTAGTTTCTCGCGCCCGGTTGTTGACATCTATGTAAACTGTTAACAAACATCGAAGAACTTTTTCGCGCAAAGTTTCATTCTCATCCACCTCACCGTCTCGAATTCATTTGTATAAAAAATAATTTAACAGATAATTATTTCCTCCAAGCAAATTACATGTTTAAAATAGTAAACGCTATAGCAAATTCAGACTGGGATTAGTAATATTGATCGCCAGAGTTTCGTGGCCGGTTGTCGAACGTTTTTATAACAGTCGCTAGATGACAGGAAAACGACTCGACTTGCATAACACTCCTTTTGTGTTATTAACGATAAATTCAAATTGTACAAGCCACTGATTCATTAAATTATTATTATTTAAAACTATGATAATTTAATAAAAGACAGTACGTTGTTTATTCAGAACAGAAATCATTCTTAATAAAATTCATCGTCGGAATAAATACTCATCGCTTATCTTTGTTTACTTTTAAACGCGCCGAGACAAATCAAAACAATTTAATAATGAAAATACGGCATCGCTCAATTAATTGACTATCGTCTAATAAAACAGACAAAATCATGAACGTTAAAAGTTTTTAATCAAAAATATAATTAAAAACCATCTTTTAACAACTGCATTTTAACGCTGGGAAATTTCCGTAATTATTGCGGCGTGAATGCTCCGAGCAAAGTCGATCGGTTATTACTAGCGATCGGTTGCGTGTAAATGAACAAAAATTGACAAAATACATTACTAGCGCCTCCGTGTCGAGAGGCAACGATATCCGCCGGCTCGACCGATTTCGGCTCCGGCGGTTGTTAAGCCACGGCATGACGGCTCTTATCGGACGCCTAACAGCGCGTCCGTTTGCCGAAGCAATACCGATCAGTTACGACGTGGAGGTGCCGAATCATTCGTAGACGACCTAATTCTGAGTCGGGGTGTCGTACTCAGTAGAGCAGTATCTCTCTGCGATCTGTTGAAACTAAGCCTCTTGACTCGAAGATTTGTTCGCTTCAGACGAACATCTCTTTAAACGACAATTTTTTATTTTCATAAATTTTTCTAAGTGAAATTATTTTTTTGCCAACCGGCCAGCTACTTAGAAAAACTTATAACTATACATACATACTTTAACAATAAATGTAGATAGACTTTTCTTTATAAAAAAATGCTCGATTGCCAACCGGTCGGGGCTGTTGCCAACCGGCTAAGCAATAATTCACCCGGTTGGCAATTCGTGGTCGTTGCCGACCGGCTGGGCGGCAAAATGTTGCCAACCGGCTATTTTCGCTGCGGTTGCCAACCGGTTCTAATCGGTTTTTCGCGCGCCCTAAGGGCTAACGATGGGTATCATCTCCCCTACGGCCGAAGGCCGTTCAAATTTTTTGCCTTATGCGCCCAATTGTGCTATATTTTGAAGACAATTTTGGGTACACAAGCAAATTGACAAATGAAACTAAATTTCACAATCAACTTGCCAACCGGCAGATTTCATTTGAACGACCTGATTTTTTGTTTTGTTTTTTGTGCCTTTCGCGGTACACGTTCTGACATGCTAGGTTAGTTCGTTTAACGGTCGGGGTCTTCGACGTAAACTACAGTAACTTTGCAAAGACAGGACGTTAAATTGTACCACGTCGGGCTTTCTCTCGTTCACAAAGGGTATCCAGACACTCTCACGTCGACACGTTCAATTGACGGCGAGCTTTCTCGTCGGATTCGGTGGAGGTGACGGACTCTTATCGACTGTGCATCGATCTCCCTGCCTTTCCTGAAAATAGTAAATCATTTTTTCAAACTATGCCAAAGTTACGGTGATAAAATGATATTTTCCTTAAATTTTTCTTTAAAAATTTAAACAAGAAAAAAGCTTTTGCATCGCTAGTTTCTTGCCTTTGGAGTGGCGTGCAACAACGTTCGACGATAGCACGCACGCGTAAACCGACGCGCTAACGCTCTCGAGACGATTAGATGCAACTTTTTTTATACGTTTATAATAATTATTAAACATTAAAACAAGTATTATAAAGAATAATGTATACGTTTGCTTAGATATATGAAAACAGAAAATGATTTTTTCAACTCTATCAAAGTTACGGTGATAAAATGATATTTTATTTAAATTGTTCTTAAAAAAATGTAAACAGTAATATTCGGACAAGAAAAAAGCTTTTGCATCGCTAGTTTCTTGCCTTTGGAATGGCGTGCAACAACGTTCGACCAGAGGCGATAGCACGCACGCATAAACCGACGCGCTAACGCTCTCGAGACGATTAGAGGCAGCTTTGTGTTTTGTTCTCCCATCCCCTATATATTGCAAAGAGCTCACGGCGAGTTGTACACGCATAGCTCAAGGGAAAGTGATTCAACTGTAAGACTTTAATTATTTCACAGTGGCGGTGTGGCATTTTTTTTATTCTTCAATGATTATTGTTATTAAATTAATTAACGATAAATTACAATAATTATTAAACATTAAAACAATTATTATATAAAATAATGTATACGTTTATAATAATAACTATTAAACGTCAAAACAATTATTATAAAAAATAATGTATACGTTTGCTTAGATATATGAAAACAGAAAATGATTTTTACAACTCTATCAAAGTTAAAAAGTGATAAAATGATATTTTATTTAAATTGTTCTTTAAAAATGTAAAACAGTAATATTCGGACAAGAAAAAAGCTTTTGCATTGCTAGTTTCTTGCCTTTGGAATGGCGTGCAACAACGTTCGACCAGAGGCGATAGCACGCACGCATAAACCGACGCGCTAACGCTCTCGAGACGATTAGAGGCAGCTTTGTGTTTTGTTTTCCCATCTCCTATATATTGCAAAGACCTCACGGCGAGTTGTACACGCATAGCTCAAGGGAAAGTGATTCAACTGTAAGACTTTAAATATTTTACAGCGGCGGTATAACTCTTTCCTTCTATTACCTCTTTGTCGTATTTATTCTTCAATAATTGCTGTTAATAAATAAATTTATGACGTGAATGAAAAACTTTTTTTCCAAAACTTGATTAATTTCGCAAGAACAAATTTATTTTAATCTTTACATTTTCTTTAAATATATTGAAACAAGTAATTTGCAAGATTCTTTGTTTGTGCTTTGTTTGAGTGAAATCTCATCGCCGATCGGAATACCACGACAATCATTTTTAAAACACTTTACAAACAAAAAATAAATAATTACATCTTTTCTGAATTGAAAATTTAAAATTCGTGCTAGTCCAGTTGTTATTTAAACACTTGTTAGTTTCTCGCGCCCGGTTGTTGACATCTATGTAAACTGTTAACAAACATCGAAGAACTTTTTCGCGCAAAGTTTCATTCTCATCCACCTCACCGTCTCGAATTCATTTGTATAAAAAATAATTTAACAGATAATTATTTCCTCCAAGCAAATTACATGTTTAAAATAGTAAACGCTATAGCAAATTCAGACTGGGATTAGTAATATTGATCGCCAGAGTTTCGTGGCCGGTTGTCGAACGTTTTTATAACAGTCGCTAGATGACAGGAAAACGACTCGACTTGCATAACACTCCTTTTGTGTTATTAACGATAAATTCAAATTGTACAAGCCACTGATTCATTAAATTATTATTATTTAAAACTATGATAATTTAATAAAAGACAGTACGTTGTTTATTCAGAACAGAAATCATTCTTAATAAAATTCATCGTCGGAATAAATACTCATCGCTTATCTTTGTTTACTTTTAAACGCGCCGAGACAAATCAAAACAATTTAATAATGAAAATACGGCATCGCTCAATTAATTGACTATCGTCTAATAAAACAGACAAAATCATGAACGTTAAAAGTTTTTAATCAAAAATATAATTAAAAACCATCTTTTAACAACTGCATTTTAACGCTGGGAAATTTCCGTAATTATTGCGGCGTGAATGCTCCGAGCAAAGTCGATCGGTTATTACTAGCGATCGGTTGCGTGTAAATGAACAAAAATTGACAAAATAAATTAAAACTTTAATTTATTTTAACAAATACAACGCAAACAAACATTTTTGAGTATTATTATGAATAAAAAAATGTAAATATAAAATTTTTTTTTAATGTACTAAACAGTAAATAACTATCTATTGTACGCTAATTGCGAGCCAGTCCCAAGCCTGGAGAAAGGAGGAGGGAAAAGTAAAAAAGATCAAATTCTGATCCACGACAGGAAGTACTTAACTGCTTCCTACATACAGACATTAAAGTCTTAAAACACCTGGTGTAAATGACTATAAACTATTATAAAAAAAAAAAAAACGCTATTGTACTTGCTTCGGCAGTACATCTACTAAAATTGGAACGATACAGAGAAGATTAGCATGGCCCCAGCGCAAGGATGACACGCAAATTCGTGAAGCGTTCCATATTTTTAATGCTCTCGAAACAGTATATTTCAGAAGAAACAAAAGTTGAAGTCGCCCCTGGGTGGATTCGATCCACCAACCTATCGGTTAACAGCCGAACGCGCCACAAAGGCGATTATCGTATTTATGGCCTCTAGTTATTTTGGCGAGTTTCGTTTCGAGTGCCTGTCTTCAAAAACACGGCAATAAAGATTAATGTAACACCGAGAGCTATCTAGGCAACCCAAAAAACCTCTGCTTCAAAGTGCTTTTTCATGAGATTGTGCATTCAAACTTACATGTTGACGCCACCTATCGTTGAAAATGCTTTTTGTAAAACACCACCGTTACGAATTCGACACTCAGTTACATATATAAGCTAATTAGAAATCAACGCTATTGTACTTGCTTCGGCAGTACATATACTAAAATTGGAACGATACAGAGAAGATTAGCATGGCCCCTGCGCAAGGATGACACGCAAATTCGTGAAGCGTTCCATATTTTTAATGCTCTCGAAACAGTATATTTCAAAAGCTACCATCTGAGGGATTATGACTGAACGCCTCTAAGTCAGAATCCCGTCCAGTCAAGACCGACAACATTACTAGCGCCTCCGTGTCGAGAGGCAACGATATCCGCCGGCTCGACCGATTTCGGCTCCGGCGGTTGTTAAGCCACGGCATGACGGCTCTTATCGGACGCCTAACAGCGCGTCCGTTTGCCGAAGCAATACCGATCAGTTACGACGTGGAGGTGCCGAATCATTCGTAGACGACCTAATTCTGAGTCGGGGTGTCGTACTCAGTAGAGCAGTATCTCTCTGCGATCTGTTGAAACTAAGCCTCTTGACTCGAAGATTTGTTCGCTTCAGACGAACATCTCTTTAAACGACAATTTTTTATTTTCATAAATTTTTCTAAGTGAAATTATTTTTTTGCCAACCGGCCAGCTACTTAGAAAAACTTATAACTATACATACATACTTTAACAATAAATGTAGATAGACTTTTCTTTATAAAAAAATGCTCGATTGCCAACCGGTCGGGGCTGTTGCCAACCGGCTAAGCAATAATTCACCCGGTTGGCAATTCGTGGTCGTTGCCGACCGGCTGGGCGGCAAAATGTTGCCAACCGGCTATTTTCGCTGCGGTTGCCAACCGGTTCTAATCGGTTTTTCGCGCGCCCTAAGGGCTAACGATGGGTATCATCTCCCCTACGGCCGAAGGCCGTTCAAATTTTTTGCCTTATGCGCCCAATTGTGCTATATTTTGAAGACAATTTTGGGTACACAAGCAAATTGACAAATGAAACTAAATTTCACAATCAACTTGCCAACCGGCAGATTTCATTTGAACGACCTGATTTTTTGTTTTGTTTTTTGTGCCTTTCGCGGTACACGTTCTGACATGCTAGGTTAGTTCGTTTAACGGTCGGGGTCTTCGACGTAAACTACAGTAACTTTGCAAAGACAGGACGTTAAATTGTACCACGTCGGGCTTTCTCTCGTTCACAAAGGGTATCCAGACACTCTCACGTCGACACGTTCAATTGACGGCGAGCTTTCTCGTCGGATTCGGTGGAGGTGACGGACTCTTATCGACTGTGCATCGATCTCCCTGCCTTTCCTGAAAATAGTAAATCATTTTTTCAAACTATGCCAAAGTTACGGTGATAAAATGATATTTTCCTTAAATTTTTCTTTAAAAATTTAAACAAGAAAAAAGCTTTTGCATCGCTAGTTTCTTGCCTTTGGAGTGGCGTGCAACAACGTTCGACGATAGCACGCACGCGTAAACCGACGCGCTAACGCTCTCGAGACGATTAGATGCAACTTTTTGTATACGTTTATAATAATTATTAAACATTAAAACAAGTATTATAAAGAATAATGTATACGTTTGCTTAGATATATGAAAACAGAAAATGATTTTTTCAACTCTATCAAAGTTACGGTGATAAAATGATATTTTATTTAAATTGTTCTTAAAAAAATATAAACAGTAATATTCGGACAAGAAAAAAGCTTTTGCATCGCTAGTTTCTTGCCTTTGGAATGGCGTGCAACAACGTTCGACCAGAGGCGATAGCACGCACGCATAAACCGACGCGCTAACGCTCTCGAGACGATTAGAGGCAGCTTTGTGTTTTGTTCTCCCATCCCCTATATATTGCAAAGAGCTCACGGCGAGTTGTACACGCATAGCTCAAGGGAAAGTGATTCAACTGTAAGACTTTAATTATTTCACAGTGGCGGTGTGGCATTTTTTTTATTCTTCAATGATTATTGTTATTAAATTAATTAACGATAAATTACAATAATTATTAAACATTAAAACAATTATTATATAAAATAATGTATACGTTTATAATAATAACTATTAAACGTCAAAACAATTATTATAAAAAATAATGTATACGTTTGCTTAGATATATGAAAACAGAAAATGATTTTTACAACTCTATCAAAGTTAAAAAGTGATAAAATGATATTTTATTTAAATTGTTCTTTAAAAATGTAAAACAGTAATATTCGGACAAGAAAAAAGCTTTTGCATTGCTAGTTTCTTGCCTTTGGAATGGCGTGCAACAACGTTCGACCAGAGGCGATAGCACGCACGCATAAACCGACGCGCTAACGCTCTCGAGACGATTAGAGGCAGCTTTGTGTTTTGTTTTCCCATCTCCTATATATTGCAAAGACCTCACGGCGAGTTGTACACGCATAGCTCAAGGGAAAGTGATTCAACTGTAAGACTTTAAATATTTTACAGCGGCGGTATAACTCTTTCCTTCTATTACCTCTTTGTCGTATTTATTCTTCAATAATTGCTGTTAATAAATAAATTTATGACGTGAATGAAAAACTTTTTTTCCAAAACTTGATTAATTTCGCAAGAACAAATTTATTTTAATCTTTACATTTTCTTTAAATATATTGAAACAAGTAATTTGCAAGATTCTTTGTTTGTGCTTTGTTTGAGTGAAATCTCATCGCCGATCGGAATACCACGACAATCATTTTTAAAACACTTTACAAACAAAAAATAAATAATTACATCTTTTCTGAATTGAAAATTTAAAATTCGTGCTAGTCCAGTTGTTATTTAAACACTTGTTAGTTTCTCGCGCCCGGTTGTTGACATCTATGTAAACTGTTAACAAACATCGAAGAACTTTTTCGCGCAAAGTTTCATTCTCATCCACCTCACCGTCTCGAATTCATTTGTATAAAAAATAATTTAACAGATAATTATTTCCTCCAAGCAAATTACATGTTTAAAATAGTAAACGCTATAGCAAATTCAGACTGGGATTAGTAATATTGATCGCCAGAGTTTCGTGGCCGGTTGTCGAACGTTTTTATAACAGTCGCTAGATGACAGGAAAACGACTCGACTTGCATAACACTCCTTTTGTGTTATTAACGATAAATTCAAATTGTACAAGCCACTGATTCATTAAATTATTATTATTTAAAACTATGATAATTTAATAAAAGACAGTACGTTGTTTATTCAGAACAGAAATCATTCTTAATAAAATTCATCGTCGGAATAAATACTCATCGCTTATCTTTGTTTACTTTTAAACGCGCCGAGACAAATCAAAACAATTTAATAATGAAAATACGGCATCGCTCAATTAATTGACTATCGTCTAATAAAACAGACAAAATCATGAACGTTAAAAGTTTTTAATCAAAAATATAATTAAAAACCATCTTTTAACAACTGCATTTTAACGCTGGGAAATTTCCGTAATTATTGCGGCGTGAATGCTCCGAGCAAAGTCGATCGGTTATTACTAGCGATCGGTTGCGTGTAAATGAACAAAAATTGACAAAATAAATTAAAACTTTAATTTATTTTAACAAATACAACGCAAACAAACATTTTTGAGTATTATTATGAATAAAAAAATGTAAATATAAAATTTTTTTTAATGTACTAAACAGTAAATAACTATCTATTGTACGCTAATTGCGAGCCAGTCCCAAGCCTGGAGAAAGGAGGAGGGAAAAGTAAAAAAGATCAAATTCTGATCCACGACAGGAAGTACTTAACTGCTTCCTACATACAGACATTAAAGTCTTAAAACACCTGGTGTAAATGACTATAAACTATTATAAAAAAAAAAAAAACGCTATTGTACTTGCTTCGGCAGTACATCTACTAAAATTGGAACGATACAGAGAAGATTAGCATGGCCCCAGCGCAAGGATGACACGCAAATTCGTGAAGCGTTCCATATTTTTAATGCTCTCGAAACAGTATATTTCAGAAGAAACAAAAGTTGAAGTCGCCCCTGGGTGGATTCGATCCACCAACCTATCGGTTAACAGCCGAACGCGCCACAAAGGCGATTATCGTATTTATGGCCTCTAGTTATTTTGGCGAGTTTCGTTTCGAGTGCCTGTCTTCAAAAACACGGCAATAAAGATTAATGTAACACCGAGAGCTATCTAGGCAACCCAAAAAACCTCTGCTTCAAAGTGCTTTTTCATGAGATTGTGCATTCAAACTTACATGTTGACGCCACCTATCGTTGAAAATGCTTTTTGTAAAACACCACCGTTACGAATTCGACACTCAGTTACATATATAAGCTAATTAGAAATCAACGCTATTGTACTTGCTTCGGCAGTACATATACTAAAATTGGAACGATACAGAGAAGATTAGCATGGCCCCTGCGCAAGGATGACACGCAAATTCGTGAAGCGTTCCATATTTTTAATGCTCTCGAAACAGTATATTTCAAAAGCTACCATCTGAGGGATTATGACTGAACGCCTCTAAGTCAGAATCCCGTCCAGTCAAGACCGACAACATTACTAGCGCCTCCGTGTCGAGAGGCAACGATATCCGCCGGCTCGACCGATTTCGGCTCCGGCGGTTGTTAAGCCACGGCATGACGGCTCTTATCGGACGTCTAACAGCGCGTCCGTTTGCCGAAGCAATACCGATCAGTTACGACGTGGAGGTGCCGAATCATTCGTAGACGACCTAATTCTGAGTCGGGGTGTCGTACTCAGTAGAGCAGTATCTCTCTGCGATCTGTTGAAACTAAGCCTCTTGACTCGAAGATTTGTTCGCTTCAGACGAACATCTCTTTAAACGACAATTTTTTATTTTCATAAATTTTTCTAAGTGAAATTATTTTTTTGCCAACCGGCCAGCTACTTAGAAAAACTTATAACTATACATACATACTTTAACAATAAATGTAGATAGACTTTTCTTTATAAAAAAATGCTCGATTGCCAACCGGTCGGGGCTGTTGCCAACCGGCTAAGCAATAATTCACCCGGTTGGCAATTCGTGGTCGTTGCCGACCGGCTGGGCGGCAAAATGTTGCCAACCGGCTATTTTCGCTGCGGTTGCCAACCGGTTCTAATCGGTTTTTCGCGCGCCCTAAGGGCTAACGATGGGTATCATCTCCCCTACGGCCGAAGGCCGTTCAAATTTTTTGCCTTATGCGCCCAATTGTGCTATATTTTGAAGACAATTTTGGGTACACAAGCAAATTGACAAATGAAACTAAATTTCACAATCAACTTGCCAACCGGCAGATTTCATTTGAACGACCTGATTTTTTGTTTTGTTTTTTGTGCCTTTCGCGGTACACGTTCTGACATGCTAGGTTAGTTCGTTTAACGGTCGGGGTCTTCGACGTAAACTACAGTAACTTTGCAAAGACAGGACGTTAAATTGTACCACGTCGGGCTTTCTCTCGTTCACAAAGGGTATCCAGACACTCTCACGTCGACACGTTCAATTGACGGCGAGCTTTCTCGTCGGATTCGGTGGAGGTGACGGACTCTTATCGACTGTGCATCGATCTCCCTGCCTTTCCTGAAAATAGTAAATCATTTTTTCAAACTATGCCAAAGTTACGGTGATAAAATGATATTTTCCTTAAATTTTTCTTTAAAAATTTAAACAAGAAAAAAGCTTTTGCATCGCTAGTTTCTTGCCTTTGGAGTGGCGTGCAACAACGTTCGACGATAGCACGCACGCGTAAACCGACGCGCTAACGCTCTCGAGACGATTAGATGCAACTTTTTGTATACGTTTATAATAATTATTAAACATTAAAACAAGTATTATAAAGAATAATGTATACGTTTGCTTAGATATATGAAAACAGAAAATGATTTTTTCAACTCTATCAAAGTTACGGTGATAAAATGATATTTTATTTAAATTGTTCTTAAAAAAATATAAACAGTAATATTCGGACAAGAAAAAAGCTTTTGCATCGCTAGTTTCTTGCCTTTGGAATGGCGTGCAACAACGTTCGACCAGAGGCGATAGCACGCACGCATAAACCGACGCGCTAACGCTCTCGAGACGATTAGAGGCAGCTTTGTGTTTTGTTCTCCCATCCCCTATATATTGCAAAGAGCTCACGGCGAGTTGTACACGCATAGCTCAAGGGAAAGTGATTCAACTGTAAGACTTTAATTATTTCACAGTGGCGGTGTGGCATTTTTTTTATTCTTCAATGATTATTGTTATTAAATTAATTAACGATAAATTACAATAATTATTAAACATTAAAACAATTATTATATAAAATAATGTATACGTTTATAATAATAACTATTAAACGTCAAAACAATTATTATAAAAAATAATGTATACGTTTGCTTAGATATATGAAAACAGAAAATGATTTTTACAACTCTATCAAAGTTAAAAAGTGATAAAATGATATTTTATTTAAATTGTTCTTTAAAAATGTAAAACAGTAATATTCGGACAAGAAAAAAGCTTTTGCATTGCTAGTTTCTTGCCTTTGGAATGGCGTGCAACAACGTTCGACCAGAGGCGATAGCACGCACGCATAAACCGACGCGCTAACGCTCTCGAGACGATTAGAGGCAGCTTTGTGTTTTGTTTTCCCATCTCCTATATATTGCAAAGACCTCACGGCGAGTTGTACACGCATAGCTCAAGGGAAAGTGATTCAACTGTAAGACTTTAAATATTTTACAGCGGCGGTATAACTCTTTCCTTCTATTACCTCTTTGTCGTATTTATTCTTCAATAATTGCTGTTAATAAATAAATTTATGACGTGAATGAAAAACTTTTTTTCCAAAACTTGATTAATTTCGCAAGAACAAATTTATTTTAATCTTTACATTTTCTTTAAATATATTGAAACAAGTAATTTGCAAGATTCTTTGTTTGTGCTTTGTTTGAGTGAAATCTCATCGCCGATCGGAATACCACGACAATCATTTTTAAAACACTTTACAAACAAAAAATAAATAATTACATCTTTTCTGAATTGAAAATTTAAAATTCGTGCTAGTCCAGTTGTTATTTAAACACTTGTTAGTTTCTCGCGCCCGGTTGTTGACATCTATGTAAACTGTTAACAAACATCGAAGAACTTTTTCGCGCAAAGTTTCATTCTCATCCACCTCACCGTCTCGAATTCATTTGTATAAAAAATAATTTAACAGATAATTATTTCCTCCAAGCAAATTACATGTTTAAAATAGTAAACGCTATAGCAAATTCAGACTGGGATTAGTAATATTGATCGCCAGAGTTTCGTGGCCGGTTGTCGAACGTTTTTATAACAGTCGCTAGATGACAGGAAAACGACTCGACTTGCATAACACTCCTTTTGTGTTATTAACGATAAATTCAAATTGTACAAGCCACTGATTCATTAAATTATTATTATTTAAAACTATGATAATTTAATAAAAGACAGTACGTTGTTTATTCAGAACAGAAATCATTCTTAATAAAATTCATCGTCGGAATAAATACTCATCGCTTATCTTTGTTTACTTTTAAACGCGCCGAGACAAATCAAAACAATTTAATAATGAAAATACGGCATCGCTCAATTAATTGACTATCGTCTAATAAAACAGACAAAATCATGAACGTTAAAAGTTTTTAATCAAAAATATAATTAAAAACCATCTTTTAACAACTGCATTTTAACGCTGGGAAATTTCCGTAATTATTGCGGCGTGAATGCTCCGAGCAAAGTCGATCGGTTATTACTAGCGATCGGTTGCGTGTAAATGAACAAAAATTGACAAAATAAATTAAAACTTTAATTTATTTTAACAAATACAACGCAAACAAACATTTTTGAGTATTATTATGAATAAAAAAATGTAAATATAAAATTTTTTTTTAATGTACTAAACAGTAAATAACTATCTATTGTACGCTAATTGCGAGCCAGTCCCAAGCCTGGAGAAAGGAGGAGGGAAAAGTAAAAAAGATCAAATTCTGATCCACGACAGGAAGTACTTAACTGCTTCCTACATACAGACATTAAAGTCTTAAAACACCTGGTGTAAATGACTATAAACTATTATAAAAAAAAAAAAAACGCTATTGTACTTGCTTCGGCAGTACATCTACTAAAATTGGAACGATACAGAGAAGATTAGCATGGCCCCAGCGCAAGGATGACACGCAAATTCGTGAAGCGTTCCATATTTTTAATGCTCTCGAAACAGTATATTTCAGAAGAAACAAAAGTTGAAGTCGCCCCTGGGTGGATTCGATCCACCAACCTATCGGTTAACAGCCGAACGCGCCACAAAGGCGATTATCGTATTTATGGCCTCTAGTTATTTTGGCGAGTTTCGTTTCGAGTGCCTGTCTTCAAAAACACGGCAATAAAGATTAATGTAACACCGAGAGCTATCTAGGCAACCCAAAAAACCTCTGCTTCAAAGTGCTTTTTCATGAGATTGTGCATTCAAACTTACATGTTGACGCCACCTATCGTTGAAAATGCTTTTTGTAAAACACCACCGTTACGAATTCGACACTCAGTTACATATATAAGCTAATTAGAAATCAACGCTATTGTACTTGCTTCGGCAGTACATATACTAAAATTGGAACGATACAGAGAAGATTAGCATGGCCCCTGCGCAAGGATGACACGCAAATTCGTGAAGCGTTCCATATTTTTAATGCTCTCGAAACAGTATATTTCAAAAGCTACCATCTGAGGGATTATGACTGAACGCCTCTAAGTCAGAATCCCGTCCAGTCAAGACCGACAACATTACTAGCGCCTCCGTGTCGAGAGGCAACGATATCCGCCGGCTCGACCGATTTCGGCTCCGGCGGTTGTTAAGCCACGGCATGACGGCTCTTATCGGACGCCTAACAGCGCGTCCGTTTGCCGAAGCAATACCGATCAGTTACGACGTGGAGGTGCCGAATCATTCGTAGACGACCTAATTCTGAGTCGGGGTGTCGTACTCAGTAGAGCAGTATCTCTCTGCGATCTGTTGAAACTAAGCCTCTTGACTCGAAGATTTGTTCGCTTCAGACGAACATCTCTTTAAACGACAATTTTTTATTTTCATAAATTTTTCTAAGTGAAATTATTTTTTTGCCAACCGGCCAGCTACTTAGAAAAACTTATAACTATACATACATACTTTAACAATAAATGTAGATAGACTTTTCTTTATAAAAAAATGCTCGATTGCCAACCGGTCGGGGCTGTTGCCAACCGGCTAAGCAATAATTCACCCGGTTGGCAATTCGTGGTCGTTGCCGACCGGCTGGGCGGCAAAATGTTGCCAACCGGCTATTTTCGCTGCGGTTGCCAACCGGTTCTAATCGGTTTTTCGCGCGCCCTAAGGGCTAACGATGGGTATCATCTCCCCTACGGCCGAAGGCCGTTCAAATTTTTTGCCTTATGCGCCCAATTGTGCTATATTTTGAAGACAATTTTGGGTACACAAGCAAATTGACAAATGAAACTAAATTTCACAATCAACTTGCCAACCGGCAGATTTCATTTGAACGACCTGATTTTTTGTTTTGTTTTTTGTGCCTTTCGCGGTACACGTTCTGACATGCTAGGTTAGTTCGTTTAACGGTCGGGGTCTTCGACGTAAACTACAGTAACTTTGCAAAGACAGGACGTTAAATTGTACCACGTCGGGCTTTCTCTCGTTCACAAAGGGTATCCAGACACTCTCACGTCGACACGTTCAATTGACGGCGAGCTTTCTCGTCGGATTCGGTGGAGGTGACGGACTCTTATCGACTGTGCATCGATCTCCCTGCCTTTCCTGAAAATAGTAAATCATTTTTTCAAACTATGCCAAAGTTACGGTGATAAAATGATATTTTCCTTAAATTTTTCTTTAAAAATTTAAACAAGAAAAAAGCTTTTGCATCGCTAGTTTCTTGCCTTTGGAGTGGCGTGCAACAACGTTCGACGATAGCACGCACGCGTAAACCGACGCGCTAACGCTCTCGAGACGATTAGATGCAACTTTTTGTATACGTTTATAATAATTATTAAACATTAAAACAAGTATTATAAAGAATAATGTATACGTTTGCTTAGATATATGAAAACAGAAAATGATTTTTTCAACTCTATCAAAGTTACGGTGATAAAATGATATTTTATTTAAATTGTTCTTAAAAAAATATAAACAGTAATATTCGGACAAGAAAAAAGCTTTTGCATCGCTAGTTTCTTGCCTTTGGAATGGCGTGCAACAACGTTCGACCAGAGGCGATAGCACGCACGCATAAACCGACGCGCTAACGCTCTCGAGACGATTAGAGGCAGCTTTGTGTTTTGTTCTCCCATCCCCTATATATTGCAAAGAGCTCACGGCGAGTTGTACACGCATAGCTCAAGGGAAAGTGATTCAACTGTAAGACTTTAATTATTTCACAGTGGCGGTGTGGCATTTTTTTTATTCTTCAATGATTATTGTTATTAAATTAATTAACGATAAATTACAATAATTATTAAACATTAAAACAATTATTATATAAAATAATGTATACGTTTATAATAATAACTATTAAACGTCAAAACAATTATTATAAAAAATAATGTATACGTTTGCTTAGATATATGAAAACAGAAAATGATTTTTACAACTCTATCAAAGTTAAAAAGTGATAAAATGATATTTTATTTAAATTGTTCTTTAAAAATGTAAAACAGTAATATTCGGACAAGAAAAAAGCTTTTGCATTGCTAGTTTCTTGCCTTTGGAATGGCGTGCAACAACGTTCGACCAGAGGCGATAGCACGCACGCATAAACCGACGCGCTAACGCTCTCGAGACGATTAGAGGCAGCTTTGTGTTTTGTTTTCCCATCTCCTATATATTGCAAAGACCTCACGGCGAGTTGTACACGCATAGCTCAAGGGAAAGTGATTCAACTGTAAGACTTTAAATATTTTACAGCGGCGGTATAACTCTTTCCTTCTATTACCTCTTTGTCGTATTTATTCTTCAATAATTGCTGTTAATAAATAAATTTATGACGTGAATGAAAAACTTTTTTTCCAAAACTTGATTAATTTCGCAAGAACAAATTTATTTTAATCTTTACATTTTCTTTAAATATATTGAAACAAGTAATTTGCAAGATTCTTTGTTTGTGCTTTGTTTGAGTGAAATCTCATCGCCGATCGGAATACCACGACAATCATTTTTAAAACACTTTACAAACAAAAAATAAATAATTACATCTTTTCTGAATTGAAAATTTAAAATTCGTGCTAGTCCAGTTGTTATTTAAACACTTGTTAGTTTCTCGCGCCCGGTTGTTGACATCTATGTAAACTGTTAACAAACATCGAAGAACTTTTTCGCGCAAAGTTTCATTCTCATCCACCTCACCGTCTCGAATTCATTTGTATAAAAAATAATTTAACAGATAATTATTTCCTCCAAGCAAATTACATGTTTAAAATAGTAAACGCTATAGCAAATTCAGACTGGGATTAGTAATATTGATCGCCAGAGTTTCGTGGCCGGTTGTCGAACGTTTTTATAACAGTCGCTAGATGACAGGAAAACGACTCGACTTGCATAACACTCCTTTTGTGTTATTAACGATAAATTCAAATTGTACAAGCCACTGATTCATTAAATTATTATTATTTAAAACTATGATAATTTAATAAAAGACAGTACGTTGTTTATTCAGAACAGAAATCATTCTTAATAAAATTCATCGTCGGAATAAATACTCATCGCTTATCTTTGTTTACTTTTAAACGCGCCGAGACAAATCAAAACAATTTAATAATGAAAATACGGCATCGCTCAATTAATTGACTATCGTCTAATAAAACAGACAAAATCATGAACGTTAAAAGTTTTTAATCAAAAATATAATTAAAAACCATCTTTTAACAACTGCATTTTAACGCTGGGAAATTTCCGTAATTATTGCGGCGTGAATGCTCCGAGCAAAGTCGATCGGTTATTACTAGCGATCGGTTGCGTGTAAATGAACAAAAATTGACAAAATAAATTAAAACTTTAATTTATTTTAACAAATACAACGCAAACAAACATTTTTGAGTATTATTATGAATAAAAAAATGTAAATATAAAATTTTTTTTTAATGTACTAAACAGTAAATAACTATCTATTGTACGCTAATTGCGAGCCAGTCCCAAGCCTGGAGAAAGGAGGAGGGAAAAGTAAAAAAGATCAAATTCTGATCCACGACAGGAAGTACTTAACTGCTTCCTACATACAGACATTAAAGTCTTAAAACACCTGGTGTAAAGGACTATAAACTATTATAAAAAAAAAAAAAACGCTATTGTACTTGCTTCGGCAGTACATCTACTAAAATTGGAACGATACAGAGAAGATTAGCATGGCCCCAGCGCAAGGATGACACGCAAATTCGTGAAGCGTTCCATATTTTTAATGCTCTCGAAACAGTATATTTCAGAAGAAACAAAAGTTGAAGTCGCCCCTGGGTGGATTCGATCCACCAACCTATCGGTTAACAGCCGAACGCGCCACAAAGGCGATTATCGTATTTATGGCCTCTAGTTATTTTGGCGAGTTTCGTTTCGAGTGCCTGTCTTCAAAAACACGGCAATAAAGATTAATGTAACACCGAGAGCTATCTAGGCAACCCAAAAAACCTCTGCTTCAAAGTGCTTTTTCATGAGATTGTGCATTCAAACTTACATGTTGACGCCACCTATCGTTGAAAATGCTTTTTGTAAAACACCACCGTTACGAATTCGACACTCAGTTACATATATAAGCTAATTAGAAATCAACGCTATTGTACTTGCTTCGGCAGTACATATACTAAAATTGGAACGATACAGAGAAGATTAGCATGGCCCCTGCGCAAGGATGACACGCAAATTCGTGAAGCGTTCCATATTTTTAATGCTCTCGAAACAGTATATTTCAAAAGCTACCATCTGAGGGATTATGACTGAACGCCTCTAAGTCAGAATCCCGTCCAGTCAAGACCGACAACATTACTAGCGCCTCCGTGTCGAGAGGCAACGATATCCGCCGGCTCGACCGATTTCGGCTCCGGCGGTTGTTAAGCCACGGCATGACGGCTCTTATCGGACGCCTAACAGCGCGTCCGTTTGCCGAAGCAATACCGATCAGTTACGACGTGGAGGTGCCGAATCATTCGTAGACGACCTAATTCTGAGTCGGGGTGTCGTACTCAGTAGAGCAGTATCTCTCTGCGATCTGTTGAAACTAAGCCTCTTGACTCGAAGATTTGTTCGCTTCAGACGAACATCTCTTTAAACGACAATTTTTTATTTTCATAAATTTTTCTAAGTGAAATTATTTTTTTGCCAACCGGCCAGCTACTTAGAAAAACTTATAACTATACATACATACTTTAACAATAAATGTAGATAGACTTTTCTTTATAAAAAAATGCTCGATTGCCAACCGGTCGGGGCTGTTGCCAACCGGCTAAGCAATAATTCACCCGGTTGGCAATTCGTGGTCGTTGCCGACCGGCTGGGCGGCAAAATGTTGCCAACCGGCTATTTTCGCTGCGGTTGCCAACCGGTTCTAATCGGTTTTTCGCGCGCCCTAAGGGCTAACGATGGGTATCATCTCCCCTACGGCCGAAGGCCGTTCAAATTTTTTGCCTTATGCGCCCAATTGTGCTATATTTTGAAGACAATTTTGGGTACACAAGCAAATTGACAAATGAAACTAAATTTCACAATCAACTTGCCAACCGGCAGATTTCATTTGAACGACCTGATTTTTTGTTTTGTTTTTTGTGCCTTTCGCGGTACACGTTCTGACATGCTAGGTTAGTTCGTTTAACGGTCGGGGTCTTCGACGTAAACTACAGTAACTTTGCAAAGACAGGACGTTAAATTGTACCACGTCGGGCTTTCTCTCGTTCACAAAGGGTATCCAGACACTCTCACGTCGACACGTTCAATTGACGGCGAGCTTTCTCGTCGGATTCGGTGGAGGTGACGGACTCTTATCGACTGTGCATCGATCTCCCTGCCTTTCCTGAAAATAGTAAATCATTTTTTCAAACTATGCCAAAGTTACGGTGATAAAATGATATTTTCCTTAAATTTTTCTTTAAAAATTTAAACAAGAAAAAAGCTTTTGCATCGCTAGTTTCTTGCCTTTGGAGTGGCGTGCAACAACGTTCGACGATAGCACGCACGCGTAAACCGACGCGCTAACGCTCTCGAGACGATTAGATGCAACTTTTTGTATACGTTTATAATAATTATTAAACATTAAAACAAGTATTATAAAGAATAATGTATACGTTTGCTTAGATATATGAAAACAGAAAATGATTTTTTCAACTCTATCAAAGTTACGGTGATAAAATGATATTTTATTTAAATTGTTCTTAAAAAAATATAAACAGTAATATTCGGACAAGAAAAAAGCTTTTGCATCGCTAGTTTCTTGCCTTTGGAATGGCGTGCAACAACGTTCGACCAGAGGCGATAGCACGCACGCATAAACCGACGCGCTAACGCTCTCGAGACGATTAGAGGCAGCTTTGTGTTTTGTTCTCCCATCCCCTATATATTGCAAAGAGCTCACGGCGAGTTGTACACGCATAGCTCAAGGGAAAGTGATTCAACTGTAAGACTTTAATTATTTCACAGTGGCGGTGTGGCATTTTTTTTATTCTTCAATGATTATTGTTATTAAATTAATTAACGATAAATTACAATAATTATTAAACATTAAAACAATTATTATATAAAATAATGTATACGTTTATAATAATAACTATTAAACGTCAAAACAATTATTATAAAAAATAATGTATACGTTTGCTTAGATATATGAAAACAGAAAATGATTTTTACAACTCTATCAAAGTTAAAAAGTGATAAAATGATATTTTATTTAAATTGTTCTTTAAAAATGTAAAACAGTAATATTCGGACAAGAAAAAAGCTTTTGCATTGCTAGTTTCTTGCCTTTGGAATGGCGTGCAACAACGTTCGACCAGAGGCGATAGCACGCACGCATAAACCGACGCGCTAACGCTCTCGAGACGATTAGAGGCAGCTTTGTGTTTTGTTTTCCCATCTCCTATATATTGCAAAGACCTCACGGCGAGTTGTACACGCATAGCTCAAGGGAAAGTGATTCAACTGTAAGACTTTAAATATTTTACAGCGGCGGTATAACTCTTTCCTTCTATTACCTCTTTGTCGTATTTATTCTTCAATAATTGCTGTTAATAAATAAATTTATGACGTGAATGAAAAACTTTTTTTCCAAAACTTGATTAATTTCGCAAGAACAAATTTATTTTAATCTTTACATTTTCTTTAAATATATTGAAACAAGTAATTTGCAAGATTCTTTGTTTGTGCTTTGTTTGAGTGAAATCTC
Source organism: Erpobdella octoculata (assembly GCA_963978895.1). Lineage (NCBI taxonomy): Eukaryota > Metazoa > Annelida > Clitellata > Hirudinida > Erpobdellidae > Erpobdella > Erpobdella octoculata. The sequence continues at coordinate 7,363,019 of OZ022244.1, read as the reverse complement.
ATCGCCGATCGGAATACCACGACAATCATTTTTAAAACACTTTACAAACAAAAAATAAATAATTACATCTTTTCTGAATTGAAAATTTAAAATTCGTGCTAGTCCAGTTGTTATTTAAACACTTGTTAGTTTCTCGCGCCCGGTTGTTGACATCTATGTAAACTGTTAACAAACATCGAAGAACTTTTTCGCGCAAAGTTTCATTCTCATCCACCTCACCGTCTCGAATTCATTTGTATAAAAAATAATTTAACAGATAATTATTTCCTCCAAGCAAATTACATGTTTAAAATAGTAAACGCTATAGCAAATTCAGACTGGGATTAGTAATATTGATCGCCAGAGTTTCGTGGCCGGTTGTCGAACGTTTTTATAACAGTCGCTAGATGACAGGAAAACGACTCGACTTGCATAACACTCCTTTTGTGTTATTAACGATAAATTCAAATTGTACAAGCCACTGATTCATTAAATTATTATTATTTAAAACTATGATAATTTAATAAAAGACAGTACGTTGTTTATTCAGAACAGAAATCATTCTTAATAAAATTCATCGTCGGAATAAATACTCATCGCTTATCTTTGTTTACTTTTAAACGCGCCGAGACAAATCAAAACAATTTAATAATGAAAATACGGCATCGCTCAATTAATTGACTATCGTCTAATAAAACAGACAAAATCATGAACGTTAAAAGTTTTTAATCAAAAATATAATTAAAAACCATCTTTTAACAACTGCATTTTAACGCTGGGAAATTTCCGTAATTATTGCGGCGTGAATGCTCCGAGCAAAGTCGATCGGTTATTACTAGCGATCGGTTGCGTGTAAATGAACAAAAATTGACAAAATAAATTAAAACTTTAATTTATTTTAACAAATACAACGCAAACAAACATTTTTGAGTATTATTATGAATAAAAAAATGTAAATATAAAATTTTTTTTTAATGTACTAAACAGTAAATAACTATCTATTGTACGCTAATTGCGAGCCAGTCCCAAGCCTGGAGAAAGGAGGAGGGAAAAGTAAAAAAGATCAAATTCTGATCCACGACAGGAAGTACTTAACTGCTTCCTACATACAGACATTAAAGTCTTAAAACACCTGGTGTAAAGGACTATAAACTATTATAAAAAAAAAAAAAACGCTATTGTACTTGCTTCGGCAGTACATCTACTAAAATTGGAACGATACAGAGAAGATTAGCATGGCCCCAGCGCAAGGATGACACGCAAATTCGTGAAGCGTTCCATATTTTTAATGCTCTCGAAACAGTATATTTCAGAAGAAACAAAAGTTGAAGTCGCCCCTGGGTGGATTCGATCCACCAACCTATCGGTTAACAGCCGAACGCGCCACAAAGGCGATTATCGTATTTATGGCCTCTAGTTATTTTGGCGAGTTTCGTTTCGAGTGCCTGTCTTCAAAAACACGGCAATAAAGATTAATGTAACACCGAGAGCTATCTAGGCAACCCAAAAAACCTCTGCTTCAAAGTGCTTTTTCATGAGATTGTGCATTCAAACTTACATGTTGACGCCACCTATCGTTGAAAATGCTTTTTGTAAAACACCACCGTTACGAATTCGACACTCAGTTACATATATAAGCTAATTAGAAATCAACGCTATTGTACTTGCTTCGGCAGTACATATACTAAAATTGGAACGATACAGAGAAGATTAGCATGGCCCCTGCGCAAGGATGACACGCAAATTCGTGAAGCGTTCCATATTTTTAATGCTCTCGAAACAGTATATTTCAAAAGCTACCATCTGAGGGATTATGACTGAACGCCTCTAAGTCAGAATCCCGTCCAGTCAAGACCGACAACATTACTAGCGCCTCCGTGTCGAGAGGCAACGATATCCGCCGGCTCGACCGATTTCGGCTCCGGCGGTTGTTAAGCCACGGCATGACGGCTCTTATCGGACGCCTAACAGCGCGTCCGTTTGCCGAAGCAATACCGATCAGTTACGACGTGGAGGTGCCGAATCATTCGTAGACGACCTAATTCTGAGTCGGGGTGTCGTACTCAGTAGAGCAGTATCTCTCTGCGATCTGTTGAAACTAAGCCTCTTGACTCGAAGATTTGTTCGCTTCAGACGAACATCTCTTTAAACGACAATTTTTTATTTTCATAAATTTTTCTAAGTGAAATTATTTTTTTGCCAACCGGCCAGCTACTTAGAAAAACTTATAACTATACATACATACTTTAACAATAAATGTAGATAGACTTTTCTTTATAAAAAAATGCTCGATTGCCAACCGGTCGGGGCTGTTGCCAACCGGCTAAGCAATAATTCACCCGGTTGGCAATTCGTGGTCGTTGCCGACCGGCTGGGCGGCAAAATGTTGCCAACCGGCTATTTTCGCTGCGGTTGCCAACCGGTTCTAATCGGTTTTTCGCGCGCCCTAAGGGCTAACGATGGGTATCATCTCCCCTACGGCCGAAGGCCGTTCAAATTTTTTGCCTTATGCGCCCAATTGTGCTATATTTTGAAGACAATTTTGGGTACACAAGCAAATTGACAAATGAAACTAAATTTCACAATCAACTTGCCAACCGGCAGATTTCATTTGAACGACCTGATTTTTTGTTTTGTTTTTTGTGCCTTTCGCGGTACACGTTCTGACATGCTAGGTTAGTTCGTTTAACGGTCGGGGTCTTCGACGTAAACTACAGTAACTTTGCAAAGACAGGACGTTAAATTGTACCACGTCGGGCTTTCTCTCGTTCACAAAGGGTATCCAGACACTCTCACGTCGACACGTTCAATTGACGGCGAGCTTTCTCGTCGGATTCGGTGGAGGTGACGGACTCTTATCGACTGTGCATCGATCTCCCTGCCTTTCCTGAAAATAGTAAATCATTTTTTCAAACTATGCCAAAGTTACGGTGATAAAATGATATTTTCCTTAAATTTTTCTTTAAAAATTTAAACAAGAAAAAAGCTTTTGCATCGCTAGTTTCTTGCCTTTGGAGTGGCGTGCAACAACGTTCGACGATAGCACGCACGCGTAAACCGACGCGCTAACGCTCTCGAGACGATTAGATGCAACTTTTTGTATACGTTTATAATAATTATTAAACATTAAAACAAGTATTATAAAGAATAATGTATACGTTTGCTTAGATATATGAAAACAGAAAATGATTTTTTCAACTCTATCAAAGTTACGGTGATAAAATGATATTTTATTTAAATTGTTCTTAAAAAAATATAAACAGTAATATTCGGACAAGAAAAAAGCTTTTGCATCGCTAGTTTCTTGCCTTTGGAATGGCGTGCAACAACGTTCGACCAGAGGCGATAGCACGCACGCATAAACCGACGCGCTAACGCTCTCGAGACGATTAGAGGCAGCTTTGTGTTTTGTTCTCCCATCCCCTATATATTGCAAAGAGCTCACGGCGAGTTGTACACGCATAGCTCAAGGGAAAGTGATTCAACTGTAAGACTTTAATTATTTCACAGTGGCGGTGTGGCATTTTTTTTATTCTTCAATGATTATTGTTATTAAATTAATTAACGATAAATTACAATAATTATTAAACATTAAAACAATTATTATATAAAATAATGTATACGTTTATAATAATAACTATTAAACGTCAAAACAATTATTATAAAAAATAATGTATACGTTTGCTTAGATATATGAAAACAGAAAATGATTTTTACAACTCTATCAAAGTTAAAAAGTGATAAAATGATATTTTATTTAAATTGTTCTTTAAAAATGTAAAACAGTAATATTCGGACAAGAAAAAAGCTTTTGCATTGCTAGTTTCTTGCCTTTGGAATGGCGTGCAACAACGTTCGACCAGAGGCGATAGCACGCACGCATAAACCGACGCGCTAACGCTCTCGAGACGATTAGAGGCAGCTTTGTGTTTTGTTTTCCCATCTCCTATATATTGCAAAGACCTCACGGCGAGTTGTACACGCATAGCTCAAGGGAAAGTGATTCAACTGTAAGACTTTAAATATTTTACAGCGGCGGTATAACTCTTTCCTTCTATTACCTCTTTGTCGTATTTATTCTTCAATAATTGCTGTTAATAAATAAATTTATGACGTGAATGAAAAACTTTTTTTCCAAAACTTGATTAATTTCGCAAGAACAAATTTATTTTAATCTTTACATTTTCTTTAAATATATTGAAACAAGTAATTTGCAAGATTCTTTGTTTGTGCTTTGTTTGAGTGAAATCTCATCGCCGATCGGAATACCACGACAATCATTTTTAAAACACTTTACAAACAAAAAATAAATAATTACATCTTTTCTGAATTGAAAATTTAAAATTCGTGCTAGTCCAGTTGTTATTTAAACACTTGTTAGTTTCTCGCGCCCGGTTGTTGACATCTATGTAAACTGTTAACAAACATCGAAGAACTTTTTCGCGCAAAGTTTCATTCTCATCCACCTCACCGTCTCGAATTCATTTGTATAAAAAATAATTTAACAGATAATTATTTCCTCCAAGCAAATTACATGTTTAAAATAGTAAACGCTATAGCAAATTCAGACTGGGATTAGTAATATTGATCGCCAGAGTTTCGTGGCCGGTTGTCGAACGTTTTTATAACAGTCGCTAGATGACAGGAAAACGACTCGACTTGCATAACACTCCTTTTGTGTTATTAACGATAAATTCAAATTGTACAAGCCACTGATTCATTAAATTATTATTATTTAAAACTATGATAATTTAATAAAAGACAGTACGTTGTTTATTCAGAACAGAAATCATTCTTAATAAAATTCATCGTCGGAATAAATACTCATCGCTTATCTTTGTTTACTTTTAAACGCGCCGAGACAAATCAAAACAATTTAATAATGAAAATACGGCATCGCTCAATTAATTGACTATCGTCTAATAAAACAGACAAAATCATGAACGTTAAAAGTTTTTAATCAAAAATATAATTAAAAACCATCTTTTAACAACTGCATTTTAACGCTGGGAAATTTCCGTAATTATTGCGGCGTGAATGCTCCGAGCAAAGTCGATCGGTTATTACTAGCGATCGGTTGCGTGTAAATGAACAAAAATTGACAAAATAAATTAAAACTTTAATTTATTTTAACAAATACAACGCAAACAAACATTTTTGAGTATTATTATGAATAAAAAAATGTAAATATAAAATTTTTTTTTAATGTACTAAACAGTAAATAACTATCTATTGTACGCTAATTGCGAGCCAGTCCCAAGCCTGGAGAAAGGAGGAGGGAAAAGTAAAAAAGATCAAATTCTGATCCACGACAGGAAGTACTTAACTGCTTCCTACATACAGACATTAAAGTCTTAAAACACCTGGTGTAAATGACTATAAACTATTATAAAAAAAAAAAAAACGCTATTGTACTTGCTTCGGCAGTACATCTACTAAAATTGGAACGATACAGAGAAGATTAGCATGGCCCCAGCGCAAGGATGACACGCAAATTCGTGAAGCGTTCCATATTTTTAATGCTCTCGAAACAGTATATTTCAGAAGAAACAAAAGTTGAAGTCGCCCCTGGGTGGATTCGATCCACCAACCTATCGGTTAACAGCCGAACGCGCCACAAAGGCGATTATCGTATTTATGGCCTCTAGTTATTTTGGCGAGTTTCGTTTCGAGTGCCTGTCTTCAAAAACACGGCAATAAAGATTAATGTAACACCGAGAGCTATCTAGGCAACCCAAAAAACCTCTGCTTCAAAGTGCTTTTTCATGAGATTGTGCATTCAAACTTACATGTTGACGCCACCTATCGTTGAAAATGCTTTTTGTAAAACACCACCGTTACGAATTCGACACTCAGTTACATATATAAGCTAATTAGAAATCAACGCTATTGTACTTGCTTCGGCAGTACATATACTAAAATTGGAACGATACAGAGAAGATTAGCATGGCCCCTGCGCAAGGATGACACGCAAATTCGTGAAGCGTTCCATATTTTTAATGCTCTCGAAACAGTATATTTCAAAAGCTACCATCTGAGGGATTATGACTGAACGCCTCTAAGTCAGAATCCCGTCCAGTCAAGACCGACAACATTACTAGCGCCTCCGTGTCGAGAGGCAACGATATCCGCCGGCTCGACCGATTTCGGCTCCGGCGGTTGTTAAGCCACGGCATGACGGCTCTTATCGGACGCCTAACAGCGCGTCCGTTTGCCGAAGCAATACCGATCAGTTACGACGTGGAGGTGCCGAATCATTCGTAGACGACCTAATTCTGAGTCGGGGTGTCGTACTCAGTAGAGCAGTATCTCTCTGCGATCTGTTGAAACTAAGCCTCTTGACTCGAAGATTTGTTCGCTTCAGACGAACATCTCTTTAAACGACAATTTTTTATTTTCATAAATTTTTCTAAGTGAAATTATTTTTTTGCCAACCGGCCAGCTACTTAGAAAAACTTATAACTATACATACATACTTTAACAATAAATGTAGATAGACTTTTCTTTATAAAAAAATGCTCGATTGCCAACCGGTCGGGGCTGTTGCCAACCGGCTAAGCAATAATTCACCCGGTTGGCAATTCGTGGTCGTTGCCGACCGGCTGGGCGGCAAAATGTTGCCAACCGGCTATTTTCGCTGCGGTTGCCAACCGGTTCTAATCGGTTTTTCGCGCGCCCTAAGGGCTAACGATGGGTATCATCTCCCCTACGGCCGAAGGCCGTTCAAATTTTTTGCCTTATGCGCCCAATTGTGCTATATTTTGAAGACAATTTTGGGTACACAAGCAAATTGACAAATGAAACTAAATTTCACAATCAACTTGCCAACCGGCAGATTTCATTTGAACGACCTGATTTTTTGTTTTGTTTTTTGTGCCTTTCGCGGTACACGTTCTGACATGCTAGGTTAGTTCGTTTAACGGTCGGGGTCTTCGACGTAAACTACAGTAACTTTGCAAAGACAGGACGTTAAATTGTACCACGTCGGGCTTTCTCTCGTTCACAAAGGGTATCCAGACACTCTCACGTCGACACGTTCAATTGACGGCGAGCTTTCTCGTCGGATTCGGTGGAGGTGACGGACTCTTATCGACTGTGCATCGATCTCCCTGCCTTTCCTGAAAATAGTAAATCATTTTTTCAAACTATGCCAAAGTTACGGTGATAAAATGATATTTTCCTTAAATTTTTCTTTAAAAATTTAAACAAGAAAAAAGCTTTTGCATCGCTAGTTTCTTGCCTTTGGAGTGGCGTGCAACAACGTTCGACGATAGCACGCACGCGTAAACCGACGCGCTAACGCTCTCGAGACGATTAGATGCAACTTTTTGTATACGTTTATAATAATTATTAAACATTAAAACAAGTATTATAAAGAATAATGTATACGTTTGCTTAGATATATGAAAACAGAAAATGATTTTTTCAACTCTATCAAAGTTACGGTGATAAAATGATATTTTATTTAAATTGTTCTTAAAAAAATATAAACAGTAATATTCGGACAAGAAAAAAGCTTTTGCATCGCTAGTTTCTTGCCTTTGGAATGGCGTGCAACAACGTTCGACCAGAGGCGATAGCACGCACGCATAAACCGACGCGCTAACGCTCTCGAGACGATTAGAGGCAGCTTTGTGTTTTGTTCTCCCATCCCCTATATATTGCAAAGAGCTCACGGCGAGTTGTACACGCATAGCTCAAGGGAAAGTGATTCAACTGTAAGACTTTAATTATTTCACAGTGGCGGTGTGGCATTTTTTTTATTCTTCAATGATTATTGTTATTAAATTAATTAACGATAAATTACAATAATTATTAAACATTAAAACAATTATTAAACATTAAAACAATTATTATATAAAATAATGTATACGTTTATAATAATAACTATTAAACGTCAAAACAATTATTATAAAAAATAATGTATACGTTTGCTTAGATATATGAAAACAGAAAATGATTTTTACAACTCTATCAAAGTTAAAAAGTGATAAAATGATATTTTATTTAAATTGTTCTTTAAAAATGTAAAACAGTAATATTCGGACAAGAAAAAAGCTTTTGCATTGCTAGTTTCTTGCCTTTGGAATGGCGTGCAACAACGTTCGACCAGAGGCGATAGCACGCACGCATAAACCGACGCGCTAACGCTCTCGAGACGATTAGAGGCAGCTTTGTGTTTTGTTTTCCCATCTCCTATATATTGCAAAGACCTCACGGCGAGTTGTACACGCATAGCTCAAGGGAAAGTGATTCAACTGTAAGACTTTAAATATTTTACAGCGGCGGTATAACTCTTTCCTTCTATTACCTCTTTGTCGTATTTATTCTTCAATAATTGCTGTTAATAAATAAATTTATGACGTGAATGAAAAACTTTTTTTCCAAAACTTGATTAATTTCGCAAGAACAAATTTATTTTAATCTTTACATTTTCTTTAAATATATTGAAACAAGTAATTTGCAAGATTCTTTGTTTGTGCTTTGTTTGAGTGAAATCTCATCGCCGATCGGAATACCACGACAATCATTTTTAAAACACTTTACAAACAAAAAATAAATAATTACATCTTTTCTGAATTGAAAATTTAAAATTCGTGCTAGTCCAGTTGTTATTTAAACACTTGTTAGTTTCTCGCGCCCGGTTGTTGACATCTATGTAAACTGTTAACAAACATCGAAGAACTTTTTCGCGCAAAGTTTCATTCTCATCCACCTCACCGTCTCGAATTCATTTGTATAAAAAATAATTTAACAGATAATTATTTCCTCCAAGCAAATTACATGTTTAAAATAGTAAACGCTATAGCAAATTCAGACTGGGATTAGTAATATTGATCGCCAGAGTTTCGTGGCCGGTTGTCGAACGTTTTTATAACAGTCGCTAGATGACAGGAAAACGACTCGACTTGCATAACACTCCTTTTGTGTTATTAACGATAAATTCAAATTGTACAAGCCACTGATTCATTAAATTATTATTATTTAAAACTATGATAATTTAATAAAAGACAGTACGTTGTTTATTCAGAACAGAAATCATTCTTAATAAAATTCATCGTCGGAATAAATACTCATCGCTTATCTTTGTTTACTTTTAAACGCGCCGAGACAAATCAAAACAATTTAATAATGAAAATACGGCATCGCTCAATTAATTGACTATCGTCTAATAAAACAGACAAAATCATGAACGTTAAAAGTTTTTAATCAAAAATATAATTAAAAACCATCTTTTAACAACTGCATTTTAACGCTGGGAAATTTCCGTAATTATTGCGGCGTGAATGCTCCGAGCAAAGTCGATCGGTTATTACTAGCGATCGGTTGCGTGTAAATGAACAAAAATTGACAAAATAAATTAAAACTTTAATTTATTTTAACAAATACAACGCAAACAAACATTTTTGAGTATTATTATGAATAAAAAAATGTAAATATAAAATTTTTTTTTAATGTACTAAACAGTAAATAACTATCTATTGTACGCTAATTGCGAGCCAGTCCCAAGCCTGGAGAAAGGAGGAGGGAAAAGTAAAAAAGATCAAATTCTGATCCACGACAGGAAGTACTTAACTGCTTCCTACATACAGACATTAAAGTCTTAAAACACCTGGTGTAAAGGACTATAAACTATTATAAAAAAAAAAAAAACGCTATTGTACTTGCTTCGGCAGTACATCTACTAAAATTGGAACGATACAGAGAAGATTAGCATGGCCCCAGCGCAAGGATGACACGCAAATTCGTGAAGCGTTCCATATTTTTAATGCTCTCGAAACAGTATATTTCAGAAGAAACAAAAGTTGAAGTCGCCCCTGGGTGGATTCGATCCACCAACCTATCGGTTAACAGCCGAACGCGCCACAAAGGCGATTATCGTATTTATGGCCTCTAGTTATTTTGGCGAGTTTCGTTTCGAGTGCCTGTCTTCAAAAACACGGCAATAAAGATTAATGTAACACCGAGAGCTATCTAGGCAACCCAAAAAACCTCTGCTTCAAAGTGCTTTTTCATGAGATTGTGCATTCAAACTTACATGTTGACGCCACATATCGTTGAAAATGCTTTTTGTAAAACACCACCGTTACGAATTCGACACTCAGTTACATATATAAGCTAATTAGAAATCAACGCTATTGTACTTGCTTCGGCAGTACATATACTAAAATTGGAACGATACAGAGAAGATTAGCATGGCCCCTGCGCAAGGATGACACGCAAATTCGTGAAGCGTTCCATATTTTTAATGCTCTCGAAACAGTATATTTCAAAAGCTACCATCTGAGGGATTATGACTGAACGCCTCTAAGTCAGAATCCCGTCCAGTCAAGACCGACAACATTACTAGCGCCTCCGTGTCGAGAGGCAACGATATCCGCCGGCTCGACCGATTTCGGCTCCGGCGGTTGTTAAGCCACGGCATGACGGCTCTTATCGGACGCCTAACAGCGCGTCCGTTTGCCGAAGCAATACCGATCAGTTACGACGTGGAGGTGCCGAATCATTCGTAGACGACCTAATTCTGAGTCGGGGTGTCGTACTCAGTAGAGCAGTATCTCTCTGCGATCTGTTGAAACTAAGCCTCTTGACTCGAAGATTTGTTCGCTTCAGACGAACATCTCTTTAAACGACAATTTTTTATTTTCATAAATTTTTCTAAGTGAAATTATTTTTTTGCCAACCGGCCAGCTACTTAGAAAAACTTATAACTATACATACATACTTTAACAATAAATGTAGATAGACTTTTCTTTATAAAAAAATGCTCGATTGCCAACCGGTCGGGGCTGTTGCCAACCGGCTAAGCAATAATTCACCCGGTTGGCAATTCGTGGTCGTTGCCGACCGGCTGGGCGGCAAAATGTTGCCAACCGGCTATTTTCGCTGCGGTTGCCAACCGGTTCTAATCGGTTTTTCGCGCGCCCTAAGGGCTAACGATGGGTATCATCTCCCCTACGGCCGAAGGCCGTTCAAATTTTTTGCCTTATGCGCCCAATTGTGCTATATTTTGAAGACAATTTTGGGTACACAAGCAAATTGACAAATGAAACTAAATTTCACAATCAACTTGCCAACCGGCAGATTTCATTTGAACGACCTGATTTTTTGTTTTGTTTTTTGTGCCTTTCGCGGTACACGTTCTGACATGCTAGGTTAGTTCGTTTAACGGTCGGGGTCTTCGACGTAAACTACAGTAACTTTGCAAAGACAGGACGTTAAATTGTACCACGTCGGGCTTTCTCTCGTTCACAAAGGGTATCCAGACACTCTCACGTCGACACGTTCAATTGACGGCGAGCTTTCTCGTCGGATTCGGTGGAGGTGACGGACTCTTATCGACTGTGCATCGATCTCCCTGCCTTTCCTGAAAATAGTAAATCATTTTTTCAAACTATGCCAAAGTTACGGTGATAAAATGATATTTTCCTTAAATTTTTCTTTAAAAATTTAAACAAGAAAAAAGCTTTTGCATCGCTAGTTTCTTGCCTTTGGAGTGGCGTGCAACAACGTTCGACGATAGCACGCACGCGTAAACCGACGCGCTAACGCTCTCGAGACGATTAGATGCAACTTTTTGTATACGTTTATAATAATTATTAAACATTAAAACAAGTATTATAAAGAATAATGTATACGTTTGCTTAGATATATGAAAACAGAAAATGATTTTTTCAACTCTATCAAAGTTACGGTGATAAAATGATATTTTATTTAAATTGTTCTTAAAAAAATATAAACAGTAATATTCGGACAAGAAAAAAGCTTTTGCATCGCTAGTTTCTTGCCTTTGGAATGGCGTGCAACAACGTTCGACCAGAGGCGATAGCACGCACGCATAAACCGACGCGCTAACGCTCTCGAGACGATTAGAGGCAGCTTTGTGTTTTGTTCTCCCATCCCCTATATATTGCAAAGAGCTCACGGCGAGTTGTACACGCATAGCTCAAGGGAAAGTGATTCAACTGTAAGACTTTAATTATTTCACAGTGGCGGTGTGGCATTTTTTTTATTCTTCAATGATTATTGTTATTAAATTAATTAACGATAAATTACAATAATTATTAAACATTAAAACAATTATTATATAAAATAATGTATACGTTTATAATAATAACTATTAAACGTCAAAACAATTATTATAAAAAATAATGTATACGTTTGCTTAGATATATGAAAACAGAAAATGATTTTTACAACTCTATCAAAGTTAAAAAGTGATAAAATGATATTTTATTTAAATTGTTCTTTAAAAATGTAAAACAGTAATATTCGGACAAGAAAAAAGCTTTTGCATTGCTAGTTTCTTGCCTTTGGAATGGCGTGCAACAACGTTCGACCAGAGGCGATAGCACGCACGCATAAACCGACGCGCTAACGCTCTCGAGACGATTAGAGGCAGCTTTGTGTTTTGTTTTCCCATCTCCTATATATTGCAAAGACCTCACGGCGAGTTGTACACGCATAGCTCAAGGGAAAGTGATTCAACTGTAAGACTTTAAATATTTTACAGCGGCGGTATAACTCTTTCCTTCTATTACCTCTTTGTCGTATTTATTCTTCAATAATTGCTGTTAATAAATAAATTTATGACGTGAATGAAAAACTTTTTTTCCAAAACTTGATTAATTTCGCAAGAACAAATTTATTTTAATCTTTACATTTTCTTTAAATATATTGAAACAAGTAATTTGCAAGATTCTTTGTTTGTGCTTTGTTTGAGTGAAATCTCATCGCCGATCGGAATACCACGACAATCATTTTTAAAACACTTTACAAACAAAAAATAAATAATTACATCTTTTCTGAATTGAAAATTTAAAATTCGTGCTAGTCCAGTTGTTATTTAAACACTTGTTAGTTTCTCGCGCCCGGTTGTTGACATCTATGTAAACTGTTAACAAACATCGAAGAACTTTTTCGCGCAAAGTTTCATTCTCATCCACCTCACCGTCTCGAATTCATTTGTATAAAAAATAATTTAACAGATAATTATTTCCTCCAAGCAAATTACATGTTTAAAATAGTAAACGCTATAGCAAATTCAGACTGGGATTAGTAATATTGATCGCCAGAGTTTCGTGGCCGGTTGTCGAACGTTTTTATAACAGTCGCTAGATGACAGGAAAACGACTCGACTTGCATAACACTCCTTTTGTGTTATTAACGATAAATTCAAATTGTACAAGCCACTGATTCATTAAATTATTATTATTTAAAACTATGATAATTTAATAAAAGACAGTACGTTGTTTATTCAGAACAGAAATCATTCTTAATAAAATTCATCGTCGGAATAAATACTCATCGCTTATCTTTGTTTACTTTTAAACGCGCCGAGACAAATCAAAACAATTTAATAATGAAAATACGGCATCGCTCAATTAATTGACTATCGTCTAATAAAACAGACAAAATCATGAACGTTAAAAGTTTTTAATCAAAAATATAATTAAAAACCATCTTTTAACAACTGCATTTTAACGCTGGGAAATTTCCGTAATTATTGCGGCGTGAATGCTCCGAGCAAAGTCGATCGGTTATTACTAGCGATCGGTTGCGTGTAAATGAACAAAAATTGACAAAATACATTACTAGCGCCTCCGTGTCGAGAGGCAACGATATCCGCCGGCTCGACCGATTTCGGCTCCGGCGGTTGTTAAGCCACGGCATGACGGCTCTTATCGGACGCCTAACAGCGCGTCCGTTTGCCGAAGCAATACCGATCAGTTACGACGTGGAGGTGCCGAATCATTCGTAGACGACCTAATTCTGAGTCGGGGTGTCGTACTCAGTAGAGCAGTATCTCTCTGCGATCTGTTGAAACTAAGCCTCTTGACTCGAAGATTTGTTCGCTTCAGACGAACATCTCTTTAAACGACAATTTTTTATTTTCATAAATTTTTCTAAGTGAAATTATTTTTTTGCCAACCGGCCAGCTACTTAGAAAAACTTATAACTATACATACATACTTTAACAATAAATGTAGATAGACTTTTCTTTATAAAAAAATGCTCGATTGCCAACCGGTCGGGGCTGTTGCCAACCGGCTAAGCAATAATTCACCCGGTTGGCAATTCGTGGTCGTTGCCGACCGGCTGGGCGGCAAAATGTTGCCAACCGGCTATTTTCGCTGCGGTTGCCAACCGGTTCTAATCGGTTTTTCGCGCGCCCTAAGGGCTAACGATGGGTATCATCTCCCCTACGGCCGAAGGCCGTTCAAATTTTTTGCCTTATGCGCCCAATTGTGCTATATTTTGAAGACAATTTTGGGTACACAAGCAAATTGACAAATGAAACTAAATTTCACAATCAACTTGCCAACCGGCAGATTTCATTTGAACGACCTGATTTTTTGTTTTGTTTTTTGTGCCTTTCGCGGTACACGTTCTGACATGCTAGGTTAGTTCGTTTAACGGTCGGGGTCTTCGACGTAAACTACAGTAACTTTGCAAAGACAGGACGTTAAATTGTACCACGTCGGGCTTTCTCTCGTTCACAAAGGGTATCCAGACACTCTCACGTCGACACGTTCAATTGACGGCGAGCTTTCTCGTCGGATTCGGTGGAGGTGACGGACTCTTATCGACTGTGCATCGATCTCCCTGCCTTTCCTGAAAATAGTAAATCATTTTTTCAAACTATGCCAAAGTTACGGTGATAAAATGATATTTTCCTTAAATTTTTCTTTAAAAATTTAAACAAGAAAAAAGCTTTTGCATCGCTAGTTTCTTGCCTTTGGAGTGGCGTGCAACAACGTTCGACGATAGCACGCACGCGTAAACCGACGCGCTAACGCTCTCGAGACGATTAGATGCAACTTTTTTTATACGTTTATAATAATTATTAAACATTAAAACAAGTATTATAAAGAATAATGTATACGTTTGCTTAGATATATGAAAACAGAAAATGATTTTTTCAACTCTATCAAAGTTACGGTGATAAAATGATATTTTATTTAAATTGTTCTTAAAAAAATATAAACAGTAATATTCGGACAAGAAAAAAGCTTTTGCATCGCTAGTTTCTTGCCTTTGGAATGGCGTGCAACAACGTTCGACCAGAGGCGATAGCACGCACGCATAAACCGACGCGCTAACGCTCTCGAGACGATTAGAGGCAGCTTTGTGTTTTGTTCTCCCATCCCCTATATATTGCAAAGAGCTCACGGCGAGTTGTACACGCATAGCTCAAGGGAAAGTGATTCAACTGTAAGACTTTAATTATTTCACAGTGGCGGTGTGGCATTTTTTTTATTCTTCAATGATTATTGTTATTAAATTAATTAACGATAAATTACAATAATTATTAAACATTAAAACAATTATTATATAAAATAATGTATACGTTTATAATAATAACTATTAAACGTCAAAACAATTATTATAAAAAATAATGTATACGTTTGCTTAGATATATGAAAACAGAAAATGATTTTTACAACTCTATCAAAGTTAAAAAGTGATAAAATGATATTTTATTTAAATTGTTCTTTAAAAATGTAAAACAGTAATATTCGGACAAGAAAAAAGCTTTTGCATTGCTAGTTTCTTGCCTTTGGAATGGCGTGCAACAACGTTCGACCAGAGGCGATAGCACGCACGCATAAACCGACGCGCTAACGCTCTCGAGACGATTAGAGGCAGCTTTGTGTTTTGTTTTCCCATCTCCTATATATTGCAAAGACCTCACGGCGAGTTGTACACGCATAGCTCAAGGGAAAGTGATTCAACTGTAAGACTTTAAATATTTTACAGCGGCGGTATAACTCTTTCCTTCTATTACCTCTTTGTCGTATTTATTCTTCAATAATTGCTGTTAATAAATAAATTTATGACGTGAATGAAAAACTTTTTTTCCAAAACTTGATTAATTTCGCAAGAACAAATTTATTTTAATCTTTACATTTTCTTTAAATATATTGAAACAAGTAATTTGCAAGATTCTTTGTTTGTGCTTTGTTTGAGTGAAATCTCATCGCCGATCGGAATACCACGACAATCATTTTTAAAACACTTTACAAACAAAAAATAAATAATTACATCTTTTCTGAATTGAAAATTTAAAATTCGTGCTAGTCCAGTTGTTATTTAAACACTTGTTAGTTTCTCGCGCCCGGTTGTTGACATCTATGTAAACTGTTAACAAACATCGAAGAACTTTTTCGCGCAAAGTTTCATTCTCATCCACCTCACCGTCTCGAATTCATTTGTATAAAAAATAATTTAACAGATAATTATTTCCTCCAAGCAAATTACATGTTTAAAATAGTAAACGCTATAGCAAATTCAGACTGGGATTAGTAATATTGATCGCCAGAGTTTCGTGGCCGGTTGTCGAACGTTTTTATAACAGTCGCTAGATGACAGGAAAACGACTCGACTTGCATAACACTCCTTTTGTGTTATTAACGATAAATTCAAATTGTACAAGCCACTGATTCATTAAATTATTATTATTTAAAACTATGATAATTTAATAAAAGACAGTACGTTGTTTATTCAGAACAGAAATCATTCTTAATAAAATTCATCGTCGGAATAAATACTCATCGCTTATCTTTGTTTACTTTTAAACGCGCCGAGACAAATCAAAACAATTTAATAATGAAAATACGGCATCGCTCAATTAATTGACTATCGTCTAATAAAACAGACAAAATCATGAACGTTAAAAGTTTTTAATCAAAAATATAATTAAAAACCATCTTTTAACAACTGCATTTTAACGCTGGGAAATTTCCGTAATTATTGCGGCGTGAATGCTCCGAGCAAAGTCGATCGGTTATTACTAGCGATCGGTTGCGTGTAAATGAACAAAAATTGACAAAATAAATTAAAACTTTAATTTATTTTAACAAATACAACGCAAACAAACATTTTTGAGTATTATTATGAATAAAAAAATGTAAATATAAAAATTTTTTTTAATGTACTAAACAGTAAATAACTATCTATTGTACGCTAATTGCGAGCCAGTCCCAAGCCTGGAGAAAGGAGGAGGGAAAAGTAAAAAAGATCAAATTCTGATCCACGACAGGAAGTACTTAACTGCTTCCTACATACAGACATTAAAGTCTTAAAACACCTGGTGTAAAGGACTATAAACTATTATAAAAAAAAAAAAACGCTATTGTACTTGCTTCGGCAGTACATCTACTAAAATTGGAACGATACAGAGAAGATTAGCATGGCCCCAGCGCAAGGATGACACGCAAATTCGTGAAGCGTTCCATATTTTTAATGCTCTCGAAACAGTATATTTCAGAAGAAACAAAAGTTGAAGTCGCCCCTGGGTGGATTCGATCCACCAACCTATCGGTTAACAGCCGAACGCGCCACAAAGGCGATTATCGTATTTATGGCCTCTAGTTATTTTGGCGAGTTTCGTTTCGAGTGCCTGTCTTCAAAAACACGGCAATAAAGATTAATGTAACACCGAGAGCTATCTAGGCAACCCAAAAAACCTCTGCTTCAAAGTGCTTTTTCATGAGATTGTGCATTCAAACTTACATGTTGACGCCACCTATCGTTGAAAATGCTTTTTGTAAAACACCACCGTTACGAATTCGACACTCAGTTACATATATAAGCTAATTAGAAATCAACGCTATTGTACTTGCTTCGGCAGTACATATACTAAAATTGGAACGATACAGAGAAGATTAGCATGGCCCCTGCGCAAGGATGACACGCAAATTCGTGAAGCGTTCCATATTTTTAATGCTCTCGAAACAGTATATTTCAAAAGCTACCATCTGAGGGATTATGACTGAACGCCTCTAAGTCAGAATCCCGTCCAGTCAAGACCGACAACATTACTAGCGCCTCCGTGTCGAGAGGCAACGATATCCGCCGGCTCGACCGATTTCGGCTCCGGCGGTTGTTAAGCCACGGCATGACGGCTCTTATCGGACGCCTAACAGCGCGTCCGTTTGCCGAAGCAATACCGATCAGTTACGACGTGGAGGTGCCGAATCATTCGTAGACGACCTAATTCTGAGTCGGGGTGTCGTACTCAGTAGAGCAGTATCTCTCTGCGATCTGTTGAAACTAAGCCTCTTGACTCGAAGATTTGTTCGCTTCAGACGAACATCTCTTTAAACGACAATTTTTTATTTTCATAAATTTTTCTAAGTGAAATTATTTTTTTGCCAACCGGCCAGCTACTTAGAAAAACTTATAACTATACATACATACTTTAACAATAAATGTAGATAGACTTTTCTTTATAAAAAAATGCTCGATTGCCAACCGGTCGGGGCTGTTGCCAACCGGCTAAGCAATAATTCACCCGGTTGGCAATTCGTGGTCGTTGCCGACCGGCTGGGCGGCAAAATGTTGCCAACCGGCTATTTTCGCTGCGGTTGCCAACCGGTTCTAATCGGTTTTTCGCGCGCCCTAAGGGCTAACGATGGGTATCATCTCCCCTACGGCCGAAGGCCGTTCAAATTTTTTGCCTTATGCGCCCAATTGTGCTATATTTTGAAGACAATTTTGGGTACACAAGCAAATTGACAAATGAAACTAAATTTCACAATCAACTTGCCAACCGGCAGATTTCATTTGAACGACCTGATTTTTTGTTTTGTTTTTTGTGCCTTTCGCGGTACACGTTCTGACATGCTAGGTTAGTTCGTTTAACGGTCGGGGTCTTCGACGTAAACTACAGTAACTTTGCAAAGACAGGACGTTAAATTGTACCACGTCGGGCTTTCTCTCGTTCACAAAGGGTATCCAGACACTCTCACGTCGACACGTTCAATTGACGGCGAGCTTTCTCGTCGGATTCGGTGGAGGTGACGGACTCTTATCGACTGTGCATCGATCTCCCTGCCTTTCCTGAAAATAGTAAATCATTTTTTCAAACTATGCCAAAGTTACGGTGATAAAATGATATTTTCCTTAAATTTTTCTTTAAAAATTTAAACAAGAAAAAAGCTTTTGCATCGCTAGTTTCTTGCCTTTGGAGTGGCGTGCAACAACGTTCGACGATAGCACGCACGCGTAAACCGACGCGCTAACGCTCTCGAGACGATTAGATGCAACTTTTTGTATACGTTTATAATAATTATTAAACATTAAAACAAGTATTATAAAGAATAATGTATACGTTTGCTTAGATATATGAAAACAGAAAATGATTTTTTCAACTCTATCAAAGTTACGGTGATAAAATGATATTTTATTTAAATTGTTCTTAAAAAAATATAAACAGTAATATTCGGACAAGAAAAAAGCTTTTGCATCGCTAGTTTCTTGCCTTTGGAATGGCGTGCAACAACGTTCGACCAGAGGCGATAGCACGCACGCATAAACCGACGCGCTAACGCTCTCGAGACGATTAGAGGCAGCTTTGTGTTTTGTTCTCCCATCCCCTATATATTGCAAAGAGCTCACGGCGAGTTGTACACGCATAGCTCAAGGGAAAGTGATTCAACTGTAAGACTTTAATTATTTCACAGTGGCGGTGTGGCATTTTTTTTATTCTTCAATGATTATTGTTATTAAATTAATTAACGATAAATTACAATAATTATTAAACATTAAAACAATTATTATATAAAATAATGTATACGTTTATAATAATAACTATTAAACGTCAAAACAATTATTATAAAAAATAATGTATACGTTTGCTTAGATATATGAAAACAGAAAATGATTTTTACAACTCTATCAAAGTTAAAAAGTGATAAAATGATATTTTATTTAAATTGTTCTTTAAAAATGTAAAACAGTAATATTCGGACAAGAAAAAAGCTTTTGCATTGCTAGTTTCTTGCCTTTGGAATGGCGTGCAACAACGTTCGACCAGAGGCGATAGCACGCACGCATAAACCGACGCGCTAACGCTCTCGAGACGATTAGAGGCAGCTTTGTGTTTTGTTTTCCCATCTCCTATATATTGCAAAGACCTCACGGCGAGTTGTACACGCATAGCTCAAGGGAAAGTGATTCAACTGTAAGACTTTAAATATTTTACAGCGGCGGTATAACTCTTTCCTTCTATTACCTCTTTGTCGTATTTATTCTTCAATAATTGCTGTTAATAAATAAATTTATGACGTGAATGAAAAACTTTTTTTCCAAAACTTGATTAATTTCGCAAGAACAAATTTATTTTAATCTTTACATTTTCTTTAAATATATTGAAACAAGTAATTTGCAAGATTCTTTGTTTGTGCTTTGTTTGAGTGAAATCTCATCGCCGATCGGAATACCACGACAATCATTTTTAAAACACTTTACAAACAAAAAATAAATAATTACATCTTTTCTGAATTGAAAATTTAAAATTCGTGCTAGTCCAGTTGTTATTTAAACACTTGTTAGTTTCTCGCGCCCGGTTGTTGACATCTATGTAAACTGTTAACAAACATCGAAGAACTTTTTCGCGCAAAGTTTCATTCTCATCCACCTCACCGTCTCGAATTCATTTGTATAAAAAATAATTTAACAGATAATTATTTCCTCCAAGCAAATTACATGTTTAAAATAGTAAACGCTATAGCAAATTCAGACTGGGATTAGTAATATTGATCGCCAGAGTTTCGTGGCCGGTTGTCGAACGTTTTTATAACAGTCGCTAGATGACAGGAAAACGACTCGACTTGCATAACACTCCTTTTGTGTTATTAACGATAAATTCAAATTGTACAAGCCACTGATTCATTAAATTATTATTATTTAAAACTATGATAATTTAATAAAAGACAGTACGTTGTTTATTCAGAACAGAAATCATTCTTAATAAAATTCATCGTCGGAATAAATACTCATCGCTTATCTTTGTTTACTTTTAAACGCGCCGAGACAAATCAAAACAATTTAATAATGAAAATACGGCATCGCTCAATTAATTGACTATCGTCTAATAAAACAGACAAAATCATGAACGTTAAAAGTTTTTAATCAAAAATATAATTAAAAACCATCTTTTAACAACTGCATTTTAACGCTGGGAAATTTCCGTAATTATTGCGGCGTGAATGCTCCGAGCAAAGTCGATCGGTTATTACTAGCGATCGGTTGCGTGTAAATGAACAAAAATTGACAAAATACATTACTAGCGCCTCCGTGTCGAGAGGCAACGATATCCGCCGGCTCGACCGATTTCGGCTCCGGCGGTTGTTAAGCCACGGCATGACGGCTCTTATCGGACGCCTAACAGCGCGTCCGTTTGCCGAAGCAATACCGATCAGTTACGACGTGGAGGTGCCGAATCATTCGTAGACGACCTAATTCTGAGTCGGGGTGTCGTACTCAGTAGAGCAGTATCTCTCTGCGATCTGTTGAAACTAAGCCTCTTGACTCGAAGATTTGTTCGCTTCAGACGAACATCTCTTTAAACGACAATTTTTTATTTTCATAAATTTTTCTAAGTGAAATTATTTTTTTGCCAACCGGCCAGCTACTTAGAAAAACTTATAACTATACATACATACTTTAACAATAAATGTAGATAGACTTTTCTTTATAAAAAAATGCTCGATTGCCAACCGGTCGGGGCTGTTGCCAACCGGCTAAGCAATAATTCACCCGGTTGGCAATTCGTGGTCGTTGCCGACCGGCTGGGCGGCAAAATGTTGCCAACCGGCTATTTTCGCTGCGGTTGCCAACCGGTTCTAATCGGTTTTTCGCGCGCCCTAAGGGCTAACGAGGGGTATCATCTCCCCTACGGCCGAAGGCCGTTCAAATTTTTTGCCTTATGCGCCCAATTGTGCTATATTTTGAAGACAATTTTGGGTACACAAGCAAATTGACAAATGAAACTAAATTTCACAATCAACTTGCCAACCGGCAGATTTCATTTGAACGACCTGATTTTTTGTTTTGTTTTTTGTGCCTTTCGCGGTACACGTTCTGACATGCTAGGTTAGTTCGTTTAACGTTCGGGGTCTTCGACGTAAACTACAGTAACTTTGCAAAGACAGGACGTTAAATTGTACCACGTCGGGCTTTCTCTCGTTCACAAAGGGTATCCAGACACTCTCACGTCGACACGTTCAATTGACGGCGAGCTTTCTCGTCGGATTCGGTGGAGGTGACGGACTCTTATCGACTGTGCATCGATCTCCCTGCCTTTCCTGAAAATAGTAAATCATTTTTTCAAACTATGCCAAAGTTACGGTGATAAAATGATATTTTCCTTAAATTTTTCTTTAAAAATTTAAACAAGAAAAAAGCTTTTGCATCGCTAGTTTCTTGCCTTTGGAGTGGCGTGCAACAACGTTCGACGATAGCACGCACGCGTAAACCGACGCGCTAACGCTCTCGAGACGATTAGATGCAACTTTTTGTATACGTTTATAATAATTATTAAACATTAAAACAAGTATTATAAAGAATAATGTATACGTTTGCTTAGATATATGAAAACAGAAAATGATTTTTTCAACTCTATCAAAGTTACGGTGATAAAATGATATTTTATTTAAATTGTTCTTAAAAAAATATAAACAGTAATATTCGGACAAGAAAAAAGCTTTTGCATCGCTAGTTTCTTGCCTTTGGAATGGCGTGCAACAACGTTCGACCAGAGGCGATAGCACGCACGCATAAACCGACGCGCTAACGCTCTCGAGACGATTAGAGGCAGCTTTGTGTTTTGTTCTCCCATCCCCTATATATTGCAAAGAGCTCACGGCGAGTTGTACACGCATAGCTCAAGGGAAAGTGATTCAACTGTAAGACTTTAATTATTTCACAGTGGCGGTGTGGCATTTTTTTTATTCTTCAATGATTATTGTTATTAAATTAATTAACGATAAATTACAATAATTATTAAACATTAAAACAATTATTATATAAAATAATGTATACGTTTATAATAATAACTATTAAACGTCAAAACAATTATTATAAAAAATAATGTATACGTTTGCTTAGATATATGAAAACAGAAAATGATTTTTACAACTCTATCAAAGTTAAAAAGTGATAAAATGATATTTTATTTAAATTGTTCTTTAAAAATGTAAAACAGTAATATTCGGACAAGAAAAAAGCTTTTGCATTGCTAGTTTCTTGCCTTTGGAATGGCGTGCAACAACGTTCGACCAGAGGCGATAGCACGCACGCATAAACCGACGCGCTAACGCTCTCGAGACGATTAGAGGCAGCTTTGTGTTTTGTTTTCCCATCTCCTATATATTGCAAAGACCTCACGGCGAGTTGTACACGCATAGCTCAAGGGAAAGTGATTCAACTGTAAGACTTTAAATATTTTACAGCGGCGGTATAACTCTTTCCTTCTATTACCTCTTTGTCGTATTTATTCTTCAATAATTGCTGTTAATAAATAAATTTATGACGTGAATGAAAAACTTTTTTTCCAAAACTTGATTAATTTCGCAAGAACAAATTTATTTTAATCTTTACATTTTCTTTAAATATATTGAAACAAGTAATTTGCAAGATTCTTTGTTTGTGCTTTGTTTGAGTGAAATCTCATCGCCGATCGGAATACCACGACAATCATTTTTAAAACACTTTACAAACAAAAAATAAATAATTACATCTTTTCTGAATTGAAAATTTAAAATTCGTGCTAGTCCAGTTGTTATTTAAACACTTGTTAGTTTCTCGCGCCCGGTTGTTGACATCTATGTAAACTGTTAACAAACATCGAAGAACTTTTTCGCGCAAAGTTTCATTCTCATCCACCTCACCGTCTCGAATTCATTTGTATAAAAAATAATTTAACAGATAATTATTTCCTCCAAGCAAATTACATGTTTAAAATAGTAAACGCTATAGCAAATTCAGACTGGGATTAGTAATATTGATCGCCAGAGTTTCGTGGCCGGTTGTCGAACGTTTTTATAACAGTCGCTAGATGACAGGAAAACGACTCGACTTGCATAACACTCCTTTTGTGTTATTAACGATAAATTCAAATTGTACAAGCCACTGATTCATTAAATTATTATTATTTAAAACTATGATAATTTAATAAAAGACAGTACGTTGTTTATTCAGAACAGAAATCATTCTTAATAAAATTCATCGTCGGAATAAATACTCATCGCTTATCTTTGTTTACTTTTAAACGCGCCGAGACAAATCAAAACAATTTAATAATGAAAATACGGCATCGCTCAATTAATTGACTATCGTCTAATAAAACAGACAAAATCATGAACGTTAAAAGTTTTTAATCAAAAATATAATTAAAAACCATCTTTTAACAACTGCATTTTAACGCTGGGAAATTTCCGTAATTATTGCGGCGTGAATGCTCCGAGCAAAGTCGATCGGTTGCGTGTAAATGAACAAAAATTGACAAAATACATTACTAGCGCCTCCGTGTCGAGAGGCAACGATATCCGCCGGCTCGACCGATTTCGGCTCCGGCGGTTGTTAAGCCACGGCATGACGGCTCTTATCGGACGCCTAACAGCGCGTCCGTTTGCCGAAGCAATACCGATCAGTTACGACGTGGAGGTGCCGAATCATTCGTAGACGACCTAATTCTGAGTCGGGGTGTCGTACTCAGTAGAGCAGTATCTCTCTGCGATCTGTTGAAACTAAGCCTCTTGACTCGAAGATTTGTTCGCTTCAGACGAACATCTCTTTAAACGACAATTTTTTATTTTCATAAATTTTTCTAAGTGAAATTATTTTTTTGCCAACCGGCCAGCTACTTAGAAAAACTTATAACTATACATACATACTTTAACAATAAATGTAGATAGACTTTTCTTTATAAAAAAATGCTCGATTGCCAACCGGTCGGGGCTGTTGCCAACCGGCTAAGCAATAATTCACCCGGTTGGCAATTCGTGGTCGTTGCCGACCGGCTGGGCGGCAAAATGTTGCCAACCGGCTATTTTCGCTGCGGTTGCCAACCGGTTCTAATCGGTTTTTCGCGCGCCCTAAGGGCTAACGATGGGTATCATCTCCCCTACGGCCGAAGGCCGTTCAAATTTTTTGCCTTATGCGCCCAATTGTGCTATATTTTGAAGACAATTTTGGGTACACAAGCAAATTGACAAATGAAACTAAATTTCACAATCAACTTGCCAACCGGCAGATTTCATTTGAACGACCTGATTTTTTGTTTTGTTTTTTGTGCCTTTCGCGGTACACGTTCTGACATGCTAGGTTAGTTCGTTTAACGGTCGGGGTCTTCGACGTAAACTACAGTAACTTTGCAAAGACAGGACGTTAAATTGTACCACGTCGGGCTTTCTCTCGTTCACAAAGGGTATCCAGACACTCTCACGTCGACACGTTCAATTGACGGCGAGCTTTCTCGTCGGATTCGGTGGAGGTGACGGACTCTTATCGACTGTGCATCGATCTCCCTGCCTTTCCTGAAAATAGTAAATCATTTTTTCAAACTATGCCAAAGTTACGGTGATAAAATGATATTTTCCTTAAATTTTTCTTTAAAAATTTAAACAAGAAAAAAGCTTTTGCATCGCTAGTTTCTTGCCTTTGGAGTGGCGTGCAACAACGTTCGACGATAGCACGCACGCGCTAACGCTCTCGAGACGATTAGATGCAACTTTTTGTATACGTTTATAATAATTATTAAACATTAAAACAAGTATTATAAAGAATAATGTATACGTTTGCTTAGATATATGAAAACAGAAAATGATTTTTTCAACTCTATCAAAGTTACGGTGATAAAATGATATTTTATTTAAATTGTTCTTAAAAAAATATAAACAGTAATATTCGGACAAGAAAAAAGCTTTTGCATCGCTAGTTTCTTGCCTTTGGAATGGCGTGCAACAACGTTCGACCAGAGGCGATAGCACGCACGCATAAACCGACGCGCTAACGCTCTCGAGACGATTAGAGGCAGCTTTGTGTTTTGTTCTCCCATCCCCTATATATTGCAAAGAGCTCACGGCGAGTTGTACACGCATAGCTCAAGGGAAAGTGATTCAACTGTAAGACTTTAATTATTTCACAGTGGCGGTGTGGCATTTTTTTTATTCTTCAATGATTATTGTTATTAAATTAATTAACGATAAATTACAATAATTATTAAACATTAAAACAATTATTATATAAAATAATGTATACGTTTATAATAATAACTATTAAACGTCAAAACAATTATTATAAAAAATAATGTATACGTTTGCTTAGATATATGAAAACAGAAAATGATTTTTACAACTCTATCAAAGTTAAAAAGTGATAAAATGATATTTTATTTAAATTGTTCTTTAAAAATGTAAAACAGTAATATTCGGACAAGAAAAAAGCTTTTGCATTGCTAGTTTCTTGCCTTTGGAATGGCGTGCAACAACGTTCGACCAGAGGCGATAGCACGCACGCATAAACCGACGCGCTAACGCTCTCGAGACGATTAGAGGCAGCTTTGTGTTTTGTTTTCCCATCTCCTATATATTGCAAAGACCTCACGGCGAGTTGTACACGCATAGCTCAAGGGAAAGTGATTCAACTGTAAGACTTTAAATATTTTACAGCGGCGGTATAACTCTTTCCTTCTATTACCTCTTTGTCGTATTTATTCTTCAATAATTGCTGTTAATAAATAAATTTATGACGTGAATGAAAAACTTTTTTTCCAAAACTTGATTAATTTCGCAAGAACAAATTTATTTTAATCTTTACATTTTCTTTAAATATATTGAAACAAGTAATTTGCAAGATTCTTTGTTTGTGCTTTGTTTGAGTGAAATCTCATCGCCGATCGGAATACCACGACAATCATTTTTAAAACACTTTACAAACAAAAAATAAATAATTACATCTTTTCTGAATTGAAAATTTAAAATTCGTGCTAGTCCAGTTGTTATTTAAACACTTGTTAGTTTCTCGCGCCCGGTTGTTGACATCTATGTAAACTGTTAACAAACATCGAAGAACTTTTTCGCGCAAAGTTTCATTCTCATCCACCTCACCGTCTCGAATTCATTTGTATAAAAAATAATTTAACAGATAATTATTTCCTCCAAGCAAATTACATGTTTAAAATAGTAAACGCTATAGCAAATTCAGACTGGGATTAGTAATATTGATCGCCAGAGTTTCGTGGCCGGTTGTCGAACGTTTTTATAACAGTCGCTAGATGACAGGAAAACGACTCGACTTGCATAACACTCCTTTTGTGTTATTAACGATAAATTCAAATTGTACAAGCCACTGATTCATTAAATTATTATTATTTAAAACTATGATAATTTAATAAAAGACAGTACGTTGTTTATTCAGAACAGAAATCATTCTTAATAAAATTCATCGTCGGAATAAATACTCATCGCTTATCTTTGTTTACTTTTAAACGCGCCGAGACAAATCAAAACAATTTAATAATGAAAATACGGCATCGCTCAATTAATTGACTATCGTCTAATAAAACAGACAAAATCATGAACGTTAAAAGTTTTTAATCAAAAATATAATTAAAAACCATCTTTTAACAACTGCATTTTAACGCTGGGAAATTTCCGTAATTATTGCGGCGTGAATGCTCCGAGCAAAGTCGATCGGTTATTACTAGCGATCGGTTGCGTGTAAATGAACAAAAATTGACAAAATAAATTAAAACTTTAATTTATTTTAACAAATACAACGCAAACAAACATTTTTGAGTATTATTATGAATAAAAAAATGTAAATATAAAATTTTTTTTTAATGTACTAAACAGTAAATAACTATCTATTGTACGCTAATTGCGAGCCAGTCCCAAGCCTGGAGAAAGGAGGAGGGAAAAGTAAAAAAGATCAAATTCTGATCCACGACAGGAAGTACTTAACTGCTTCCTACATACAGACATTAAAGTCTTAAAACACCTGGTGTAAAGGACTATAAACTATTATAAAAAAAAAAAACGCTATTGTACTTGCTTCGGCAGTACATCTACTAAAATTGGAACGATACAGAGAAGATTAGCATGGCCCCAGCGCAAGGATGACACGCAAATTCGTGAAGCGTTCCATATTTTTAATGCTCTCGAAACAGTATATTTCAGAAGAAACAAAAGTTGAAGTCGCCCCTGGGTGGATTCGATCCACCAACCTATCGGTTAACAGCCGAACGCGCCACAAAGGCGATTATCGTATTTACGGCCTCTAGTTATTTTGGCGAGTTTCGTTTCGAGTGCCTGTCTTCAAAAACACGGCAATAAAGATTAATGTAACACCGAGAGCTATCTAGGCAACCCAAAAAACCTCTGCTTCAAAGTGCTTTTTCATGAGATTGTGCATTCAAACTTACATGTTGACGCCACCTATCGTTGAAAATGCTTTTTGTAAAACACCACCGTTACGAATTCGACACTCAGTTACATATATAAGCTAATTAGAAATCAACGCTATTGTACTTGCTTCGGCAGTACATATACTAAAATTGGAACGATACAGAGAAGATTAGCATGGCCCCTGCGCAAGGATGACACGCAAATTCGTGAAGCGTTCCATATTTTTAATGCTCTCGAAACAGTATATTTCAAAAGCTACCATCTGAGGGATTATGACTGAACGCCTCTAAGTCAGAATCCCGTCCAGTCAAGACCGACAACATTACTAGCGCCTCCGTGTCGAGAGGCAACGATATCCGCCGGCTCGACCGATTTCGGCTCCGGCGGTTGTTAAGCCACGGCATGACGGCTCTTATCGGACGCCTAACAGCGCGTCCGTTTGCCGAAGCAATACCGATCAGTTACGACGTGGAGGTGCCGAATCATTCGTAGACGACCTAATTCTGAGTCGGGGTGTCGTACTCAGTAGAGCAGTATCTCTCTGCGATCTGTTGAAACTAAGCCTCTTGACTCGAAGATTTGTTCGCTTCAGACGAACATCTCTTTAAACGACAATTTTTTATTTTCATAAATTTTTCTAAGTGAAATTATTTTTTTGCCAACCGGCCAGCTACTTAGAAAAACTTATAACTATACATACATACTTTAACAATAAATGTAGATAGACTTTTCTTTATAAAAAAATGCTCGATTGCCAACCGGTCGGGGCTGTTGCCAACCGGCTAAGCAATAATTCACCCGGTTGGCAATTCGTGGTCGTTGCCGACCGGCTGGGCGGCAAAATGTTGCCAACCGGCTATTTTCGCTGCGGTTGCCAACCGGTTCTAATCGGTTTTTCGCGCGCCCTAAGGGCTAACGATGGGTATCATCTCCCCTACGGCCGAAGGCCGTTCAAATTTTTTGCCTTATGCGCCCAATTGTGCTATATTTTGAAGACAATTTTGGGTACACAAGCAAATTGACAAATGAAACTAAATTTCACAATCAACTTGCCAACCGGCAGATTTCATTTGAACGACCTGATTTTTTGTTTTGTTTTTTGTGCCTTTCGCGGTACACGTTCTGACATGCTAGGTTAGTTCGTTTAACGGTCGGGGTCTTCGACGTAAACTACAGTAACTTTGCAAAGACAGGACGTTAAATTGTACCACGTCGGGCTTTCTCTCGTTCACAAAGGGTATCCAGACACTCTCACGTCGACACGTTCAATTGACGGCGAGCTTTCTCGTCGGATTCGGTGGAGGTGACGGACTCTTATCGACTGTGCATCGATCTCCCTGCCTTTCCTGAAAATAGTAAATCATTTTTTCAAACTATGCCAAAGTTACGGTGATAAAATGATATTTTCCTTAAATTTTTCTTTAAAAATTTAAACAAGAAAAAAGCTTTTGCATCGCTAGTTTCTTGCCTTTGGAGTGGCGTGCAACAACGTTCGACGATAGCACGCACGCGTAAACCGACGCGCTAACGCTCTCGAGACGATTAGATGCAACTTTTTGTATACGTTTATAATAATTATTAAACATTAAAACAAGTATTATAAAGAATAATGTATACGTTTGCTTAGATATATGAAAACAGAAAATGATTTTTTCAACTCTATCAAAGTTACGGTGATAAAATGATATTTTATTTAAATTGTTCTTAAAAAAATATAAACAGTAATATTCGGACAAGAAAAAAGCTTTTGCATCGCTAGTTTCTTGCCTTTGGAATGGCGTGCAACAACGTTCGACCAGAGGCGATAGCACGCACGCATAAACCGACGCGCTAACGCTCTCGAGACGATTAGAGGCAGCTTTGTGTTTTGTTCTCCCATCCCCTATATATTGCAAAGAGCTCACGGCGAGTTGTACACGCATAGCTCAAGGGAAAGTGATTCAACTGTAAGACTTTAATTATTTCACAGTGGCGGTGTGGCATTTTTTTTATTCTTCAATGATTATTGTTATTAAATTAATTAACGATAAATTACAATAATTATTAAACATTAAAACAATTATTATATAAAATAATGTATACGTTTATAATAATAACTATTAAACGTCAAAACAATTATTATAAAAAATAATGTATACGTTTGCTTAGATATATGAAAACAGAAAATGATTTTTACAACTCTATCAAAGTTAAAAAGTGATAAAATGATATTTTATTTAAATTGTTCTTTAAAAATGTAAAACAGTAATATTCGGACAAGAAAAATGCTTTTGCATTGCTAGTTTCTTGCCTTTGGAATGGCGTGCAACAACGTTCGACCAGAGGCGATAGCACGCACGCATAAACCGACGCGCTAACGCTCTCGAGACGATTAGAGGCAGCTTTGTGTTTTGTTTTCCCATCTCCTATATATTGCAAAGACCTCACGGCGAGTTGTACACGCATAGCTCAAGGGAAAGTGATTCAACTGTAAGACTTTAAATATTTTACAGCGGCGGTATAACTCTTTCCTTCTATTACCTCTTTGTCGTATTTATTCTTCAATAATTGCTGTTAATAAATAAATTTATGACGTGAATGAAAAACTTTTTTTCCAAAACTTGATTAATTTCGCAAGAACAAATTTATTTTAATCTTTACATTTTCTTTAAATATATTGAAACAAGTAATTTGCAAGATTCTTTGTTTGTGCTTTGTTTGAGTGAAATCTCATCGCCGATCGGAATACCACGACAATCATTTTTAAAACACTTTACAAACAAAAAATAAATAATTACATCTTTTCTGAATTGAAAATTTAAAATTCGTGCTAGTCCAGTTGTTATTTAAACACTTGTTAGTTTCTCGCGCCCGGTTGTTGACATCTATGTAAACTGTTAACAAACATCGAAGAACTTTTTCGCGCAAAGTTTCATTCTCATCCACCTCACCGTCTCGAATTCATTTGTATAAAAAATAATTTAACAGATAATTATTTCCTCCAAGCAAATTACATGTTTAAAATAGTAAACGCTATAGCAAATTCAGACTGGGATTAGTAATATTGATCGCCAGAGTTTCGTGGCCGGTTGTCGAACGTTTTTATAACAGTCGCTAGATGACAGGAAAACGACTCGACTTGCATAACACTCCTTTTGTGTTATTAACGATAAATTCAAATTGTACAAGCCACTGATTCATTAAATTATTATTATTTAAAACTATGATAATTTAATAAAAGACAGTACGTTGTTTATTCAGAACAGAAATCATTCTTAATAAAATTCATCGTCGGAATAAATACTCATCGCTTATCTTTGTTTACTTTTAAACGCGCCGAGACAAATCAAAACAATTTAATAATGAAAATACGGCATCGCTCAATTAATTGACTATCGTCTAATAAAACAGACAAAATCATGAACGTTAAAAGTTTTTAATCAAAAATATAATTAAAAACCATCTTTTAACAACTGCATTTTAACGCTGGGAAATTTCCGTAATTATTGCGGCGTGAATGCTCCGAGCAAAGTCGATCGGTTGCGTGTAAATGAACAAAAATTGACAAAATACATTACTAGCGCCTCCGTGTCGAGAGGCAACGATATCCGCCGGCTCGACCGATTTCGGCTCCGGCGGTTGTTAAGCCACGGCATGACGGCTCTTATCGGACGCCTAACAGCGCGTCCGTTTGCCGAAGCAATACCGATCAGTTACGACGTGGAGGTGCCGAATCATTCGTAGACGACCTAATTCTGAGTCGGGGTGTCGTACTCAGTAGAGCAGTATCTCTCTGCGATCTGTTGAAACTAAGCCTCTTGACTCGAAGATTTGTTCGCTTCAGACGAACATCTCTTTAAACGACAATTTTTTATTTTCATAAATTTTTCTAAGTGAAATTATTTTTTTGCCAACCGGCCAGCTACTTAGAAAAACTTATAACTATACATACATACTTTAACAATAAATGTAGATAGACTTTTCTTTATAAAAAAATGCTCGATTGCCAACCGGTCGGGGCTGCTGCCAACCGGCTAAGCAATAATTCACCCGGTTGGCAATTCGTGGTCGTTGCCGACCGGCTGGGCGGCAAAATGTTGCCAACCGGCTATTTTCGCTGCGGTTGCCAACCGGTTCTAATCGGTTTTTCGCGCGCCCTAAGGGCTAACGATGGGTATCATCTCCCCTACGGCCGAAGGTCGTTCAAATTTTTTGCCTTATGCGCCCAATTGTGCTATATTTTGAAGACAATTTTGGGTACACAAGCAAATTGACAAATGAAACTAAATTTCACAATCAACTTGCCAACCGGCAGATTTCATTTGAACGACCTGATTTTTTGTTTTGTTTTTTGTGCCTTTCGCGGTACACGTTCTGACATGCTAGGTTAGTTCGTTTAACGGTCGGGGTCTTCGACGTAAACTACAGTAACTTTGCAAAGACAGGACGTTAAATTGTACCACGTCGGGCTTTCTCTCGTTCACAAAGGGTATCCAGACACTCTCACGTCGACACGTTCAATTGACGGCGAGCTTTCTCGTCGGATTCGGTGGAGGTGACGGACTCTTATCGACTGTGCATCGATCTCCCTGCCTTTCCTGAAAATAGTAAATCATTTTTTCAAACTATGCCAAAGTTACGGTGATAAAATGATATTTTCCTTAAATTTTTCTTTAAAAATTTAAACAAGAAAAAAGCTTTTGCATCGCTAGTTTCTTGCCTTTGGAGTGGCGTGCAACAACGTTCGACGATAGCACGCACGCGCTAACGCTCTCGAGATGATTAGATGCAACTTTTTGTATACGTTTATAATAATTATTAAACATTAAAACAAGTATTATAAAGAATAATGTATACGTTTGCTTAGATATATGAAAACAGAAAATGATTTTTTCAACTCTATCAAAGTTACGGTGATAAAATGATATTTTATTTAAATTGTTCTTAAAAAAATATAAACAGTAATATTCGGACAAGAAAAAAGCTTTTGCATCGCTAGTTTCTTGCCTTTGGAATGGCGTGCAACAACGTTCGACCAGAGGCGATAGCACGCACGCATAAACCGACGCGCTAACGCTCTCGAGACGATTAGAGGCAGCTTTGTGTTTTGTTCTCCCATCCCCTATATATTGCAAAGAGCTCACGGCGAGTTGTACACGCATAGCTCAAGGGAAAGTGATTCAACTGTAAGACTTTAATTATTTCACAGTGGCGGTGTGGCATTTTTTTTATTCTTCAATGATTATTGTTATTAAATTAATTAACGATAAATTACAATAATTATTAAACATTAAAACAATTATTATATAAAATAATGTATACGTTTATAATAATAACTATTAAACGTCAAAACAATTATTATAAAAAATAATGTATACGTTTGCTTAGATATATGAAAACAGAAAATGATTTTTACAACTCTATCAAAGTTAAAAAGTGATAAAATGATATTTTATTTAAATTGTTCTTTAAAAATGTAAAACAGTAATATTCGGACAAGAAAAAAGCTTTTGCATTGCTAGTTTCTTGCCTTTGGAATGGCGTGCAACAACGTTCGACCAGAGGCGATAGCACGCACGCATAAACCGACGCGCTAACGCTCTCGAGACGATTAGAGGCAGCTTTGTGTTTTGTTTTCCCATCTCCTATATATTGCAAAGACCTCACGGCGAGTTGTACACGCATAGCTCAAGGGAAAGTGATTCAACTGTAAGACTTTAAATATTTTACAGCGGCGGTATAACTCTTTCCTTCTATTACCTCTTTGTCGTATTTATTCTTCAATAATTGCTGTTAATAAATAAATTTATGACGTGAATGAAAAACTTTTTTTCCAAAACTTGATTAATTTCGCAAGAACAAATTTATTTTAATCTTTACATTTTCTTTAAATATATTGAAACAAGTAATTTGCAAGATTCTTTGTTTGTGCTTTGTTTGAGTGAAATCTCATCGCCGATCGGAATACCACGACAATCATTTTTAAAACACTTTACAAACAAAAAATAAATAATTACATCTTTTCTGAATTGAAAATTTAAAATTCGTGCTAGTCCAGTTGTTATTTAAACACTTGTTAGTTTCTCGCGCCCGGTTGTTGACATCTATGTAAACTGTTAACAAACATCGAAGAACTTTTTCGCGCAAAGTTTCATTCTCATCCACCTCACCGTCTCGAATTCATTTGTATAAAAAATAATTTAACAGATAATTATTTCCTCCAAGCAAATTACATGTTTAAAATAGTAAACGCTATAGCAAATTCAGACTGGGATTAGTAATATTGATCGCCAGAGTTTCGTGGCCGGTTGTCGAACGTTTTTATAACAGTCGCTAGATGACAGGAAAACGACTCGACTTGCATAACACTCCTTTTGTGTTATTAACGATAAATTCAAATTGTACAAGCCACTGATTCATTAAATTATTATTATTTAAAACTATGATAATTTAATAAAAGACAGTACGTTGTTTATTCAGACATGGTGCTAGGTTAGCTGAGTTGGTAAAGGGTTAGCCTTGAATGTGAGAGCTTCACGGTTCGACTCCCACTCACTGCCTAGTAGCCCATGTCAACGGAAAATTTAGCGGGTAAAATCGTTCTCTCCGTGGGGCATGTAAAAGAACAGCGCCTTTGAACAAAGCGGAAAAGGCGCTCAATAAATTAGCAAAACATTTACAACATTTACATTTAGAACAGAAATCATTCTTAATAAAATTCATCGTCGGAATAAATACTCATCGCTTATCTTTGTTTACTTTTAAACGCGCCGAGACAAATCAAAACAATTTAATAATGAAAATACGGCATCGCTCAATTAATTGACTATCGTCTAATAAAACAGACAAAATCATGAACGTTAAAAGTTTTTAATCAAAAATATAATTAAAAACCATCTTTTAACAACTGCATTTTAACGCTGGGAAATTTCCGTAATTATTGCGGCGTGAATGCTCCGAGCAAAGTCGATCGGTTATTACTAGCGATCGGTTGCGTGTAAATGAACAAAAATTGACAAAATACATTACTAGCGCCTCCGTGTCGAGAGGCAACGATATCCGCCGGCTCGACCGATTTCGGCTCCGGCGGTTGTTAAGCCACGGCATGACGGCTCTTATCGGACGCCTAACAGCGCGTCCGTTTGCCGAAGCAATACCGATCAGTTACGACGTGGAGGTGCCGAATCATTCGTAGACGACCTAATTCTGAGTCGGGGTGTCGTACTCAGTAGAGCAGTATCTCTCTGCGATCTGTTGAAACTAAGCCTCTTG
Organism: Erpobdella octoculata; assembly: GCA_963978895.1. Classification (NCBI taxonomy): domain Eukaryota; kingdom Metazoa; phylum Annelida; class Clitellata; order Hirudinida; family Erpobdellidae; genus Erpobdella; species Erpobdella octoculata. The sequence goes on along the minus strand of OZ022244.1, from coordinate 7,327,593 downwards.
ACTCGAAGATTTGTTCGCTTCAGACGAACATCTCTTTAAACGACAATTTTTTATTTTCATAAATTTTTCTAAGTGAAATTATTTTTTTGCCAACCGGCCAGCTACTTAGAAAAACTTATAACTATACATACATACTTTAACAATAAATGTAGATAGACTTTTCTTTATAAAAAAATGCTCGATTGCCAACCGGTCGGGGCTGTTGCCAACCGGCTAAGCAATAATTCACCCGGTTGGCAATTCGTGGTCGTTGCCGACCGGCTGGGCGGCAAAATGTTGCCAACCGGCTATTTTCGCTGCGGTTGCCAACCGGTTCTAATCGGTTTTTCGCGCGCCCTAAGGGCTAACGAGGGGTATCATCTCCCCTACGGCCGAAGGCCGTTCAAATTTTTTGCCTTATGCGCCCAATTGTGCTATATTTTGAAGACAATTTTGGGTACACAAGCAAATTGACAAATGAAACTAAATTTCACAATCAACTTGCCAACCGGCAGATTTCATTTGAACGACCTGATTTTTTGTTTTGTTTTTTGTGCCTTTCGCGGTACACGTTCTGACATGCTAGGTTAGTTCGTTTAACGGTCGGGGTCTTCGACGTAAACTACAGTAACTTTGCAAAGACAGGACGTTAAATTGTACCACGTCGGGCTTTCTCTCGTTCACAAAGGGTATCCAGACACTCTCACGTCGACACGTTCAATTGACGGCGAGCTTTCTCGTCGGATTCGGTGGAGGTGACGGACTCTTATCGACTGTGCATCGATCTCCCTGCCTTTCCTGAAAATAGTAAATCATTTTTTCAAACTATGCCAAAGTTACGGTGATAAAATGATATTTTCCTTAAATTTTTCTTTAAAAATTTAAACAAGAAAAAAGCTTTTGCATCGCTAGTTTCTTGCCTTTGGAGTGGCGTGCAACAACGTTCGACGATAGCACGCACGCGTAAACCGACGCGCTAACGCTCTCGAGACGATTAGATGCAACTTTTTGTATACGTTTATAATAATTATTAAACATTAAAACAAGTATTATAAAGAATAATGTATACGTTTGCTTAGATATATGAAAACAGAAAATGATTTTTTCAACTCTATCAAAGTTACGGTGATAAAATGATATTTTATTTAAATTGTTCTTAAAAAAATATAAACAGTAATATTCGGACAAGAAAAAAGCTTTTGCATCGCTAGTTTCTTGCCTTTGGAATGGCGTGCAACAACGTTCGACCAGAGGCGATAGCACGCACGCATAAACCGACGCGCTAACGCTCTCGAGACGATTAGAGGCAGCTTTGTGTTTTGTTCTCCCATCCCCTATATATTGCAAAGAGCTCACGGCGAGTTGTACACGCATAGCTCAAGGGAAAGTGATTCAACTGTAAGACTTTAATTATTTCACAGTGGCGGTGTGGCATTTTTTTTATTCTTCAATGATTATTGTTATTAAATTAATTAACGATAAATTACAATAATTATTAAACATTAAAACAATTATTATATAAAATAATGTATACGTTTATAATAATAACTATTAAACGTCAAAACAATTATTATAAAAAATAATGTATACGTTTGCTTAGATATATGAAAACAGAAAATGATTTTTACAACTCTATCAAAGTTAAAAAGTGATAAAATGATATTTTATTTAAATTGTTCTTTAAAAATGTAAAACAGTAATATTCGGACAAGAAAAAAGCTTTTGCATTGCTAGTTTCTTGCAGTGATATTTCAGTTACAACTTTTCAGTTACAGTTACAGTTAAAGTTACAACATTTTTCAGTTTCAGTTAAAGTTATTTTTCCACAAACATTTTTCAGTTACTATTACACTTATTTATTTTTAAGTTAAAGATTCAGTTAACTGTAGATTCTATACACAGCCAAAAAAAAATTTTTTTATATCATTATTTACAAAATGGCAAAACTTCGAGTTCATTTAAAAAAAAACACGAGTTTCTAGATTCTTGGAGAGCCTGCTTCTTTTTCCTGCAGTCATATCACTGCAAACCAAGAAGATGCGCTCCACATATGCTTCTGAAGCAGGTGCAGAGACTTATCTTTAGCGAAGGCCGCTATTAGAGGATACACTGTCTCTGAGGCTGTCCAGAAACTTAATCCAGTTTGATTAGCAGCTAATCTTTTTGAAGCCCCAAGATAAGCATTAAGTTTTTCCTCAACAAAACATCCGTGCCTAGATTGCTTGCTCGGAGAACTGGAAGCTTCAATTTCTTGGGCAAGCCTCTTAAATCTTTTCAAAGGAGGTTGGCACAATTCATCAGAAGACGATTGCAACAGCACTATCAACTATCAATAATAACAAAATGCCGCGAATAACTAAACAGCACCATATATACTATTTGTTTGCTAACACCAAAGAACTCGATTTTTATCTTTAGATAAAAAAATAAATCTAATAATTAATTTATTTAGAAAAAAATTACATTAAAAATATTTTTCAGTTATTGATTATTTTTGTATTATTTAACTGAATTTATTATTCAGTTACAATTACAGTTAGAGTTATTTGCCGTATTTCAGTTACTATTACTATTACACTTAACTGACCATTATTTTTCTATTATTTTCCGATTTCAGTTAGTGTTACAGTTAACTTGAATATCACTGTCTTGCCTTTGGAATGGCGTGCAACAACGTTCGACCAGAGGCGATAGCACGCACGCATAAACCGACGCGCTAACGCTCTCGAGACGATTAGAGGCAGCTTTGTGTTTTGTTTTCCCATCTCCTATATATTGCAAAGACCTCACGGCGAGTTGTACACGCATAGCTCAAGGGAAAGTGATTCAACTGTAAGACTTTAAATATTTTACAGCGGCGGTATAACTCTTTCCTTCTATTACCTCTTTGTCGTATTTATTCTTCAATAATTGCTGTTAATAAATAAATTTATGACGTGAATGAAAAACTTTTTTTCCAAAACTTGATTAATTTCGCAAGAACAAATTTATTTTAATCTTTACATTTTCTTTAAATATATTGAAACAAGTAATTTGCAAGATTCTTTGTTTGTGCTTTGTTTGAGTGAAATCTCATCGCCGATCGGAATACCACGACAATCATTTTTAAAACACTTTACAAACAAAAAATAAATAATTACATCTTTTCTGAATTGAAAATTTAAAATTCGTGCTAGTCCAGTTGTTATTTAAACACTTGTTAGTTTCTCGCGCCCGGTTGTTGACATCTATGTAAACTGTTAACAAACATCGAAGAACTTTTTCGCGCAAAGTTTCATTCTCATCCACCTCACCGTCTCGAATTCATTTGTATAAAAAATAATTTAACAGATAATTATTTCCTCCAAGCAAATTACATGTTTAAAATAGTAAACGCTATAGCAAATTCAGACTGGGATTAGTAATATTGATCGCCAGAGTTTCGTGGCCGGTTGTCGAACGTTTTTATAACAGTCGCTAGATGACAGGAAAACGACTCGACTTGCATAACACTCCTTTTGTGTTATTAACGATAAATTCAAATTGTACAAGCCACTGATTCATTAAATTATTATTATTTAAAACTATGATAATTTAATAAAAGACAGTACGTTGTTTATTCAGAACAGAAATCATTCTTAATAAAATTCATCGTCGGAATAAATACTCATCGCTTATCTTTGTTTACTTTTAAACGCGCCGAGACAAATCAAAACAATTTAATAATGAAAATACGGCATCGCTCAATTAATTGACTATCGTCTAATAAAACAGACAAAATCATGAACGTTAAAAGTTTTTAATCAAAAATATAATTAAAAACCATCTTTTAACAACTGCATTTTAACGCTGGGAAATTTCCGTAATTATTGCGGCGTGAATGCTCCGAGCAAAGTCGATCGGTTATTACTAGCGATCGGTTGCGTGTAAATGAACAAAAATTGACAAAATAAATTAAAACTTTAATTTATTTTAACAAATACAACGCAAACAAACATTTTTGAGTATTATTATGAATAAAAAAATGTAAATATAAAATTTTTTTTTAATGTACTAAACAGTAAATAACTATCTATTGTACGCTAATTGCGAGCCAGTCCCAAGCCTGGAGAAAGGAGGAGGGAAAAGTAAAAAAGATCAAATTCTGATCCACGACAGGAAGTACTTAACTGCTTCCTACATACAGACATTAAAGTCTTAAAACACCTGGTGTAAAGGACTATAAACTATTATAAAAAAAAAAAACGCTATTGTACTTGCTTCGGCAGTACATCTACTAAAATTGGAACGATACAGAGAAGATTAGCATGGCCCCAGCGCAAGGATGACACGCAAATTCGTGAAGCGTTCCATATTTTTAATGCTCTCGAAACAGTATATTTCAGAAGAAACAAAAGTTGAAGTCGCCCCTGGGTGGATTCGATCCACCAACCTATCGGTTAACAGCCGAACGCGCCACAAAGGCGATTATCGTATTTACGGCATCTAGTTATTTTGGCGAGTTTCGTTTCGAGTGCCTGTCTTCAAAAACACGGCAATAAAGATTAATGTAACACCGAGAGCTATCTAGGCAACCCAAAAAACCTCTGCTTCAAAGTGCTTTTTCATGAGATTGTGCATTCAAACTTACATGTTGACGCCACCTATCGTTGAAAATGCTTTTTGTAAAACACCACCGTTACGAATTCGACACTCAGTTACATATATAAGCTAATTAGAAATCAACGCTATTGTACTTGCTTCGGCAGTACATATACTAAAATTGGAACGATACAGAGAAGATTAGCATGGCCCCTGCGCAAGGATGACACGCAAATTCGTGAAGCGTTCCATATTTTTAATGCTCTCGAAACAGTATATTTCAAAAGCTACCATCTGAGGGATTATGACTGAACGCCTCTAAGTCAGAATCCCGTCCAGTCAAGACCGACAACATTACTAGCGCCTCCGTGTCGAGAGGCAACGATATCCGCCGGCTCGACCGATTTCGGCTCCGGCGGTTGTTAAGCCACGGCATGACGGCTCTTATCGGACGCCTAACAGCGCGTCCGTTTGCCGAAGCAATACCGATCAGTTACGACGTGGAGGTGCCGAATCATTCGTTGACGACCTAATTCTGAGTCGGGGTGTCGTACTCAGTAGAGCAGTATCTCTCTGCGATCTGTTGAAACTAAGCCTCTTGACTCGAAGATTTATTCGCTTCAGACGAACATCTCTTTAAACGACAATTTTTTATTTTCATAAATTTTTCTAAGTGAAATTATTTTTTTGCCAACCGGCCAGCTACTTAGAAAAACTTATAACTATACATACATACTTTAACAATAAATGTAGATAGACTTTTCTTTATAAAAAAATGCTCGATTGCCAACCGGTCGGGGCTGTTGCCAACCGGCTAAGCAATAATTCACCCGGTTGGCAATTCGTGGTCGTTGCCGACCGGCTGGGCGGCAAAATGTTGCCAACCGGCTATTTTCGCTGCGGTTGCCAACCGGTTCTAATCGGTTTTTCGCGCGCCCTAAGGGCTAACGATGGGTATCATCTCCCCTACGGCCGAAGGTCGTTCAAATTTTTTGCCTTATGCGCCCAATTGTGCTATATTTTGAAGACAATTTTGGGTACACAAGCAAATTGACAAATGAAACTAAATTTCACAATCAACTTGCCAACCGGCAGATTTCATTTGAACGACCTGATTTTTTGTTTTGTTTTTTGTGCCTTTCGCGGTACACGTTCTGACATGCTAGGTTAGTTCGTTTAACGGTCGGGGTCTTCGACGTAAACTACAGTAACTTTGCAAAGACAGGACGTTAAATTGTACCACGTCGGGCTTTCTCTCGTTCACAAAGGGTATCCAGACACTCTCACGTCGACACGTTCAATTGACGGCGAGCTTTCTCGTCGGATTCGGTGGAGGTGACGGACTCTTATCGACTGTGCATCGATCTCCCTGCCTTTCCTGAAAATAGTAAATCATTTTTTCAAACTATGCCAAAGTTACGGTGATAAAATGATATTTTCCTTAAATTTTTCTTTAAAAATTTAAACAAGAAAAAAGCTTTTGCATCGCTAGTTTCTTGCCTTTGGAGTGGCGTGCAACAACGTTCGACGATAGCACGCACGCGCTAACGCTCTCGAGATGATTAGATGCAACTTTTTGTATACGTTTATAATAATTATTAAACATTAAAACAAGTATTATAAAGAATAATGTATACGTTTGCTTAGATATATGAAAACAGAAAATGATTTTTTCAACTCTATCAAAGTTACGGTGATAAAATGATATTTTATTTAAATTGTTCTTAAAAAAATATAAACAGTAATATTCGGACAAGAAAAAAGCTTTTGCATCGCTAGTTTCTTGCCTTTGGAATGGCGTGCAACAACGTTCGACCAGAGGCGATAGCACGCACGCATAAACCGACGCGCTAACGCTCTCGAGACGATTAGAGGCAGCTTTGTGTTTTGTTCTCCCATCCCCTATATATTGCAAAGAGCTCACGGCGAGTTGTACACGCATAGCTCAAGGGAAAGTGATTCAACTGTAAGACTTTAATTATTTCACAGTGGCGGTGTGGCATTTTTTTTATTCTTCAATGATTATTGTTATTAAATTAATTAACGATAAATTACAATAATTATTAAACATTAAAACAATTATTATATAAAATAATGTATACGTTTATAATAATAACTATTAAACGTCAAAACAATTATTATAAAAAATAATGTATACGTTTGCTTAGATATATGAAAACAGAAAATGATTTTTACAACTCTATCAAAGTTAAAAAGTGATAAAATGATATTTTATTTAAATTGTTCTTTAAAAATGTAAAACAGTAATATTCGGACAAGAAAAAAGCTTTTGCATTGCTAGTTTCTTGCCTTTGGAATGGCGTGCAACAACGTTCGACCAGAGGCGATAGCACGCACGCATAAACCGACGCGCTAACGCTCTCGAGACGATTAGAGGCAGCTTTGTGTTTTGTTTTCCCATCTCCTATATATTGCAAAGACCTCACGGCGAGTTGTACACGCATAGCTCAAGGGAAAGTGATTCAACTGTAAGACTTTAAATATTTTACAGCGGCGGTATAACTCTTTCCTTCTATTACCTCTTTGTCGTATTTATTCTTCAATAATTGCTGTTAATAAATAAATTTATGACGTGAATGAAAAACTTTTTTTCCAAAACTTGATTAATTTCGCAAGAACAAATTTATTTTAATCTTTACATTTTCTTTAAATATATTGAAACAAGTAATTTGCAAGATTCTTTGTTTGTGCTTTGTTTGAGTGAAATCTCATCGCCGATCGGAATACCACGACAATCATTTTTAAAACACTTTACAAACAAAAAATAAATAATTACATCTTTTCTGAATTGAAAATTTAAAATTCGTGCTAGTCCAGTTGTTATTTAAACACTTGTTAGTTTCTCGCGCCCGGTTGTTGACATCTATGTAAACTGTTAACAAACATCGAAGAACTTTTTCGCGCAAAGTTTCATTCTCATCCACCTCACCGTCTCGAATTCATTTGTATAAAAAATAATTTAACAGATAATTATTTCCTCCAAGCAAATTACATGTTTAAAATAGTAAACGCTATAGCAAATTCAGACTGGGATTAGTAATATTGATCGCCAGAGTTTCGTGGCCGGTTGTCGAACGTTTTTATAACAGTCGCTAGATGACAGGAAAACGACTCGACTTGCATAACACTCCTTTTGTGTTATTAACGATAAATTCAAATTGTACAAGCCACTGATTCATTAAATTATTATTATTTAAAACTATGATAATTTAATAAAAGACAGTACGTTGTTTATTCAGAACAGAAATCATTCTTAATAAAATTCATCGTCGGAATAAATACTCATCGCTTATCTTTGTTTACTTTTAAACGCGCCGAGACAAATCAAAACAATTTAATAATGAAAATACGGCATCGCTCAATTAATTGACTATCGTCTAATAAAACAGACAAAATCATGAACGTTAAAAGTTTTTAATCAAAAATATAATTAAAAACCATCTTTTAACAACTGCATTTTAACGCTGGGAAATTTCCGTAATTATTGCGGCGTGAATGCTCCGAGCAAAGTCGATCGGTTATTACTAGCGATCGGTTGCGTGTAAATGAACAAAAATTGACAAAATAAATTAAAACTTTAATTTATTTTAACAAATACAACGCAAACAAACATTTTTGAGTATTATTATGAATAAAAAAATGTAAATATAAAATTTTTTTTTAATGTACTAAACAGTAAATAACTATCTATTGTACGCTAATTGCGAGCCAGTCCCAAGCCTGGAGAAAGGAGGAGGGAAAAGTAAAAAAGATCAAATTCTGATCCACGACAGGAAGTACTTAACTGCTTCCTACATACAGACATTAAAGTCTTAAAACACCAGGTGTAAAGGACTATAAACTATTATAAAAAAAAAAAAAAACGCTATTGTACTTGCTTCGGCAGTACATCTACTAAAATTGGAACGATACAGAGAAGATTAGCATGGCCCCAGCGCAAGGATGACACGCAAATTCGTGAAGCGTTCCATATTTTTAATGCTCTCGAAACAGTATATTTCAGAAGAAACAAAAGTTGAAGTCGCCCCTGGGTGGATTCGATCCACCAACCTATCGGTTAACAGCCGAACGCGCCACAAAGGCGATTATCATATTTACGGCCTCTAGTTATTTTGGCGAGTTTCGTTTCGAGTGCCTGTCTTCAAAAACACGGCAATAAAGATTAATGTAACACCGAGAGCTATCTAGGCAACCCAAAAAACCTCTGCTTCAAAGTGCTTTTTCATGAGATTGTGCATTCAAACTTACATGTTGACGCCACCTATCGTTGAAAATGCTTTTTGTAAAACACCACCGTTACGAATTCGACACTCAGTTACATATATAAGCTAATTAGAAATCAACGCTATTGTACTTGCTTCGGCAGTACATATACTAAAATTGGAACGATACAGAGAAGATTAGCATGGCCCCTGCGCAAGGATGACACGCAAATTCGTGAAGCGTTCCATATTTTTAATGCTCTCGAAACAGTATATTTCAAAAGCTACCATCTGAGGGATTATGACTGAACGCCTCTAAGTCAGAATCCCGTCCAGTCAAGACCGACAACATTACTAGCGCCTCCGTGTCGAGAGGCAACGATATCCGCCGGCTCGACCGATTTCGGCTCCGGCGGTTGTTAAGCCACGGCATGACGGCTCTTATCGGACGCCTAACAGCGCGTCCGTTTGCCGAAGCAATACCGATCAGTTACGACGTGGAGGTGCCGAATCATTCGTTGACGACCTAATTCTGAGTCGGGGTGTCGTACTCAGTAGAGCAGTATCTCTCTGCGATCTGTTGAAACTAAGCCTCTTGACTCGAAGATTTTTTCGCTTCAGACGAACATCTCTTTAAACGACAATTTTTTATTTTCATAAATTTTTCTAAGTGAAATTATTTTTTTGCCAACCGGCCAGCTACTTAGAAAAACTTATAACTATACATACATACTTTAACAATAAATGTAGATAGACTTTTCTTTATAAAAAAATGCTCGATTGCCAACCGGTCGGGGCTGTTGCCAACCGGCTAAGCAATAATTCACCCGGTTGGCAATTCGTGGTCGTTGCCGACCGGCTGGGCGGCAAAATGTTGCCAACCGGCTATTTTCGCTGCGGTTGCCAACCGGTTCTAATCGGTTTTTCGCGCGCCCTAAGGGCTAACGATGGGTATCATCTCCCCTACGGCCGAAGGTCGTTCAAATTTTTTGCCTTATGCGCCCAATTGTGCTATATTTTGAAGACAATTTTGGGTACACAAGCAAATTGACAAATGAAACTAAATTTCACAATCAACTTGCCAACCGGCAGATTTCATTTGAACGACCTGATTTTTTGTTTTGTTTTTTGTGCCTTTCGCGGTACACGTTCTGACATGCTAGGTTAGTTCGTTTAACGGTCGGGGTCTTCGACGTAAACTACAGTAACTTTGCAAAGACAGGACGTTAAATTGTACCACGTCGGGCTTTCTCTCGTTCACAAAGGGTATCCAGACACTCTCACGTCGACACGTTCAATTGACGGCGAGCTTTCTCGTCGGATTCGGTGGAGGTGACGGACTCTTATCGACTGTGCATCGATCTCCCTGCCTTTCCTGAAAATAGTAAATCATTTTTTCAAACTATGCCAAAGTTACGGTGATAAAATGATATTTTCCTTAAATTTTTCTTTAAAAATTTAAACAAGAAAAAAGCTTTTGCATCGCTAGTTTCTTGCCTTTGGAGTGGCGTGCAACAACGTTCGACGATAGCACGCACGCGCTAACGCTCTCGAGACGATTAGATGCAACTTTTTGTATACGTTTATAATAATTATTAAACATTAAAACAAGTATTATAAAGAATAATGTATACGTTTGCTTAGATATATGAAAACAGAAAATGATTTTTTCAACTCTATCAAAGTTACGGTGATAAAATGATATTTTATTTAAATTGTTCTTAAAAAAATATAAACAGTAATATTCGGACAAGAAAAAAGCTTTTGCATCGCTAGTTTCTTGCCTTTGGAATGGCGTGCAACAACGTTCGACCAGAGGCGATAGCACGCACGCATAAACCGACGCGCTAACGCTCTCGAGACGATTAGAGGCAGCTTTGTGTTTTGTTCTCCCATCCCCTATATATTGCAAAGAGCTCACGGCGAGTTGTACACGCATAGCTCAAGGGAAAGTGATTCAACTGTAAGACTTTAATTATTTCACAGTGGCGGTGTGGCATTTTTTTTATTCTTCAATGATTATTGTTATTAAATTAATTAACGATAAATTACAATAATTATTAAACATTAAAACAATTATTATATAAAATAATGTATACGTTTATAATAATAACTATTAAACGTCAAAACAATTATTATAAAAAATAATGTATACGTTTGCTTAGATATATGAAAACAGAAAATGATTTTTACAACTCTATCAAAGTTAAAAAGTGATAAAATGATATTTTATTTAAATTGTTCTTTAAAAATGTAAAACAGTAATATTCGGACAAGAAAAATGCTTTTGCATTGCTAGTTTCTTGCCTTTGGAATGGCGTGCAACAACGTTCGACCAGAGGCGATAGCACGCACGCATAAACCGACGCGCTAACGCTCTCGAGACGATTAGAGGCAGCTTTGTGTTTTGTTTTCCCATCTCCTATATATTGCAAAGACCTCACGGCGAGTTGTACACGCATAGCTCAAGGGAAAGTGATTCAACTGTAAGACTTTAAATATTTTACAGCGGCGGTATAACTCTTTCCTTCTATTACCTCTTTGTCGTATTTATTCTTCAATAATTGCTGTTAATAAATAAATTTATGACGTGAATGAAAAACTTTTTTTCCAAAACTTGATTAATTTCGCAAGAACAAATTTATTTTAATCTTTACATTTTCTTTAAATATATTGAAACAAGTAATTTGCAAGATTCTTTGTTTGTGCTTTGTTTGAGTGAAATCTCATCGCCGATCGGAATACCACGACAATCATTTTTAAAACACTTTACAAACAAAAAATAAATAATTACATCTTTTCTGAATTGAAAATTTAAAATTCGTGCTAGTCCAGTTGTTATTTAAACACTTGTTAGTTTCTCGCGCCCGGTTGTTGACATCTATGTAAACTGTTAACAAACATCGAAGAACTTTTTCGCGCAAAGTTTCATTCTCATCCACCTCACCGTCTCGAATTCATTTGTATAAAAAATAATTTAACAGATAATTATTTCCTCCAAGCAAATTACATGTTTAAAATAGTAAACGCTATAGCAAATTCAGACTGGGATTAGTAATATTGATCGCCAGAGTTTCGTGGCCGGTTGTCGAACGTTTTTATAACAGTCGCTAGATGACAGGAAAACGACTCGACTTGCATAACACTCCTTTTGTGTTATTAACGATAAATTCAAATTGTACAAGCCACTGATTCATTAAATTATTATTATTTAAAACTATGATAATTTAATAAAAGACAGTACGTTGTTTATTCAGAACAGAAATCATTCTTAATAAAATTCATCGTCGGAATAAATACTCATCGCTTATCTTTGTTTACTTTTAAACGCGCCGAGACAAATCAAAACAATTTAATAATGAAAATACGGCATCGCTCAATTAATTGACTATCGTCTAATAAAACAGACAAAATCATGAACGTTAAAAGTTTTTAATCAAAAATATAATTAAAAACCATCTTTTAACAACTGCATTTTAACGCTGGGAAATTTCCGTAATTATTGCGGCGTGAATGCTCCGAGCAAAGTCGATCGGTTGCGTGTAAATGAACAAAAATTGACAAAATACATTACTAGCGCCTCCGTGTCGAGAGGCAACGATATCCGCCGGCTCGACCGATTTCGGCTCCGGCGGTTGTTAAGCCACGGCATGACGGCTCTTATCGGACGCCTAACAGCGCGTCCGTTTGCCGAAGCAATACCGATCAGTTACGACGTGGAGGTGCCGAATCATTCGTAGACGACCTAATTCTGAGTCGGGGTGTCGTACTCAGTAGAGCAGTATCTCTCTGCGATCTGTTGAAACTAAGCCTCTTGACTCGAAGATTTGTTCGCTTCAGACGAACATCTCTTTAAACGACAATTTTTTATTTTCATAAATTTTTCTAAGTGAAATTATTTTTTTGCCAACCGGCCAGCTACTTAGAAAAACTTATAACTATACATACATACTTTAACAATAAATGTAGATAGACTTTTCTTTATAAAAAAATGCTCGATTGCCAACCGGTCGGGGCTGCTGCCAACCGGCTAAGCAATAATTCACCCGGTTGGCAATTCGTGGTCGTTGCCGACCGGCTGGGCGGCAAAATGTTGCCAACCGGCTATTTTCGCTGCGGTTGCCAACCGGTTCTAATCGGTTTTTCGCGCGCCCTAAGGGCTAACGATGGGTATCATCTCCCCTACGGCCGAAGGTCGTTCAAATTTTTTGCCTTATGCGCCCAATTGTGCTATATTTTGAAGACAATTTTGGGTACACAAGCAAATTGACAAATGAAACTAAATTTCACAATCAACTTGCCAACCGGCAGATTTCATTTGAACGACCTGATTTTTTGTTTTGTTTTTTGTGCCTTTCGCGGTACACGTTCTGACATGCTAGGTTAGTTCGTTTAACGGTCGGGGTCTTCGACGTAAACTACAGTAACTTTGCAAAGACAGGACGTTAAATTGTACCACGTCGGGCTTTCTCTCGTTCACAAAGGGTATCCAGACACTCTCACGTCGACACGTTCAATTGACGGCGAGCTTTCTCGTCGGATTCGGTGGAGGTGACGGACTCTTATCGACTGTGCATCGATCTCCCTGCCTTTCCTGAAAATAGTAAATCATTTTTTCAAACTATGCCAAAGTTACGGTGATAAAATGATATTTTCCTTAAATTTTTCTTTAAAAATTTAAACAAGAAAAAAGCTTTTGCATCGCTAGTTTCTTGCCTTTGGAGTGGCGTGCAACAACGTTCGACGATAGCACGCACGCGCTAACGCTCTCGAGATGATTAGATGCAACTTTTTGTATACGTTTATAATAATTATTAAACATTAAAACAAGTATTATAAAGAATAATGTATACGTTTGCTTAGATATATGAAAACAGAAAATGATTTTTTCAACTCTATCAAAGTTACGGTGATAAAATGATATTTTATTTAAATTGTTCTTAAAAAAATATAAACAGTAATATTCGGACAAGAAAAAAGCTTTTGCATCGCTAGTTTCTTGCCTTTGGAATGGCGTGCAACAACGTTCGACCAGAGGCGATAGCACGCACGCATAAACCGACGCGCTAACGCTCTCGAGACGATTAGAGGCAGCTTTGTGTTTTGTTCTCCCATCCCCTATATATTGCAAAGAGCTCACGGCGAGTTGTACACGCATAGCTCAAGGGAAAGTGATTCAACTGTAAGACTTTAATTATTTCACAGTGGCGGTGTGGCATTTTTTTTATTCTTCAATGATTATTGTTATTAAATTAATTAACGATAAATTACAATAATTATTAAACATTAAAACAATTATTATATAAAATAATGTATACGTTTATAATAATAACTATTAAACGTCAAAACAATTATTATAAAAAATAATGTATACGTTTGCTTAGATATATGAAAACAGAAAATGATTTTTACAACTCTATCAAAGTTAAAAAGTGATAAAATGATATTTTATTTAAATTGTTCTTTAAAAATGTAAAACAGTAATATTCGGACAAGAAAAAAGCTTTTGCATTGCTAGTTTCTTGCCTTTGGAATGGCGTGCAACAACGTTCGACCAGAGGCGATAGCACGCACGCATAAACCGACGCGCTAACGCTCTCGAGACGATTAGAGGCAGCTTTGTGTTTTGTTTTCCCATCTCCTATATATTGCAAAGACCTCACGGCGAGTTGTACACGCATAGCTCAAGGGAAAGTGATTCAACTGTAAGACTTTAAATATTTTACAGCGGCGGTATAACTCTTTCCTTCTATTACCTCTTTGTCGTATTTATTCTTCAATAATTGCTGTTAATAAATAAATTTATGACGTGAATGAAAAACTTTTTTTCCAAAACTTGATTAATTTCGCAAGAACAAATTTATTTTAATCTTTACATTTTCTTTAAATATATTGAAACAAGTAATTTGCAAGATTCTTTGTTTGTGCTTTGTTTGAGTGAAATCTCATCGCCGATCGGAATACCACGACAATCATTTTTAAAACACTTTACAAACAAAAAATAAATAATTACATCTTTTCTGAATTGAAAATTTAAAATTCGTGCTAGTCCAGTTGTTATTTAAACACTTGTTAGTTTCTCGCGCCCGGTTGTTGACATCTATGTAAACTGTTAACAAACATCGAAGAACTTTTTCGCGCAAAGTTTCATTCTCATCCACCTCACCGTCTCGAATTCATTTGTATAAAAAATAATTTAACAGATAATTATTTCCTCCAAGCAAATTACATGTTTAAAATAGTAAACGCTATAGCAAATTCAGACTGGGATTAGTAATATTGATCGCCAGAGTTTCGTGGCCGGTTGTCGAACGTTTTTATAACAGTCGCTAGATGACAGGAAAACGACTCGACTTGCATAACACTCCTTTTGTGTTATTAACGATAAATTCAAATTGTACAAGCCACTGATTCATTAAATTATTATTATTTAAAACTATGATAATTTAATAAAAGACAGTACGTTGTTTATTCAGAACAGAAATCATTCTTAATAAAATTCATCGTCGGAATAAATACTCATCGCTTATCTTTGTTTACTTTTAAACGCGCCGAGACAAATCAAAACAATTTAATAATGAAAATACGGCATCGCTCAATTAATTGACTATCGTCTAATAAAACAGACAAAATCATGAACGTTAAAAGTTTTTAATCAAAAATATAATTAAAAACCATCTTTTAACAACTGCATTTTAACGCTGGGAAATTTCCGTAATTATTGCGGCGTGAATGCTCCGAGCAAAGTCGATCGGTTATTACTAGCGATCGGTTGCGTGTAAATGAACAAAAATTGACAAAATAAATTAAAACTTTAATTTATTTTAACAAATACAACGCAAACAAACATTTTTGAGTCTTATTATGAATAAAAAAATGTAAATATAAAAATTTTTTTTAATGTACTAAACAGTAAATAACTATCTATTGTACGCTAATTGCGAGCCAGTCCCAAGCCTGGAGAAAGGAGGAGGGAAAAGTAAAAAAGATCAAATTCTGATCCACGACAGGAAGTACTTAACTGCTTCCTACATACAGACATTAAAGTCTTAAAACACCTGGTGTAAAGGACTATAAACTATAATAAAAAAAAAAAAAAAAACGCTATTGTACTTGCTTCGGCAGTACATCTACTAAAATTGGAACGATACAGAGAAGATTAGCATGGCCCCAGCGCAAGGATGACACGCAAATTCGTGAAGCGTTCCATATTTTTAATGCTCTCGAAACAGTATATTTCAGAAGAAACAAAAGTTGAAGTCGCCCCTGGGTGGATTCGATCCACCAACCTATCGGTTAACAGCCGAACGCGCCACAAAGGCGATTATCGTATTTACGGCCTCTAGTTATTTTGGCGAGTTTCGTTTCGAGTGCCTGTCTTCAAAAACACGGCAATAAAGATTAATGTAACACCGAGAGCTATCTAGGCAACCCAAAAAACCTCTGCTTCAAAGTGCTTTTTCATGAGATTGTGCATTCAAACTTACATGTTGACGCCACCTATCGTTGAAAATGCTTTTTGTAAAACACCACCGTTACGAATTCGACACTCAGTTACATATATAAGCTAATTAGAAATCAACGCTATTGTACTTGCTTCGGCAGTACATATACTAAAATTGGAACGATACAGAGAAGATTAGCATGGCCCCTGCGCAAGGATGACACGCAAATTCGTGAAGCGTTCCATATTTTTAATGCTCTCGAAACAGTATATTTCAAAAGCTACCATCTGAGGGATTATGACTGAACGCCTCTAAGTCAGAATCCCGTCCAGTCAAGACCGACAACATTACTAGCGCCTCCGTGTCGAGAGGCAACGATATCCGCCGGCTCGACCGATTTCGGCTCCGGCGGTTGTTAAGCCACGGCATGACGGCTCTTATCGGACGCCTAACAGCGCGTCCGTTTGCCGAAGCAATACCGATCAGTTACGACGTGGAGGTGCCGAATCATTCGTTGACGACCTAATTCTGAGTCGGGGTGTCGTACTCAGTAGAGCAGTATCTCTCTGCGATCTGTTGAAACTAAGCCTCTTGACTCGAAGATTTTTTCGCTTCAGACGAACATCTCTTTAAACGACAATTTTTTATTTTCATAAATTTTTCTAAGTGAAATTATTTTTTTGCCAACCGGCCAGCTACTTAGAAAAACTTATAACTATACATACATACTTTAACAATAAATGTAGATAGACTTTTCTTTATAAAAAAATGCTCGATTGCCAACCGGTCGGGGCTGTTGCCAACCGGCTAAGCAATAATTCACCCGGTTGGCAATTCGTGGTCGTTGCCGACCGGCTGGGCGGCAAAATGTTGCCAACCGGCTATTTTCGCTGCGGTTGCCAACCGGTTCTAATCGGTTTTTCGCGCGCCCTAAGGGCTAACGATGGGTATCATCTCCCCTACGGCCGAAGGTCGTTCAAATTTTTTGCCTTATGCGCCCAATTGTGCTATATTTTGAAGACAATTTTGGGTACACAAGCAAATTGACAAATGAAACTAAATTTCACAATCAACTTGCCAACCGGCAGATTTCATTTGAACGACCTGATTTTTTGTTTTGTTTTTTGTGCCTTTCGCGGTACACGTTCTGACATGCTAGGTTAGTTCGTTTAACGGTCGGGGTCTTCGACGTAAACTACAGTAACTTTGCAAAGACAGGACGTTAAATTGTACCACGTCGGGCTTTCTCTCGTTCACAAAGGGTATCCAGACACTCTCACGTCGACACGTTCAATTGACGGCGAGCTTTCTCGTCGGATTCGGTGGAGGTGACGGACTCTTATCGACTGTGCATCGATCTCCCTGCCTTTCCTGAAAATAGTAAATCATTTTTTCAAACTATGCCAAAGTTACGGTGATAAAATGATATTTTCCTTAAATTTTTCTTTAAAAATTTAAACAAGAAAAAAGCTTTTGCATCGCTAGTTTCTTGCCTTTGGAGTGGCGTGCAACAACGTTCGACGATAGCACGCACGCGTAAACCGACGCGCTAACGCTCTCGAGACGATTAGATGCAACTTTTTGTATACGTTTATAATAATTATTAAACATTAAAACAAGTATTATAAAGAATAATGTATACGTTTGCTTAGATATATGAAAACAGAAAATGATTTTTTCAACTCTATCAAAGTTACGGTGATAAAATGATATTTTATTTAAATTGTTCTTAAAAAAATATAAACAGTAATATTCGGACAAGAAAAAAGCTTTTGCATCGCTAGTTTCTTGCCTTTGGAATGGCGTGCAACAACGTTCGACCAGAGGCGATAGCACGCACGCATAAACCGACGCGCTAACGCTCTCGAGACGATTAGAGGCAGCTTTGTGTTTTGTTCTCCCATCCCCTATATATTGCAAAGAGCTCACGGCGAGTTGTACACGCATAGCTCAAGGGAAAGTGATTCAACTGTAAGACTTTAATTATTTCACAGTGGCGGTGTGGCATTTTTTTTATTCTTCAATGATTATTGTTATTAAATTAATTAACGATAAATTACAATAATTATTAAACATTAAAACAATTATTATATAAAATAATGTATACGTTTATAATAATAACTATTAAACGTCAAAACAATTATTATAAAAAATAATGTATACGTTTGCTTAGATATATGAAAACAGAAAATGATTTTTACAACTCTATCAAAGTTAAAAAGTGATAAAATGATATTTTATTTAAATTGTTCTTTAAAAATGTAAAACAGTAATATTCGGACAAGAAAAAAGCTTTTGCATTGCTAGTTTCTTGCCTTTGGAATGGCGTGCAACAACGTTCGACCAGAGGCGATAGCACGCACGCATAAACCGACGCGCTAACGCTCTCGAGACGATTAGAGGCAGCTTTGTGTTTTGTTTTCCCATCTCCTATATATTGCAAAGACCTCACGGCGAGTTGTACACGCATAGCTCAAGGGAAAGTGATTCAACTGTAAGACTTTAAATATTTTACAGCGGCGGTATAACTCTTTCCTTCTATTACCTCTTTGTCGTATTTATTCTTCAATAATTGCTGTTAATAAATAAATTTATGACGTGAATGAAAAACTTTTTTTCCAAAACTTGATTAATTTCGCAAGAACAAATTTATTTTAATCTTTACATTTTCTTTAAATATATTGAAACAAGTAATTTGCAAGATTCTTTGTTTGTGCTTTGTTTGAGTGAAATCTCATCGCCGATCGGAATACCACGACAATCATTTTTAAAACACTTTACAAACAAAAAATAAATAATTACATCTTTTCTGAATTGAAAATTTAAAATTCGTGCTAGTCCAGTTGTTATTTAAACACTTGTTAGTTTCTCGCGCCCGGTTGTTGACATCTATGTAAACTGTTAACAAACATCGAAGAACTTTTTCGCGCAAAGTTTCATTCTCATCCACCTCACCGTCTCGAATTCATTTGTATAAAAAATAATTTAACAGATAATTATTTCCTCCAAGCAAATTACATGTTTAAAATAGTAAACGCTATAGCAAATTCAGACTGGGATTAGTAATATTGATCGCCAGAGTTTCGTGGCCGGTTGTCGAACGTTTTTATAACAGTCGCTAGATGACAGGAAAACGACTCGACTTGCATAACACTCCTTTTGTGTTATTAACGATAAATTCAAATTGTACAAGCCACTGATTCATTAAATTATTATTATTTAAAACTATGATAATTTAATAAAAGACAGTACGTTGTTTATTCAGAACAGAAATCATTCTTAATAAAATTCATCGTCGGAATAAATACTCATCGCTTATCTTTGTTTACTTTTAAACGCGCCGAGACAAATCAAAACAATTTAATAATGAAAATACGGCATCGCTCAATTAATTGACTATCGTCTAATAAAACAGACAAAATCATGAACGTTAAAAGTTTTTAATCAAAAATATAATTAAAAACCATCTTTTAACAACTGCATTTTAACGCTGGGAAATTTCCGTAATTATTGCGGCGTGAATGCTCCGAGCAAAGTCGATCGGTTATTACTAGCGATCGGTTGCGTGTAAATGAACAAAAATTGACAAAATAAATTAAAACTTTAATTTATTTTAACAAATACAACGCAAACAAACATTTTTGAGTCTTATTATGAATAAAAAAATGTAAATATAAAATTTTTTTTTAATGTACTAAACAGTAAATAACTATCTATTGTACGCTAATTGCGAGCCAGTCCCAAGCCTGGAGAAAGGAGGAGGGAAAAGTAAAAAAGATCAAATTCTGATCCACGACAGGAAGTACTTAACTGCTTCCTACATACAGACATTAAAGTCTTAAAACACCTGGTGTAAAGGACTATAAACTATAATAAAAAAAAAAAAAAAAACGCTATTGTACTTGCTTCGGCAGTACATCTACTAAAATTGGAACGATACAGAGAAGATTAGCATGGCCCCAGCGCAAGGATGACACGCAAATTCGTGAAGCGTTCCATATTTTTAATGCTCTCGAAACAGTATATTTCAGAAGAAACAAAAGTTGAAGTCGCCCCTGGGTGGATTCGATCCACCAACCTATCGGTTAACAGCCGAACGCGCCACAAAGGCGATTATCGTATTTACGGCCTCTAGTTATTTTGGCGAGTTTCGTTTCGAGTGCCTGTCTTCAAAAACACGGCAATAAAGATTAATGTAACACCGAGAGCTATCTAGGCAACCCAAAAAACCTCTGCTTCAAAGTGCTTTTTCATGAGATTGTGCATTCAAACTTACATGTTGACGCCACCTATCGTTGAAAATGCTTTTTGTAAAACACCACCGTTACGAATTCGACACTCAGTTACATATATAAGCTAATTAGAAATCAACGCTATTGTACTTGCTTCGGCAGTACATATACTAAAATTGGAACGATACAGAGAAGATTAGCATGGCCCCTGCGCAAGGATGACACGCAAATTCGTGAAGCGTTCCATATTTTTAATGCTCTCGAAACAGTATATTTCAAAAGCTACCATCTGAGGGATTATGACTGAACGCCTCTAAGTCAGAATCCCGTCCAGTCAAGACCGACAACATTACTAGCGCCTCCGTGTCGAGAGGCAACGATATCCGCCGGCTCGACCGATTTCGGCTCCGGCGGTTGTTAAGCCACGGCATGACGGCTCTTATCGGACGCCTAACAGCGCGTCCGTTTGCCGAAGCAATACCGATCAGTTACGACGTGGAGGTGCCGAATCATTCGTTGACGACCTAATTCTGAGTCGGGGTGTCGTACTCAGTAGAGCAGTATCTCTCTGCGATCTGTTGAAACTAAGCCTCTTGACTCGAAGATTTTTTCGCTTCAGACGAACATCTCTTTAAACGACAATTTTTTATTTTCATAAATTTTTCTAAGTGAAATTATTTTTTTGCCAACCGGCCAGCTACTTAGAAAAACTTATAACTATACATACATACTTTAACAATAAATGTAGATAGACTTTTCTTTATAAAAAAATGCTCGATTGCCAACCGGTCGGGGCTGTTGCCAACCGGCTAAGCAATAATTCACCCGGTTGGCAATTCGTGGTCGTTGCCGACCGGCTGGGCGGCAAAATGTTGCCAACCGGCTATTTTCGCTGCGGTTGCCAACCGGTTCTAATCGGTTTTTCGCGCGCCCTAAGGGCTAACGATGGGTATCATCTCCCCTACGGCCGAAGGCCGTTCAAATTTTTTGCCTTATGCGCCCAATTGTGCTATATTTTGAAGACAATTTTGGGTCAGTGTTATTTCCATTAATGGTAATTGAATTAGGAATTGAAATAGGAATTTTTTTTTCTTGGGAATGGAAATTAGAAATAGGAATTAAATTTGGAATGGAATTAGAAATAGGAATGGAAATCACGTGATAAAAATGGAATTAGAATTAGAAGTAGAAATTATTTTTCAATCCAAAATGGAATTAGAATGAGAATTAGAAATTATTTCTTTAATAAAAATGGAATTAGAATGGGAAGTAGGAATTATTTTTTAAAATAAAATGGAATTAAAATGAGAAGTAGGAATTATTTTTAAATTTAAAATGAAAGTAGAATAAAGGATCTACGAAATTGCCCCGTTCCCATGATATATAAATAAGAGTCCCCTTTTCAATGAACTGTTTTTCTCTTAGTTGGTCTAAATATTGTGTCGTGTGTTGTGTGCTCATATTCATTTTTGTGACTTTAAAATTACAATGAGTTTATCAAAATCTTAAAGTGGTAGAAAAAGAGATAGCGTATTCTGGGAATTCTTTTCGTATGACGAAGATTCAGACAAATAAACTTGTCAGGTGACAGATGAAACTACAAAAGTGGCCTGCGGAACACAAATTACTGGCAAGAACACTAGCAACTTCGCCGCCCATTTGAAGCGTTTTCACAAACAAGCATATGCTAACTGCATGAGCAAAGAAAAAGAAAGAAATGTTGTGAAAAGTCAAGCTGTAAAACGAGACAGTTCAGGTGCAGTAAAGTTGCAAACTATTGGGGAATGTTTACAGCGTCGTATGATGTCATCTGCAGCAGCACACATCTGCAAAAGCACTAACATCAAAAATGCTGGATGATCTCTGTTACCGGTTCGCCACACTTCTAGACCCGAATACGGAAAACTTTAATCCAATTCCAGCGGCCGCATGTCTGCTTGATCCGACGATGGCACAAGCAATTATGTCCCCGGAATATGTAGAGCTGCTGCGTGCTGCTAAAGCTTACATAATCACCGTTTGTGAAAACGAGGAAAGTTCAGTGCAGGAAGTTTATGTGTCGGATTCTGCATCTGCATCCCCTATGGTGTTAACTCCAACATCATTAAAAAAGTTTAAATTTTTAAACAATAAAATTCAGTCTAATCGACTTAGAACTTGTGCTGGCATTAGCAGTATAAGTGAAAAAGATGCCGTGCATTATCAGCTGAACAACTACATAGCTGATATTGTAGAAGATGAGCGTAATGATGCACTGGATGTTTGGAAGCAAAAAACATCACGTTACAGCAAACTGTATGAGCTAGCCCAAGATTTATTGTCAGCTCCAGCTTCTCAAGCCTACGTGGAGCGGATATTCTCTCTTTGTGGCATCTTGACTGCAGGGTGACGCAACATAATGCAACAGTCCTTAGAGATGAGAGCCTTTCTGAAACTTAATTCATTTTGACCGATTAATTGTTTGCATTTTGCTCTGGTTATTTTTGGATGTTTGGTTTAGTTATAACAATAAATGTTTGATAAGCTTGTTGTTGTTACTATGTATTATTATCTCTAAAGGTTTTTTTTAAAGGAACGAATATAGTGACTGTTATTTTTAATAATGGAATTAGAAAATAATTTTTGAAATGATAATGGAAATAGAATAGAAATAGAAATCATTTTAGCAATGGTAATTAGAATTGAATGGAAATTATTGAAATTAAAATGGAATTAGAATTGAAATAGGAATTATTTGAAAAAAAATAATGGAATTAGAATTGGAATGGAAATTATTTGTAAAAAAATAATGGAATTAGAATTGGAATGAAAATTATTTGAAAAAAAATAATGGAATTAGAATTGGAATAGAAATTATTTAGTGAATGGAAATAACACTGTTTTGGGTACACAAGCAAATTGACAAATGAAACTAAATTTCACAATCAACTTGCCAACCGGCAGATTTCATTTGAACGACCTGATTTTTTGTTTTGTTTTTTGTGCCTTTCGCGGTACACGTTCTGACATGCTAGGTTAGTTCGTTTAACGGTCGGGGTCTTCGACGTAAACTACAGTAACTTTGCAAAGACAGGACGTTAAATTGTACCACGTCGGGCTTTCTCTCGTTCACAAAGGGTATCCAGACACTCTCACGTCGACACGTTCAATTGACGGCGAGCTTTCTCGTCGGATTCGGTGGAGGTGACGGACTCTTATCGACTGTGCATCGATCTCCCTGCCTTTCCTGAAAATAGTAAATCATTTTTTCAAACTATGCCAAAGTTACGGTGATAAAATGATATTTTCCTTAAATTTTTCTTTAAAAATTTAAACAAGAAAAAAGCTTTTGCATCGCTAGTTTCTTGCCTTTGGAGTGGCGTGCAACAACGTTCGACGATAGCACGCACGCGTAAACCGACGCGCTAACGCTCTCGAGACGATTAGATGCAACTTTTTGTATACGTTTATAATAATTATTAAACATTAAAACAAGTATTATAAAGAATAATGTATACGTTTGCTTAGATATATGAAAACAGAAAATGATTTTTTCAACTCTATCAAAGTTACGGTGATAAAATGATATTTTATTTAAATTGTTCTTAAAAAAATATAAACAGTAATATTCGGACAAGAAAAAAGCTTTTGCATCGCTAGTTTCTTGCCTTTGGAATGGCGTGCAACAACGTTCGACCAGAGGCGATAGCACGCACGCATAAACCGACGCGCTAAAGCTCTCGAGACGATTAGAGGCAGCTTTGTGTTTTGTTTTCCCATCTCCTATATATTGCAAAGACCTCACGGCGAGTTGTACACGCATAGCTCAAGGGAAAGTGATTCAACTGTAAGACTTTAATTATTTCACAGTGGCGGTGTGGCATTTTTTTTATTCTTCAATGATTATTGTTATTAAATTAATTAACGATAAATTACAATAATTATTAAACATTAAAACAATTATTATATAAAATAATGTATACGTTTATAATAATAACTATTAAACGTCAAAACAATTATTATAAAAAATAATGTATACGTTTGCTTAGATATATGAAAACAGAAAATGATTTTTACAACTCTATCAAAGTTAAAA
Organism: Erpobdella octoculata; assembly: GCA_963978895.1. NCBI lineage: Eukaryota > Metazoa > Annelida > Clitellata > Hirudinida > Erpobdellidae > Erpobdella > Erpobdella octoculata. Next base: position 7,303,079 of record OZ022244.1, on the reverse strand, counting down.
AGTGATAAAATGATATTTTATTTAAATTGTTCTTTAAAAATGTAAAACAGTAATATTCGGACAAGAAAAAAGCTTTTGCATTGCTAGTTTCTTGCCTTTGGAATGGCGTGCAACAACGTTCGACCCATGGAACTCTATATACATACTGGAATGGAAACCAAGCACTAGCTGCGCGTCAGCCCGTGCAACATGATGCCTAGCAGCTAACCGAGCTATTTCTTATTTGTTATGATATCGAGCGCGTGCTTGCTGTGTTGTGAAAATTTATCGTTTGTGACTCGTATTATTCATATATATTATACAATATTTTTATTGGATTAGTACTGGAAACACTTTCAAATAATTATATATTTTTTATCTGTTTTAATCGCTTTACATTTGGATTACTGACCGTATAATTATCGTGATATCGAGCTTTACATATGGATTACTGGCCGTATAATTATTTTTTTATCATTTATATAAATATGCTATTTCCCTAAAAAATAAGCTTAGCAAATAGGTTTTACTGAATAAGGGAATATAATATAATATCATCAATCGTCATCAACCACCTTGAAGCGATAATGGTTCGATGTGCTGCTTATGGTTGCAGAAGCGGGTATGATAGTCAGAAAAATCAAGAAAGTGACGAAAAAGTAAGTTTTCATTTGGTTCCGTGGAATGACAAAGAACTTTTAGCCAAATGGGTACGTGCTAATCCCAGACAAGATTGGGTTCCATCTCGATTTTCAAGACTGTGTTCTTTGCATTTTCATCCCGATGATTTTGAATATGAGAGAACAGATACATTGGTTAGAAGGAAGAAAAAATGTAAAGATCAGAACCTGAAACATAGACGTCTGAAGAGAAGCACTGTGCCATCAAAGTTCCTAAATGCCCCCAATTACCTCACCAAAGAAATTAGTCATAGAACAACAAGTAAATCCACAGCTTCTGTTCGACGTGAAATTGAAGCTGAAAAACTAGATGCTCAAAATAACTTATTTCTGGCTGAAGATGACCTCTCAAGTTTAACAATTCGATCAATTGCAGAAAAACTGATGAGTGATAAAACTGCACCTAGAGGGTTTAAAGTTGACATAGTTGAAGATAAACTTATTGTTTACATGGTAGTTCTTGAGAGAGACTTGCCACAAATTTCAGCCAGTATTGTTATTAGCAACAACCATAGTTTGGTTGTACGAATCAAAGATAAGATCCTTCCGGCATCACAATACAGACATCTCATTTTAAAAAACTTGCAGGCTATGTCACAACTTATTAATTTAATGGCATATATAAAAAACTGGCCTGATAATCCAGCATCAGCAACTAAAGAGGTTCACATTATAACTGCTACAGAGTGTCTTCAGAGTGCCCTTCAGTGCTTCGATGATACAGAATGCAATGAATATCGACAGATCAGCTTTCTTGTTGACAAACATAGTGACACATGTCACAGACTCTGAAAACACTACTGCCGACTTTATTGCTGAATCACTTCAGTTTGATAAAATTCCAACATCGAGTGATGCTAATATTACTTACTATGTTGGGGGTTACATAGCAAGAGCAATAGTACGCCTCAAAAAATGTAACGATTGTTCAGATATTCTTGAAGAACGACATCTGGAACCTCTCGAACTTGATAATTCAATAGAACACAGATCCTCTGATTTTTTTGAAGAAATCAATCGTGGAGGTTTGACCCGTCCTTCAGAATATACATTTCTGATTATGGTTCACTGTTGGCAGGTCTTCGAAGAAATAAAGTTGTCCAAGAACCTCATGAATTGTTTTCTCACTTCTCCATCACAACGTCTACTTTTTTGCAAGATCATTGACAGGTCTTTGTATATGGATGGCAGCAGACTCAGTCAAATTGATGTGGGTTTGTATACAAAAGGCCATGATCTGAAAAATTTAATTTCAGCAAGATTTTTCAATTGCGTTGCCAAGAACTTGATTAAAGACTTTTCAAACAAAGCTGATAGCAACACAAGAAATTTTTCAAGAAAGAGAAAAATTGACAAATTAACAAACTGTTGATTTAAATTTAGATTATACATTTCTGCCATCTGCTTCTATTTGTGTAAATATCTTCCAATAATAAATAATATATTATTATTATTATTAAATCATCAAATAGTTGTTGTAAAGTTCAAAATAATGCTTTTTTTATCATCTCTTGCTGCTATTTGTTTTTATATCTTTGTATATATTAGTTTTCTTTCGTTTAAATAATGTGCTAAATGTTTTTGGTATCTAATAAATATGAGATTTGACTACCACTTTCGTGTTATTAATGGTTGGTACAGGCTACTAGCTGCAGCGCACACGCAACGCACACGCAACGAGCGGTATCAACTTGTACGTGCGCATTTTGAGCTTCCATTCCAGTATGTATATAGAGTTCCATGGTTCGACCAGAGGCGATAGCACGCACGCATAAACCGACGCGCTAACGCTCTCGAGACGATTTGAGGCAGCTTTGTCTTTTGTGTTCCCATCCCCTATATATTGCAAAGACCTCACGGCGAGTTGTACACGCATAGCTCAAGGGAAAGTGATTCAACTGTAAGACTTTAATTATTTCACAGTGGCGGTGTGGCATTTTTTTTATTCTTCAATGATTATTGTTATTAAATTAATTAACGATAAATTACAATAATTATTAAACATTAAAACAATTATTATATAAAATAATGTATACGTTTATAATAATAACTATTAAACGTCAAAACAATTATTATAAAAATAATGTATACGTTTGCTTAGATATATGAAAACAGAAAATGATTTTTACAACTCTATCAAAGTTAAAAAGTGATAAAATGATATTTTATTTAAATTGTTCTTTAAAAATGTAAAACAGTAATATTCGGACAAGAAAAAAGCTTTTGCATTGCTAGTTTCTTGCCTTTGGAATGGCGTGCAACAACGTTCGACCAGAGGCGATAGCACGCACGCATAAACCGACGCGCTAACGCTCTAGAAACGATTAGAGGCAGCTTTGTCTTTTGTGTTCCCATCCCCTATATATTGCAAAGACCTCACGGCGAGTTGTACACGCATAGCTCAAGGGAAAGTGATTCAACTGTAAGACTTAAATTATTTCACAGTGGCGGTGTGGCATTTTTTTATTCTTCAATGATTATTGTTATTAAATTAATTAACGATAAATTACAATAATTATTAAACATTAAAACAATTGTTATATAAAATAATGTATACGTTTATAATAATAACTATTAAACGTCAAAACAATTATTATAAAAAATAATGTATACGTTTGCTTAGATATATGAAAACAGAAAATGATTTTTACAACTCTATCAAAGTTGAAAAGTGATAAAATGATATTTTATTTAAATTGTTCTTTAAAAATGTAAAACGGTAATATTCGGACAAGAAAAAAGCTTTTGCATTGCTAGTTTCTTGCCTTTGGAATGGCGTGCAACAACGTTCGACCAGAGGCGATAGCACGCACGCATATACCGACGCGCTAACGCTCTCGAGACGATTAGAGGCAGCTTTGTGTTTTGTTCTCCCATCCCCTATATATTGCAAAGACCTCACGGCGAGTTGTACACGCATAGCTCAAGGGAAAGTGATTCAGCTGTAAGACTTTAAATATTTTACAGTGGCGTATAACTCTTTCCTTCTATTAACTCTTTGTCGTATTTATTCTTCAATAATTGCTGTTAATAAATAAATTTATGACGTGAATGAAAAACTTTTTTTTCCAAAACTTGATTAATTTCGCAAGAACAAATTTATTTTAATCTTTACATTTTCTTTAAATATATTGAAACAAGTAATTTGCAAGATTCTTTGTTTGTGCTTTGTTTGAGTGAAATCTCATCGCCGATCGGAATACCACGACAATCATTTTTAAAACACTTTTCAAACAAAAAATAAATAATTACATCTTTTCTGAATTGAAAATTCAAAATTCGTGCTAGTCCAGTTGTTATTTAAACACTTGTTAGTTTCTCGCGCCCGGTTGTTGACATCTATGTAAACTGTAAACAAACATCGAAGAACTTTTTCGCGCAAAGTTTCATTCTCATCCACCTCACCGTCTCGAATTCATTTGTATAAAAAATAATTTAACAGATAATTATTTCCTCCAAGCAAATTACATGTTTAAAATAGTAAACGCTATAGCAAATTCAGACTGGGATTAGTAATATTGATCGCCAGAGTTTCGTGGCCGGTTGTCGAACGTTTTTATAAAATTCATCGTCGGAATAAATAATAATAATATTTTGCGTTCTGTAAAATAATAATTTTTATAAATTGCAATATATATTAAAAATTGCGTTCTGGCCAGGAACCGATTTATCGGCGAGTTATTCACAAAGAAATAAAAGTCGAAAGGAAAAGAGTTTCAAATTTCTGATTAAACAATCCGACCACTGCCGGCATGAATCTTTCGACAAGAACACCCATCGTCAATGAAAAGAACAACAGATTGAAGTCCCGTAACGTTGAATTATTATTGTCTTCATAATAAAAACTATTTGTTCGTTCTCACTGAAGATTTGAAATTTTGATCAAAAATCTCGTTACTAATTCTATGCACAACCTTCAATTCTAAAATTACTGGGATAGAAACAAGTGATGGCACGATTGTTACAGATCCAGCTAAAATGTCAAATGTCTTCAACGACTATTTTGCAACCGTTTTTACAAAAGACGATGGAAGTAATCCACCTCTGGTGCAGAGGTCTCCCAATCTCCTGGAAGAAGTTACGTTCACTCCTGATGTTGTTTTTTCAACCCTCAGAAGTCTTCGAATGAAAAAATCTTGTGGCCCAGATGGTATACCGAATATATTGCTTAAACGCTGCGCCCAAAACTTGACTATTCCACTCTGTCATATTTTTGAAATGTCTCTCAAAACACGAAGATTGCCTGAAATATGGAGAACTGCATACATCACACCAATTCACAAAAAAGGACCTACAAGTGTTGTCTCAAACTACAGACCAATCTCTCTCACGTGTACATGCTGCCGCGTTATGGAAAAGATTGTTAGCAAAAGCATCTTGGCCCACCTCTCTACTCATGGTCTTATTTCTCCACATCAGCACGGTTTCCTGAGACAGAGATCAACTTGTACGAACCTTCTGGAGTGTGTACATGACTGGATTATGGGGTTACTGGATGGTAGTCGACTGGACATTGTTTATTTTGATTTTCAAAAGGCTTTCGACTCGGTCTCCCACCCAAAGTTAAAGACTAAACTCATTAGCTACGGAATATCAGGTGATTTGTTGGCATGGATCTTGGATTTTTTGAGTGCTCGAAAACAGCTTGTTCGAATTGGTGAGTGCTTATCTGCTCCGAGAGATGTTACCAGTGGTGTTCCTCAAGGAAGTGTCCTGGGCCCCATACTATTTCTAATTTTTATTAACGATATTACGGATGGTGATGCTTTTGGATCGGTCTCTGTCAAGATGTTTGCAGACGACATAAAAATTTACTCAGCAACTCAGCCCACATCTTCTTCGGCTCCAGAAATACAGAGAGCAATTGATGAACTAGTTCTCTGGAGTAAAACATGGCAACTGAATCTGGCACTATCAAAGTGTTTTGTATGTCCCATTCACAGGCGAAGAAACGAAAAAGGCTTCGAAATACCTAGATATCGAATTGGGACATACGAGCTTGAACCGACCGAGCAAGCAAGAGATCTGGGTGTATTAATTGATAAAAACCTTAATTTCAAAAAACACATTGAGAACATTATCCACTCTGCGTCGGCGAAACTCAGATTAATAAAACTATGCCTCCTGTCTAAAGATCCGTATCTGATGAAAAAAGCATTCACTACATACGTGCGACCATTGCTCGAATACTGCTCTCCAGTTTGGAGCCCTCGGCACAAGTACCTAATCGACGGCCTGGAGAAGGTTCAGAAAAGATTCACCCGAATGGTTCCAAATATCAGCCATCTACCATACTCGACCCGTCTCAGCTTTTTGGGATTGAAAACTCTAGAAGAGCGCAGACTTATCGCAGACCTTTGTTTCTGCTACAGATCTTTAAATGGAATGGTGGATTATAGCCTGGCTGGACAATTTAAACGAGCAAATTATGAAAAAACAAGGGGCCATAGCTACAAACTGATGCCAGGTCAATATAGAACTGACGATGCCAGGTTTTTCATAACTGGAGGCGTGGTCTCAGCATGGAATTCTTTGCCTCAGGATGTTGTTGGATCATCAAACTACAGTCGGTTCAGAAGCTTAATAAATCAGATGGATTTATCTAAGTTTTCAAGACTTTGAATTTTTCATGAAGCATTAGCAGATCTGGATGTCAAATGAACAGATTTTTGGAGGTATTTAGAGGGATTTTGAAGATTGCGGTGGAAGTTTCAACTTCACGGCATTATCTATAAGCGTTAAGAACAACAATTTTTCAGGTTTAACCGTTCCATAAATGCATAATTTAAATATTTACAAGACTTAATATCTTATTCAATATGTTATACGCGAGCATACTTTGCTATTGTATGTTTCTAACATCTTAACAATTTACGATTTGCAACTGAGTATGTGTACATATTTCGTTTATTGGTTTTTTTTTTTTTCGTTTGTACTGTCCGAACGGTATTAGAGGCCGATAGGCCCTTCTGTTTGAGAATAAATAAATAAATAAATAAATAAATAAATAAATAAATTCAATACTTTTAATTTTTAAAGATGAATTAATTGAATCATAATCTTAAAAAATATAAGACAATAAATTCCTCATGAACTACTACTCACTTTCACTCGCAGTCGAAAATCTCCGCCAAAACCAATCACAAAATTCGTGAATCGTGAAATAAATGGTGTATAATATCTTTTAGAAGAAGAAATAAATTTAAAATTTTATTTATTATTAATAATTAAATTGATATTAACAATTGAAATTTCAATATTATAACGAGAGAGACGCCATAGGTTATAGAGAAAGGGTGACGCGGACGCCTCTATCAGCCAATCACAGCACGACAGCCAGACACGCCTCAACCAATCAGAGAAGCGCTTTCAACCAAGAGCCTTCTTCTTCGTTCCATTTTAGCCATTTTCTTTTCTTTTTCATTTTATCAAATTCATCTCAACTTTTAATTGCATTTTACAAAAGTAATTTTAAATTTCAATCTCATCTTATTCTGTTTGTAAAACTTTGTTTAGCCATATTCAAATTACAAATTTTCATTAATTTAATAGTTAGTGTGACTTAAGGTGTGCATATACAGTAAACCGAGCACCATTTTCATATTACTCATCTTATAGCGATTTTGTTTAACCGACCACCATATTCATTTCATTCATCTTATAGTAATATCAATTTCAATTGCACTTTACTAAATTATTTTATTTAAATAATTAACTAAAATAATTTAAATTTTATGTATCTATATTCAAAAAGTTATTAATAGTATTTCATTAATAATTAAACATCGGTACTTGAATAAAACCGCATAATTTAAAAGTTAATACTTATTTTGGTTATTTTATAATTTGTTTCAAATCATACTGATCATACCACCTCAGTTTCTTCTTCTCAGTACTTTTGCGTTTCATATCTTTAAGTGTAATTTGGGAATTTCAATCTTGAATAATTACCGTTCTAAAAGTTAATTTTAAATTAATACCAGCTTAATTATCCTACAAGTTTGTCATTCATTATCATTTGATTTTTATCGAAAATCTCGTTACTAAGTCTATGCACAACCCTCAATTCAATACTTGGCAATAGTTTTAATTTTTAAAGATCAATTAATTGAATCAGAATCCTAAAATGTATGTCATTAAATTCCTCAAGAACTACTCACTACACTCGCAGTCGAAAATCTCTGTTAAAACCACTCACAAAATTCGTGAATCGTAAAATAAGTGGTGTATAATATCTCTTAGAAGAAATAAATTTAAAATTTTATGTTTTATTAATAATTAAATTGATATTAACAATTGAAATTTCAATTTTATAACGAGAGACGCCATAGGTTATAGAGAGAGGGTGACGCGGACGCCTCTATCAGCCAATCACAGCACGACAGCAAGACACGCCTCAACCAATCAGAGAAGCGCTTTCAACCAAGAGCCTTCTTCTTCGTTCCATTTTAGCCATTTTCTTTTATTTTTCATTTTATCAAATTCATCTCAACTTTTAATTGCATTTTACAAAAGTAATTTTAAATTTCAATCTCATCTTATTCTGTTTGTAAAACTTTGTTTAGCCATATTCAAATTACAAATTTTTATTAATTTAATAGTTAGTGTGACTTAAGGTGTGCATATACAGTAAACCGAGCACCATATTCATATTACTCATCTTAAAGCGATTTTGTTTAACCGACCACCATATTCATTTCATTCATCTTATAGTAATATCAATTTCAATTGCACTTTGCTAAATTATTTTATTTAAATAATTAACTAAAATAATTTAAATTTTATGTATCTATATTCAAAAAGTTATTAATAGTATTTCATTAATAATTAAACATTGGTACTTGAATAAAACCGCATAATTTAAAAGTTAATACTTATTTTATTTATTTTATAATTTGTTTCAAAGCATACTAATCATACCACCTCAGTTTCTTCTTCTCAGTACTTTTGCGTTTCATATCTTAAAGTGTAATTTGGGAATTTCAATCTTGAATAATTACCGTTCTAAAAGTTAATTTTAAATTAATACCAGCTTAATTATCCTACAAGTTTGTCATTCATTATCATTTGATTTTTATGTTCCGACATCATTTATTTCTTTGGATTCAATCGCTTTGGTTTCCACACTCAAAGTTTTCACAATTCTTTTCGTAAGTTACAACACCATTATTAAATTCATGTGTTTTTAGTACAAATATTTCACTCATATTGATTCTGTTTGCAACTGTGTTTCATATCATTTATTGTTTCCGGTATCTATCAACGAACACTTTCGCTATCATAGTACAACATGGCACCTCAATGGACAAAAGAAGAAATGTCGCTACTGGCGCAAAGCGAGCTAAACTTAAGAAAGCTTAAAATAATTGATATTAACAAAGAACTACATAAACAATTTAAAAACAGAACCTTAATGAGTATTAAAGGCATTAGACAAAAAACGACCTATTTAAATTTACTAGATGATCTCTCTTCTAACGAACAAATACAAATGACGCCACAACCTCTCAATGATAGCCGTCTGCCTGAAAACAACAATGAACACCACACTACTCCTACAATCACAAAATCGCCGCATCAACAAGAACTTTACCCACAACAAGCGCCTATCCTGAACAATATATATAGAACAATAGCACTAGCTGAAATTGAAATAAGAAAATTTAGATCTCCTAACTCAAAGATTCTCAATATTAATAGACTGATAACGGAAACAACCAACATCAACCAACAACAAGTAACATTGTACTGAAAACGGAAAACATACAACAAATGTCTACATGATTTAACTTATAACCCCCAGCAAGACATTAATAATATGACACAACCAAACTTTTTTTGTGAAATATGCCAGGAACCTTATTTAAACCAGGCGGCTTTGTCACTACATAAAAGACGAACACATCCAAAAAATACCACCTAGATTTAGCTCTAACTCACGACAAAAGAAAAACTAATTGGACCCCAACGAAGGACCAACAATTAATGAACTGCTTCACCAATAAAACTTGTCCCAACTTTCTTGCCTATGCCAAAAGATGCCAAGAAGTTTTACTTATGTTTACAGCAAAACAGATAATTGATCGAAGGAAGTATTTAAAAAAGAAGAAACAATGGTATCCGCTAGACGCGCAGAATATTACTGAACCTTTAAACGATCAAAATACACCAACAGAACTTGAACTAATAAATAAAAGGATTAGTATGAACCATTCTCTTGACGAAACTACAACGTTAGATTTACCTACAATAAAAAAAACCCGCGTCAACAGATTATCGACCTGCTCTGTCCAAACATCTAGCTTCACACCATCAAATTCTAAATTACCAACAAGTTGGGGCAACTACTTCTCAAACATTTTTAAACAACCAATTGACACAATACTTCAAGATAGTACTTCGTTAAAAAATAATCAAAGTCTCCTCCAACAGAAAATAGACGAAGACTTCAGTAATCTCATTACACTTATAAATAGTAAACGCAAATCTAACATAAGATTAAAGCAACAACATCTCACCGATAAACAGAACCAAAATAGCACAAGCAAACCGATCCATACAACAAACAATACTAAATGGTACACGATACCGGAACACCCGAACAGTAAGAAAATCACTAGGAGAATGGAATATGCCTTTGTCCAACGTAAATGGAAAACTAATAAATCATCAACTGCAAAACTAATACTATCGGGTGAATGGAAAAACGCAGCATCCAACGAAACAAATAAACAAACAGATGTAAAGTTATTTCCATTCTGGAAGAACATATTCGAAACACCTTCTATTCTTGACTTAAGGCCTATCAACCCTTTACAAGAACAAGAAAAAGTGGAAATACACATCACTGAATCCGAAATCCAAAATGCGTTGAAGAATGTCAAAGATGGTGCGGCTGGACCTGACGGTATCACGAAAAGAGATATTGCAAACCTTCCAATTACCGTACTACTACCCCGATTTAACCTATGGTTTCTGTCTTCAACTCCACCAACACAATTTAAAAATAGCAGAACAATCCTCATTCCAAAAACTGACAATCCTACCAGTCCTGGACAATACAGACCGATAACCATTTCTACAATGTTTGCCAGAATTGTTCATCATATTCTTGCTAAACGATATGAATCTACATGGTCAATTTCCTCCCGTCAGAAAGCATTCAGAAAAGGTGATGGATTGTTTGCAAACATCCACATTCTCAAAACGCTAAATACCCTTGCTAAATCCAAACACAACCCTCTCTACACAGTATTTCTAGACATAGCCAAGGCTTTCGATAGTGTTTCCCATCTAAGCATTATAAGAGCTATTAAAAGAATGGGCGCTTCTAACACGTTCATAGAATACATAACCAACCTCTACACTAATAACTCAACAACTCTCCAGTCTCAAAATCTATACAGTGAACCGGTACTATCCACCAGAGGTGTTAGGCAAGGAGACCTGTTATCACCAATCTTATTCAACGCTGTAATAGATATGATTACATCAACACTTCATCCTCAAAAAGGTTCTACCATTACTTCACCTCAAATCACACACATGGCCTTCGCAGATGATTTGGTACTTTTCGCCAATACCAAAATCTACTTACAAGAACAACTGGACACTCTTAACTATGAATTCAATCTTTGTGGAATGGATATCAACATCTCTAAATGCTGCTCCCAAGCAATTAATGTCGATAAGCACACAAAGAAATGGCGGTTAGACCCCAGACATTTTCTCTCCGTTAACAACGAAATCATATCTACTTCATCTATAACAACATACTATAAATACTTAAGCATTAAGGCTGGACCGGGGAAATATTCTAAAACCATTTTCCATAGAATCGATCAGATGTTTGACAACTTGAAACAAGCACCACTAAAACCACAACAGAGGTTATACATCACTAAACATCACTTAATTCCACAACTGCTCTTTCCGCTCACCCTCGACAACTACTCTTCAACTGATTTTATTAAAATAGATAAGACAATTAGGAAACATATCCGTAATTTTCTCCACCTACCTACTGACACTCCATCAGCTCAGCATACCTCAACTGCCCAGTCAGATTTGGCGGACTCGGAATCCTTGAAATACACCCTACAATTATTCGAATAAAAGCCCAGAGATTAACCAAACTATTAGAAACATCAATAGAAAAAGACGCCGTTCTTCACGACATACTCAACTCCAACAACTATACACTAAAAGAAAAAAATAACCTGACCAACCGTCAATCTCTTATGCATCCTACCTGCATCACTAAAACCGACTACTTAAAACTGCAGTGTAATAGACTTCACATTTCAGTAGATGGAATAGGGCTCAAACAACATCTTCTGGTACCGCAAAATAAGAACCTTCCTCTGATGAATTTAACCCGTTTTAGACCATCGTACGTTTTACGAACACACTTATTTTTGGCGTTGCATAAAATTAAGTCGTAATTTTTTTTCTGTTAAAAGTTTTTTTTTATGTTAAGAAAGCTTCAATACACTGTATAAAATTTTTTAAATAATTTTTTTATTCATATTAAGTAGTTTAATCTGGGTTAGAATATGAGCATTTTCAAGGTTTTCGACCGATATAACTTTAAAAATTTATTATGCTAATTTCATGAGAGTTATCATAACAAAAGTTTGAAATATCGAAAGAAGATGTACTCAAAAGTAAACAGCAACGTTAATTAAATTTTATTGTGTTTACACTAACCCACAATCTGAACATGTATGAGTCATGCTCGTTCTACGATCGTTGGGCGTATAGAGTACTGTATGCGAACGAGTCGAAACTAGTTTATTCAGCTTATAGTTGTGCAGTGGTTGAATTGCTGATAGTGTTTTTTGCAAATTTCATTCTTCGAATGAAATGTTTGTAAAGTTTAAAAATGAAAGGCGTCAAACAGAACGTTTTTTCACGTTGAAAGAAGCTATGTAACTAATTCTTGATGATGATGATAGCATTGAGGTTGACATACTTGTCATTCTTCCGCCCGGCGCATCATAATACGTGACTGATGAATAAGCAAATGAGGAAGAAATGTTATTCTTTGTAATATCCGGGAAGGTAGAAGTTGATTATACTAATGATGGGATGGGATTAGACTGTGTCTGTTCTTTGGGTGAAGAAATGTAGGTCGCAAATACGGTCAGTTCAATGCCGCGGCAACCAAAACGCCAAAAACGATTGAAATGCACTTGGACCAAAAAGAGTCATTTGAATAGCCACTTTTAAAACAGTCTATATATAACGAGTTTGAAACACCACAATGGTGCTTTGCTTGAAAAACCCCATATAGGCTGTTTAGGTTGTTTTATACCGATGAAATGAATTCCTGCACGGTTGAAGAAACAAAACGATAGGGAAGATTCAGCAAATGGCCATGGTCATGATCTGGAAAAGGCGAAAACAGTAGGTCGCTACAAGCTGGAAAATTATGGCAAAACACTGTACATGTGGGCCAAGTGCGGCAAACGACTTCATCGGAATTGTTTTGGTGCTTTCCGCACACTCATCCGGTTCTGAAACGACTATCATGAACTGCTTGACTGATTTATTGAATGTTAAATTTTTGGATTTTATTGAACTGTGTTACTGATAAAGTCAGAAATGTGTTTTTAGCTTTTCTGTTTACAGCCTAAAATTTATATTATAATTGTTTGCGTTGAGAACAAAAAAATTGACTTTTAAACATGTTGTCGTTTTCAGTAGTCTATACGACCACCGTTCGAAAAACGAGCATAGTGAATTTTCAAAGTTTTCTTTCAAATAAAAAATAATTAAAAATAAATCTGTTAAAACATAAGCAAGTAACTTAGAATAAAAAAAAAAAATAATAGAAATCTAATTAATAAAGTTTTGGACCTAAACGGGTTAACAGGATCAGAATATATTAAATGTATGCAAGTAACGACTGCATCACTCTACAATAAAGTACGAGCATCAAGATCGATAAAGAATAACAGTGCTTCACTAAAATGTGACTGTGGATACGTTACAGAATCCCTAACTCATATCATTCAATCTTGTCCCAAATCCTATGGAGCTAGAATTCATAGACAAAACTCTAATGTAAAATCAATTGCTAAAAACTTAAATAAATTAGGCTATTCAACCGAAATAGAACCGAGAATACCAACTAAACAAGGCATACGAATTCCTGATATCATAGCTTGGAAAGGCTCCATGGGATTGTGCACAGACGTCTCCATCTCATCAGACTTAGCAGATTTAAATTACGACCACAAATCCAAAACACAGAAATACAACAACATTGATATTAAAAACTGGATAATAGAACATAATCCAAATCCAAATGCCCACATTTCAAATATTAAGTTTTCTGCTGCCATTTGGAACTGGAGAGGAGCAATCTCTTCAATCTCTTATTTTGACCTCATAGAATTAGGCCTAAATAAAAATACAGTAAAATGGATGACGATTCATGTATTAAAAGGTTCATATAACATCTGGCAAGAATTTAAGAATAACACCACTCGTAAACCAAGAAATTTCCTGAAATAACATTCCCTCTACTACTACTTACGTTATTAACCAGTTTATGTAATTAACTATTTAATTTTCAATTAACAATTGTTGATGATGATTTGACGATTCGTTGTACGATTTTCAGTCGCTAGGGTACTGATAAACCCTAAAATGTTTTATGTTGATTTAAATAAAACGTTAAATAGCTAAATGCCTAGTCATCCGTCTTTCGCCCAATTACTGTATACACTAGAGATACGACTGGGTCACCGTCTGCTTCGTACCCGGTCCCGCCTGGGAAGAGATGGGACTCTGGTCCTTGCCCGCTCTGTAACTTTTGGGCCGTACCTAGGGTACTCGAAGGTCATATCCGCCGCGTTCATCCGGCGGAGTGGCCTGAGTTTTCAATCGGAAACCGGCCTCACCAGAGATGGACCCTAGACGAAGACTTTCAGCTAATGATGGCTGAAGATGACTGGAAGGGCAACAACCTAAGAAAGAATGAGGCTCTGGCGGCGCTGTTCCCTGGTCGTACGATCGAGGCTGTGGCCATGAGACGGAAAAAAAGATATACAAAGAAGAGAAAAACTACCTACGATGCCAATGACGCAACCCGATCCCACAGCTCCTGACTATCTTGTCGAGTTTCGGTGCCTCGCTGGAGAGTTCGCACCCAACATTAACAACCCCATTCACAATCTCGATGGTCTCCTGGACATGTTGGATCCCGACCACGTTGCCGATCCGGAGCTTCTGCAGCGTCTCATTGACGAGGACTTCTCTCAATGGATCGAGAAATATCCCTCCAAACGCCGGCGCGCGGATGCTTCTGCTCCAAGTTCAAAACAAAGACAACAACAAAAACAGCAGGATAATTCTACAAACCAACTCTCAAAACGCCGACTCCGCCGTAATCAATACGCCCATATACAAAAACTATGGAACAAAAACAGAAGTCGCGCGGCATCATCGGTGTTGGACGGCTCCTGGCGTGCTGCTGGGGCGGTGGCCTCGGCTGGCTTCGACACTAATGCCATCCTTCAAAACTGGTTCGACACCTTCTCGGCTCCATCTAATCCAGATGGCAGAAACACCACTCCACTCGGCATGAACAGCTCGTCGTCAGTGCAAACTATCTCTACTGCCAAAATTGTTACAGCATTACGAAGCACTAAAAACACGGCACCTGGACCTGACGGCAGGACTAGAGCGGATATCCTCCGTATCCCGACAGACGAGCTGTCCCTTTGTTTTAACCTCTGACTCTTCAGTTCAACTCCACCGAGTTTGTTCAGATCTGCCTTCACCACTCTTATCCCCAAAATACCTGAACCATCTGAACCTGGCCACTTTCGCCCAATTACTGTATGCAATATTCTTTCAAGAGTCTTTCATAAGATCCTGGCGAGACGATTTGAACTCCACTGGCCTCTATCCCCCAGACAGAAAGCCTTTCGCTCCGGCGACGGGATCGCTGAAAATACCTGGTTCTTACGCAACCTAATTAAGCACTCACGCACAAAATATCGCCCGCTGTCTCTAGTGTACATCGATTTGTCTAAGGCCTTCGACAATATCTCCCACGAAACCATGATCCTCGCTGCCTCGCGAATGGGTGCTCACAAAATCTACCTAGACTACCTGCGGAACCTCCATACTGGACTTAAAACCACGTTATGCCTCAATAAACAAACATTACCATCCACTCCAATGACGATTGGAGTCCGACAGGGCGATCCGCTGAGCCCGATCTTATTTAACGCCGTGATGGACTGGGCCCTCTCTGATGCCTGTCTCCTCCCTGGCGTCTTCTGCGGCTCCTCTACCGTCTCGCACCTGCTCTTCGCTGACGATCTGATCTTGCTATCGCCGACTTAAGCCTGTTTCTCGAGATCTTTCGCGTGCGTGCGCGATGCTTTATCGGAATTCGGACTGAAGATCAACGCCAAGAAGTGCGCTACCCAGACTTTCATTGTAAACCCCAAACAGAAAAGATACAGGGTCGATTTGGTCTCCTTCTTGGATGTTTCTGGCACTTCAATACCTGCCCTGGTACTTGATGAAACCTACAAGTACCTGGGAATACATGTCCACCATGGCTGGCGGGGTCGCCCGGACCTCCAATCTTTAAGAACGAAAAACATCAACGAGATCGGACACGCTCCTCTCAAACCACAACAACGTCTGTACCTACTCCGAACCCACCTGATACCCTCCATAATGCACACTGCCATTTTCGACAATTCCCATCTCGGATCTCTTGTTCGCCTGGACCAGATCATACGACACAGGATCCGATCATGGCTCCATCTGCTTGGCGACGTGCCCAACGCCCTCATTCACGCCTCACCGAATGACGGGGGCCTTGGGGTACCGGAGCTTCGTCAAGTCATACCGGCTCTAAAAGTAAGCCGGCTAGAAACCCTTATGACTAGTTTGACTAAGAAACCCGATAGAGATCCTCCTCTTCTTTCTTTCCTAACAAGTATTCCTTACCTCTCGAAAGAGTTGGTGCACTGGAGGGGGAATTCAACACAACACCCCTTCGTGCCAAGACAAGATCTTAGACAATTTCAACGAGATAGACTGATCAACATGGTGGATGGTAGAGGCTTGGTATCTCACAACGGTGTCCCTGGCGTGCACGACTGGGTGGTGGACTGCCACCTACCCGCCTCCTTAAATCTACACGCCTTACAAGTGAGAGCAGCCACCCTCTACACCAAATTACGGGCGTCTTGATGCGATGCCGTCGCTCGCGACACTAAGTGTGCTTGTGGTCAGGGCCAGGAGAGTCTACAAAACATTCTCCAAACATGTTACAAAGGCTGCGCCGCCCGTCTTGAGCGACACAACCTCATCATCAAGACAATCACTGACCATATGGGAGAAAGGGACTATGCGACTGTACTGGAGCCTAGAATTCCGACTACCTCCGGTCTTCGCATACCCGACCTTCTTCTACACAACAATACTTTTACTATAATAATCGAAGCAACCGTCGTCTCTGATGTGGCTGACCTCGAGAGAGAACATGAAGCCAAAGTAGAAAAATATAATACGCCTGAGGTTCTCGATTGGACTCTCAACAGATATGGTCACAGACCCACAGTAACGGCGGTTGTACTGAACTGGAAAGGCGCTATCAGTCATCTCTCCTTCATGGCTCTGCGCGACCTCGGCTTCAGTAAGCGGGCAATTCAAACCCTTTCAATAGATATCCTCTATTTCAAGTAGAAAAATATAATACGCCTGAGGTTCTCGATTGGACTCTCGACAGATATGGTCACAGACCCACAGTAACGGCGGTCGTACTGAACTGGAGAGATGCTATCAGTCATCTCTCCTTCATGGCTCTGCGCGACCTCGGCTTCAGTAAGCGGGCAATTCAAACCCTTTCAATAGATATCCTCCTCCAAGGATACCGTATCTGGGCCCGGTATCGTTGCGATACGACCAGGGCACCCAGAACTTAACACAACTTCATACATCAGTTCATCTCCGAAGTGGCATCCCTGTACGACTCCTTTACTCTCGTTCTTTTATTGCGTGTTTTGCTGTAAACTTTTTATAATCCTGTGGTTTCATACTTTTGTATCCTTTACAACCACTTTGTGTGCTTTTATCGTTTGAGTTATTGAAACTTGGCTATATTCGATCTCTGGAAAATTACCTACTTAGATCTTTTGTCGATAAGTATAATGTTTACTGTAAAATTGTCTTTGACTTGACAACATTTGCTTTTCTTTTAAGTCATTTGATTCATAATGTATACCTGCTTACATGGTTTGAACAGTAATAAAACTTATTAAATAGCCAAATGCCTCGTAATCTAATTAGTGACGCGCATGAATGGATTAACGAGATTCCCACTGTCCCTATCTACTATCTAGCGAAACCACAGCCAAGGGAACGGGCTTGGCAGAGGGGTGAGGTTCTCGGATCGAGCCCGGAACGTTGCCAGGTCCTGCCCGTGGAAGGCTGCAGCTGCGCAGATGTGGTTTCAACCTTGCCGTCTAGCCGGCTCTTAGTCGGCCGTATGCTCGTTCCGCGAGGAAACGGGCTGCTGTTGGCTTTCCGGTGACAATTGTAAGGCCGCCGCTTTTTGCTTCGGCCGGCGTCTAACAGCTGATTTAGAACTGCTTGCGGACCTGGGGAATCCGACTGTCAAATTAAAACAAAGCATTCCGATGGCCGATGCACGGTGTTGACGCAATGTGATTTCTGTCCAGTGCTCTGAATGTGAACGTGAAGAAATTAAAAAAAGCGCGGGTAAACGGCGGGAGTAACTATGCCTGTTGACGGCTGTGCGGAGAACGTCTTCCTGCTGACCGGGGTGATTAAGCAGGCTCAGACGAAGTATCGGGGGCTCAATATGGCTTTCCTAGATGTGGCGAAGGCTTTCAATAGTGTATCACACCAGTCGCTCTCCAGAGCAATGACGAGAATGGGGATACCGCCAATGCTGAAAAGCTATGTCGAGGCAACATACGACGGCTGCTGTACCTACTTAGAACCTGACGGCAAGCGCCATGGGCCAGTTCTGAGTAGGCGAGGGACCCGCCAAGGCGATCCGATGT
>OZ022244.1:7264355-7279355 GCA_963978895.1 Erpobdella octoculata | reverse complement strand
GTACATATTTCGTTTATTGGTTTTTTTTGTTTCGTTTGTACTGTCCGAACGGTATTAGAGGCCGATAGGCCCTTCTGTTTGAGAATAAATAAATCTCCAAATACAAAAATCCTCAACATCAACCGGCTAATAACCGATTCTATCAACATCAACCTGCAACAAGTCACACTATACTGTAAACGTAAAACTTACAACAATTGTCTTCAAGATTTAATAAAAAACTCACATCAAAACATTAACACTTCAACACACACGAACATATGCTGCGAGATCTGTCAAGAACTATATTCAAACCAGGCCGCTCTTTCTCTACATAGACGACAAGCTCACCCTGAAATGTACGACCTCCAACTTGCACTGAACCATGACAAAAGAAAAGCAAATTGGTATCGTGCAATGTTCCAACAATTAATGAAATGTTTTACTGAAAACACATGTCCCAACCTTAAGATTTATGCCGATAAATACAAAACTACGGGAGTTTACTGAGGCGCAACTATAATTTTCGAACCCCAACTTTTTAACTTATTCAATTACTATTTAAAAGTAAGAAACAAGCATTTAAAAAATATTAACACAGACACAACATACATATTCATCACATTTTCAGGCAAACAAATTACATCATCACTCATTAGAATAATCCTGACAAAGTGCTATAACTCCCTCGGTTTTCCTCATGATGTTTCTTGTAATACGATAAGAAGATTCATGGCCTCTGAAATTGCTGCAAACAATCCCAACAGCCGATACATGGCAGCCAAATACATGCAGCACTCAAGCAAAACTGCTGAAATTCACTACTCTGTTCAGTCCAAAAAGGGGGTTGCCAATTTGTTCTTGGGGGAAGTTAGATATGCTTATAACAAAACATCTGCATCAACTAGCACAATAACTGGTGAACCCTTCCATGAAACTTTAGCTGCTTCATCTGATATCCCTCCAGACCAGCCTGCAGACAAACTTTCCAGCCAGAGGGTACGGTGGGAGTATGAACATGGCAACATTATAAAAAGCCTTTTGAAATACTACATTGTAAATAAAAAAGCGCCTACACTTGAACAACTTCGCGATATATTAAGTAACAATCAAGAGTTAATTATTAAAAGATGTATAATTATTAAAATTAAAAAAGATATTTATAAGTTGAATTATGCTGTCCTAGCAAAAATAAAAAGTGTTTTTTAAGTCCGCTTTTGTACAGTTTTTTCTTTCAGCTTCCCGTGTAAGCGATTTTGTACATTTTATTTTCTTTCAGCTTCCCGTGTAAGCGCTTTTGTATATTTCAATTTCTTTCAGCTTCCTTTGTAAGCGCTTTTGTATATTTCAATTTCTTTCAGCTTCCTTTGTAAGCGATTTTGTACATTTTATCCTCTTTCAGCTTTCCGTGTAATTGTTTTTGTACATTTCAATTTCTTTCAGCTTTCCTTGTAAGCGTTTTGTACATTTTATTTTCTTTCAGCTTCCCGTGTAATTGTTTTTGTACATTTCATTTTCTTTCAGCTTCCCGCGTAAGCTTTGTGTACATTTTTTGTGTTGTTTAATTTTTTTATTGCATATAAATTACTTTTTCTTTCATCTTGTTCAAGTTTTGCATGTAAACCTTTTTTTAGCGTCATGTGTTGCTTTTGTACATTTTTTTTCAACATACAGTTAGTTTTTACATTTTTGAAATAATTTAATTTCAATATTGTTTGACTTATTTCCCTGGTATGTGAAAGATTGTGAACAGTTGAAAATTGTGGCACTAAGGTTAAATTCAAAGCTAGAAACTCGGGTGAGAATAAGATGCTGTCAAAATTATGGAAAAAGTATAAGAAAAAAAATCAAAAGATGGTTATGTAAAATATCAATTTTTTCACTTCAGTAAATATACTATAAAACTGTCACGGAGTTTTTGAACTAATTCTTATAATAAGAATTATATTCTTATAATTCTTTCTCAATTCCAGATCCACTAAAGATAACTTTAAATTCTTATCAAAAATGTTATCAATCACAAATTACTGTGATTCAATTGTCTAAGACACATTATCATCTAATTATTTTAATTTACAATAAATCTAAATTATTTTAAATCATAGTATTTTATTTATTTCCCTTATCATGTTAATCTTAGCTTTGTCTTCTATCACTCATTCATCATATCAGTTACTAAGTCTAAGTAGTTTCATCATTTTCAATCACCAGTAACCATCATTAAATTAAGTTATAAATTATTTATCACCATATACCGTGACATCCTCGACACAAACAATCTTAAGTGTTCTTGTCTTATAATCTTTCACTTTTTCATCAACTTTCTTTATTAAGATCTCATTTTGGACCAATGGTGAACAAAACACAAATGCTTTTAAATAAAAGATGTAAGTCTTATTTTTATGTCCTTAGGACTACACTAGACTAGACTACTTTAAATTAGGTCACTAGTTCACTAGGTCCTTATGTATGTCTTTTTCAAGTTTTTAAGTACTGACTAGTGACTAGTCTAGTTGACTAGTAGTCCATGTCTCATCTTTCCAGGTACCGGGAAGGTTGTTACACCAAAAAGTTATTGAATTCAAAAAAACAACTTGCTCTTTAAATTTTACTTTAAAACTTGTTAAAAAAACTCTTTTAAGTGTGGTTTAAAGTTTAACCGAACAATTGTTCCGATAAAAATATATTATATTGCAAACAACTATTGACTTATTATACATATATAAGCACGTGATATTTTATAACGAATCAGAAGCCAAAAATCGATATTATTAACATAAAGTTAGACAGAAGGGTGTATCTCTGAAATCTTAATTAATTTTTAATTTTCATAATTTTATTGGAACCATCATAATTCTTAAAATGTGAGACATTTGCATGCTACAATTTTAAATTTTCAAAAAAATTGTTTACAGGAATTTTTTCTAATATCTCTTTAAATAGATAAAATTGATCTATCATTTTAAGTACAAACAATTTAATTTGATGGCTAGCTTAACTCTCTAAAAAAAACTTTTTTTGTCAAAATTTATTAATTATACCTTAAATGAAAAGGTTTTTATTTGGCACTAGTCGTGCAACTACAAAGTTCAAACTTTAATTACTCATTCAGAAAAAGCTAGATTGAAAAAATATAAAATTTGGTCACTAACTTTTAATTAGTTTAAAAATTATTGAAGCAAAGCAATGAAATCACCTTAGCTAACATTTTAATTCCCTATATTGTTAAATGTTGAGCTACAAAACTATAAATGCAGATACTTGTCCAAAATTATCTAAAGTTTCATCCTATGAAGTTTGTTTAAAAAATTCACTTTTGTTTAAAAGTTATTTACTTAAAACAAAGTACCGAAAGCTTCATTGAAACCGTACAGTTTACAAAATATACTGTAGCTTAAATTTAACATTAAACGTTTAGCTACAACGTTAAAACTTAATAATATAAAGAAACGTATTAAAAATTATCATTTTTCGAATATCAAGTATGGTTAAAAATCTTCAATTGATAAAAAAGATATTCACTGTACGAAATAAAAGTCTTTTTATCAATTAAACAGTTAATGGATGAGCTATAAAACTACAGTTACAGATAACTGTCTTAAATTACCTTTTCTATTACTGCCTCAAATTTGGTTGAAAAATATTAATTGGTTAAAATGTTATTGTCGAAAAATCGAGCCAAAAAACTGCACGAGTGCTAACCATTACTTAAATACCTTCACCATGGCTGTAAACGTTGACCTTCAAAACTCAAAATTTTGACTTCTTTTACGAATTAGTTAAGGTTTTAACATGTAAAGTTTGGATGAAATATTTCAAGCGGTTTGGGCGTTATTCATGAAAAACCGACGAAACGAAGCTAATATAGACCTAACCGTTTATGAAGTATCTTTATTTTGGCATTAATCGTTGAGCTACAAGGTTGTAAATTCACATTTTTTAAAATAGTAGCTATATTTAAACTATAACAAACATTACACGGGTCCTCAGCACCAAAAGCTTATAATTCAGTATATCAAATTATCCGGGTCCTCTCTACCCATAAATTAAAAATCAACGAAACAGCCTACGGGTCTCACTAGCACCCAAAACAAATTGAATCACGGGTCACGACGGCACCCTGATCAATTAAAATAAGGGTCACAACGACACCATAACCAAAATAAAACGACTATCTTCCTACAGGGCTTACAGTACCCAAAGCTCTGCACTACAAAGAGATCCAAAGGAGTATTCAGCACCCCAAAGACAATGAAATTATTCAACGAAACTAGTTCCTATCGGGTTTACGGCACCCTTACTTTGGCACCAATAACGGAATCCCTTACGCGGATTCAAGGAGTGTTCAGCACCCCAAAGACAAACAGTTCAACGAAAATACCCCAATAATCCTACTGGACTTACACGTCCTAACACACTAATTCAACTCTTACAGGGTTCACGTCACCCAAAACTCTGTGCTTATGAAATCTACTCAAGGAGTGTTCAGTACTCCAAAGACAATCAATTTTTCAACGAAACGAACCTATCGGACTCACACGTCCCACCTATTCTTGGACTTCACTGTCCTAATACTTAGGGCTTAGGGCCCGAAAAAAAATAAAGTTCACACTTCCCTAGTACAGGCTACTCGGCGTTGATATTCCCAGAGCAGGTACGGTACCCAGGCAGAGCAGAGAAGAATTGATAGTGACTTCAAACATCTTTAATTTTTTAAGTTTATTTAAAACATTATTCTGTATTTTCGAAAAAACTTTAGTACTTCAGAAAATACTAATTAATATTACTAATTTAACCAAGTACTAATATATAAGCCTTTTTCAAGACATGGGGAATTAAGAGTTTATGCTGGAAGTTAGTTAACTCATAAATATATATGTTTATTAGTTATCTTCTGATAAGGGGTAAACCATATATTACATAAGCACAGAGGGGGAGGGGGTGTATCCCGAGCGAATGATTTGCTCACGCTTGCGGATGGAAAATCAAAATAAACTTATATGTTATTTGAAAAAGTTAAATGGTCCTTAAAAAAAACACAAACTTAAACATTAAAATGTCAATTTTATAATAACATCGAGAAATAAGAAAAAATAAAAAGGAACAATTTTATATCAAAATGAAAAAAATAGAATTAGGAAAGAAAAATGAGAATAAGCAACATCTTAACCACTTACCTTTGTTTGGGATTACGCACAAATAGTCCGTCTGTAGTACTCTGTAGAAAGTTTTGATTAAAAAAAATCCTGATAAGTCTCAAATATATGTAGTTTAATTCGTTATGTACAATTAATTGCAAAAATAAGAATTATACACTTTGAAATATTTTTACTAAACTTTTATGCAAGAAAACGTTAGAGCTCGCAGGTGAATGAAGTTAGCAACGAAGCGGGAAACGATGTCTATTTTCACTCCAAATCGCCACAAATTAATTGAATAAAAAATAAACTAAAATTGTCCGCCCCTTCAAACAACTGTTTCTTGTAGAAAAATATCAGCGTGATTAAACAGTGCAAAAATTATTTTGAAATATTTATTGACACTTTATGAAAAATGCCTTCCACGACTTGACCTTACAAATATGTTACCGACACAGCCAATCAGAAACAAATTAATCAAAAAAAAAAAAAATATCCCCCCCCTTCAAACAAATGTATTCTTATAGCAAATTTAAAGTAGAATTCAAATATCTAATTACATTTTACACTTTCCTAGTGACAAAAAATAATAAACGTTATTTACAGAAATGATTCCGCTTTCAATCGATCCGAATCGCCACAAATTAATTAAACAAAATATAAACTAAAATTGTCCGCCCCTTCAGACAACTGTTTTCTTGCAGGGAAATATAAGCTCGATTGAACAGTGCAAAAATTATTTTAAAATATTTATTGAAACTTTGTGAAAAATGCCTTCCACGACTTGACCTTACAAATATGTTACCGACACAGCCAATCAGAAACAAATTAATCAAAAAAATAATAAAATTATCCGCCCCTTCAAACAAATGTATTCTTATAGCAAATTTAACGTAGAATTCAAATATCTAATTACATTTTACACTTTCCTAGTGACAAATAATAATTGCCGAAAATCGTTGCCCGAAGCGTTGCTAACTTCCTGGAGCTACCAGCTCGCTAATATAGAAACGGACGTCAACAATTCCACTTGCATATGACCATGCGCGTATTAACAATTCAGCTCGAGTCTGCTGTAAACTTTATGGTCTATCACTGGTCATGGACTCCTAAATAAAAGCTATCTGGACACAAACCTGAATGGGTGAGAACCTAATGAGTCGACTACATGAGGCGATTGTGTACAGGCATGCGAATGTAGCATACTAGCATGCATCGACGTATACTAGCTAATAAGCTGTGAACCGCTTCAGCTCGTTGTTTATTATTTCATTGTCTCGAGCGCGTCGCGTCGTCGAATGGTTTTATTTTGACAAAGATTATATTCTGATTCCGGAGTTGAGATTTTTTGGATTTATTCAGCAATTCAGTTTATTTACTACTACAAACTTTGTCATTGTTAACATTATATTCAGCATTTGGATACAAAACTAGCCACGGTAAAAACTAACAAGTCAACGCTCGTATTACTTTTCATCATTTCACTCTTTTCTTTTCTGCGTGATGAAGTTCATTATGAGAAATGGAACCGTGCCAATTCAAAAATAATATAGAGTGTTAGCTCATTTCAGAAGTTGTTTTCTTCATTTCATTATACACTATATCATTGAAGATATGAATTCATGAAGACACTCCAACATGAATTTTTATCGGCTAACAAAGTATATTTCAACTCAGCTAAAGAAGGGATATATTTAACCATTTCAGTTGAAAACACAACATTCACCTGACAATGTTTTGTCAATCAACTCATGGGGACAAACTGAAGATTAATATAATTGATCCTGTGAACAAAAACCATCTTCCTCATTTTCTACCAGGGGTATGATGACTTAAAAAATATTTATAACAATTTTCAGTCAAAAATTGTTGTGTCTAGAATTTTAAAGAAGCCTGCATCATGGTTCCAGAGCAGACTTTAGTGCAGTTCAACCATGAAGCACTTGGCGACAAAAATTCTAGCATCGATTTTTTTTGCTATTCAACACGTTTATTTATCGTTTACCTATCAGTTCTCTTCATGACCGCTAGAGACTCAGATCATCATCGACAAGAACAACTGTTTGTGCTGGTTTTGTGACGCTCAGTACTTGACGACAAAAATTTTAGCATCATCTGGCACAGAGCTTAGAATGACCTTTCGTTTTCTGTTCCATCGAGATCATCGGGCCAAAAATTGTAAAGCAAGATGCAAAAAAGTTCAGACTCGATTTTTCTAGCTATTCGACACACATGTTCTTTTATCATTTACCTATCAGTCTTCTTCATGACTGCCAGAGACTCAGATCATCATCAACAACAACTGTTTGTGCTGGTTTTGTAACGCTCAGCACTTGACGACAAAAATGTTAGCATCGTCGGCCAAGAACTTAGAATGACCTTTCGTTTTCTGTTCCATTGAGATCATCTTAAATGAAGTTTATAAGACTAATTAATTATTGGCTTGGTCAACTTCAGTCTGATAATTTATAGTCTCATTTTGGATAGTTTTATCAAATTTCAGAAGCGACTATTACACTTCAATGCACCAGATGCATATAGATGCATAGAGCGATAGAAAGATTCGAGCTGTGTCCTTAAGTTCTCTAAATTTTTGTTTTATGACAACATTACCTTTAAAGAAGATACAATGTCAATTTTAGTTTTAAAAAGCAATACAACACAACAAATTGTATAGTTTAAAAACTTTTCATGGATGGACATTTGTTAGCCGGTGAAGCTCGTTTAATATTATATCATGGGCAAAAAACATGATATGGGAGCATTGATTTACCAACAAAGTCACATCATTTGCAAGCCTTTCCACATTTTAATCAAAATATAATTGGAGGAAATAACAAGAGAAGCAAACAAGAATAATAGAGCTAAAGAAGAAAAATAGATAAACTAATAAATTGCACTTGACAACATTTTAGCTTAGATTATTTTGTGTTTATTTGAGTGTTAATTGGCAAATAATAAATGTTTTATTTATGTGTTTCAGTTGTTCAAGTGTAAAATAATAAAAGTTGTCAAAGTTTTTATAACATGTAGCTCTCTCAAACAGCCAAGCGTAACGCGATACAATCGCCCCATGTGGTAGATAACGCCGTGGCAGATTTGTGTCCAGATAGCTTCTATTTAGGAGTCCATGCACTGGTGCACCGCGATTTCCAATAATTATTACAACGCTTTGGCTAAGTTAAGATGGGCGCTCATGTAAACAACTTTATATTATTGGGTGTTTCTGCGATTGCACAACTAGAATCTAGTAATCGTAATAAATATCTTGCTTTTTCGCAACTTGAAAAATATTCCATCATCTTTGTTAGCATCATCTACGTCATCGTCTTCTGTCCAGCTGAATACTGTTAATGAAAAATGTCATCAATCAATCAAGAAATAAATCAAATTATATTTTTATAGCGCTATTTCAGTGGCGTTCAATAGCGCTCGGACATAAACTTATTAAACAGATGATTTTTAAGTCCACGACGGAAAACAGTGACAGAAGTAGATTTAGTAAGAGAAGTAGGAAGAGAGTTCCAAAGAAAGAGACCAGAGTAGGAATAAAGCAATAGAAACAATTTCTAGAAAAAGAAGCAACTTCTTGAAAGAGGTTTTGTATTGTCAAAAACCTGCCAAAAAGTAGAAAATAACTTCTGATCACACCCTTTATATTGACAGGAAAATTGCTTCAGGATTGTTTTGTGTGGTACATGTACATGTGTGATATATGATGGAGCAAATTTATTCTTTCTCTCATAATTGGTCATTTTTAAAAACAATCCTGAAGCAACTTTCCTGTCAATATAAAGGGTGACGATCAGAAGGTATTGTCTACTTTTTGGCAGGTCTTGACAATACAAAACCTCTTTCAAGAAGTTGCTTCTTTTTCAAGAAATTTTTTCTATTACTTTAATTCCACCTTTTTGGCATTTGTTTCCAAAAAGTTATGTTGAAAACAAAATGTTAGATTAGGCGACTGGGATTTAGATTGCAATTTTTTGCAGCCCACCCACTTATGAAGAGAAGGAAATTTTAAGTCGCTGCAACCAGAGTAAATTAACTACATCAGTTCCGACTGTTGTGACAAACTAATCCTGTTCAAATCACTATCCAAACCTTAGTAGATAGATACCTTATTTCAGCTCGCTAGCACAAACCAAAATTGAGTTTTGTTATATATCGGCAAGGCGAACGCATCGGTCCAGAAACCAGGAAAGTAAAAGTCGTGGGTTTGATTCCTGGGGTCGGCAATTTGGGATCGAGCTCAAATTTTAATATAAGCTATTGTTTTCCAACTTAGGACTGTGTGCAAAATTACAGCTCGCTACGATATCAGAAAGTTGGTGAAATTAACGATAGCAGATTTTGTGAAATTGAAATATATATAGACGGAAGCAAGCTAATATAAGGAATTTGCTTCAAAAAGAGCGTTTATCAAAAGAATGCTTAATAATAATGGAGAGCCGTACTGAATGGCCACTGTACTGAATGGCCACTAAGGTATTTACTATTTATTAAGAAAAAAAGTATTTAAGTTCACAATTTTATTTTTTTAAATGTGTATTTATGTCTTCTTTATTTTATGTTAAAATTGTGTGATTTGAGCGTCTCTTAAAAAAATTGTGCAGCTTTTCATGGTTTCAGCAAAGAAAAGTAAGTTTCAATTTTTTAGAATTTTTAGTAAGAAAGTATATGTTTGGTTAATAATTTAATCTTAATTTTGCGTGCCTGAAATTATAAAAATTTTGACATTTGATTTAAAATGCTCACATAACTCAGATCGTACTGAATGGCCTTCAATGCATAGTTTTACATTACAAACTGCAACAATTTTATTTTTCACCACCCCAAATAATCACATTAAACGATTTTTTAAATACATTTAATTGAATAAAAATGTCAAACACTGCAGAACGACATTTAACTGGACAACTGGAGAACCTAACATTATGACAGATAAAACTTCATGGTTTTTCAATATTAATGAGATTGGTGATGTTTTTATTGTGGTTTTATAAGCAATGTTGAAATCACTTGAAAAGAGTTGTTTCCGCTACGCAGCCGGTTGATTGAGTGTTGTGATTAATTGACTTTTATTTAATGCAAAACCGTTTAATTAAAGTACAAAGTAGAATACAGAAACATCGGCAACACAGTCTCGGAGAAACTTCTCGAGTCAACAATGGCCACCAAAAGATACTAAAACGTCCGAAGATCATTCATTCACAACACCTTCCCTTGAATGATCCAACATACATAAAACATTCACACATACACAGAACGTTATTTATGTACACAATCCGAGTTGTCCGCACAGTTCACCTGTTGTGTGGGATTCTCCAAGTTCCGTGACACTACTCCTACGGCATAGGCTATGTCTGGCCTAGTTCCAACCATAAGATACATCAACGCTCCAACAGCTGACCGATAGGGAAACTTAACTGAACTGTTTTCAGCCTTCCCTTCTTCAGAACTGTCCTTGATTATTGGCGTTTCAACTCCTCTACAACTTGTCATTCCAAAATAATCAATGATCTTTTTGACATAGTTTTCTTGGCTAACTTTAATTGATTCACCATCTTGTTGAATCTCAAATCCAAGGAAAAACTTTGCAGGAGAGTCTGTAATTTCAAATTCAGCTTTTAGTTTTTTCAAAAAATCTTCTGAATCCTTTTTATTTGAACTTGCTAACAAACCACAACAGGACGTTACGAAAGTCAAGAGGATCTTTCGTTATCTTGCAAGAACAAAGTCTTATGGAAGTCGGTACAAACGAAAATCAAAGATCAATCGACTAGAAGTTTTCAGTGATGCAGATCATGGTGGTGATCTATCATCTGGACGTTCTACAACAGGAGTGGTTTGCTGCAATGGTGACGGAGTGATTTCATGCTTCAGTCAGGCTTCAGTTGCTATTTCGACAACAGAAGCTGAAATTGTTGCTTCAAGTGAAGCAGCCCGTGAGGTTATTTGGCTGAAAAGACTCTTTTCAGAAATCACAGAGCTTGAAGACATGCCAGAATCCATGTGGACAATAAGGCGGCGATAAAGCTGGCTCACAATCCAGAGTATCATCAAAGAACAAAGCATATTCGCATACGCCACTTCTTTATTCGTGAATGTGTCCAGAACAAGGAGCTTCTTGTGGAAAAGATTGACTCAGGAGACCAGTTGGCAGATGCTCTCACCAAACCTCTTTCTGGAAGCAGGCTTGGTGAACTGTGCGGACGTCTCGGATTGTGTACATAAATAACGTTCTGTGTATGTGTGAATGTTTTATGTATGTTGGATCATTCAAGGGAAGGTGTTGTGAATGAATGATCTTCGGACTTTTTAGTATCTTTTGGTGGCCATTGTTGACTCGAGAAGTTTCTCCGAGACTGTGTTGCCGATGTTTCTGTATTCTACTTTGTACTTTAATTAAACGGTTTTTTATTAAATAAAAGTCAATTAACCACAACAGGTCCTACTTGTGCATCACGGTGGTTCATTTCGCAAAAACGTGTCTTGGAAATTCGCTCGTGGGATGATATAAAATGATGTTATTAAGCACCCATAAGCATGAATCACATTGAAAATAGTAACAAGTATTTCCTGTTCATCACTTGTCACCGTCGAGTCATCGCTGCCACTTAGCAATCGCCTATGTATGTATTTTGTGACATGTTCCGAAACTTGCTCAGTTTTCATTTCTGTTTCGTCACATTTTTAGATATTCCTTGTCTCAATTTTATATTTTGTCTTACACACACGTCCAACACTAACTCCTGGATGAGTGCTTGATCACTATTGTGATTGCAACTATAATCAGTAATATTATTTAGTCCGTAGCCGGCGCTTGGGGAGGAGGATGTCCTCGAAGCCAATATGCTGCTGTCGGTGTCACGGGACCACGAACGTCTTCCACGACAATTTTCCATTTTCCTCGATCGGCTGCAACCATTCTCGCCCCATCGGCGGTCAGTCGCTTCCTCTTGAGATCCCCATCAATAATTTTCAGCCATGTTTTCTTTGGCGCCGAACGTTGGATGCGCCAGCCAGGCGGTCGCTCCCGCCAAAGTAAACTATTGGGAAGCCGTTTACCATCCATTCAGCAGACGTGCCCGAACCACCGTAGTCGCCGTTTTTGGATGTGTTCGTCGATCAGTGGTTGTCGATCACACCGTTCACGGATCGTCTCATTTCGAATGCGGTCGCGGATGGAGACTCCCAGTATTTGCCGCAGGCATTGCATTTGGAATACTTCAAGTCTATTCACATCGGATTTAAACAATGTCCATGTCTCCGAGCCATATAGGAGGATCGGAAGAATCAATGTTCGGTAAAGACGAATTTTTGTCCTGATTGCAATGTTCGTTCTCTTCCAAACGCACCATCTGAGCGCTGCAAATGCCGCAGTCGCCTGGCCAACGCGGCTGTGGACGTCGGCCGACGAAAACGTTTTTTTTCCTGCACGATCGATCCAAGGTATTTAAATTTCGTCACTTGCTCGATCTGGACATCATTTAGGTGGACATGAGCTGGCGACCCGTCCGTTGTTAATACCTTGGTCTTCTCGGCGTTGATCTTTAGGCCGTATGACTTGGCAATATCGCCGATGTCGTTTAGGCAATCTGTAGCTTCCACGTCGGTGTCGGCGAATACGGCGCTATCGTCCGCGAACATCAGATCAGTGATAAAGTTGTTTTTGTCGTATTGAACACCACGCCTTCCTTCGAACGATTTCCTCATAATCGCATTGATCACGACGTTAAATAAAAGCGGAGGCGACGTCTCCCTGCCGGACACCGGTTTGAATGGTAAACTCGTCCGATAGGTCGTTTCGAATTCGGATGCAGCTGGTCGAACCACTATACGACGCTTGTAACAAACGGATGACTTTCGGTGGTATGTTTTCTCTTTCCAATGCCGTCCACAATGATGGCCAATGGATGCAGTCGAAAACCGATTTGAAGTCGATGAAGACAACAACAGTCCGCTGGCCACATCGAACCCTCTCTTCTACGAGTTGGTGTAGTGCGAAGATTTGATCAATGCATCCACGATTCGGTCAAAATCCGGCCTGTTCCTCACGGCACGATTGTTCACAATGTTTTTGTAGTCGTGACTGAATGATCTTCGTAAATACTTTCCCAACGATTGAAAGGAGACTAATGCCGCGGTCGTTTTTGCATTCTCGACTGTCTCCTTTCTTCAAAATAGGAACGACGATAGCTTTCTTCCACGCTGATGGTACGTACTCCGTGTCCCAGATGCATGTCAATAGGACGTGTAGACGTTGCAATAGAATGTCACCACCAGCTTTAATCATCTCGGCTATAATTTGATCGATGACCGGCGCTTTTCCGTTCTTGAGCGATTTGACGGCCGCTTTCACTTCGGCGATTGTTGGTACGTCGACGGGAAATGGGATCTGCGGTTGATCGATTTGTGGCGGGTCCGCGGCTGGTCCTGCAGGCGGATCGTGGTTGTATAGTTCGTGGTAGAATTCCCCCCACCTCTGTAATCGATCGGAGGACGAACTAACAAACTTTCCATCCGTTTTCCTGATGTTATCGTTGATCGATTTCGTTTTTCCGCCTAAACGTTGTAGTGTCTGATACAATGTTCGATATTCATGTCGTGATGCGGCTTCTTCCATTTCGGCTGCAACATCGTTCCAATACACCTCTCGCTCGATCTTCATTTTCCGCCTTACCTCTTGGTTAAGTCGCCGGTATTGTTCGAAATTGACGTGCTTGATTCTTTTCCGCTCAGCTACCAAATCCAGACACTCATCCGAAATTCATGGCTGCGTTCGTCGACAGATCGGTGGACATAACGGCGACGCACATTCGATGACGGATTTGATTATTTGTTTTTCTTCATCTTTGACATCGTCCAATGTATTGAGGATCGCAAACTTGTTCGATAAAGCAAGCTGGAATTTGTGTCGAACTGTCGGATCGCGTAGGCACGTCCAGTTTCTCTTTACAGCCGCCGGCGTCTTCTTCTTTGCTTTTTGGAGTCAAAGTTGTATTTTGGCCCGCACGAGGTAGTGATCAGATCCGCAATCAGAGCTACGCATTGTTCGAACGTCGTTGAGCGTCGATCGAAAACGCTTGTTGATCAGAACGTAGTCGAG
The DNA here is from genome assembly GCA_963978895.1 of Erpobdella octoculata. Lineage (NCBI taxonomy): Eukaryota > Metazoa > Annelida > Clitellata > Hirudinida > Erpobdellidae > Erpobdella > Erpobdella octoculata. The sequence goes on along the minus strand of OZ022244.1, from coordinate 7,265,126 downwards.
CATGGCCGAATCTTTCCTCGACGGGTTTCTCCACGTGAGCCGATGCTTCTTCGGGTGTTGGAAGAGGCTGTTGCCAATGACGAAGTTGTTTACTGATGCAAACGACAACAGTCGCTGCCCATTGTCGTTGATTTTTCCGTGGCCGAATCGTCCAAGCGTTTCTTCCCAGCCACTACGGTTGTCGCCGACGTGAGCGTTAAAGTCGCCGGCCAATATGGTAACTTTGGTTTGCGGTATAGAATCAGTCGCAGCTTGTAGATCGGCGTAGAAAGCGTCTTTTGCTGCACCTGAGCTTGTTTCGTTCGGCGCGTAGACGGATAGGATGTGTGTCTTGATTGTGCCATCGATGGAAAGGACTGCCAGACGTTCAGAAATTGGTTGGAAGGAGATGACACTGTCGGCAACCCGCTGGCCGACCATAAATCCAACACCCGCCTCTCGCTTGTCACCACCGGAGTAGAAGAACGTAATAGTCTCGTCGGTGGGCTAATCATCATCGTCCCGGATCCCGTGAGTCGTAGTTCCGATATGGCGGCGATCGATATTTTGTAATTGGTAATTTCGGTGGCGATAATCTCCTTTTGGCCGACGTGATGACCCGTTCGTACGTTCCACGCGGCAATTCGTATTTCATTCTTTGGTTTAATAAATTTAGTCGTTCGGCCAGTAGTCCATTTTTTGTCCACACCATGGGTCCCCAAGCTGACACATCGGCTGCCCCAGTTGAGGTAGCATTTATCGATAGATTCGTTCGTTTTAGGTCCTTGGTTT
>OZ022244.1:7139355-7259355 GCA_963978895.1 Erpobdella octoculata | reverse complement strand
GAACGATGTGAGTACTGCCTTGGTTTGACAAAGGTGTGGTCGACTTCTCATGTTATTCAAAACGGTTTTGGGCAATATGTTTACATCCGCTCCAGTGTTCAGCTTGCATCGTAACTTTCTTCCTCCAACAACAAGCTCTTTCCATCAAGCCTTTGTCGTCAGTAACGTTTGACACGTATTGATGTAGAAGGTGTTCTGTAACTCGTCGTTTGCAGGGGATTCATGTGCTTTTTGACGATCCGATTTGCGTTGATAAATTCGAGCTCCTCGAGAGAATTTAGCATAGTGATTATGCTTTCCACAAGAGAGGCAGTTGTATTTACGCTCCCGGTTGCTTTCCCGCTCCCAATCTCTATCCCGCTCCCGCTTGCTCTCCCGTTCCCGGTCGCTTTCCCTTTCTCGCTCGCTCGTTTGTTCTCAGTCGCTTTTCCGTTTCCGCTTGCTTTCCCGTTCCCGCTCATTCTCTAATTCCCGTTTCCGCTCGCTCTCCCGCTCCGCTCATTTTGTGACCGATTTTATTTTTCTTTACAAAAACCTTCTTTCATTGACTTTCAATAGTATTTACGCTCCCGGTTGCTTTCCCGCTCTCAATCTCTATCCCGCTCCCGCTTGCTCTCCCGTTCCCGGTCGCTTTCCCTTTCCCGCTCGTTCGTTTGTTCTCAGTCGCTTTTCCGTTTCCGCTTGCTTTCCCGTTTCCGCTCATTCTCTAATTCCCGTTTCCGCTCACTTTCCCGCTCCCGCTCCGCTCATTTTGTAACCGATTTAATTTTTTTTTACAAAAACCTTCTTTCATTGACTTTCAAGGTTGTGTGAAAATTGCATTACGATCGGATCAATGGTGTAGCAATGCATAAAGGACACACACATAATCTAATTTATATATATATAGACTAGCAGGGTACCCGGCATTACCCGGGGTTTTTAGAGATTTTTTTAATGCTTGTCTCTCTTGCTTCCGTTTTCTTCCCCGCTTGCTCTCCAGTTCCCGGTCGCTTTCTCGCTCCTGGTCGGTTTCTCGTTCCCGGTAGCTTTCCCGCTCCCGGTCACTTTCTCTTTCCCGCTTGTTCTTTTGATCTCGGTCGCTTTCCCGCTTTTGCTTGCTTTCCCGTTTCCTTTCTTGCTAGCTCTTTCGCCCCCAGTTGCATTTCTGTTATATATATATATATATATATATATATATATATATATATATATATATATATATATATATATATATATATATATATATATATATATATATATATAGTTCCCGCTCACTCTCCCGCTCCGCTCCGCTCATTTTGTGACCGATTTTAATTTTTTTTCACTAAAAATTCATTGACTCTCAAGCTTGTGTAAAAATTTCATTACGATCTCATGAAAAGTGTCGCAATGCATAAGTTACGCACACACATAATCTTATTTTTATATATATAGAAAAACAACCAGTTATAAAAAAAATTAATTTTAGATTTTAAAATTCACAGCTCGGTATCTCTAAACGGTTTGCATAAAGTAATAAAATTTTAAATATATGAAACCTTCAGGAATAAATGTAACACTAAAAATTTATTCGAGGCAATGTCGAAATTTTAATATTTTTAAGCAAACATTGTCTCCCTTTGTCAGGTCGCTGCTATTGCCCAGCTGTTTGTCGTGGTTGCAATCGGTAAAATTGCTACTGTGCCGCGGTCCCGTATGTAAAACAAGTCTAAAATTGAACCCTAACCTTTTAGAAAATATGTACATCTTTATTAATTAATCAAAGAATCAATCGTTTTGGCAATATATTTTCAACTAGGGCGAGAAATCAATGATAGGAAAAACACGAGTAACCCCGCTAGTCACTTTATAATTAGGTCTTTATTATTTATTAAACCAGTAACACCACATATTCTTTATTTGTTCATTTTCAATAATTAACACGCTAAGCGAATCCGACCAGCTCAAATCTCTTTAGAACTTGAATATTTTACACATTTCCTTAAAACTCGATTTTTTTATATTTTAACTATAAATAAATTAATTTATTTATTTATATTACATTTTTCCATTTTAAATAAATTATTTATACTAATTATCATGTTTAAACTAGTGGTTACTTTTCATCGTGTTTATTGCTAATTATAGCTGAGAATGTATTAATCCGCCACTTTCGGCCGCTTGTGTGAAAGATTACCCCTATATTAAGCTTAAGGTTATTAGAATTATTAGATTTAAGATTATTTATTTAAAAAAAGGTTTTAATTTAGAATTATCGAAAGAAGTAGAATTACAATTAGCAATACGTTTAATTTTTCTAATGTTATTTAAGTTAAGAATATTAAAAAATAGATCCTACGTTGAACAGTGCAGGAGAAAAACCTAACAAGAAATCCCTAGAATATATTATAAGAAAAAGAAAAGTTAGGAAAAAAAATTGTAAAGAAAAAACTCACAGTCTCCGCCAGACACAAAAAACAAACCGAATTCAATTACGTTCAGACCGAAACGTCATTACAGCGCCAAACCGGAAGTAAAATCAATAGCCTGATTTGAATAAGTGTGTAGTGCATGAATATGTACTAATTTGTATCAAATAAACCTAATTGTATTGCAGATGTTATAAAGATAATTTTAATTTAGAGCAGTACTACCTTTTTTATTTTCCTGGTAGCAAAATACGTGTTTTAATAATTTTTGAAAATTTGGTTTCCAGGATTTCAAATATGGGGTGGTAAATAAGATTATATTTTTCTTAAATTTTTCTTAGAATAACTGCCATTTTGAAACTGAAAATACTATAGATATAAAAATTATAATTTAGATACTACTAAGATACTACTAAGAAAATAAAGTTACACGTGTTTTATCAATTTCTTCCAGGACTACAAATGTTGAGTGGAGAAAAAGATTATTTGTTTGAAAACTCAATAACTGAAAATTTAAAAACATTATAATTTAGTATTTAGGTGTTTTTAAATAATAAAAAATGTGTTTCAGTATTTTTCTAAAAATTACTTTCCAAGTTTTGAGGTTTTGTGCCGTTAACTTTAGCTTAAGTTCAACCTTTTAACCAATGTTTTGAATTTACTCAATTTTTGAAATGCTAGGTGTCAGACTTCAAATATTAAACCCAGCAGTGTCGTGTTGAATCATCAATTAATATTAGGAAATACTTTGCAACACTAGCTGACTGAATGTCTGTAGGTCCGCCAACATCAAAATGAACCAGATCGTGTTTCTTCTGACGCCTTGAATGGTTTCCTGGCTTGTTTTTCTATACACATTCATCACACTGAATGTAATGCTGATTCTTGAAAGCAATTCCCAGGACTGCCTGGAGACCCTTGTGGGCCCCTGTGCTGAGGTATACGGGCGCCCTGAGAGTCAAACGGTAGGGCCTAAATGTAAATGTTCATGGCCATTCACTGATTGGCACCTGGCGGTGAATCCTTCATATCGTTTATTTAAATTTTATAGAAACTGTACCTACATCTACATTGATAATAGAATTTTTGAAACAATAATAATAAATGTATTGTTATTGTAATGTTATAATTTCAATTTTATGATGTTCAATCACAGACTTTAAAATAATGAGTTACGTTTTTCATCTACGAATGACAGGTTTATTAAAGAAATCATGTAGTAAATTAACAGTATAAGTCTTTTGCACAATGATCAATTCGTCCAAATTTTCAATGTGTTATTTTTCTTAATTTGCTTAATGCAAAATTGCCAATGATTTCATCAAATTTAATAGACTTAGCTAGATCACTTTCAATTGATAGTAACGCTAAACCACAAAGTCTTTCCTGTCCCATTACTGATCGTTGTACACTATTGATTTATTTCAATTTACTAAATGACCTTCAACTTTGTTTGAAAAATGTGAAACCAAACCCCTAATCTGGTCAATGGTCCGGACGCATTTTCGACAATGTCCGACGGTATAAGACCGGTAGCGAAATTAAAAGAAAGTCTATAACGAACGCTCAATATTCCGCTAATTATAATGACTGGCAATAGTTAATTTTAGACAATAATAATAGAATAATGTTATTGAATCAGCTAATAGGCTAATAGAATAGAAAGAAGTTAGGACCAGTTAGGTTAGTAAGAGTCATAGAAGAGCATTCTAATAATAAAGTTACAAGCAAAACTAGCAGAGTGATGTTGCATATTTATTTTAACTAAAGATTTACCTGACCTAGAATGATTAAATATCAAGTCTTTTATTAAAACAAAGATAACCGCTGTGAGTAGAATTGTACTGTAATTAGTATCTATTATTTTTGTATTTGAAATTAGATGTTTTTATAAGCATCTCGATCTATTTGTTTTTATTTCAAGAGACCTGGTATTCTCATCTCTGTTGCATTCAAAATTGAAATATAACAAAGATAACTAGGCTTTGTTACGGAATTGTGATTTAGTTCAGTTACTTTAGTTTTAGTTTAAATTTTACTGAACTTTAGTAGTTTAGTTTCAGTGGAGAGAGTAGTTATTTAGTTGATTAGTCAGATTAGTGTAGTGTAGTGTAGGTTTATTAGCTTCCGTTCAACTATTCACCATACAGCATCTGTATTTTGTGGTCACTTGTGTTTTCTTCATCATCTGTTCTAATAATAATTGTATTAGTTAAAATTAACTTCACCTATTAGTGAGTCTAGTGGTGTAGTCTAGTCATTATAACTATTCAACTGACTACTAAATAATGCCTAGAGCCTCCAGTCAACTCTGAATCCAGTGTATAAACCAGCTAACTTAATTAATTATAGTGTTTTATTGTGTTGTATTACTAATATCAGCAGTCATCATTAAATTACAATAATTATGCTACATCAATGATTAAATAAGTTTAGTCACTAAACTAAACTGATAAACAAATCAACTTATCACTAAACTTTAGTGATAAGTTGATTTTTTTTATCAGTTTCTGGTTACTATACTTTTATTAAATTTAAAACTAGTTTAATTTTTTTCAATTTTTTTCCTTTGAGTTATTGCTAATTTAGTTTGAGCTTGAAGTATTTTTCAAAAAATTGTTTAATGATGTTTTTCACTGATTGTTTTGGTTGATTTGTAGTTTTAAAATCTGTGTTTTACTTGTTTTGACTTAATATTTGATGTTATAAATTTAACTCTATTGTTGGATTGGATTTTTTAGATAATCTGAAATAATTAATTGTACATTTTATAGAAGTTATGTAAGATCTGTTTTATGCAGTCAATAAACTATACTTTTCATTTTTTAAGGCAAAAAATTAAAACAGTGCTGGTGTGACAAACCTTTCCCCAATCTCCACAGGGACATATGCAAACTATTTAAGAAAATTAGCCTTGTTATTATATTTTAATATAGTTTCCACAGTATCTTCAACTTCTTCATTTTTTCCAAAATAATTTGTCACACTTTCAATAGATTTTTGATGAAAATTGTAAATTCTTTTTAATTAACATTGTTATCCAGGTTCATAGTCAAATAGAAATTTGGAGAATACAAGAAACAATTACAAGCAGCTTCAGTTCTACTTTAACATACCTGTGCTAGGGGTCATCCATATATTATGTATGCACCGGGAGGGATGGGGTTGTGCCCCGAGTGAATTATTTTGTATACGTGTGCGTATGTGGAGGGAGGGGGTATTCCTACAAATGATAATGAAATTTTTTTAACTAAACTTTTCGTTTGGAAGATAAAAGCGTTGGGCGACAGTCAAATATATATATTATAATGTTATTTACATTAGGATACGGTACTCTCGCAGTTGCATAGTTTTGTGTTGGTTAAAAGTTTTTTGTTGCAAATTTGCTTCAAACCGTTGCTACTTTATTAACAGGTTTCATTTGCTATTGTAGTTCACGATATTGGATAGTCTGTACTTTTTGTTTGTATTGCTATTTTGAAATACCTTTCTGTTAACAGACTCTGTAGATGACAGTCTATGTCGAAACGGACCGTCAGTCTGATAATACAGAATTCAAACGTTTTTGGTCTCAAATTAGTTTTTCAAAGAGGAAATGGTTTCGCAAAACTTGTTTCTGCCAAGGCACTGTATTTTTTTACAAGCCTGTATTAAAGATAAACCAATGCCACAATTTATTACAAATAATATATTTTATAAATGCTCTTATTTTCCAAACAAAGTTTAGATCAAAAAAATTTATTGTATACAAGCAATGTTTTAAAAAATATTTACTACTATTACAATTAGTATCATAATTTCTAATAGTTTAGATTGCCATGTAGTACATAAACTTGTTGCGTTTTTAATATTTTTAAAATCAACAGTTGGTTTTAATTGTATATTTAGTTTAATAATGATAATCTATATATATAAAAGAACATGTCCTGACTGACTGACTGATAATGAACGCCGAGCTCAAACGCCTCATCCTAGGAACGTGAAATTTGAAACATATATTACTTTTATTGCGGTAGCATCCACTAAGAAAGGATTTTTGAAAATTTTGCTCCTGAAGAGAAGAAACTGGAAAACAAACTTTTTTCTAAATTAATGTATATCTCGAAAACCAAAAATGTGGAGATTTTGAAATTTGGTCTATGTATTCTTCTTGAAAAATAAAAAGATACGTTTTTCACCATTTTTTAAAAATTAAATTTCCCGGACCTCAAATGTGGGTTGGAAAATTGGGTTATTTGGTTTTTAAAGTAGCTGCTACTCAAAAACTGTGAATGCTACAAAAGTAAAAATTAGTATTTAGTTTCTACTTCAAAAATAATGAAATACGTGTTTTAGCATTTTTTAAAAATTTGGTTTCCAGGACCTCAAATGTGGGGTGGAAAATAGGGTTAATTGTTTTTTAAAGTAACTGCTACTCAAAAACTGTAAATACCACAAATGTAAAAATTAGTATTTAGTTTCTATTCTAAAAATAAAGATATACGTGTTTCACCATTTTTTTACAAATTTGGTTTCCAGGACCTTAAATGTGGGGCGGAAAATTGGGTTACTTGGTTTTTAAAGTAACTGCTACTGAAAAACTGTAAATGCTACAAAAGTAAAAATTAGTATTTAGTTTCTACTCTAAAAAATAAGGATATATGTGTTTCACCATTTTTTGAAATTTTGGTTTTCAGTACCTCAAATTTTGGTTGGAAAAAAAGTTTTTTTGGTTTTTGAAGTAACTGATACTCAAAAACTGTGAATGCTACAGATGTCAAAATTAGTATTTAGTATTTATTAAAAAAATAATTATATAAGTGTTTCAACATTTATTAAAAATTTGGTTTCCAGGACCTCAAATGTGGGGTGGAAATAAGGGTTATTTGATTTCAAAATAACTGCTACTTAAAAACTGTAAGTGCTACATATGTAAAAATTAGTATTTTGAAGTTTTGAGCCGGTTAAAAGTAGCTAAGTCCAGTTTATCACCGGTCGGGCCAAGCCGTTATTATTATTAATGAAATACGTGTTTTAGCATTTTTTAAAAATTTGGTTTCCAGGACCTCAAATGTGGGGTGGAAAATAGGGTTAATTGTTTTGTAAAGTAACTGCTACTCAAAAACTGTAAATACCACAAATGTAAAAATTAGTATTTAGTTTCTATTCTAAAAATAAAGATATACGTGTTTCACCATTTTTTTTACAAATTTGGTGTCCAGGACCTTAAATGTGGGGCGGAAAATTGGGTTACTTGGTTTTTAAAGTAACTGCTACTGAAAAACTGTAAATGCTACAAAAGTAAAAATTAGTATTTAGTTTCTACTCTAAAAAATAAGGATATATGTGTTTCACCATTTTTTGAAATTTTGGTTTTCAGTACCTCAAATTTTGGTTGGAAAAAAAGTTTTTTTGGTTTTTGAAGTAACTGATACTCAAAAACTGTGAATGCTACAGATGTCAAAATTAGTATTTAGTATTTACTAAAAAAATAATTATATAAGTGTTTCAACATTTATTAAAAATTTGGTTTCCAGGACCTCAAATGTGGGGTGGAAATAAGGGTTATTTGATTTCAAAATAACTGCTACTTAAAAACTGTAAGTGCTACATATGTAAAAATTAGTATTTTGAAGTTTTGAGCCGGTTAAAAGTAGCTAAGTCCAGTTTATCACCGGCCGCGCCAAGCCGTTATTATAGAGTCTTCACACGGCCAGGCCAAACCTTAAATCAAAGTGGGACGGGCCGAGGTTTTTCAACAAGTATATAGATATTTTAGTGATTCTAGGGTCTTCAGTTGGGCCGGGCCAAATCTGAAGTCAAGGTGGGACAGCCCGAAGTTTTTCATCAAGTATATAGAACTTCTAGACCTGTAAGAATGGGCCGGGCCTAATTTAGACGGGTTGTGCCGGGCCAGGAGTTTGGGTTTTTAAAACGGGCTGGGCTAAGTTGTCGACGGGCCGAGCCGAGACCTAAAAAATTGATCTCTACTATGGATGCACGGTTCAAGCTTTCTAATTCCATGCGAGCGAAGCCGCTACGGGCACTGCTAGTCTATATATATATAAAAGAACATGTCCTGACTGACTGACTGATAATTAACGCCGAGCTCAAACGCCTCATCCTAGGAACGTGAAATTTGGAACTTATATTACTTTTGTTGCGTAAGCATCCACTAAGAAAGGATTTCTGAAAATTTTGCTCCTGAGGGGAAGAAACTGGAAAACAAACTTTTTTCTAAAACAATGTATATCTCGAAAACCAAAAATGAGGAGATTTTGAAATTTGGTATTTAGATTTTTCTTGAAAAATAAAAAGATACGTGTTTCACTTTTTTTTGAAAATTCGGTTTCCCGGACCTCAAATGTGGGTTGGAAAATTGGGTTCTTTGGTTTTTTATGGTAGCTGCTACTCAAAAACTGTGAATGCTACAGGAGTAAAAATTATTATTTAGTTTCTACTCCATCAATAATAAAATACGTGTTTTAGCATTTTTTGAAAAATTGGTTTCCAGGACTTCAAATGTGGGGTGGAAAATAGTGTTATTTGTATTTTAAAGTAACTGCTACTCAAAAACTGTAAATAGGGGAGAACCGGACTGAATAGCCACTGTACAGAAGGGCCACTGAGATTTTCTCATTTTTTAAATTATTTTTTACGCCCATCTCTTTTTTAAAATGCGTATATATATGAACTCTTTGTTCAGTGTTGTTCTTTTGTCTCTCGTGTATTTCGTTCAGCATTTATAGAGCTTTTTGTTTTTTCGCACGAAAAAGTGAAAACGAGTCAGGTCAGAACTATTCTATTCTTATCAAATATTTATGTTTATATTTTGTGAGATTTTTTTAGTAAATAAAGAGATGCTTGATTAATATTTTAATCTAAAGTTTGGATGTCAAAAATTATTATTTTGCTCGTAGCAGACTAAAATGCTCGTACATCTCGGTTCGTACTAAATGACAACTGTAAGGTCGTACTGAATGACCATAGTTATTCAGTATTGCTGAATGTTTAAATTTTCATAAATGTGTTTAGGTTCATTGTTGATCAAAATGTTAATGTAATATAATGAAATTGTTTAATATATTAAAAACATATACATATTAATCACTACTTAATGTATCGGCAACGCTTCAGATGATCCGCCCTTTTCCGAAAGCTGCAGCTCGCAAACGAGGTGGGGGTCGGAAGAAACTGTCTTCTACCATATTGACAGATACTCCTGTAAAGAATGTTTTGCAGAAAGAAAGGACAGAAAGAGATTTGAGGAGATGCAAGTTAAAAACATCAAAACTTGCAGCAAGAAGGGATATTTCTAAAAGCTTCCCAGACATCGAGCCTGACGGGAAATCAACATTCAAAAATATGCTCACCAGTAAAGATCCTCATTTTAGCATTGACAGTGCCAAGATAGAAATAGGGGATTGGTGTCTTTTTGAATATGTTTTTGACTCAAAAACCTATTATGTAGGCAAAATTGTTGAAGTAAAAGAGGATAAAGTTTCGGCTGATTTTTTGAAATTTGTATACAAAGATAAAGACACCGAAGAGGCCAAATTTTTATCTAAAGATAAAGGGATTTGTGAGGCTGATATGGATCAGATTGTTGTAAAACTAGGAGATCCAATCCTTCAAAAATCGAAGCGCAGAAATGGACATATAAAATTTTCTTTTGACTTTTCAGCATATAGTCTTGGTTTATAGGCTGCAACTTTTTAATAAAATGACAAAAAAATATTTTTATTTTTTAATTAACCTTAATAAAGATTTTTCTGTGAAATAAAATATTTTGGCTTACCATTTGTTGAGAATTGTGTCTTCTATAATAAAAATTGCATGAGTGGCCATTGAGTACTTGGGGGTGGCCATTCAATACTACCAGGTTGTACTGAATGGCCAGCCAGAAATTTTGGAAGAGGTTGCGTTATTTATCGTTTTTTATCAAATTGTTATAATTTGAAAAGTTTTAATGAGCGGTTTTCAGTAGTGGGATGTTTTTGCTTTCATTATGTGAAACAATTTTATTTCTATCACTTATAGTTTTTTGTATGATTGATTTGAATAAAAGTGTAAAATTGTGTGGCCATTTGGTACCACTCTCCCCTACCACAGATGTAAAAATTAGTATTTAGTTTCTATTCTAAAAATAAATATATACGTGTCTTACCTTTTTTTTTTAATTTGGTTTCCAGGACCTCAAATGTGGAGTGGAAAATAAGGTTATTTGGTTTTTAATGTAACTGCTACTCGAAAACTGTAAATGCTACAAAAGTAAAATTAGTATTTAGTTTCTACTCTAAAAATAATGATATACGTGTTTCACCATTTTTTGAAAATTTGGTTTCCAGGACCTCAAATGTGAAGTGGAAAAAGGGTTATTTGATTTTAAAATAACTGCTACTCAGAAAACTGTAAGTGCTAGAGATATGAAAATTAGTATTTTGAGGTTTTGTGCCGGTTAAAAGTAGATGAGTTAAGTTTATCACCGGACGGACGGGCCAAGCCGTTATTTTAGGGTCTTCATACGGCCTTGCCCAAACCTTAAATCAAGGTGGGACGGGCCGAAATTTTTAACCAAGTATATAGACATTTTAGTGATTTTAGGGTTTTCAGACGGGCCGGGCTAAACCTGAAGTCAAGGTGGAACGGGCCGAAGATTTTCATCAAGTATATAGAACTTCTAGGCCTGTAAAAACGGGCCGGGCCCATATTAGACGGGCCGTGCTGCGCCAGGAATTTCGGTTTTTGAAACGGACTGGGCCAAGTTGTCGACGGGCCGAGAGGAGACCTAAAAAATTGATCCGTGCAGTACTCTATGCACGGTTCAAATTCTCTAATTTCATGCGAGCGAAGCCGCTACGGCCACTGCTAGTCATGGCATATAAGCAAAGGCATTTTTAAATTATGTCTAACTCCGCCTCGCTAATTGCGAGCCAGTCCCAAGCCTGGATAAAGGAGGAGGGACAGTTAAAAGGATCAAACTTTGATCCACGACAGGAAGTACTTATGTGCTTCCTACATACAGCCAATTCAGTCTTAAAACACTTGGTGTAAAGGACTATAAACTATCATAAAAAAAAATAAAATAAAAAAAATAAATTATGTCTACAGTATCTAAAATTTTCTTGTATTGATTTGTATTCAGGTAGGAAATGGATTATTTTATTAGGGACAGATTTTCAAAATTGTTTCTTATTATAAAATTTTGTCAACCGCTTGGAAGTGTATGATAAAATATTTTCAATAAACATGTTTCATATGAAACAACTGTGTCTTGATTTACTTTTACTGGTTCTGATTTGCATTAGAGTTACTGTTATGTAACTTGCTTGCACACAGTGGATTATTTGATGCAGATAAAAAAATAATTATTACAAATCTGATGTATGAGAAAAAATTAATAGTTATTGAAAAAATAGTTATTGAAAAATAGTTATTGAAAAAATGTATCTCCAGCAGGGAGCTGTGCTATGAAAATCCTTTGGGAAAAGAATAATTTTTATGAATGATTTTAGCTTTTTTGATTAATTTTTGGGACATTATACTAGAATTATTTTTGATTAATTTTTTATATACATGTGTATTATAGAGTTTAAAATAATATTAGAATCTTCTGTTTAGGACAATTATATTTGTTGATTATGATTTTTTTTAACTTTTGTTAATTTCAATAAATTGATGACAAGAGTATATTTGTTGTAAATTGCTTAACATACTTGATGATTTTTTATTTTCCTAATTGTGAGAGCTTTATGACAACAAGAGTATCCTTGTCGGAAAGTTGCTTATTTGTTACTTTCTATTGAGATATGAGGTAAATTGTTATATTTTGAGAATTAAAAGTTTCAATTAATTTAAGTTGTATTTATTAATTTAGTAAATTAAGTTTTAACATTTGAATTATTTGGACATGAAGCTAAGTAATGCTATAAAAATCCTTTGAGCATGATTTATTGCTTATGAATAATTTTGAGCTTTGATTCCTTGTTGGGACAGGAAGCTTCTTGGTGCTATGCAGGAAATTTTATATAACATGTATTCATAGATATATGCATGTATTAGAGTTCAAAGTAATATGGAGAATTCCCTACTATATATGATTTGAGATTACATAGAATTTGTTTTATTTTATGATTTCTTGTAAATTATCTCCTGCTTTAAGTTTTACTTCACTAGATATATATTATATCAGTGGCCTTTTTTAGCGTGATCTTCGCGGATTTCACAGCCGATTCAATAGAGTTTGTTCTTGAAATAGTTTTTATTTGAATAGTTTGATTACAATAAATCGATTATAATTGTTGAAAAGTTGCGTAAAATACTTGACAACGTTTTGTTACTTTCTTTTGAAACATGAAATGGATTATTATTATATTACAAACAGATTTCAGCGTAAGTTTTAAAAAAAATCAGCGAAATTTCAATTTCAATTTTATTTATAGATATTTTGTGTTTACAACTTTTAATAGATTAACTGTTACTTAAATAATTTGTTATAGGCGATTTGGAAAATAACAGGTTTCAATGTATTTAATTTATATGTATTATAGTAATAAATTAAATTATAGAACTTTAATTATTTCGCCGCAAACAATTTTATTTAATATAAATATTAAAATAATTTTCTCTAAATAATCACGGTCAAACTTCACACGAATTGAAGCTCCGTCTATATTAGTCTGGTAGATTTAGCTTTTGATACGGAAATTTTAATAGACAAGCTAAAAAGTACATTAAACTATAGTATTTGTTATAACTAAGAGCTGGAAAGAGATACCAGACACAGATCGGTCCCTAAAAAAAGTTATTAGCAAAAGAAGTTGCTCAAAACTCGCGAATCTGTTTATTAACGCCAACCAATCAAAAGCCAGCTTTTTCTATTTTTGCGTAAAAAGTGACGCTTAATTTACAAATTATCTCCACGAAATTTAAACTTTTTACGCTCAAATGCTCATAAAACAGTTTAGTTATTTATTTCTATATTTTTTAACAAAACTTTTATTTTCCGTTTGCTTATGGAGCTGCCCGAAGAATGTTGTTGATTATCAAATGCTTAAAGCTTAAACTCTTAAACTAGTTTAACTCCTCTGTATAAACGATTATGTACACTCAACTAGTCTACGTTTTCGAAATTCTCCAGTATTTAAAAAGCAATACAACCTGAAAACACAACCTTATTTGAAAATAGCTGAAGGGGGTTCCGGTTATGAGAATCGTACCACTTTTTAAAGGAACATGCTCAAACATCTTAAAGACAAGAAATTTATCAAACACTGGTTTTTAGAACAACATAAATTTTAATTCTAAAAACAAAGTATAAGTTTCAACTTATTAAATAATTATAATAATAACTGTTATCTAGCTTCAAAAATCATTATATTGAGCACAATTCAGTCGAGCAGAAGAGTCAGATCTTCATCCACGACTTTACTTCTTGTGTCCACCACACATATCAAGAGTGCTGTAGACAGAAGGTTCGGGGTTGCCAGACTGAGAATGGTTTGCCAGCTGCTGTTACATTGGCTGTGACACTTCAGTGCTTCCGAAGAGACATTCTAAACACTAAACACCACTTTAAACATTGTCAAATTTTAATTCAATTCAGAGACACTGTTAGCAATAGCAGCTTTTGTCATGCTGGCTGAAGTAAACTGGGAAGTGTAGATTATGAGGATTTTGTAGATAAATAATGCACATCATATCATAGTCAAATTGTTTGCTGTTTATTATAACACACAAGCAAACAGTTTTGACATTGAGACAATGCTTAGCAATATCCTCATGTGCAGAAGAACTTGTTACAACAATAATAGATGTGTAACTGGAGGAAAGATACAAGAGCTATTTTAATAAACATCAAAACCTTGCAGAACAAAGAAGAAATTTTCTTAAGAACTTGATAAGTTTCTATATATCACTAAATAGAATGTAATAACTGCTCACATTGGCCAACTCTGACATTTACACATATTTCACTATTATAGATAATAATAGATATTATTTACAAAACCACTATTATAAAGTCAGTTATCTTAAACTTTGTCACAGCAACATTTACAAGCATATACAAGTACCTTCAAAACGGTTTTAAGAGCATCAACTTTTTTGCCAATTTAAAGAATAAATACATCCAAAAACAAAGACTAATTTTGGGCAAGCCTAATTAAAATAGTATCTCATCGATTTTAACAGTTTTTTCATACAGGCCTCCACATATATCGCCCTTAAGGCTTAAACATATCTACTTCAAGATTATCAGTATGAAGAGATTTATTACAAACTTTACCATAGCAATGTTTACAGGCAGATACAATGTAGCTCAAATTTAAAACATGAACAACTTTTAGAAGAGCATGGGCTTTTTTAAAAATTTCACATTTACAACTTATACAATAATTAGGCTATCTGGGCTATCAGGTGCTGCTTCTATATCAGTATTAATGAGACACAACTTAAAATCTATTTTCCCCAGCTCCATCTATCATTGTCTAAGAAATACTTCAATTTCATTTCCTGAAAATGAGTTCTCAAAACATGCATTTTCAGTTGAGGTAGCTTTCTAGGAATAATTTTTGAACTACTTTATATTTGACTGGAATAATTGTCTATTGTGTGGAAAACTTAGACCTTAAATTCTTTTTATTGGAGCTAGATCAGCTAGCTGCTAGAACTAAAACTAACACAAGGCTGGGGCTGATTATTTTTCTTTGCTTTGTTATTTACTTATGTATACAAACATCCACATTTATAGAGTTAAACTGTCAATTAAAATTGTATCTCTAATTACAGTTGCAGAATTCAATAGAGAAGTTTTCCCATCTTGTTTCAATATTTAGATTAGTTTTTCTTTAGTAACAGATTTACACACAACGCACTACATTGCGATATTAGTTACATTTAGATTAAAAAATGGGCTAACTAAAATACAAACTTACCATAACCAAACTTAACAGATGTAATAACACGAATAAAAGAAAATAAAAAAATACCAGAATGACAGACAAAAGACAAGAAGACTGACCGAAGAAAAAACTATGTACTATGCTATACAAACTATACAATTATAAAACTATATAAATGAATAGGAAATAAAAAAAAACGCTGCTAAAAATCCAAAATCGTCCAAATCAAAATCTAAGGCTTAAATAAAACGTTAAGATATTGAAGAGAAATCGAATTCAAACGCGATAAAACCGGCAATGCAAAATGAATACAAAGACAACGCAAATATAGCATAGAAAACGAGCCTTTATTGAATTCTTATTGGCTGAGCGAGTAAATATGTTACTGCGCGTAACGCGACATTGTCTTACGTAATGAGACAAAAGAGTACGTCTAAAATCATTAATAACTAGAGTACCATAACTGCTCATTCGTGGTATCTTCATACAGACATTCTACAACATATTCTCTATTGAATGGTATAAAAATTGGCTTGTCTATTAAAATTTCCCATATTGCCTCGAAAAACTGCTAGATCTACCAGTCTATATGTGTCATTTCACATCACTGGTCTCTATAAGTTTAAGTTTAAGTTTACGTTTATTTGGATTTCAAGCGCCCTTTTGTGTAACACCTCAGGGCTCCTTTTACAATAAAAACAACAAAACAAAACAATAGAAATAAAGCAAAAAATAATATAAAACACAAAAATCAGCATGTCAGGAAAAATGAAATAATTTCTCTGTGATCATCAATTTGGATAGGATTTCGCAAACAGAAATGTCTTTAGCTCGGCCTTGAATAAACTCAATGTAGTGGCTTCTCGGATGCTGGCAGGCAACATGTTCCATGTTCCATGTTGCCGGTCCTGCTATACTGAAGGCTCGACTGCCGTACGTTTATGTTCGAGTTATGGGAACAACTAGATCACCACGACTAGCTGATCTGTGACGAGATAAGTAAGAATTGTTATCAGACACAGTAACACACAGCTCTTGCAAATATGAGGGAGCTTCGCCATGGAGCGCCTTGTAGACTAAAGTCCCAATTTTGAAAGTAATTTGCTCAGAGATACGCAGCCACCGGAGTTTAGTTTTCATTATTGCAGTCATATGATCATGTTTCTTTAGTCCACGAAAAAGACGAGCAGCTGCATTTTGAATATGTTGAATCTTTCCAAAAGCACTAAGAGGTAAGCCTGTAAATAGAGAGTTGCAGTAGTCAAGTCTACTTACAACAAACGAATGCAGCAGGAGACGTGTTGCTTCACTTGTCAGAGACCTTCGTATGGTTCTAAGTTGTCGTAGTTGGAAATAACAGGTTTTTGACAGTTTAGATATATGATCTTTCATGGAAAGCTCAGAATCGACATAAACACCTAGGTTTTGAACAACTTCTGTGGAGGCGACCAAAGCCCCAGCAACCAACAAAGCTTTTGTTTTACACTGTTGCAACTTTGATCTTGCACCTATCCAGATTACTTCAGTCTTATCGCCATTCAGTTTTAGACGATTAGAAGCCATCCACTGTTCAATGTTCTCTATGCAGGGCAATAAGCGAAGGTGAACATTCTCCGCATCATCAACAGTGCAGTGAACATATGTTTGGGTGTCGTCGGCATAGCAGTGTCCCTCGAGTCCAGAACGATGAATAATTTCAAGTAAATCAGTGGTGTACAATAGAAACAGTAGTGGGCCCAAGACTGATCCCTGGGGTACTCCACTACTAAGCGACACGGACAATGACAAGTTCCCACCCACACTAACCCGTTGCGTGCGGTTAGTTAAATATGAAATAATTCATTTTAAGACAACTCCACACATGCCATGAGTTTTTTCAAGTCTCTCAATAAGGATTCCATGGTCAACAGTATAAATTGCGGCACTCAGATCTAAGAGACACAGTAGCAGCACCTTACCACTATCAGTAGCAACTGCCAGATCATTGACCACTTTGAGTAGTGCAGATTCTGTAGAGTAAAACCGGCGATACGGAGATTGGTTTGATGGGAGACTGTCAGAAAGACCTAGATGTACATTCAATCGTTTAGCAACAATCAGCTCTACCAGTTTTGACATAAATGTCAGGTTAGAGACTGGTCGATAGCTCTTCATGTCAGCAGGGTCAAGTCCGTCTTTTTTAATAAGCGGAGTGACAAGTGCTGACTTCTGACTAGCAGGAAAATATCCTTCTTGTAAAGATTGAGTGCACATCAAAGCGACAAAAGATGCAATGTGGACACAACATTTTTTGATAATCCAAGTTGGGGATGGATTCAGTGAACAATATTTGTTCGGAGCAGCCATTATCAATTTTATTATCTCATCAGCCGTGACTGGTTGGAATTCATCCATGAACAACGTGCTGGTCAAAAGTATAGATGGTGGCTTTGCAAGCGCTGTATGCGTCCTAACTTTCTCTACCTTGCCTTAAAAAACCTCACAAGCTGGTCTGGAGTAATAGAAGAGCTCACATTAGATGAGGACTTTTCTTTACCAAGAAGTGTTGACAAGTTACTGCAGATGATTTTCCTGTATTATCTCAAGTTGCAGAAGTATATTTGACAACATCTGCCAGCTCAGTACCAGTCGAAAGTATGTTTTCAACATGTGGATTAGTTATGAACAGCCGCAGATCAGCCTTAAGTGCTGATAAATTAAATCAGATTGTTTTTATACATGACAATTTTAAATTTGCAATGTAAAAATTTTTTTCATTTAATTTTTTATGATGTACTTTTGTTTATCATATGACATTTTGATGATTTAATTAACTTTTTTGACAATTGCTATTAATTTGATAATTTATATAATGGTAATAAATTTTGAACTTTATTAACTTTAGTAAATAATTTTATATTAAATTTTAGCCTAATTTAAAATAATTATCAGCCACAAATTTGAATCATCAGCCGGATAATTTAAAATTCAAGCCGAATAATAATTTTACGCGTAAATTCGGCTAATCCGGATATCAGCCGAAATATTTGTTCAGCCAGCCACAAACATAAAAAAATTCGGCTAGGAGGTCTAAGTTACTCTAGAGCTTTTTTGGAGCTTTCTGATTAGCGCAGTGGCGTCGCCAGCTTTTTAATCCAGGGGGAGCAGCAATGTAGCAAATTAAAAATAAGCAATCAATGTACCAGATTTCGGGAAAATTTTAGACAATACCCGTGTAATCGGTTACAAAATTATTTAGAATTTCTGTGATTAATTGATTTACACAGTGATACAGTAGAATATATGTTTTGAAGTGTTCACAGTGTTTTGAATTAATGAATATTGAATTTATTTCAGACAAATTTGAATTTCTATTTAATAATCAAATAATTACACAGCACATATTGATTGATTATTGATTGTTGATATTACTATGATGATTGGTGATATTGATATAACGTTACTAGCCTGCTACTAGTCTGTTGATTTTTGAACTGTTCACTGACACTGACACACTGTTGTACTAACTTGAACAATGTCAATGAAAACAAAACATTGAAAATTAAATCAAACGAATACGTCGATTTTCAGCGTGCGCGAATCTGTCAACGATATTGTCCAGTGATGCCTGTTTCAGAACATCCCGTTCTACACTGCACAATACTAAATACTGAAGACGATCTTGCGCCATGGTTGAACGCAGTTTATTTTTGATTAAAGCCAGCTTACTAAAAACACGTTCGCATCCAGCACTTGTTACAGGAACTGCGATCAAAATGGAATACAAACGTCGAAGTTCTTCCATGCATGGCGGACAAGTTTTAGCACGATCCTGCAAAGAGGTGGCAGTTAGCAGGGACCGCAGAAGCAATTAATCAGCTTCGAAATTTCGACAATTTAATTTTTCAGGGGGAGCACGTGCTCCAAGTGCTCCCATGTGGCGACGCCACTGGATTAGCGGCAATCCTGGCTTCCCAGTATTCATGCTCTTTTTTCTGGAACAAATATCGCATGGTCCGCAGGACGTCAATCCATATAGATTTACTCGCCGTTGTGTGCTGCCGACGATAAATCCGTTCAAGTCGTCTCGTGGACCGCTTAAATGCCCGGAATTCACTATCAAGCCATGACGTTAGTAGATTTCGAGGTTTTCTTTTGATTAATGTAAGCGTAGCGTGATTATCGAGAAGCTTTGATAGAGTAGATGAATAGCACTGGAAAAGTTCATCAGTTGAATGATGATCGAAATTTTCTGAATTATGACAAAGTTCACTCAAACGTAAATCAGTCAGGAATGCATTATAATCAAATCTCTTTCATGAACGTCCCCAAAAAGTGACAACAGGCTTGGTTGATTTTTGGAGTGGAAGTCGAAACAATAGCATTAGATGATCAGATAAGCCAGTTTCTTGCATAGAAACTTGAAGATCTACCATATCATCACGTGAAATCGCGAGATCAAGCTGCCCTCCAAACCGATGCGTTGGAATTGTCTCATGAATAATCAAATTGAAAGAAGTTAGCAATTCATGCAGTTTCATTGCAATTATATCATTTTGTCTTTCAACGTGAATGTTCAGGTCTCCAGTAATAACAATTGGTCTACGGTATGTTGACAATATTTCCAAAAGAAAACTGAACTCATCAAGGAACTTCTTGGTTGCAGGCTTTGATCCAGGACGATAGACTGATAACAATACAACTCCAGTCTGATTGCTAGAGATATTACAACATAAAAATTCGAATGACGCAACTGGTGTTCGAAGATCAATTTCAGTCATAGACAAGCCATCCTTATAAATAATTGCATTTCCACCATGATTTATCAAAGCCCGAGATTTGCTTGTATGGTCAGCAGGACGTGCCCGATCAAGACACTTGTAACCAGCAGGAGTAACACGGCCCAACAAAACGCTATCACCAGATTCATGCCAAGTCTCTGCAGCAACATAAATGTCAATAGACTGAGACGCAATCAGATCACAGATTCGAGACGATTTCTCCTTGATCAAACACACATTATGAAAAGCAACAGACAGGCCAGCAAAAACTTTTTTATTAAAAACTTTTCTTGAAATTTTGCAATTGATTACCCCGGATGGAGTACCGAAAGGGCGAATCCTTAGCTAAATTTGCATTTAATTTGTTTCTTTCAAGTCTAAGCTGATAATCCAGTTGTCTTTCCGCTTCTGTTAAATCCGGACTGATATAGACGGATTTATGGTCACCGTTTCTCAGACTTTTGGCAGCCATGAGAATCGGATTCCTAAGACTAACATCAGATAATTCTACCAAAATTGGACCTGGTTTGCTTGTGTCTTTAGCTCTTAGTCGTTTCAAATGTACAGGTTTTACTTCAGACTTACTGATTACATTCAAGATTTGTTTAACGGATTCTTCATCCTCAGTTTTTTTAGTAGCCTGGGCTGAGTTCAGTGACTCAGGGATACCGTAAACAATTATATTCTTTTTTCTTCTTTCACGATCTTTCAGTTCATTTATTGAAGCATTAACAACAACCAGCTGAGCAGCTGGCTGTTTTGTTTTTTGAGTACCGGCTTTCACCACTTGAACCCAGTCATTCACAATCGATGGGGATTTTTCTCGGTTTTTGCGACCGCCAAATCTGTTTTCAACTTGCAGATTTCGTCAAGATTGATTTTGTCTTTACTTTCAAGTAGCGTTAATCGCTCCGAAAGTGATGAGACAAACGCCGAGATTTTGTCGCACCATTCATGCAGCATTTTCGAAGCTACTGAATGATTGCCTTGTCTAAAACACGGCCAATGTTTCTCAAGTAGAAAATCAGTATTCATTTTGTTTATAGCAATTAATTGAAATCCAATCAAATTAATTGTAAGCAATAATATAATTATTTCGTAATATTAAGCAAAACAATCGCTTAGGCAATAAATAATCTTTGAGTTAATGTCTTGCGTAATATGATTAGTAAAGATTAGTGCTATTAGGCAATTAGCACGTGTTTTCTAACAAAAATCGCAAAACTAGTAAAATAGAAACTATGATCAAGAAAAAACAGCTAGTTCTTTTAAAGAAAACAATGAGCAATTCAACTCAACTTTGTAAGCCAATGAAGTCCTCCTAAAATTTAATCTTTCAAAAAATTGTCTAAGTCAAATTTATATATATTAGTGTTGTTTTTCCTATGTATATATATAAAAGAACATGTCCTGACTGACTGACTGACTGACTGACTGACTGATAATCAACGCCGAGCTCAAACGGCTCATCCTAGGAACGTGAAATTTGAAATTTATATTACTTTTATTGCGTAAGCATCCACTAAGGAAGGATTTTTGAAAATTTTGCTCCTGATGGGAAGAAACTGGAAAACAATTTTTTTTCTAAAACAATGTATATCTCGAAAACCAAAAATGAGGAGATTTTGAAATTTAGTATATGGATTCTTCTTAAAAAATAAAAAATTACGTGTTTCACCATTTTTTGAAAATTCGGTTTCCCGGACCTCAAATGTGGGTTGGAAAATTGGGTTATTTGGTTTTTAAAGTAGCTGCTACTCAAAAACTGTAAATGCTACAGAAATAAAAATTAGTATTTATTTTCTACTCCAAAAATAATGAAATACGTGTTTTAGCATTTTTTGAAAATTTGGTTTCCAGGACTTCAAATGTGGGGTGGAAAATAAGGTTATTTGTTTTTTAAAGTAAAAGCTACTCCAAAACTGTAAATGCTACAGATGTAAAAATTAATATTTAGTATTTACTCAAAAAATAATGATATACGTGTTTCACCATTTTTTGAAAATTTAGTTTCCAGGACCTCAAATGTGGGGTGGAAAATATGATTATTTGTCTTTTAAAATAACTGCTACTCTAAGTGCTACAGATGTAAAAATTAGTATTTAGTACTATTTAGTAATCATTTAAAAAATAAAGATATACGTGTTTTAATACTTTTTGAAGATATGGTTTCCAGGACCTCAAACGTGAGGTGGAAAAAAGAAAAACTAAAAAAGTGAAGGTTTTAAAATTTGTAATATAATAATAAAATACATGTTTTTTTTATTTTTGAAAAATTAGTTTTCAATCTTTAAGGTTATGTGCATAGATATATATAGATACGCCCTGCTGTGCTAACGTTCGCCTTCAACACTCGGCCGCCGGCGAATATACAAGCCGCCTCGGAAACTTCCACTTGCATATTAATTAGTGTGCTATATATAGACTGAGTGAAAGTTTCACCTAATTTAAGTCGTGAACGCTTCCACTTGCATACTAATTAGAGTGTGCTATATATTAGACTGAGCTTCCCGAAACCCGCCAAAAATTTTTGTTTGAGTGGGTTCGGTTTTGTTTTTCGCTGCTTCGCCTTCGATTAAAAAAATGAATAGTATTAATAAAAACGTGCGAAATCGTCTTCGATTGAAGCTGTTAAAGAAAAAGCCGTTGGTTTGTGTTTCGGTTATTATAATTGTTATTATATCTGTTCCAATGCTGATAAGTTTCTTGCGTCAAATACTCTCAACAATTAATTTTATAATACACAATATTGCACAGCCATGTCAGCCAGAAGTTGATCCTAACTTTGAAGTGTCAGCTGCTACTCTTTCCCCAGAACCACTTTCAAAAGTAAGTATCAACAATAACAACAAGCCTATGACGCCTATTGATATAATTTGTCATTAAGCTCAACTAAAAATGCTGATACCAGTGATAAACAATATTACAGGCACACCAGTCAGAAGCAGCTGGTGGTACAAGTGAGCAACTGCAAGCTCAGATCAAACAAGTGGACTTCCCAGAACCACTTTCAAAGGTAAGTAGTAACAAAATTAATAGAAATAATTGAAATAATTTGTCTTCAAGCTCAACTAAAAATGTTGATACCAGTGATAAACAATATTACAGGCACACCAGTCAGAAGCAGCTGATGGTACAAGTGAGCAACTGCAAGCTCAGATCAAACAAGTGGACTTCCCAGAACCACTTTCAAAGGTAAGTAGCAACAATAGGGCCTAGAAAACTGGTATGGCTGGCAAAATTAACAGCCATGTTATAGTTAAATGCACAACATAACTATCTCCTTACCATTTTCCCTCTTTGCCTTTCTTTCTTGACCTTAGGCCAGGGTAAATAGCAAGAGACAATAGATGTGCAAGTTTTTTATCTTATAAAAAATGGTAAAGTGCTGTATATTTATTCTTGCTCATCGATATTGAAATTAATCATAACTTGAAACAATAGAACTTGAATGTTAAGTTTTTATCTATTCAGGTCCTTCCAACCGAAGCTCAGTTCCAATATAAAGTCATTTCATTTAACAGTCATGAAGAGTTGTCATTTGAATCCACATTCCATGTCAACTTGAAAGATGAAAATGAATTTGATACCTGGTTGACTGAATTTCATAAAAAGAGCAGAGTGCAGTTTAATATTCGAAACAGCCAAAAGTGTTCTGGAAAAAAGCTTCTGTTGAACCGAACAATGCATTGTATACATAATGTTAGAAATGGTAAGTTAGGGGTTCGTAGTAATCCTCGTGTAATACCAGCTTGAGAGTCAAGATACGACCTCCTCAGAAACGACCACGAACAATTGTTTATGACTCACAATATCCCTGTGAAATAACTCTCCTGTGGGCCCACAATCATCCTCTTTTTGCTGCTGATGTCTTAAGGCATCAAAGGGTCCTACTGGAAGTGGATTCAAAACTCGAGAGTTTGTTTCATGATGGTCATAGCCCCAGCACTGCGTTAGAATATATAAAAATGGAAATTGAAGACAATCTGGCTGATGAAGATCAACTCGAAGTAAAGCTGGCAGATCGATCCATCTGTCCAGACTACCGTCACTGTCATTATGTTTTCACAAAACTGTTTAAAAAAGAATATGGAGAACATGCAAATAATGACAGACTTAATGAATTTGTTGAAAAGATAAATGATGAGTTTGGTGAAGTATGCGTGGCATCAGAAGATTGTCAGAGTTCTAAAGTTCTTGCAATATGTACACCATTTATGAAAAGAGTTCATAAATATATTAAAGAATCTGGAGAACTCATGTTTGTTGATTCGTCTGGTGGCATGGTCCGTGATGGCTTTCGAATCTTTCTTCTGATGACGCACAGCAAAGCTGGAGGTACCTTTAGATTCATCCTAGTTTTTTATAAAAAACACAAGTAGTATGTTATAGATGAATATTAAGCTACTGTTGCATGACAATGATTTGCTTGTTTTTGCTTTTAGCATTGCCTTTGGCTGTAGGGATTACACCTTCTGAGAGTAAAGAAATTTTGACTAGTTTGTTCACACTAATGAAGAAAGTCTTGCCAGAAGACAGTTTTTATAATCGTGGTAAAAGTGTTGGGCCAGAGTTTGTTATGACAGACGATAGCACCTCTGAACAAGCAGCACTTATGAATGCTTGGCCACAGTAAGTGTTATATCACTTTGTTTAATTTGTTTAATAAATCATTTCTAACAGAAATTAATTATGGGGAGTAAGATTTGGTAGGTTTTTTCTGCTTTATTGTATTAATAAAGGTAAGAAAAACATATAGTAAAATCATTTCAATTTCCAGGTGTGAGCAGTATCTTTGTCAGTTTCACATTTTGCAAGCAGTTTGGCGATGGCTGTTGCTTAGCTCTCACAAAATTGAGCGTTCAGATCGACCAATTCTTTTTGCATGGACAAAAAAATTAATGTTTGCAGGAACAGAGGCTGAACTACTTATAAAGTAAAGAAAACAATTATCCAGTTTAATTATTAGTTTTAAACAGCCTTGACAGTACAAACAATATTACCATATAGATATTGTTGAAATGCAATATATACATACATACATACATACATACAAACGTTGAAAGCGACCAGGAGCGGGGAAAGAAGCGGGGAAAGAGAGAGACAAGCATTAGAAAAACCTTTAAAAACCCCGGGCAACACTGGGTACCCCACTAGTATAATTATATTTATTTATCAGTCACTGCTCTGAAGTTTTTAAAATTTATCATAGTGCAAAACTTTACTATTATGGTTATTATAACAATTTAAATAAATTAATCACAATTTTTTGTCAATTGTTAGGTTTGAACAGCTGCGAGTTGATCAACTTGTCAACAAATATTCGAACTTCCTTGAGTATGTGATAAATCTATGGGAAAGGAGAATGAGATGGTGTTCGTCATTCAGAAGTGGAAAAAAACTGAGAGGAAACAACACAAACAATTATGTTGAAGCGTCCATGCGCATTCTTAAGGATCAGGTTAATTTCTTGCATTTAATGTGCTCAAGTTTTTGACTGTAGATGTAACTATAATATATTTGTTAAGAAATGCTTATTAGTTTATTTTCTGTTAATTTTTTTATTCATGCCGCTTAATTTCTATGCTTTTAAAGCTAATGTTTATGTTGTTATTTCAATTTACTGGTTCAGTTTCAGTAAGCATAATTTTTTTATATTATTTGCATCTAGTCGTTATAGTTAACCAAAAACAGCAAAAAAATTATTGTCATTTTTTATAAAAGTATCTTTTTTTTAGATATTCCATCGAACTAGAGCATTCAATCTGGTTCAAATGCTTCAGTTTGTAAGCAGGAAGTTTTCATCTTATTACGAAAGAAGGCTTCTTGATTTTTCTTCAAATCGTCTCCAGAGACCACCTGCAAGGTTCCCAAAATATGAAGGCCAACTTATTACCCAAACCTCAAAAGATTTTTTTGAGGTTTCATTGTCTCAACCACATAAAAATGAAAGCTATGTGGTTAATCTAGCAACATTCATCTGCACATGTTTTGCTGGCTGTACAGGCAAAATGTGCAAGCACATCTACTATGTCTTGTCCATGCAACCACATGCTGGTCACAATTACCATGCTAGTGATCTTAGGGAATTAATGTTTGTGGTTGCCTGTGGACATCGACCTGTTGATGGATGGCTAGATAGCTTGCATCGTGGAGCCCCTGATACATTCTCTAATTGTGAAAACTCAATCCCAGATCATGAGAACTCAATCCCAGATCATGAGAACTCAAACCTTGAATCTGCAGGCCTTCAAATTCCAGATGAGCAATATGAAAGTGCTGTAAAAGAATTCTACAGGATGTGTGAGGAACGCATTTTCAGTCATGGAAAAAGAAACAGAGAGCAATTTTTTCCAGCTGTTTGCTCTGCCATAAAAACTTTAAAAACAGTGGCAACTGCGAATGCTGCTGCGAGTGTACTGCACACACTAGGAAAATATTGTGGAGGTGGCAACGCCTCAGCGAAACACAGTACAATTTCTATTCAATCAACTGCCTTGGCTCGCCGAAGAAAAGTGTTGCGAGGAAATGCTCCAGGGGAACCAGGCCGTCCCAGAAAATTGGCAATTCTTCGCGATAATCTTCACGATTACAGCATGCCAAGGAGACGCCTGCTTGCACCTGCTCGTCATAACTTGTCTGAATGTTTAAATAGAAATATTGGACTTGGAAAAACTCATTTTAAAAAGTGATGCAGCATTTTGTTTTTCTTTTAGTGTTCTTTATTGTTTTTTGTGCAAACAAAATATTGTTCTATTAGTGTTCTATTATTGGTTTTATTTGCGTGTTTGTTCTTTACTGGTTTCAAAAAAAATTCTAAATTCCATAGTCATTTGAAAGTTACGTATGTTTTTCATGATTGTATATATATATATATATATATATATATATATATATATATATATCTATATATATAAAAGAACATGTCCTGACTGACTGACTGACTGACTGATAAACAACGCCGAGCTCAAACGCCTCATCCTAGGAACGTGAAATTTGGAACTTATATTACTTTTATAGCGTAAACATCCGCTAAGAAAGGATTTTTGAAAATTTTGCTCCTGAGGGGAAAAAACTGGAAAACAAACTTTTTTCTAAAACAATGTATATCTCGAAAACCAAAAATGAGGAGATTTTGAAATTTGGTATATAGATTCTTTTTGAAAAATAAAAAGATACGTGTTTCACCATTTTTTGAAAATTCGGTTTCCCGGATCTCAAATGTGAGTTGGAAAATTGGGTTATTTGGTTTTTAAAGTAGCTTCTACTCAAAAACTGTTAATGCTACAGGAGTAAAAATTAGTATTTAGTTTCTACTCCAAAAATAATGAAATACGTGTTTTAGCATTTTTTGAAAATTTGGTTTCCAGGACTTCAAATGTGGGGTGGAAAATAGGGCTAATTGTCTTTTATAGTAACTGCTACTCAAAAACATTAAATACCACAGATGTAAAAATTATTATTTAGTTTCTTTTCTAAAAATAAAGATATACGTGTTTCACCATTTTTTACAAATTTGGTTTCCCGGACCTCAAATGTGGGTTGGAAAATTGGGTTATTTGGTTTTTAAAGTAGCTTCTACTCAAAAACTGTTAATGCTACAAAAGTAAAAATTAGTATTGAGTTTCTACTCTAAAAATAAGGATATATGTGTTTTACCATTTTTTGAAATTTTGGTTTTCAGGACCTCAAATGTGGCGTGGAAAAAAGGTTTCTTTGGTTTTTAAAGTAACTGCTACTCAAAAACTGTGAATGCTACAGATGTCAAAATTAGTATTTAGTATTTACTCAAAAAATTATGATATAAGTGTTTCAACGTTTTTTTAAAAATTTGGTTTCCAGGACATCAAATGTGGAGTGGAAAAAAGGGTTATTTGATTTTAAAATAACTGCTACTCAAAAACTGTATGTGCTACAAATGTAAAAATTAGTATTTTGAAGTTTTGTGCCGGTTAAAAGTAGCTAAGTTCAGTTTATCACCGGCCGGGCCAAGCCGTTATTTTAGAGTCTTCACACGGGCCAGGCCAAACCTTAAATCAAAGTGGAACGGGCCGAGGTTTTTCACCAAGTATATAGATATTTTAGTGATTTTAGGGTCTTCAGTTGGGCCGGGCCAAACCTTAAGTCAAGGTGGGACGGGCCGAAGTTTTTCATCAAGTATATAGAACTTCTAAGCCTGTAAGAATGGGCCGGGCCTAATTCAGACGGGCTGTGCCGGGCCAGGAGTTTGGGTTTTTAAAACGGGCTGGGCTAAGTTGTCGACGGGCCGAGCCGAGACCTAAAAAATTGATCTCTACTATGGATGCACGGTTCAAACTCTCTAATTTCATGCGAGCGAAGCCGCTACGGGCACTGCTAGTATATATATATATGTATATATATATATCCAATATTGCATAAGTTGTTCTATTAGTGTAATAACTTTCTTTGGTTCTTTACTGTTTTTTGTGCAATTTTTTTATTGGGTTCTCATTTTTATAGTCATTTAAAAGTTTGTCATATTTGTCATGCTTACATATCAAGTATTTAGGAGAGTGGTGTATATATATATATCAAGTATTGCATAAGTTCTATTAGTGTAATAACTTTGTTTTGAATCTTTACTGTTTTTTGTGCAATGTTTTTTATTGGGTTCTCATTTTTATAGTCATTTAAAAGTTTCTCATATTTGTCATGGTTACATATCAAGTATTTAGGAGAGTGGTATAAGTTGTTTTAAATGTTTTATAAATGTTATATTGTTTCTATCTTCATTTTGAAAATTATGACAAGGAAATATAAAGCAGTGCTTCATTGTCTATGTCTTCAGAATTTCTTTGAAATTAGGAACATTTATAAATCGATTCATTTCAAAGTAAAACTTTAAATAACTATTACTGTGTTAAACAGGTTATAGATGTGTTTAGCTTAAAACAAGAATATAGCATAACAAGATTTCAAGTGGTTTAGATAGAATAGCTACAGAATGAAATTTAACATAACATGGTTTAAAGTGGTTCAGTGTGACAACCACTACAAAATAAAGTTGAAATCCAGTCTTTCAAAGCATTATTTTGAAGCTGTTGATGGATTTAAAAAAACTACTTAACTAAGCAAGGTTCAAGCGTTTACTAGTGGTACTGGATTGATTATGGTCAAACCTCATCTAGAATACTGTGTATATCATTGATAGTATATATCAATGGTGTATATAGACTAGAGTCCATACCTAAAAAAATAATTTTAAGAAAAAGTTTATGGATATAATTATCTTCAAAAGTTGAAAGTGACCCTTAAGCAGAGATTTTTCAGTAGCTTGGCTGTCAGCTTAGTGGCTTAAACAGTAACAGTAAACCATTAGAGTAGAGAGTAGAGTAGATGAGTAGAAGTTCAAGATAACTCATTTCTTAGCCATACTTTGGCTTCTTTGTTGGGGACCCTCGAATATAGTTTTGAGTCGTCTGCAAAATTTAAAAACCCAAGTTTTAGTGAAATTTAACTTTAATGACAAGTGTTTCGGAGAAAAAATTTAGTGCAGAGCAGTTGAGCGCAGTGTAAACATTTCAAAAATACACTAAGCACGTGATTGGTATTTCCATTGACGACTAGTGCAGAATTAACATAGCCAGTGCTGTTCTATATATAGCACACTAATTAATATGCAAGTGGAAGTTTCCGAGGCTGTTTGTATATTCGCCGGCCGCCGAGCCTACCCCAGCCGAGACCTAAAACTGCACAATAAATAAACATGGATGACGATAATATGTATACGACTTACGATAGTTTTCTCCCTAATTTCGTTTTATTGCATTAGTCTGTATTTATGAATGATTTTTCTTATTTAAACACACAAATAAGGAATTTTATTTTTATTTCGTATAAAATGAGTTTTATGTGTGGTTTAGTCTAGTTAAATTTAATTTAGCTAACTTACCCTTACCAATTTCACTGCTCAAAAAATATTATTCCTGACAATATTTTTACATATAATAGCAGCTACTTTTAAAAGTCATTTTTATAGTGAAAATTGACATTCTCATACTATGAAAAACATTATTTAGAAGTAGAACTTTTA
This sequence comes from Erpobdella octoculata, assembly GCA_963978895.1. NCBI lineage: Eukaryota > Metazoa > Annelida > Clitellata > Hirudinida > Erpobdellidae > Erpobdella > Erpobdella octoculata. Next base: position 7,229,270 of record OZ022244.1, on the reverse strand, counting down.
GTTTGAAAGTAGAACTTTAAAGTTTGTCTTTTTCTGGAGCAAATTCAGGATTAATATGAGAAGTAACATGATTAGAAAAACTGCATCTTGGAATTTTTGATGATTAGTCGGTTCATGGCTTTAAATTTTTTTACACATGCTCTCTTCAACATTTTCTTCCTACTGGTATGATACAGTTGCAACATTGTTATAGTTGGAATGGGTAATCCCGTTTTAGGGGCTCATTGACAAACCAAATATGCAAGCTTCATCCACTAGCCCTTTAGCTCCACCCACAAAATTTTAAATGTAATTTCTGAAAATGTAGAGCAGCATTAATAATATCAAAATTAGGATTAAACAATTGTAGATTAAAATCGAGTAGACATGTAAAATTATTTGTTGGTTACTAAATGTTAATAATAGTGAAAAAAAACAGAAGAGGTTTTAGTGGTATTTCATGAAATAGAATAAAGTATTTAGGTTTGGGTACAGTGTGTTGTTAATTTAGATCATCATATTTATTCATAATCATTCTTGAGAAATATGGGCCTTTCTGCAAACAGCTCTAGATTCTCAGATTCTGAGTCAAAAGCACAATGTTGTAGATATTTATTAAACATTTCAAAGCCAAACTAATGACAAAAACAAAATTAAATGAAAAATAAAGATTTCATTTTTAGAAGTCATCTATGGTTAGTGACTTGAATTTGTCTCTGGAAAAAATTCACTTATTACTGAAACAACTCATAACATTGACTTTTATTTTACTATAGTTCCCTTTTCCTGATAATTGCTGAGCTGACATATTTCTAGACAATGGAACACTGTAACATCATATCTGAAAGATAATATATATTGTCACAGATATTATATCTATAGAAGTGAATCAATTCACAAATTGATAGTGAGATTAATTTATAATAATTTATATCAATATATAAAATAGTACAAATTTATTACTTTTACTGGTGCTGAACTTGCAGCTGTTTGATGCAATGATGAAACATTCCGTTATAGTGACTAAAACTCAGTAGAAAACTTCTACTATAACTGACTGTGAAACTTATGTCAGGAGTTATTTATTGTATGGATAATAATGGATAATGTTGGTATAAATAAGTCAAGTGAACACATAAAAAATGTATTCATATAACTCATGCATGAAATTAAATTTTAATTAACATAATAAACTTTTCTACTCTTATCATCTTTATGTAATATTTAGAATCTAAAAGCTTACCTTGTAAATTAAATTCACTACTAGTCTGTTGTTGGCTGGGCAGATGTACTACTACTAATAAGATAAGATAAGATAAGATAACGTTTATTATAGTGGTTTAGAAGACTTTACGCCTATAGACAACCACTTCGAATTAAAAATAATAATAAATAGAATAAAATAAAATAAATGATAATAATAGATAAATAAACTAATAAAAAATAAATAATTGCATAAAAAATCAGTATCCATGCCTGGATAGCGCTACTTTAAAAGATGTGGTAGTCTCAGATGCTACAGTGTCATCGTCCAAGTCATTCCATATGTTTACTACTCTAGAACTAAAAAAAGCCTTTTTTAAAGTCTTTTCTTGTTTTTTAAAAAGCTTGAATCTATGTCCCCTAGTGCTTTGAATCGGTGGTTGTTCGAAAAACATTGCTGGTGTTAAATCCTCTTTTCCTGTTATTATCTTGTAGGCTTCGATCAAGTCACCCCTACTTCTCCTTTTCTCTAGAGTTGTTAAGCCGCATTTTTTTAATCTTTCTTCGTAAGGTAACTGGCTTAAATGCTTAATCAACTTTGTAGCCCTCCTTTGTACCTTCTCCAACACTACGATGTCCTTTTTTAAAACAGGGCTCCAAGCTTGTACACAATATTCTAGATGTGGTCTTACCAAACATTTGTATAGTCTGATAATTATTTCCTGGTTTCGACTTATTATTGTTCTCTTGACCAATCCTAAAATCTTATTGGCTCGCTTTGCTGCTTCCGCACACTGTCTTGATGGTTTGCCGCTATTGTGTACTACAACTCCCAGAACTCTTTCCTCTTCAGATGTCTTCAACAATATTCCTCCCATCTCATACTGAAACTCTTGATTTCTCTTACCCATGTGCATCACTGAGCATTTATCTACGTTGAACATCATTTGCCAGTCTAGGGACCATTGGTATATTTTTGCAAGATCTTTTCTTAAAATGTCGGCATCCAGCTCACACTCTACTTTCATGGATAACTTTGTGTCATCAGCAAATTTCGAGACCTTTGAACAAGTCGCTAAATCAAGGTCGTTAATGAACAGAACAAATAGTAATGGTCCCAAAACGGATCCTTGCGGTACACCACTTTTTATGCTTTTCCACTCCGAGTATTTCCCTTTAATTCCCACTTTTTGTCTTCTGTCAGCTAGCCATTCTTTGATCCATCCTCGAATATTACCTCCTATTCCAGCCGCTTCTATTTTTCTCATCAACCGTGTATGTGGTACTTTGTCGAAGGCTTTGGCAAAATCCAGATAGACTATGTCTACAGGGGATCCTTTATCTAAGTGGGTATAAACATTTTCAAAACAATCTAGCAAATTTGTTAGACATGATCGCCTTTGTACGAATCCATGTTGGCTGTTTATCAAAATGTTGTGGTGTCTAATGTGATTCATTAATTCGAGCTGAATGATTTTTTTCCTGACTTTGCAAATAATACACGTGAGACTTACTGGACGATAGTTACTTGCCTCAGATCTGCTACCTTTTTTAAAGAGTGGTACAATGATTGCATCTTTCCAATCACGAGGAATTTCTCCAGTTTTCAAGGACCTGTTCATTATTTCTGCTAACACATCGCTTATTTCGTGTCTTACTTCTCTTAAAAACATGGGATGTAATGCATCGATACCCGGACTTTTATCTGTTTTTAGGTCCTTCAAGTGTCTTTCAACGTTCTCTTTTGTGATAACCACATCAGTCATTTTCTCGTCTATTTTTCCCTTAAACATGTTCACAGGTTCCGGTATGTTTTCAATGTCTTCTTCAGTAAAAACCGTACAAAAATAATTATTTAACATTTCAGCTACCTCTTCATCGTTTTCAACCACTTCGCCTAACTCATTTTTTAACGGCCCCACTAGGTCTTTTCGTTTTTGCTTACTTCGGACATACGCATAGAAACTTTTGCTGTCATTTTTTATATTATCCGTCAGCTTTTTCTCATAATCAATTATGGCTCTTTTAATGCTTTTTTTTGTCTCATTTCTTTTCTTGACATATTTGTCGCGCAATTGTTGCAGTATTATTTCTTTGCCTGTCTCATTATTACTTGCAGCTGCAATTTCATTTCCATTTCGAAGTGTTTGGAACCTTTTCCATGCTTTGATTTTTGCTCTTCTTATTTTTAAGACTTCCTTTGTTATCCATGGCTGTTTCCTGACAAATTTTTTCTTAATGGGTATGATTTCTTGAATGACCTCCTCCATGCTCTTTTTGAATAACATCCAGCTGTCATTTACATCCACCGATTCAATTTTTCTCATTATATTCATGTCTCTTATTTTGCTTCTTACTTTGTTATAATTTGCTTTAAAAAAATTGTAGCTAATATGAGAATTTATTTTCATGTTACAATCCTGCAGTATTATTTCAAATCTTACAATTTGGTGGTCACTAGAATGAAAAGGCTCTCCTACAGAGATGTTCTCTATGATGTTCTCATCAGAAGTTATTACCAAATCTAATATATTTTTGTTTCTTGTTGGGTTCATGACATGTTGATGTAAAAATTCCCCATTAATACAATCCAAGAATTTATTATCTTGATGTCTTTCTCCTTCCATGTTTATCCAGTTTATATGATAATTGAAATCTCCCATTATCAATACAGATTCCTGGCTAACCCTACCCAATAATTCACACAAACCATTATCCACACTTTCATCTACATTTGGGGGTCTGTAGCAAACACCTATTAGTAAACTGTTTTTAGCTCCATGCTGTATATCACACCAAAGACTTTCTTTAAACTTATCGCTTGATATATCTGTTCTTTCCACTGCCTTTATTTCATTTTTAACATATAAAATTATACCACCCGCACCATGCCCCTTATTATTTTGATTTTGCCTGTCTTTCCTAAACATAGTGTACCCATTAATTGCTAGTTCAATATCTAATATATCTTCCTTTGCCCATGATTCTGTTATACCAATGATGTCAGGTTTTTCTAATTCCACATAAACTTCCAATGCACATCTTTTTTCTTTGCTTACTATACTTCTTACATTGGCATAGAAACATTTCAATATTGTTCTTTTTAGTTTAGTAACACTATTGAAACTCTGCCTATTTATTGCTTTTATTATTGCACTTTCTTGAGCTTTACTATTCTCATATTCCCTGGCACACCCTTCACCTTGTATATACATTCCCCCGACTGATCATTGTTCTGTTTTTCTTTTGCTTCTATAACAAGTTTCTTGCATTGTTCTCTCTCTATTCTAGTCATATTGTGGGTCACAGAGACCCTTCTAAACTTTTCCTCTGCATTCTTGAGTTTAAAAAGTGACTCTAATATCAAATTTTTCTTTGTTGCTTCCTTCAGTTCAACAAGTAGAGGTCTGTCTTTTTCAGATTCCCTGCCAAGTCTGATCACTTTTTTTATATCTAAACTTTCACAAGATACTTCAAGTACTTTAAATAGTGACAACACAGATTTTCTATCTTCGGTTCTTTTCTGATCTTCTTTATCTGCAGCACTCTCTGCCATCCTATGAATTATAATGTTGTTCCTTCTAAGTTCATGCTGGTCTGTATTTTTTATCTTATTTTCCACTTTATTTACTTTTTCTTTTATAGCCTTTATTTCTTTTTTGGTCCATTCCTCTTCTTGGATTGAAACGTTGGTTTCCCTGGTCCCATTATTATTGGCTGCTGATGATTTGGAAACAAGCAACTCAGCAAACTTTTCTTCAATCTTTTGATATGCTTTCTTTTCACATACCTCCAGCTGTTTTTCAACGAGTTTTTTCCTTTCCTCTGCCTTTTCTGCAGATGTCTTTAATAGCAATTTCTCGACCTCTTTCTCCAACTTGTCAATTCTCAAACAATTGTTGCATACGGAATCTATGAAGTTTTCACCGCTTCCATACATACTACAGTTAATGCACTTAATCATTTCCTTGCTTTTGAGAACCATATTTGTAAGATAAATGCAAAATAAAACTTCCACTACTCAAAATAAGATAAGAAAAAGTATATTGACTTATCTTTCCGAATAGAAAACCTCTGAGCGATAATATGTGAGAGACCGCACGCCGCTTGCCAACAACAACAACAACAACTATATATATATATACAACAACTATAATTATATAATAATAATAATAATAATAATAATAATAATAATAACATGGTAGTCCTACTACTATCTGGCATACTTTTTTCTTCTGTTTGTTTGACTCTTTATATAGCTTATTCAACATCAAAAATAACGAGAATTCTCTTTAAGAGGTTACGAAAATTATACTAAGCGGCAACATAACGAGCTGTGAAAGGGCGCACGATTGGTTGAGCATTTGCTCAGTCGGCAAACATCTTTTTTTTTATGCAAACTTTAAAAAAAATTGTTTTAAAATTGTTTTTATTTACAATTATATTTTGTTTCATATTTTTTAATTAGTTTAAATTTTTTAAACACATTTTCTACTTCGAAATTTAGGAATTGTTATATACTATGCTGGGGTAGCCCGGCCAGCCTATGAAAAAATGTGTGCAGGGCGTATCTATATATATCTATGGTTATGTGCCTGTTAAAACTGGCTAAATCCAGATGATTACCAGCCGGGCCAAGCTTTGATTGTTGTGCTTATGAGTCAGGCCAGTTCGGGCCTAAATAACAAGCCAGGCCTGAAATTTTCTGCCTATAAATTACGCCGGACCGGGTCTAAAAAATCCGTTTAGGGCTCTATGGATTAAAAAACAGCATGGGTCGGGTAGGCCGTGATTTTGAGGTCTTTATTTTTTTTTAATAATAGTTTATAGTCTTTTACACAATTGAGGTCTTCAGACGGGCCAAACCTAAAGTCAACGTGGGAAGAGCCGAGATTTTTTGCCAAGTATAGAAATTTTGAGCCTCTAAAAACGGGCCGGGCCCAGATTAGACGGGCCGGGTTAGGCCTGGAATTTTGGCTTATGAAACAGGCCTGGCCAAATGGTCGACGGGCCGGGCCGTAAAAACTCGGTCAGTGCAGTACTCTACTATGGATACACTGTTCAAATTTTCTAATTTCAAGCGAGCGAAGCCGCGACGGGCCCTGCTAGTTAATCTATAATATAGTAGCCTTCGTCAATAATATAACTGGATTGCGCTTAGCCCATTATTTCAATAGAAATGTTGTCGCCAGTTTGCCGTCATGTTACCACTCTCAATTACCAATGCAGCCGTCGTGTTTACGTCGATCGTCGCATGATATACGAACAATTAGGGGGTTTTAATTAAATTTAACTATTTTACTTGAAAATAAAATTTTTTATTTAGTTATTCGGTATTTTTAACATTTTTTACTACTTACAAATGAAATGACTGTTTGGCTCCTTTATATTGTTTATTAAAGCAATTACAAGCAGCGCAATTCGGCATTTTTAAACTTCTAAAAACATTCCGTAAATAGCATCAAGTAGGTAGGCGGAGCCTACGAGTTCCAAAATGGCGACCAGCGGCGACACTCTGGCAGGGCTAAGCGCAATCCAGTTATATTACAGAGATCAGTGTTTCACATACATGCGCAAAAGTTGAAAAATAAAATGGAAACCCGACCGGAGAAAGTGAAAACAAATCGGCGAGCAGCAAAGCTCGTCCAGAACCAACGCTGCCGTCATGAATACCGTTTTCGTAAGGCTGCTAGTCTGAAACTAGTAAGGAAGAGCGTAGGGCTTTAGTCGCGCGTAACGTAAGAGCGCGTCATGAATACGGGCCCTGCTGACCATGGTTCTTTGGATTATGACCAAGATTCTGTTTCCCTCCTTTGCAACATCTACACATTGTCTAGAATGTTATATAAAAAATTAACCAACATCTAAAAATTTTATGAAAAGTTATTGTAACGAAATAAACATAGATATCTATGGAAATAAAATAGGAGACCTCTCACCGTTGTTAAAGTTGTAGTTGAGACGCCATGACACTAGCGATAAGTCTTTCGTTGCTATAGCAGCCATATGAAGTTGTGGCTTCGGTTATCAATTTGGATTCAGAATTTCGAAGGCTCAATGTAAACAAAATACTTTAAAAAAATAACTTGAAACTTTTACGAGATGGATTTAGTAAGTAAACGTTTTTAGACTTTAGTTTCAATAGTCGTTGTTTAATGTTAATTGTTAATGCTTCAGCTTAAAAAATGTATTTAAGTTAGTTCTGTTAGTTAGTTAAAATTTAAAATTAAACAAGTTAACTGAGTTGACTGTTTATTATAGTGTTAAATATTAAAGTAAAGCAAATTTAAACTAAATTTGTTTAACTGTAAAGAAAGTAGTATTAAGATATTAAGATCAGAGCTGGCTGCAAATGGTTTTTTGGTTTTATGGTTTTTAAGATTTTTTAGTTATTTTTATGGTGCAAAAGTTTGTTTAAGCTTAAACGCTGTTTCGCATTTCTTCGATGACTTTGTATGAAGCATGTTTAAGTTTAAGTTTAAGTTACTACTAATGGTGGATTTTTCCTATAGCTCCAGGAAGTTAGCAACGCTTCGGGCAACGATTTTCGGCAATTATTATTTGTCACTAGGAAAGTGTAAAATGTAATTAGATATTTGAGTTCTACGTTAAATTTGCTATAAGAATACATTTGTTTAAAGAGGCGGATAATTTTATTATTTTTTTGATTAATTTTTTTCTGATTGGCAGTGTCGGTAACATATTTGTAAGGTCAAGTCGTGGAAGGCATTTTTCACAAAGTGTCAATGAATATTTTAAAATAATTTTTGCACTGTTCAATCAAGCTTATATTTCTCTACAAGAAAACAGTTGTTTGAAGGGGCGGACAATTTTAGTTTATTTTTTGTTTAATTAATTTGTGGCGATTCGGATCGATTGAAAGCGGAAGCATTTCTGTAAATGACGTTTATTATTATTTGTCACTAGGAAAGTGTAAAATGTAATTAGATATTTGAATTCTACGTTAAATTTTCTATAAGAATACATTTGTTTGAAGGGGCGGATAATTTTATTTATTTTTTGATTAATTTGTTTCTGATTGGCTGTGTCGGTAACATATTTGTAAGGTCAAGTCGTGGAAAGCATTTTGCACAAAGTGTCAATAAATATTTCAAAATAGTTTTTGCACTGTTTAATCAAGCTGATATTTCTCTAAAAGAAAACATTTGTTTGAAAAGGCGGACAATTTTAGTTTATTTTTTATTCAATTAATTTGTGGCGATTTGGAGTGAAAATAGACATCGTTTCCCGCTTCGTTGTTAACTTCATTCACCTTTTTCCTATTGGTGCACATCAGCAAACTAAGTTATAGATATATAGTCAACTCCGCCTTGCTTTTGCAAGTCAGTCCCAAGCCTGGAGAAAGGAGGAGGGAAGTTTAAAAAATCAAATTATGATCCACGACAGGAAGTACTTAGGTGCTTCCAACATACAGCCATTTCAGTCTTAAAACACCTGGTGTAAAGGACTATAAACTATTAAAAAAATTAGATATATAGTCCTTAGTGTTAAGTTCAATAATTGGGTTATTCAGAGAAATGAAAATATTTTGAAAAAGTACCAACGACTACCCTCCTTCCCGATCATTAGCTATTTTTGGAGACTAAAGTGTATTAGGTTTTGGAAATTTTTTAGAAAAAGTATCTACGTCTACCCAATATAATTAATAACATAAGTTGTATTGTTTTATAATTAGGAAAAGACCCACGTTTTTATAGTTATAGAATTTTACTGGTAGCTCTTAGTATCTATGTTAAAAATTTTATATAGCCAGAGAATTATTTGTGTCTTTTTAGTGCAGAAGAGAAACATGGTTTTTAAAAAGTTTATCAAGAATTGTTGTTTTTGTTCTGAGTTATTTAATATTTATAAAATCTACAACATTAATTGATAGTTCAGTATTTGCAATATTATCCTTTAAAAGTTGTTCTGATTCTGTATCCACAGATAAGACTATTGAGTCATTTTTTGAATTTTCCATCATAGTTCTTTAAGCACTTTACGTACCTGTATTTAATGTAGCAGCGCTATTTTTACAATACGGTAGTTGTGCTACTGTTTGCTGACAACATCGTTGATGGTAGCGCCGCTACTTTTTTTTAGCGGTTTTGAGCGCTATTCGCTACCGCTCTTTTTATTCAAAGACAGAATATTTTTTATCAATTAAGCGATTTCCAATGTACTTAGTTTTTATTTGAAGTTTGCATGAAATCTGAATCTGGTTGATTGATCGATAGGCCTATGCGTCTCTTTGAAGTGTGGCAACTTGCGTGACCTTGCTAAAGTGAGCATGTGCGGCTCTTTCAAGCAACTGGTCAGTGGACTAACATCTAGGCATTTACAAAATGATGTAGACAAGCGGTTACTAAGCAGATCAAACATAAATTCAACGAGGTAAATAAAGAGTTTGGTATGGCAAAAACAGTTTGTTTCCCTGCAACCGACAGTGGCTCAAACTTTATAAAAGCTTTCCAAAATTATTCAATAAATGTTGAAGTGGAGAATGAAATACACTTTTCTCATTGTTATTTAAATTTCCAAAATAAAAAAAAAACTAAGGATAATATTGCTGATAATATTGAAAATGATATACACAAAATAAGTCGCTTTACTACCGTTGAAGTGAAAAGAAATTTGTGTAATATTGAATGCACGTAAATGAGTACATAATTTTTATGTCCTATAAAAATCATATCAGGGTTTTTTATACTATTTTGTAACTCCTTTCTTCTCAGTAGAGTAGCTGTAGCGGTAGCGACGCTACTTATAAATTTCAGTGGCGATAGCGGTAGTGCGCTACTAATAAAACTGGTAGCGGTAGCGAAGAGTGGTGTTACTTTTTCAAAGTAGCGTTAACAACCCTGGTTCTGTTTATAATTTACAAGCATTGTTTAATTTTTTATTCATGTATAGCTTGTTTTTATGTGATTCACAGGAAAGAAAAGATAAACCAACTTTCGATGAGCAGAGCTTTGAGGAGCTGGAAGCTGCTTTTAAACAAGTTTTTGTTTAATTGTTTCATAATTAAAAATCTTTAAATAAGTTATTTAAGAGAGCTATGATAGGCTTTGCAGCTTGTCTGTGTATAATAATCCTAATCCAGGGAACTGTTAGGTTTAATATTTGCTCTAAGACTGTCTGTAAATTTTAAACAGTTCAATCCAGAGTTGAACAACCATTGCTAAGCATTCATATATCTGTATTCTAAGTTTTTGGGCGGCAGACCGAGGTGTAAGAATTTTTTTCAAAATTTACTAACTAATAAAAATTATACAAATAAAATTTTAATAGAACACCATGAGAACATTTTTTTAAAGTTAGATACAGAAAACATACCATGATGTACATTTTGCTTGATAACTTTTTTAATTTTCGAAATATTTTTAAAATATTAGTTTCTGTGTTTAGCTAACATATTAAAGATATTTGTTTTTCTAACACAGTAAGTCATAAACCCAATGCAGTCAGAAACAGAGATGGGCAGTAACATAATTTAAGTAATAAAATTACATAATTAAAATTAAAATTGTAATTTGTAAAAAATTACTTTTTAAGAACTGAGTAATTTGTAATATATTAATTTTGTTTTTTATGTAATTTGGTAATTTCATAGTAATTTATAATTACTTATAGACTCAAAAAATATAGTCTTAATGTGAACACACACACCCACACACACACACACACACACACACACATGTATAAAGTTTAAAGTTTTAAAGTTTATTTGGATTTCAAGCGCACTTTTGTGTAACACCACAGGGCTCCTTTTACAATAAAAACAACAAAACAAAACAATAAAAATAAAGCAAAAAAATTAATATAAAACACAAAAATCAGCATGTCAGGAAAAATGAAATAATTTCTCTCTGATCATCAATTTGGATAGGATTTCGCAAATAGAAATGTCTTTAGCTCGGCCTTGAATAAACTCAATGTAGTGGCTTCTCGGATGCTAGCAGGCAACATGTTCTATGTTGCCAGTCCAGCTATACTGAAGGCTCGACTGCCGTAAGTTTTTGTTCGAGTAATGGGAACAACTAGATCACCACGACTAGCTGATCTGTGACGAGATAAGTAAGAATTGTTATCAGACACAGTAACACACAGCTCTTGCAAATATGAGGGGGCTTCGACATGGAGTGCCTAGTAGACTAAAGTCCCAATTTTGAAAGTAATTCGCTCAGAGATACGCAGCCACCGGAGTTTAGTTTTCATTATTGCAGTCACATGATCATGTTTCTTTAGTCCACCAAAAACACGAGCAGCTGCATTTTGAATATGTTGAATCTTTCCACAGCACTAAGAGGTAAGCCTGTAAATAGAGAGTTGCAGTAGTCAAGTCTACTGACAACAAACGAATGCAGCAGGAGGCGTGTTGCTTCACTTGTCAGAGATCTTCGTATGGTTCTAAGTTGTCGTAGTTGGAAAAAACATGTTTTTGACAGTTTATATATATGATCTTTCATGGAAAGCTCAGAATCGACATAAACACCTAGGTTTCGAACAAAATCTGTGGGGGCGACCAAACCCCCAGCAACCAACAAAGCTTTTGCTTTACTCTGTTGCAACTTTGATCTTGCACCTATCCAGATTAATTCAGTCTTATCGCCATTCAGTTTTAGACGATTAGAAGCCATCCACTGTTCAATGTTCTCTATGCAGGGCAATAAGCGAAGGTGAACATTCTCCGCATCATCAACAGAGCAGTGAACATGTGTCCCTCGAGTCCAGAACGATGAATAATTTCAAGTAAATCAGTGGTGTACAATAGAAACAGTAGTGGGCCCAAGACTGTTCCCTGGGGTACTCCACTACTAAGCGACACAGACAATGACAAGTTCCCACCCACACTAACCCGTTGCGTGCGGTTAGTTAAATATGAAATAATCAATTTTAAGACAACCCCACAGATGCCATGAGTTTTTTTAAGTCTCTCAATAAGGATTCCATGGTCAACAGTATCAAATGCGGCACTCAGATCTAAGAGACTCAGTAGCGACACCTGACCACTATCAGTAGTAACTGCCAGATCATTGACGATGCGTTGGAATTGTCTCATGAATAATCAAATTGAAAGAAGTAAGCAATTCTTGCAGTTTCATTGCAATTATATTATTTTGTCTTTCATCGTGAATGTTCAGGTTTCCAGTAATAACAATTGGTCTACGGTATGTTGACAGTATTTCCAAAAGAAAACTGAACTCATCAAGGAACTTCTTGGTTGCATGCTTTGATCCAGGATGATAGACTGATAACAATACAACTCCAGTCTGATTGCTAGAGATATTACAACATAAAAATTTGAATGATGCAACTGGTGTTCGAAGATCAATTTCAGTCATAGACAAGTTATCCTTATAAATAATTGCAATTCCACCATGATTTATCAAAACCCGAGATTTGCTTGTATGGTGAGCAGGACGTGCCCGATCAAGACACTTGTAACCAGCAGGAGTAACACGGCCCAACAAAACGCTATCACCAGATTCATGCCAAGTCTCTGCTGCAACAAAAATGTCAATAGACTGAGACACAATCAGATCACAGATTCGAGACGATTTCTCCTTGATCGAACACCCATTATGAAAAGCAACAGACAGGCCAGCAAAAACTTCATTATTAAAAACTTTTTTTGAATTTTTGCAATTGATTACCCCGGATGCAGTACCGAAAGGGCAAATCCTTAGCTAAATTTGCATTTAATTTGTTTCTTTCAAGTCTAAGCTGATAATCCAGTTGTCTTTCCGCTTCTGTTAAATCCGGACTGATATAGACGGATTTATGGTCACTGTTCCTCAGACTTTTGGCAGCCATGAGAATCGGATTCCTAAAACTAACATCAGATAATTCTACCAAAATTGGACCTGGTTTGCTTGTGTCTTTAGATCTTAGTCGTTTCAAATGTACAGGTTTTACCTCAGACTTACCGATTACAATATATATATATATATATATATATATATATATATATATACATATATATATATACATATATATATATATATATATATATATATATATATATATATATATATATATATATATATTTTTGAACGTATTTCGGCATAATGTTTTCTTTTAGGCATGCTCTGTTAAAAATGATAGACCACTTTGCGTTGATACGTTTTTTCGCCAAGCTTTCAAAATCTCTTGAATTCATGATAAATTGTAAAAAAAAAAAAAAATATATATATATATATATATATATATATATATATATATATATATATATATTTTCTTTTAGGCATGCTCTGTTAAAAATGATAGACCACTTTGCGTTGATACGTTTTTTCGCCAAGCTTTCAAAATCTCTTGAATTCATGATAACTCCGCTTTTTAAATAGATTTATTAAAAACGAGGGCTGACCGACAACAACGTTAATATAACACTACGACGCGGCAGACGTACCTAGCCTGATTGCGCGCACCTGACAACAATTACCTAGCGCATAGTTGCGTAAATACCTGCGCTGCGGCCACTATCGCCATGTTTTCGTTTTGTTTACAATTATTTTCCGCTTCGGTTTTTACTAATCTTGTACGTTAGTTACCTACCTTTTATATCTTGCTTTCCACTTTCCATACGTTGTTTTCTATTTCAGTTTTCATTAATGTTTATTCTCGTCGTTTTATAGTTTCATTCTATTTTCGCATTATAGTAAATACATTTTAACTTCGTAATTTAAAGGGCTCCGAAGATGCTTTTCTGCGAAACCGATCGGTCAGCCCTCGTTTTTAATAAATCTATTTAAAAAGCGGAGTTATCATGAATTCAAGAGATTTTGAAAGCTTGGCGAAAAAACGTATCAACGCAAAGTGGTCTATCATTTTTAACAGAGCATGCCTAAAAGAAAATATATATATATATATATATATATATATATATATATATATATATATATATATATATATATATATATATATATATATATATATATATATATATATATATATATATATATATATATATATATATATATATATATATATATATATATATATATATATATTATATATGTGTTGGAGGTCAAGCGTGTGAGTGAGAAATTGTTATTGCTTCGTGTAATTGTGGGTAAGTCGGTGCTGAACTTGTTGTTTATATATGCTCCGCAAGTAGGTCGGCCGATGGAGGAGAAAGAGAAATTTCTTGCTATGATGGTTAAGGCTGTGTCTGATATAAATGTTGATGAGAATTTTTTGATTTGTGGTGATTTTAATGGACATGTGGGAACTGGAATTGATGGATTTGAAGGTGTTCATGTTGGTTGTGGGTTTGGTAAGCGAAATCTGGAAGGTGAGATGATATTAGAATTTGCTGATTCATTGAACCTTGCTGTCGCCAACACCTGGTTTAAAAAGGAGGATAATAAGTTGATAACATATGAGTCTGGTGGGTGTCGGACTGTTGTTGATTACATTTTAGTCAGAAAGTCTGAGAGAAAATTTATTAGGGACGCTAAGATTATCCGAAGTGAAGCATGTATCCCACAGCACAAATTGCTTATTTGTGTTATGGAGCTGAATGAGAGAGTGAAGAAATGTAATGTAAAATTTGTAGAAAGATATAAGGTTTGGAAGCTGAAAGAGAGAGAGACGGAATGCATTTTCAAAGAAAGACTGCAAGCTAAAGCTGCTGTGGTGATGAATGGTCTTGGAGATGTCGAAAAAGTCTGGAATGATTTGAAACAGTGTTTGCTTGAGGAAGCAGTAGCCGTGTGTGGGGTTAAAAAAGGTATAAGTAAGCATAAGGAGACATGGTGGTGGAATGAAGCGGTTGCAGCCCTGGTAAAAGAGAAACGTCGGCTATTTAACTTGTTGAAGTGCCAGCAACCTGGGAAAAATCTAGCAACCAAGGAGAGCTACATCCAGGCCAAACGCATGGCTAAGAAAGTTATCTTTAATGCTAAGAACGCTGTCCGAAAGACTTTTTGTGAATATTTGGATAGGGAGGACAGGAAAGGAAATGTGTTCAGGGTAGCCAAGCAGCTAATGCGTAAAAATCGGGATGTAGTGGGGGCCAACTGCGTGAAAGACATTGAAGGTAAGGTTGTGGCTGAGGATAGTAGATTGTTGGAGGTTTGGAGAGCGCATTATGATAGAATTTCTAATGAGGAGTTCACTTGGGATGCAAATGGTCTAACTCATGTAAGTCCTGTTTGTGGACCTAGTGAAAAGTTAACTACTCTGGAAGTTAGTAATGCAATCCATAAGATGAAGCGTAACAAGGCAGCAAGACCTTCAGGAGTGGTGGCAGACATGTTGAAAGCTGCTGGAGCTGTTGGTATAGTGTGGATGACTGAAGTGTGTAATGCAGTAGTGAAGGATGGTAATACTCCTGTAGACTGGAATAAGAGCTGGATGGTGAATGTCTACAAGGGAAAAGGCAATGCATTAGCATGTGGCTCATACAGGGGCATTAAACTATTAGAACATGCAATGAAAGTTTTAGAAAGGGTGATTGAAAAAAGAGTAAGGAAGATTGTGAAAATTGATGGTATGCAGTTTGGTTTCATGATGGGGAAAGGTACTACCGATGCTATTTTCATAGTTCGTCAGCTGCAGGAAAAGTATCTTGCCAAGAACAAAGATCTGTGGATGGCATTCGTTGATCTTGAAAAGGCATTTGATAGAGTACCTCATGAGATAGTGTGGTGGGCTCTGAGATGTTTAGGTGTGGATGAATGGTTAGTTTCCGTGGTAAGAACTATGTATGATGATGCAGCAAAAGTGGTGAGAGTGAATGGGAAGGAGAATGATGCTTTCAGCGTTAAGGTTGGAGTGTATCAGGGTTCAGTTCTCAGCCCATTGTTGTTTATCATTGTTTTAGAGGCCTTATCACGGGAGCTCAGGGTAGGCTTGCCAATGGAACTGCTCTATGCTGATGATCTTGTTTTATTAGCTGAGACAGAAAATTCTCTCCTGGAAAATTTAAGGATCTGGAAAATTGCCATGGAAGCGAAAGGCCTTAGAGTGAATGCGATTAAGACAAAAGTCATGAAGTGTCGCTCCGGAATGGGACAGGTGAAGAAGTCGGGTAAATGGCCATGTAGTGTATGCAGAAAAGGTGTTTGCTCCAATTCTATTTGTTGTGTGGATTGTAAGAGTTGGGTCCATAAAAGGTGCAGTGGCATTTTGGGTAGTTTGAAAGATCTTGTTGGCTTCTGTTGTAAGAGTTTTGTGGCTGGTGGTTCTGTTCAGGAAGAATTGTTGGGTGAGGTTGAGGTTGAGCCAGGTGTAAAGGTGGAGTGTGTGACCAAGTTCTGTTACCTAGGTGACACATTAGGTGCAGGAGGAGGTGTAGAAGAGGCGGTGAGAGCCAGAGTGCGTTCTGCCTGGGCTAAATTCAAAGATTTATCTCCTATCTTGACCACCCGTGGTGCATCCTTTCATGTGAAAGGAAAGGTGTATAGGGCATGTGTTCAAAGTGTCCTTGTTTATGGCACTGAAACATGGTCTATGAAGGTGGAGAATCTAAGAAGGTTAGAAAAGGCATATATATATATATATATATATATATATATATATATATATATATATATATATATATATATATATATATATATTTAAATATAATGTTATATATAAATATATATATATATAAATATATATATATATATATATATATATATATATATATATATATATATATATATATATATATATATATATATATATATATTTAAATATAATGTTATATATATATATATATATATATATATATATATATGTAGAGAGAGAGAGAGAGAGAGAGAGAGAGAGAGAGATGCTCATATATTATGCAAATATTTTGTCTTCTGAAGTTGATAAGCTGCAGAAAGTATGGTTCATTTACACAGGAAGTTGTTTTTGTGCATGCTTTCTAGCTTTCTCTGAAGTTGACTAATCAAAACTCTTAAATTTCTAAAAATATATGATTTTTCCATCGTCTTACTTAATTTAGACTACTGTATTGATTTTATTTATTTAGGAAATGGTTTTGATGCATGAGTTTTAGCTTTCTTCAAAGCTCTTAAGAAAACAGAACCTTTTCTGGTTTAATATTAAGAAATTGTGGGTACCCATGCAATAACTGTTTATTCGTGTTATATTCAACTGCGAACACAAATTGCAAAAAGGAGTTCATTGTAAGACTTAAACAAATCCTGTTTAAATCGAACAAGTTTCGAAGAAGATGGAAAAGAAGGTTTTATATTTTACAATGATAAATAAGGTTGTGCATAATTTAGTCTTATCAATGATTTATCAGAAAATGTTATATGTAACAATAAATCAGACACAACTTTATTGATGGACACACAAAACAACAGCTAAGAAATCGTTTGTTGTTTATTATATAGGTACGTCTAATTGGTTAATTGTCACAGGAAATTGTTCTTGTGCAGTGCATGCCTTCTAGTTTTCTTTGAAGTTGATTAATCAAACCTCTTAGTTTTATCATTAAATGATGTTTACAATAATGATGTTTCAGAAAATGTTAATGATAATAATCACCTCATATGTAACAATAAATCAGACACAACTTTATTAATGAACACGCAAAACAACAGCTAACAATAATAACGGTGGTGGCGGTGGTGGCTAAGCGGTAAAGCGTTCGCCTGTCACCTTGTAGGTCGGCGGTTCGAATCTCACTGGCGTCACCATCGTAGCTCCCTTAAGCAAGGAGTTTACACGCATTGCTCAGGTTGAGTGTCTCGCGGGGTTAACAACTCCTTTCACTAACCTTAACAAAAAAAAAAAAAAAAAAAAAAATAACACTAATAAAGGTTCAATACGCTTAAAATAGCATAGAAAATTATTACAATGATTGTATAACATTAATATTATATATTATAAATATAATTTCAACAATTATATAATGTTAAACTCTAAACACTGTTCGAAAACAGTACTTTATTTCTTATTTTTCGCATTTTACCAAGAAATTTAGTGACTGGTTCAACTTAACGACACTCGTTGCGAAACGACGAGCTGAATCTCTGAACCAGGGTTCATGAATACCATTTGCAACAACAAGTTTACCAACCGGCTGTTTAGCCGTTTTACCATAACTGCGGGTCTTAACTCCTAGTTAATTAAACTGCGGATGGTGAATACGGTCCCAGAGCAATATATTTTTCTTAACTAATTTTAGAATAAAAATGATAAAATTTATATATATATATATATATATATATATATATTTATATATATATTCTTTGAACAGGTGATGGAAGAACTTTCTACTGATGAAAGCTTTCAGAAGTTCCGAACCGAGTACGAAAAGCTTTTTGGGGCCCTCAAGACCTGCTATGAAGGCGAAAACAGGCTCATGAGAAAGTGCCTCGACCTCAATGCTGAGATTGTAGCAAATAGTGCAAAGGTTTCCTCTGCTCTGAAAATGTCAGAAGATGACCAGGGAATGATCAAAAACCTAAAGAAGGTAAAAACTTTTTTGCAGGCCCATCGGGAATGGGGAGGAGTGTGGGGATATAAATTATATATTATCGGTGAAAGTTATATTGTCAGTAAAATTACAATGTTTGTTATGATGGGGGACAAAAATACAAACCAGTGGACGCCCACATAAAAAGTGCTGACAAAGCTATGCTTTGTAAAATTGTTGAATTTATGCTGTGTGTCTTCAAGCGGTTGCAATTATACAATTTGATGTGGAATTTGGCCTTGTATCTGTAAAGTTGAGGGAGAAATCAGAATGACTGATTTATGAATAAAAAAAAAATGAATGTTCACTCTCTCATAATGATATTACATTGGGACCCCGCTATAACACGATGATTGGAGTCCATAAAATTGGATCGCGTTAAAAGTGGGGTAGAGTTAATGCAGGATTTTACAATATTTAGTTTTTTTTACTTTCAACTGCTTGTAGTTTAATTCCACTGTCAAATACAGCTTATGTGTTGGCGGCTTTTGTTTTTTTATGTTAATTAAATTGTTGAACTCTTGTATCAACCACAGCTTTGTTTACTGCTTGGCTGATATTGAAGTTAAATAAGAAGCCCATATCGGCCATTGCTTGAGCAACTACTGTATACATCATTCATGGAAAACAATCCTGAAAATAATATACTGGCTTTACTCATAGATCTGTAAGAAGTAACACTTCCTATGTTTGCTTTGGCTTAACAATTCAAAAACCTAATGAAACCAGTTTTCTGAAAAATATTTTTCTACATGTGAATTAATAAACGAAATTTTGGAAGCCATGCTACAACTGTGTTATATCCGAATTCGCGTTTTAGCGGCTTTCACTTTACCCTGAATGTCGAATAGAACCCTCTTTCTTCAATAATGTCTGCTCCAAATGAAGTCATTTGGACACATCTGTTGTATTTTAGAGCTTTCAATAAAGATGTTGTAATTCTGGCGTTCTACCACAAAGCAATAACTGCAAAAGCTCAGGTAATAGAGGCAATAATTATTAAATGTTATTATTATTATTATTAAATGTAAATTTATAATGCCTTTTTTTTTAAAAAGTCACAAAAGCGCGATAATAATAGCAATTTCGTCTTGCCACTGAGACAGCACAATTAACGAATTTCTCAATCAACCTTCAATGCACCGCTATAGTCGCACGCAATCTCCATTGGAGCATTTTGAATGAAAGAATGCAAGCTATAGTCATTTGGGCAAGCATATGGAAATGCTACACAATTCAAATCAACACTTGAAGCAATTCTTGAAGATCCTGAAAAAGTAGGGTGATGTGATCATATTTTCGAGATTTGTAAATTGTTTTAGCAGCTGTGTTGATGAGTATTTGTAGCCGTTGAAAATGTCGATAAAGAAGGCCATCCAGAGTTGAGTTGCCGTAATCGATTATTGAGAGAACTATGACATTTATGAAAATTTTCCAGACATCTATAGAAATTGGAGAGGCAATGCCTCAAATCACTTGCTGTTGGCTGTGTACAATATAAAGAGAAGTGGGCCCAGTACAGGCCCCTGAGGTACTCCGCATGATAACGGAGTCGCTTATGAAGCTGATGTACTAGAGCATACCAAGAAAAAACGTCCGGTTGGATAAGACTGAAACCATGCTAGAACGGCACTATACCCAGACCGAATGATGCTTCAAGACATCTCAGTAGTAAGTTGTGGTCGACGGTATTGTGGTCGTCAAGACCACGCTTTCTTTATCAGGAGACTTTGAAGTCGTTTTATAAAGTTTTATTAAAACTGAACCAACAACTAAAATAAACAATTCTGCAAGAGCCGACAATGTTGAAAGGAAATAAAACAAGGTTCGAACTCTAGGCTTAACTTGTAAATAATGGCGGACAACGAGAACGACGAGAGCGACGAGAACAACGAAGAAGTCGCGCAAGGTGAAAAGGTGCAAAGGTTGCCACTAGCTAGCGTGAGCTAAGCGAGCTAAGGAGCGCTCACCTGTAACAACCGTGTGCGGCTTACTACAGTATCAAATGCCGCAGATAGGTCAAGGAGCGACAACTCGGTCTTCAGAAGGTGATGAACTCTTACACCAGTCCTCTGGTATCTTACCTTCTTTTACAACTGCATTACAAACATCTGTAACCCTGCCTGCCACACCTGCTTCCTTGAGCATATCTGATAATACGCTTGTTGGACCTGCAGTTTTATGGCTCTTCATCTTTTTGAGTGCCACTCCAACCTCAGCAGTAGTAATTTTTTACAAGGCCGACTAGTTGTATCAGCTACAACCCAAGCTTTTCTGCATGAAATTAGCATAATAAATTTGTAAAAAGTTTCCATTCTAAAACTTTGAAAATGATCACATTCTGTATAAGATTAAACTACTTATCACAAACGAAAATCATTTTTAGAAATGTTAAATGTTAACTTCAAACTTTCT
Organism: Erpobdella octoculata; assembly: GCA_963978895.1. Classification (NCBI taxonomy): domain Eukaryota; kingdom Metazoa; phylum Annelida; class Clitellata; order Hirudinida; family Erpobdellidae; genus Erpobdella; species Erpobdella octoculata. Next base: position 7,208,245 of record OZ022244.1, on the reverse strand, counting down.
GAACATAAATACAACTTTTAAATGCAATAAGTCTGATTTTATGCGACACAATGAAAAAGTCTGTTTGTGAAGTGAACGTTGGTCCAAAACAAGTCAGAACTAGACAGTTTAAAAAAGACGTTAATAAATTGACTGAAAAAATGCAAAACGTGGATCTAAAAAGGATTGAGATGAATCTGGAAAAAGCATATACTGAGAACAAAAAAAATGGTCAGACCATTTTTCCAACAAAATGACATATTGTTAAAAACAGTGAAATCATTTGTTGAAACCACTCATAAATCAATAATTAAACAATTTCAGGAGAATCAAAATCTTGAGACTAGAGAAAGAGGTGAAATAGTTTACAGATTGAAAAAAAGTACTCAAGATGACCGAAATGAAGGTTATATTAAAGACATAGACAATATAATTAAGATCTTATCTAAACTCAGTTCCCACAGTCCTGTTATTACAAAATTGTTTCCACTTGGTAAAAAAAAGCCATATGATCAGTCCTGATAGAATTTATTAGTAAGGAGCCTAAGAATGTAATAATGGAAATTTTAAATTATGTACCTTGAAAAGGGATTAAATAATATAGGAATTGGACATGACCTTACCAAAGCAAAATAAGAATGCAAAAAGTTGTGTTGGAGGCAAAAGTTAGAGAAAGCAAAGATTCAGGGGAAAACAAATACATGGTAAGGGGAATTCTAGGATATCTGAGAATTGTATGACACTGGTTAAGAACCCATGGCCTAGTATCATCTGCCGATTCATGGTTCCTTAACCAACATATTACATAGGGAACTACGTTTCAAGTGTTCAATGGGCGACCAATTAAGAGAAAGCATTGGCAGAGGAGGCGGGAAGCAAATGCCTCCTAAATTTCGGGCCTCAATAATTTTCGGGCAATCATGGGTAAAAGATAAAGTCAAAAGCAAAGTTTGGATAATAGTGACTAGCCCACACAACCAACAATAAGATTAATTTTTTTCTGATTAACAGGGGGTTCGCATTCACATCAGGGGGCTTGCGTGAACCCCCAGGAAAGCCCTACTGCGTACATATACTTGGATATAAGTCGAGAAATTTATACCTCTTTTAAGATACCAAAAAACGACTTTGACTTATAAGCTAGACGCTAGATTTTTGGAGCTGGCCATTTAAATAAAATTGCCTTAATTATTAAACTCTATGTTTAGTTAAACATTTTTTTTTGTTTTTACATAATTTTAATGATTACATCCCTAAAATTGATATGCTATTTATGGCCTTGAGAAAGTAGTATTGATTTGAACTTGCATATAAATGATGCTCTAGTGTTTCAATTTGTTTCATATTTTTTAAATGTCTGCTTTAATCAAAAAATGTTGCTATCTACCCCAGGAAATTGAAGAAGCATTTCGCAGACTGGAAGAGAGTCACAGAAGAGAAGAATCTCAAAAAAAAGCAATGGAAAACTATCAGGAAGAAATGAAAAATCTCAGCAGGTTTATTGACCAGAACTCAGGATCTGCCGCTGAGCAGGAGAGTATGTAAGTATGGAGCAGATTGGTTGAGATAGCAAAATTAATGGTTACTGTGGTAGTGATTAAGGTCACAATAAAGTCCATATAAGGTAATAGCTGTTATTGACTTCCATAATCTCCTAGCATCACACTCACTCTGGAACACTGGCTCACCCAATGTGGGTGTTTCCGGGATCAGTACCCCAGAGGTGCACACAATGCGATTATTCACACGGCGATGAAACAAACAAATCACAAACAACGTTGCAAGTTAATATAAGCGTTGTAAAAATTACAAAGGACTTCAGCGCATTTTTGACTATTGCATTAAAAAACCTAACTTTTCTTTATTTAAAAATGCTTACAATTAAAAAATAGATTAGTCAGTTTTACAATAAAAAAACCGTATTAAAAACAATTTCTTGTCACATCCGTATATTGTTGTTAACATTGAGCTAAATACAAACTTAATCTCAAATATTTTTTTAAATAGTCATTGTCCATTTTTGTTTTAATTGTGTCTGTTTTATAATTTAATTGACTAATATTACCACTATTTTAATTTATTATTATTTGCGTTAAACAGTAGCAGAGGCAAATATTTGTTTTGTACCTATGAAACTTATAATAACATCTAATGGAAATAAAAAAATATACCGTATTTTTTCGCATATAACGCACGTACGCAGATAACGCGCCCCCGCATATAACGCGCGTTTGTATGAAAGATTGGTATAACGCGCACACGAATATAACGCGCATATAAATTTATCTTTTATAAATCGATTTTGTTTTGTATTCTGTGGTACTTCTGTTTGTTGTTTGCCTCGAGTCGACATGTTGCTTATAGATATGTATATTAAATTTGGGTTTACTCTGAAATAAAGTTTAAAACACAACAGTTTTCTGGGGTTAGAACCTCCCAACAAATTTAAAATTTTTTTTTGAAAATAGAGTAATTTATTTAATTTTACTTACTTACCTACTAAGCCCATTCTTATGCAATCATATAGGAACATTGTAACCAGACGTGCACACCACATACACATAGATAAACAAGCATAACAATGGTTTTTGAAGTATAAAAGATTTAATCAAGTCCATTCTTTTTTCTTCATAAGGCATCATATTCACACGATAAACATGTGTGTGGATGTTTATCTGTAGGTTATTGTAAAAACATTATACATGTGTGTATAAGTAAGTATTTGTATGTGTATATTTGTGGAAGCTTACCTGTTGATTTTTGGGTAGATTCGAGGAATGTTTGTATTATTTATAATTATGTGGCTTAGATGTTTAAACAAGTAAAAGCTAAAAAACAAAGTTTTTTAAAAACACACTTTTTTATTTTTTTAAATTATGCAGATAGATTTATAAATGCAATAATAGTTTTACCAATGTTAATACTTTAGTCAACATTTTAATAAGTTTTTGTCATAGCCATGATTACCTAAAAGTTCATATCAATGACGCTGGTGCCAACTAGTGAATAATTTTAAATGTGTTACAAAATAAATATTAAAATTATTTGAAATAATGATTAAACCGCTTCGGAAACTATTGAATATTGTTTTGGCAGGTGGCTAAAGTCTATGCTGAAATTTTAAAGTTCTAAGTTGTCTAAAAGTTTGTGAAAAATAAATTCAAAAATGTTGACGACAGACAGACAGAGAAGTAAAGTTAAGTAAAGTGTGTAAAACACAGGCCTTTGCCCTGATCAAACCCTCAATTTTATCGAGAAAAACGTTTAGCTTTAAATTCAATTTTCCTAATTAAAACAGTGCCAATGAACTGGCCCAAAAAGAAATGAAGTTGAGGTCCCAGAAGGAAGAACTTGTGAAGGAGATAACAAATCAGAGATTGAATCTCTCTGAGTCTCAGAGAAGAGAACAAGAACTAGAGACACAGTTGGAAGAACTTAACAATCAATTGCAGGAGGTTTTCCTTTATTTTGTTAAGATTATGGTTTTACTTGATGTAAACAAATAATTATTTTAAAGATTGCAATCAGTTTATTGCTAGTTCTTGTATTTATCTTTTTTCCTAATTGTAGCTTTCCCAAGTTGTGCAAACAAAAACCAATGAAAGCCAAAAAGAGTTGAGAAGAAGAGAAAAATTAGAAAGAGAGTTGAAGCAGCTACAATCAGATGTGCAGAACAAAGGTCAGGAAAACCAAAATCTCATTGCAAAGGTTGAGCAGCTAACCAAAGAAAAGATGGCATTGGATAAGGAAAAATATGATTTAAAAGTGAATTATTATAATTAGTGTTTTTTTGTTATGATTTTTGTGTTTTTAATTCTGACATAATTCAACTGATCCCTACAATGGACATGGTTGATGACTACCATATCTTCTTCTTAGGGCAAAGTTTTACCCTTAGCACCTTCCTGTAAACACCCCTTTAGTTGCCTTTTACGACACGCAAGGATTCAAGGTGGTCCTATTCTATCAGGCCGGACCACTGTGTGTTTATTCTTTTGGGGAGAAAACTGAGCATCCTGAAACACTAACTTTTATGTTTTTCTTGTTGATAATTTTTGCTCTTTAAATTTATTTTGAACACTTTTTCTTCGATGGTACCGTGTACTAAGCACTTTATCTTGTGCTGCTATAAGAAGACTCACAGTTTTGCTTTTCATTCCAGAATTTTGAAACCAGTTATAAATAATTTCTTTGTCAACAAATTGCATGTAAGTGTTTTTGTAAAACTGACCATGAAGCTGTCTGCTTTCAGAAGAAAGTGTTCATATGAACTTATAGTTCTTCTCTTGAATGATCTCTCTAACTCAATAAGTCTTTTTACAGCTTTTCTATGCAAAATATCAATGTTTGTTTTAGAGTTTTATCAAGTACTTGTATTTCCCGTAGTTGCCAATTGATAAACCCAAAGCTGTGTGGCAATCCTGAGTGGCCAAGCTATTTATTGCATGTATCCTGTTTTTATTATAAACTTTATATTAGGTTACATTCTCTGTTTGTGTGTGTGTGTGGCTTGCTCTGTACGCAAATCTTGCAAGTAAAATTTAACCAGCTTTTTGATTAGCTAGGAAGCTGAAACTTTCAGCATAGCTTTATATTGGATGACAATACATGATTAAAAAAAAAAATTTTGAACAGCTTTTGTATTTCTAAATCGAGTGTATTTGAAATAAAAGTTTGCGTTAAAAAACTCGTTTTTTCCTTTACTTGTTAGATTTTAATTTTGTGCTGACTGTTAGTCTGATTTTTGCTGATACTCTTCATGTCAGCATATTTGATATCATATTTCTCTGTAATTTTTAGATACTTTATTATTATAATTATTTTTATTATTATTGGTAGTAGTAGGAATAGTATAGTTATCATCCTTTGAGTTTTCATCATTATCATGATTACCACCATTACCTTGTCATGATGAATGATAACCATTAATCCAGCAAACAATAGACAGACAGCAGAAAGACAGAGAAATGTTTGAAGTGAGATTTCAGAAGATGCAGTCAGACTTTGAGGCACAGCTGGAGACATGCGATAATCTCGGGTCTGACATTCAAGGCAAGAATACAGAACTGAAGGTAAGGTGTGATGGTGTAAATGCTGAATGTTTTTAGATTTATTTATTTTTTTTTTAATGAGGATTATTATTTATTCTCAAAGAGACGTAGTTCATAAATAAAGCAAAACACCAAAAAAAAAAAACTTTCATCAGATACAATAAAGCCTTCATAGCAGTTGTAACTAACAGTTAATAGCAGTATATTACATGGTCAAGGAAATTTCTTCCCACTAAAAGGGCTGCCTAAGTATTATTGTCCAATAAGAGAATTTTATACAATGTTTTGAACTCATACAAAGATAATGAAGATTTAATGGGATTTGGTATCTTAAAATATATGTGAAGTCCAAAGCGTTTTAAAGATAATAGTTTCAAGGTAGTTCGGGCTTGTTCAGAACGAAACCGGTTGTTATAATGAAGAGAGTAACTGTGAATGTCAGATGATCGTAACATGTAATTTAAAAACGTGTGTGGTAGCAAACCCTTATAAAATTTATACACAAAAATAGTGATGTGAAAACCAGTAAGATGGTAGATGTTTAAAATATTGTAATTAATGAAGAGCAATTGAGTATGAGTCATTTGATGAAGATGTAAAAGAGTGCAAATCAAATGTTTTTGAGGAATGAAACGTGGCTGAAAACGTGAAGGATAAGTAGTCCCCCACACTATATTACAATAAGAGAGATACAGAAATATAAATGAGTAGTAAAGCCTGAGAGCGGTTTTAGTATCAATATAGTTACAAAAACGTGATAAGATGCTGATGTTTTTCTTAGTTTACATTTAACGTAACTTATATGTTTGTCTTTTTCTCTTTCTTTTTCTTCCATTAGTTTTTCTTTTCTCCCTAGATGATGATGATATTGTGATAAAATCAAATCAAAGAATCTTTTGATTAGGTGCTCCCTTATCGACAAAGTCCATTACGGGATGAGGGTGTTCTAAATGTTTAGTAGATATTATAACAGTTAATTGTCTCTTTCTCTCTCTCTTTATTTTTTTCTCTTTCTCTCTTTTTTTCTCTTCTCTTTTTCTCTCTCTCTCTTTTTCTCTCATAGCTCCCCATGAAAATTCACTCATACGAATGTTGCGAACACATTAAAAAAACATTAATGCCAAACTTGAATTTCTAGATATGTATTTTTGGTACCAAGTTGACTATAGAAAAATGTGCTCGTGTAAAAACCTATTTAATTCTAAAGCTTCTGTGCAAAAATTGATGGGTGATTTGCGATTTTCACTAAAACCTCCCCCCATTGACTCTCAAGGTTGTGTGAAAATTTCATTATAAAATTGCCTGTGAAAATTGTTAATTTTTTTTATTACAAGCAACAATATTGCAACTCTTAGAAAACCTAAAATCACATAATAGGATATCCAAAATTGGAAGCCATTTTGTGCCAAATGCTACAAAATGCTTTGGTGAATCTCCTTATTGTGAGGGGCTTCACACCTTCGGCACTCGCGCTCAGGCTTCTTCGGTATCCTCGTTCGTCAGTAGCCCCCCTACTAATTTTCATAGCCCCCCCACTCACTAAATCCTGCCTATGGGCCTGACGGGTAGAAGAAGAAATTCATTAGGAGGTTGTCGTTAATGTTTATGTAAGTTTATGGCTTTTTTATTATTTCAGTATGGTGATGACATTTTGACGAATTGCACATCTGGCAAATATATCCAGATCTGCAGCCTCTGTAATGAGGTCGTTCCGAACCACGTCGCAGAAGTTTTAATTTTTTGAGTTGAATGAAGAGTTCTATTGACGGTTTAAAATTAGGGCTATTAATTCAATAAAACTCCTCCCTTGATAGCGTCCGGGTAACATGGCGACCAGCAGATTCAACAAATTCAAATATTGCCAAGAATTAATTTTTTTTGGATGGAGGCAGAACAGCTCATTCAGCACTTAAGCAATGTGCAACATAAAAAAGCAATCATCCATGGCCACAATGCTGAATCATGAGTGGCTGGCAGAAAGAGTCATTTTGCAGCCAAAAAATGTGGATGTCAATGATTTAAATTTTAAGATACAGCAGTTGTTGCCAGGCGAATTGGTGTCATACAAATCGATTGATACAGTTTGCGATGCCAGCGAAGCCGTAAATTATCCAGCTGAGTTTTTGAACTCATTGGATTTGCCAGGCATGTCACCGCATCATCTACAACTTAAAGTTGGATCTCCGGTTATTCTACTTTGGAATTTGAACCCACCGCGGCTGTGCAATGGCACGCGATTAGTAATTAAAAATTGATAAAAACATTGTCGAAGCCTGCATTTTGAATGGCAAGTTCTGAGGCAAAAGTGTTTTGCTGCCACAGATCCTAATAATTTCTACAAAAGTGCATATTGAATTCAAATGAATTCAATTTACAATTAGATTGGCATTCGCAATGACAATTAATAAGTCGCAAGGCCAAACGATGTCTGTTTGTGGCTTAGATTTGGGCACGCCATGTTTTTCTCACGAACAATTGCCTATACGTGGCATGTTCTTGCGAGGGCAAACCATCCAGTTTGTTTGTGTTGGCTAAAAATGGTGTGACAAAAAACATTGAACACTCGATTGCTCTTATATATTGTTTTTTTTAAATTGACATAATTTGTACATTAAACTTTTAATAAAAAAAACTAAAATAATTTATAAGGCAAAACAACGTTTGCTGGGTCAGCTAGTATATATATATATACTAACAAAATTTAATGTAGATTGTTATAATTATCAGAAACCATTACGACATAAATTCAAACATTACAGAGAATTGTTTTTAAATATTTGACTTATAAAATAAGTCACAACTAGGGCAGACAAAATCAATTACCAACAAATTATGAATATTTATTAAATTTATATGTAGATTGTGAGAATTATCAAAAACTATTACGACGTAACAAAGTTAGCCGTTGGTTAGGCGCCTGGAAAATGTATATTTAAAAATCTATATATATATAAATGACTCTCTATATGTATGTCCTTCTTGCATTGCTACACCTGTCATCTGATCGTAATGAAATTTTCACACAGCCTTGAGAGTCAATAAAGGAAAATGTTTTTGAAAAAAAATTGAGATTGGTCACAAAATGAAAATGGAAAATGAGTGGGAAAGCGACAGGAAAGCAAGTGAAAACGGGATAGTGACCGGGAGAGCAAGCAGAGAGGGAAACGGGAGCAAGCGAGAAAAATGATAGAAAAACATCTAAAAACGCTTGGCAACGCCGGGTATCCCGGTAAAAAGATTAGTTTATTCTATGTTGATTCAAAAATAGATTAAATTTTCAATCTTCAAAATCGAGTTGAACTTAGTTGGGTTTATTTGATGCTGCAGATCTATTAAATTTTCAGATTGATTGGACAACATTTGAGTGAATTATAGAATAAAATCAATTACATATTTAAATAATTTAAAAAATTTAAAGTTTTGTGTAGAGAAACAAACTTAAATTTTTAGTTTATTTAAAGAATTGATATTTTCAATCTTAACATGCTACACATAGAAGACTGTGGTCAGTGTTTTCATATTTTTTAGTCGCCGAATTACAAAATTATAAAGGATTTAAAAAAACGAAGTTTTTTACAGTTCACTTGTTACTGCCTAACTGACATTACATGTACAATGAAATTTTTTTCCCATAATAACTTGTTGATTTTTTTTTCATACCATTGATCTAACGGACTTTCGATATAACATACCCATTTCCTGGGTCTCTTGAAGTTCGTTATAGAGGGATTATATTGTAGCTCGAATAGATAAATGGATTGCAATATTTATTCCGCAACACTAGCTAACAGTATTGTTAACTTAAAAAAATGATTGTTTGCAATTGTGACAAAGTAAAACTAAAAAGCATATTATAATTTTTAAATGTAATCGACCATTTTTTTCCAGCAAAGAGAAGAAGAAATAAACCAGCTGAAAGCAGAAATTCAGAAAGTCACAAAACTACGCGATGTTGCCAGTAAGAAATTAAGGGTGGCTGAAGAGCAGAAGGCAGAACTGGAGCATTCAAGAGAATCTCTCAAAATTCAAATCTCTGCCATTGAGAAAGGTTTGTATTGCTTGAACTTTTGTTTCTATGAAAATGTGACCCATATTGCTTTGTTTTAAAACTTAATTTTTTTTAATTGACAATTGACAAATTTACAGCAGCATAAATCAAAAGACTTTAATGCCACATGCAAAATAAACAAGCAAAAGTGAAGCAGTAATGAAAATGTCATGTCAATTAAAAAAATTAGTCAATATCTAATCTTTTCGAAACTGTCTGGTGTTTATGTTCATGTTTTATATGACTGTTTGAAAGCTAGATAACTTCAGACTTTATTGAATTCAGTTGAAGGCTACTGAATAACATGCACTGGGTGACATCATCAATGCAAGCGAAAGCTACTGACAGCTTGATTGCATTATTAGGATCATAATGACCATAGATCCGTATGTATGTCACCTGCATACAAATGCACAAAATCCCTGTTTAGAAATAATTTGTTCTAGCTGAGAAATAAAAATTGTAAAGAGAGTTGGTCGAAGAACAGAATCATGTAGCACCAGGGTGCTACATGATTCAGCATTTTTCAAGGGGCAAACATTTTTCCACCATTATATAGGTTATGTTTATTGACATTCTTTGGAATCAAGTTCTGATATTGTGTTTAATGTACATTGTTTCAATAGATTTATTTATTAAAACCTCAATCTTAAAGCTTCCACACACAAAATTTAAAGTCTAAAACAAGGATAGCGTTTTTCTTTCCGATAACTAAAATATATTTTTGCTTCTTCATGCTGGTATGAAATTGTCAATAGATCATCGATTTGTTGTTCTTCACATCTGTTTTTGAGGTTATGTTTGAACTAGCTTCATACAGTTGAAAATTTGTTCGTTTTCAACTGAAGTCACCAGCAATGTCAGGACAAGGTCGATCACTCTGAGTTTGGAAGATGGCTCACGAGTGTTTTTGAATATTATGATTAGTTATCAAAGTTGGACCTATTTCTAATGATTGTAAAAAACGACTTTGCTGTAGACAACTGTGAGGGAATCAACATTGCATCGATACCACTTTTAGTTTAAAGAACCACGAGTTTGATGATTGTGTTTTAAATTCAATACTCTGCAGTTTACACACAGAAAATCATTCGAATACGCATTGAATCATTCGAGTACGCATTGAATCATCACTAAATTAAGTAAAGTTAAAATTAAAAAGTTATACTGTGTCTCTTTTAGAAGAGTCTTGTAAGCTCGTCTCTTAAATAGTTTGACAATAAATAGAAGTGTAAGACGTTCGTTTTATATGAACTCTGCTAATCATAGAAATATATAAATTTATGTCCCACACTCTTATTTGAAATTTCAAAATTAATTTTTTTTGGGCGTCCGAAAGTTAAGGTGTATTTTTTAAAGATTGTTATTAATTTGTATTTTTCTGCAGAACTAGAGTTAAGTAAAAAATTGAATGACCAGGAGAAACGAGAAAAGGAGGATTTGATAAGAGAAAGGGATGCTGTTAATCAGGTGTTGTTGTTGCACTTTCTAAATTTTGAAACATAAATAATTCTTTTTTATAGTAATTATAATTTATTACTATTTGTAACTAGTTTTGTTTTAGTAGTTTTGATATGTTTAAAAAATGTTGAAACAAATTTTGGTAATTTGTCAGTAAACTTAATCAACATCTGTAACAGTCATGATTTGTATCTCTTTTCTCTCTTGATAACCCATTTTACTAAAAGAGCATGTACAAAGCCAATGCCAATGCCAAAGCCCAATCTGATGCAGCCAAGGTCCTTGAACAAACAAAGGTTAATTTGGAGCTAGAGATTTCCAGTTATAGAGAGGAAGCAAATAAACAAAAGAAGCTCATTCTCCAGCTAGAAAAAGAAAGAGATAGAATTATCAATGATTCTAGCAGTGCATCCAACCAGGTTATTTGTGACTTCTTAGCTGTAGAAATCTAAGAAAGTAGTATCATTGCTTATTATTTTCTACTGAGCCCGTTAAATTTAAATTATCATCTAATTATTATTTTCTACTTTTTTAATTTTTTTTAACTGCCATCTATCGATTATAATGAACACCTTAGCCAGCGAAGTATATGATCAATTTCCAAGCAACATAAATTTAATTTTTGGTTTAAATAATATCCTTTAGGTCTATTAAATTAAAAAAATTTAAAGTGAAAAATTTAAAGTAAAAAATTTAAACCAAAAAATATTGTTGTATTAATGTATTGTATGCAAGTGTATATTCTTTAGGTCTTTTGAAGCTAAGTGCCCATTAAATTTCAATTAATACAGTGCACTCTGCTTTTAAGGAAGTCACTTTATCCATGAAAATTACTTCTTTATATCCAAAGTTTGCTTTGTCCGCAGTTTGCCAAAAAAAAAACATTTTTGTTCAGTACATACCATGATTTTGGCCAAAATTTGCTTATACAACACTAAAAACTTTCTTGATTAAATGTTTAGGTCCTATGTACATATTCAGTCATTCCTATCTCTATAAAGGCTTCCAAATCCCTTTCATTGTTTAAATCTTTTCTCAAATCGTATTTATTGAAGCAATAGTTTTAGATATGTATGTTTTTTTTTATCTTTTTATGTTATTTTTGCTGATTGAATCTGTATTATTATTGTCTGAATGTAAATTTGATTATTTTTTTATTTCAAGAAATGTATTTAGTCTTTTATTTTAAGCATCTTGTGAATTTTTGTATTGAATGTATAACCAATTTATTTACAAGTGTCTCACCTGCACGGGTCACCCTTAAGTGAGATTTATATCTTCGGATGCTCCCTTTGGGCATTACTATTTTTCTGTTTTGTTGTTTGCACTTATTTTGTTTTATTGTAAAATGTTTTTGTTATGCCCAATAAACCATTTCATTTGTGGACAAATTAAAAATAAAGATATTTCTTTTGCAATTTTGTGATAAGATCAAAAACATGTTTGTAAACAAACATTTATTAATCATTTGCACTATAGAATCCGTCAAATAGTTTGTATTGATAAAATTAAAAAATCAGATAATGCAAGCTCCACCCACTAGCCCGTAAGCTCATCCGTAAAGGTAAAATGCAGTACAAAATAAAATTAAAAATATAATAAAATTTAATATATATAAAATCATTAGGAATTGGTTTTAGTGTAAAAACAGAAAACCGAAAGAGCCGAAATTTCCAAAGAATTGGCACACAAACAAAATATTAAACATTCCACGTGTTCTAATTGTAGTCTTGAACAGCGATTATTATACTGAAAGGTTGAGAATTTGTTTTACTGTCCCATTCGAATATATGTGTGTGTTTGCAGAAACAAACTTATGTTATAATTTTTATCAATAAAATCACACAGATCTTGCAGTGTATGAACGAGCTTAAACTAAAAGAATCAGAGATCTATGACTTGAAGAAAAAAATTTACACCTTGGACACCAAGTACAAGCAGCAAGAGCAGCTATACGAGGCTGCCAGGAGTGACAGGAATGCCTACAGCAGGGGTCTTGTGGAAAAACAGGATGAGATTGTAGAACTCAAGCGCAAACTCAAGACTGTTAACCATCAAGTCGAACAGCTCAGAGATGAGATATCCAACAAAACTGCGGCTCTTGTCAAAGAACACTCTAGTTTTGTGGTGAGTTGTAAGGTTTTGACTTCAACTTTTATGGTCACAGCAAAATGAATATAAAATATGAAAATGAATAAAGAATTGACAAAAATACAATAAACACTGCAGTAACTTCTTGGGTTTTTGTTTCGCAACTCAGAAAATGGAGAAAGAAAGAGAGAAATTAAAATGCGATATGGAAACATTGAAGAAAGAAGTTGGGCGTTTCGAGACTTCTTTGGTTGGATTTGAGAAAAAAGAAATCAAATTAGTCAAAGACCTTGCCGAAGCCGAGGCCGAGAAGTGTCAGGAGAGAAAAAAACTGGAAGCGGTAATTTGTAGACATAAAAATTATTTTTTCCTATTGGTTGATGACCAGGTAAGAAAATCAATCTCAAGGATAATTATTTTAACAAAACTTTTTTATTAAAAAATACGTAATTTTATTATTCCTCTTTTTCTCAGTTTCTCGCATAGCCAAACTTTTTCTTACTTTCACGTCTTTTTGATCTTTCTCTACAGACGTTAAGAGACCGGAACTTGATCGGAAGCCAGCTAGTTCAAAAGAATGATGAGCTTGCACTGCTCTATGAAAAAGTGGAACTTCAGGAGAGAGTAATAAACCGTGGTGAGGTTCAATACCAGCAGCGGCTCGAAGATATTCGTGTACTCAAACTAGAGATAAGAAAAATGAGAGGAGAAAGAGAAATCCTGCAAAAGAGAGTTTCATCCATGAATGAGATGAGGTAGGTGCTTTTGGTGTTATTGATTTGATTATTGGTTAGCAGTATTGACTAAAGTACTCAGTATAAGTACTAAGTACTCTGGGTTTAATGTATTTATAAGTACAAGTACATTATTTATCTTGTATTTAAGTACAAGTACAGAATTTTTTATAAAAGTGTGATTAGAGACCAGCTTCTAAACTTTTATTGATCTGAAAAAAATTGTTTCCACAGCATCAAATCAAGTATTTATTAAGAAACATCACCAAAATTTTGTTTTTTTTTTCAACCAGGGGTTACCAACCTTTTCTGTGTCCCGCACCCCTAGACAACTTTTAGTATGTTCTTGCACCCACAAAAAAGGATTATAAGTAATATCTTAAAAGAAAAATTGTAGAACTTAAATTTAATGACTTTTTGCTGCTGTTTCTCAGTAATTCAAGTTTTCCAAGCAGTCACGTTCCGTCAGAATTTTTTTTATTTTTTTCTGCATTAATAAAAGCGGGTTAAAGCTCGCCCTTGTGAAAGCCAGGAAAAGCAAAACTGTGTGTTCACTTACCAAATCTTCACAAAAAGACTTAAAGATGTGGTGGTTCAGAGACGGCCCCCAATCCAGTTGATGATTTTTACAGAAGTGTCTTGTACTTGTTTCAACTTTGGAGGCAATGTTTTTGCTGCCAATGCATGACAATGAAGAAAACAATAAATTACTTGTAAGTGTGATATCTTCCTCTTCATCAGAGCAGAAAATCCAGATTTATTACCCAGCATTGCTGGAGCACTGTCAGTGCACACAGAACCAATAGTTTGAATATCTAAATTATTATTGGCAAAGAAGTTTTTCACAAAATGGAACACATCTTTTCCATCTGTGGTTGTTTTCAGGTTTTCACAGAACAGAAAATCTTCCTTTACAGTACCATCATTTTCATACCTAACCAGTGCAATGAGTTGACTACAATTTGAGACATCATTTGATTCATCCAACTGGAGAGAAATCTTCAGGGAACTAGAACTGACAATGTCTTTTTTCTCTGCTGGTTAAGTTTCGCAACCCCTGAAATGTTATCTCGCACCCCTGGTTGGAAACCCCTGATTTTAACGAAGCAATGTTTCAAAATATGTGTCAAATAGCCTATTACACCAAGGAGTTAGTATAAGTCCAGCTTGACTGAATAGTCTTTCGACAGCAGCGGACGATGGAGTGGTTGTATTGAACTTGAAAAATACTTTAGCAACTGCCAGATACCTAAATGAAATAAAAATTTTAATTTAATATATCACAATGTTGTAAATTAAAAAAAGAGCTTTCAAGACATCTTTTATCAAATAAGTACGTTTCATTTCATTTTGATGATCTTTAGGGTGGCGTTAGTCCGATGACTTTTAGGCCACGAACAGGTGCGTTTTGAGAACCTTTCTAAATGGTTCAATTGTCGCAGCAGCTGTGACCTTCGGTGGAAGGGTGTTCCAGAGCCATGGGCAGCGACTCAATCTTCATCTTCACTCCTCATCTCTGCAACTCATTTCATAAATGCTAGTGATAGGCTGTTTGCATTCGCTGGCCCAAGGCTTTGGAAAACTCTTCGATCGGAGGTCATGACTGCTGCAGTAACTGAACGATATAGGAAGGTCCTCAAAACGCACTTGTTTTTTGGCCTAGAAGTTATCCAACTAATGCCATGGATTGTCCAAATAATTTGAATTCAATCAACATCAGTGTTTTTTCAAAAAAAAGTCAGCAGCTCTGAAGCTCATTTGATCGTAGGGCCACTTTAAAAAATTACTTTCCATCATCTTACATAGTTCTTATCACTGAAATTTACCACTCATCCACAGCTAGATATCTTAGTACCGACTAGACCAGTGATTCTTAACCTTTTTTTCCCGTGCCCCCTTCGGACAAACTCGATTTGACTGCACCCCCTACTTTTGCATATAAAAAATCAATAAGTAAAATGTAAGTAATTTGCATCAAGTTTTTATTTAATTTATTTTTGTTTCTTCCCAAAATGAGGACCAATCTTTATTAAGGCAATTCACATAGTATCACCGGCATCCAATCAAATTTTTTGCTTGGTTTCCACATTTACCAAAGCAGAAAAACTAATCTCACACAAGTAGGCAATAGCAAAAAGAATGAGGAATGTCAGCGCACTCTTGGCCAAAGCTGGGTAGCTATCTAAAAAAGAGTGTGAGGCTTTTCACTTTTAACAATTCGATAAGAAACTAGGTAAGAGGCAATCAGAATTAGTTTGTAATTAATTGACCAAAATCCTAGTTGAGGTAAACTTGCTGAGCTTTTTTCTGTTTAAGAACGTCAATCCATTCAGAATTGATGGGATGCACTGCACTGAAATGCTCTTTAAATTGTCATTGGACAGGACTTTGTCACATTAAAAACAATTCGGTCGGTCGTTGTGTGTCGTCTTTGTCAGTGATAAAAGTGAAACCATACTGAACACCGTCTTCTGAATATTTCCATTTTTTGTTGGCTTACCATTGTCTCCACGGCGCCGCTCTACCATATCTCGCTAGATGCTGTGCCGGCTTCATTCCTGGACGTGTGAATCTGCGCTCGGAAGCTGATGCTGGAATCGAACTCGTCGTGCCAAAAACTACTACAAAAAATTTGTCTCGTCGTGCCTTTACGGTCTCTTGCCCACTGGTCTGGAACAGTTTACCAGCTGATCTGCGCGACAATAGTCTCGGCCGGCTGGCTTTCCGTAAAAGACTAAAAACGTTTTTGTTTTAGAACACTATTAACAACACTATATTATTATTACTATGTCATATTATATTTATCCTTTCATTGTTTTCCAGCTTTTAATTTTAATTTTCACTCATTTTTAATTATGTAATTTCTCTGACTGCTCTCCATGCTTTTGAGAACATTATAAAAAAAGCATGTAAATATTTGTGATAATAATATAAAGTCATCATCATTAAGATTTTCCAAAACATCATCCTTATAAACATCATTTAATGATAAGACTTGATTATGCTGAACCTGATTTCTTTATGTAAAACATGAAACCTTTTTTTCCATCTTCGAAAAACTTGTTCAATTAAAAATCAAAATTGTTTATGTTTTGTGTTAAACTCTTTTTTGCCATATGGAGTCAGTAACCAGTTATTGCATATGTACGCAAATTCTCCTTATAATAAACCAGAAAACGTTCTGTTTTCTGAAATTTAGGAGATACCTGTGACTGATGAACTTCAAAGAAAATCACTAAATACTGAAAAAAAATGAAGTAAGACAGTGGTATAATCATATATTTTTAGGAATTTAAGAGTTTTGGTTAATAAACTTCAAAGAAAGCTAGAAAACATGCACAAAAACAACTTCCTGTGTAAATGAACCATACTTCCTATTACTTATCAACTTCAGAATACAAAATATTTGCATAATACATTTTTCTGGACATGTATATGCTATATCTTTAGTGTCTTGAACCTTCATTTAGGGTTATTATTGTTAACTCTTTTGATTGATTAATCAACTTCAAAGAAAGCTAGAAAGCATGCACAACAACAATTTCCTAGATAAATAAACCATTACTTCCTTCAACTTATCGACTTCAAAAAACGAAATTTTTTGCATAATACATCTTCCTGGGCATGTAGTTCTAGTATTATTAACGTTTAACCCTTCGCGACGTTTCAATATCAAAACAATATTCAAATTTAAGATACACTAAAGTCACTAAACAAAGTAAAGTATGTAAGACAGTGGAATAAGATATGGGAATAATCGCAATATTTTTAGATATCTCATAGAACAAATAAAATAAAATTCAAATAAAAAAAAATATTAGACATATATAGTAAACACCATATGATTTCTTCAAATACATGTCAGAATTAGAGAATAACAGTGGCCATGCAGTTAACAATAGTAGCGAGCATTGTTAAAAATGTTCAGATTTTAAACCATTGTTAAGCAGTCCGTTACATTAAAAAAGCATTGTGAATACCACTTAAATTTAACCCTTCGTTAGCGGTTAACGACGCTTGTGAATACGCTGCAGCTTTACAAAAATTATCATTTAATGCAAATAGCTTAAAAACTAAGTGAAAGAAACTAATAATTTGAATGATTTTTATCATTCATGACCATAGCAATGAAGTGTACAAGCTCGAGAAAGATTTGCTTAGAGAAAAGACAAAATGTAAGTCTATGGAAGAAGAACTGGAGAATCCTTTGAACGTTCACAGGTGGAGAAAACTTGAGGTAGAGCTTGATACTTGAATTAGCTAATTATATGCACTGTTTATTTATTCAATTGCATTCGTTGTCTCACTTATTATTACATAAAATTCATTATGTTATTTAGTTAATCATCAACATGACACAATTTTTTCTCTCTAAGGTTATGACATAATTTTACTTTGCTTTGTGACAGCCCCGCAACTAGATGTCATGCTCAGGGGGGGCGAGCATCGCTAAAGGGGGACGAAATAAAAATGGTTAAAAAAACATTAAAATTATATCGGGAGTTGAAAAGACAATGTAAACATTATATGTAAAACCAAGGTGCATTAGCAACACCCATATTGTTTATTATTTGTATGGGTTCATTTTGGATTTCCACGATGTGTACTTTTCATTGGCTGGGATAGTTTTATATATATGCATGCTAATGTTTTGTTTTTTACAACCTATAGTAAAAGCTTGCTTTGTTATGGTGATTGAAACTGTAATGGATATTAATGATAGTTTCAGATCAGATTAGATTGATCTTTATTCCTGGGCACCTTTGTTAAAAATTTGTCAATGTTGCTTTAGTTTCAGGGGAGGGGGTTTATAAAAATAAAACGACAAAAAGTGCATTAAATAAAAATAATTAATATTTATTGTAAATCTTTGCATTACAAAATTAATTTTCTGTTTTGTTTTTTAATTTAAACACAATCTGCAATTTTATATAGGTATACTTAAAGCATCTATTCTAATATTTTAGTATTTTGAGGTTGGAGTGAGTCTTTTTCATGGATAGGCCATCTAAACTCTATGATGGTTTAGTGGTCCCCATGAAGTGGTGAGAGGTTTATTAAAAATGTATAAAAAAAACTACCTCAGGATAGCGCCCCGGTCATCAGCTGTCAGCTTTTTGAGAGGACAAATGAAAAAATGTCTTTGAAAATTTTTTGAAAAAGCAGCTCTGACTAACCCCCCGGTCATCAGTTTTTTTTGGAGGAAAAATTAAAGAAAGGCTTTGAAAATTTTAGTATTTTTTTAAAATTAGGTGGGCCCTGAGAACAAGTTGCACCCCAAGGTTTTGCTGAGATGTTTGCAGAGATGCATTAATAAGTTTAACCGCATTGGATACAAAATACACTATATTGCTGGTGTGGTGATAGATACCCAACATTCCCAATTTTGTGACCATTCCTGAAATCTATAATCTATGCACTTAAAGTGCTGGCAAAGGATTTTTATAGAATAATTTTCTTTAATCTTTCTCTTTATGGTGTTGATATTTTTACGTTTAATCAGCTGATTATCCTTCATCAATTCACAACCACTAAAGTAAAATCTAACTAGAAGGTTTGTAAATAAGTAAACAATGCTGCTTTATCCAGCTATGTATTTGTATAACGGTAAACTTCAAACAAGCGAAAGTAATTTAAAACATTAAAAATCTGTTTTTAAGATAGCTGAAAAATTTCATAGCGACATCGTATCGTAAAAGTATTACCCCGGGAAATAGTAAACAAAAGATGTTTGTAGTTACTATGACGATGAAAATTATTGTCGTCAATATCATGTGCTTCTTTATTTTATTAATATAATAGTAGACCACGTCCCTGTTTAATGATTCTGTAACGCTTGTGTATGTATGTATATATATATATATATGTATGTATATATATATATATATATATATATATATACATAATATATATATATACATATATATATATATATATATATATATATATATATATATATATATACATAATATATATATATACATATATATATATATATATATATATATATACATAGTATATATATATACATATATATATATATATATATATATATATATATATATATATATATATATATACATAATATATATATATACATATATATATATATATATATATATATATATATATATATATATATATATACATAATATATATATATACATATATATATATATATATATATATACACACACATATATATATATATATATATATATATATATATATATATATATATATATATATATATATATATATATATATATATATATATATATATATATATATATATATATATTAGTTTTGTTTTTCCTATTATTTAGGTTCAGCTTTTAATAATAATTGAAAAACAAAGTATATTTTTTTAAACAAAATGTCTCTTAATATGAATGACGACGAAGATCCTGTGTCGAGAAACGGCGTCTAGCTAAAGAAAGGCAACAGAGATATCGCGCAAGACAAACTCCACAATCAAAAGCAAAAATTCGAGTTTTAGATGCAGAAGCTCATCAACAACTCACTGCACAAATGTCTGTTGAGGAATTGCAAATTTTTCATGCTTCTCATGCCGCATCACAACAACGTTATGTCTATCGACTTACTCCTCAACATCTAGAAGCTTTTCACACTTCCATTGTTGCCTCACAACGTCATCGAATTGAGCAAATGTCTCCCCATGAATTGCAGTTACATCGAGAAACCAATGCTGCCAAGGAACGCCATCGAGTTGAACAAATGTCTCCCAATGAATTGCAGCTACATCGAGCTACTAATGCGATCTCCCAACGTTTAGCACGAGATCGTGCGGGTGAGGCAGTTCGTAACGAAGCAATTAACTTCAACGAAACTCAATTCGATCAACATGATTGTGGTGAATTTGATGTTTTATGTACTTCATGTCGGTGGCGGTGGTGGCTAAGCGGTAAAGCGTTCGCCTGTCGGCTTGTAGGTCGGCGGTTCGAATCTCACTGGCGTCACCATCGTAGCTCCCTTAAGCAAGGAGTTTACACGCATTGCTCAGGTTAAGTGTCTCGCGGGGTTAACTAACTCCTTTCACTAACCTAAAAAAAAAAAAAAAAAAAAAAAAAAATGTCGATCAAGAAATTTTGCTGCAGAGCAACCATCAGATGGACTATTCGCTTCATGTTGTCGAAAAGGCAAAGTAATGTTGCCAAAACCAATTGACATTCATGGTAATACACTTGAATATCCCGATTTTCTTAAAAGCCTCATGTCAGATACGGCCAATCCAGATAGACAAAATTTTCGACAACATATTCGATCATACAACAGCGCAGTTTCTTTCGCTTCCATGGCCGCAAAAATTTTTGATTTGCCTATATATAGAATTTTTTTATGGTTATCAAATGTCATTTTGTTTTTGTTGACTATTTTTATAATAACGGGCGCCGTATTTTAAAACTTCCGTCATTTTTGACGGGCTATCTCTAGTTTATTAATAGTTGTTTTTTCTTAAATTTTATTTTTTTAAACTAAACTATAAATTTTTTTGAAGTGGGTGAATTTTATAATGATGTTCCGAGCTTCTAAATGTCCGCGGACATCCCATTGACATCCGGACAAGTGAAAGTTAATAAAAGCATATAAAATGTATCTATCATAGATTTTTTAAGGGAGCAAAATATGCTGCTTTAGCCAGCTATGTACCTGTATAACAGTTTACAGGCTTATAAAGTTCAAAAAATTACATAGCTTAGAATTTTTCAGAGAGGGGGAGGGCGAAATACGCTGCCTTATCTAGCTAAAAATTAACAAGTTTATAAAGTTCAAAAAAGTACATGTCTTAGACTTTTTCAGGGGGGGGGCGAAATCCGCTGCCTTATCATGCTATGAACTTGTATACCGGTTAACAGGTTTATAAAGTACGTAAAAATAGGTACATATCTTAGAATTTTGTGGGAGGGGTGAAATACGCTGTTTTATCCAGCTATGTACTTGTGTAACGGTTAACAGACTTATAAATTTAAAAAAACTACATATCCTAAAATTTTCCAGAGGGGCGAAATACCTTCTAGGTTTGCCCCCCTCGCTCCCCGTAGTTGCAGGGGTGCTTTGTGAGTAACAAAAGTGAATATATTTAAAGCTTATAAAATAATATTAGTTTTTTAATTTCAATAATAATTCATTGTAACTGAAGTCATTGGATGATTATTAGGAACTTTTCTAATACAGCATTTTATGACCTTATCTAATAATTATCTACTTTCAATCATTTCTTTATTTGTGTGCCTTTAAATGATAAACAATTGTAATGCATCTATGTTTTTTAGTAATGGGCGCAATATAAAGGATTTTATATTAATAACATTATTATTATTATTATTATTATTATTATTATTATTATTATTATTATTATTATTATTATTATTATTATTATTATTGTTATTATTATTATTATAATCCTACTCGGATTACAGATTGCCTTTAGACGCCAAGGTAGTTCTGAGTGCGGAGAGTTTAATTAAAATGCGGTTTTCACTCTAATATGTTCAGATAGGCAAACACAAAAGAATTGATAAAAAAAAATTTTTTTAAGTCAAAATTTTGAATTTTCAGCTTTTAAAATTTTTACGCGATTTTACATTTTTCGAATAATAAGCCGAATTAAAAGCGTTAAAGAGCTGAAATTTTCAGTAACCACTTAAAAAAACGTATTATTTACTATTATTCTAAATAAATTTAATTATTTTTTGAGTTTCGTAAAAAAAGGCACTTAGACCACTATACTGAAGCATCTGACACAAATCTCGAATATGAGTTCTCGATACAATCAAGTTTTATAATTTACTTTTCTCGAATATCTTTTCAACCGCTTAATAGTTTCTCACCAAATTTCATACATTAAAAATATAGCTACTATTTTTAAAAAAATGTGAATTTACAACCTTGTAGCTCAACGTTTAATGCCAAAATAAAGATACTTCACAAAGGGTTAGGTCTATATTAGCTTCGTTTCTTGAAATATTTCATCCAAACTCTACAGGTTTAAACCTTAACTAATTCATAAAAGAAGTCAAAATTTGAGTTTTGAAGTTCAACGTTTACAGCCATTGTGAAGGTATTTAAGTAATGGTTAGACAACCATATGTTACCGTCGTCATTTGATAACCTTTTCACAAAATCGTCTCATGTACATTCTCATGATGTGCATTCTTTGCATTGCTTTCGGTCTGATTTTGCTCGAACAACTCTCAAAACATTCTCCATAAAGTGTTTTGGTCCGCGGTTGTATTCAAATATTCCGATAACAATATCCTCATTGAAAAGCATATCGCTATTTAAAAAATCGTTGAAATCTTACATATTACAGCTAGATTCATAATTTCAATATCTATATACTTATGTCAACTTCAATACAAATATGTTAACTTATATATACTTATGTTTACTCCTATACACTTATGTTAACTTTTATTTCTCTGTCTCAGTTCGTATTTAAATCTAAATTTTTGTTTATAGGTCGTCCAGTTAGCGGGAAGTAATTCCCTTCGGATGAAAATTTTGAGCACTTGATTTTTTTCCTTATTTATAACTTCATTGTTGTACTTAATTGTTTTGTTTCGTGCTCAATAAATGTTAAAAAAAAAACTGAGTTTCATAACATCAACTAGCTTTAACGACATCTTTGTACAATTTCCTTTCTCATTCACAAACTTGTACACAAAAACAATATTATATTTACAGGGTGTTGATCCAAGCACGTTTGAGATGATTGAGAAGATTCAACTTCTACAAAAGAGGCTTATCAAGAAAACAGAAGAATCTGTAGAAAAGGAGCTGTTAATACATGAGAAAGAGAAGGAATTTGAAGAAATGAAGAGGGTATTAGCCAGGCAGTTTGACCCCGAAATTAGGGAGCAGGTTCACAGTCTGCAGTGCTCTCTCAAAGAAAAGACAAGACAGCTGAAGGTTGAAGTAGTGAGAGGCAATGATTGTAAGGGTGGTGGCCTAAGTAGGGCAAAAGCTGATATATCGGGGAGATTGACTGTAATGTTGACAGTTGCAGAGGTGGTGAATAAGAAATATGGTTTTCAATTCAATAACTGATGATCTAAGATGGGTAGATTAGAAGCACTACTACCTGTTTTTAAGGCTGTTTTAGTTCAAATCCCTAATTATTTTCACCAGCCATGTATACCATGCTATGAAATTCTACTTGCAGGCAATTATGTCAGAGATGAGCATGAATCAGCAGCTGAACAAGGAGTATAAAGTTGAGATAAACAACTTGAAGGATAAAATGACAGATATCAAGAAAAAGTACATCTTACTGAAGAGAAAAGACTTCATGAAGTAAAATTTTTGTTCTAAGCCTTTCTATCAAATGTAATTTTTTAAAAGAGCACTTAACTTGACCATTGCCTTGAGTTCTGGGTGTTGCTTTCAAAAAAACTGATTAGACTCTTTGAACTTCTAAATTATAATGAGTATTAATTAAACATTGAATGGGAACAATTTTCTCTAAACTAAAGTAGATTAACTGCTTGCACAAAATTTGTCAGCTTTTTTATTTTAACATAATTCAACCCTTACACAGAGACCAGGAAACTTTCAGTCTCCCACCGTTGAATTTTCGTCAGTCGCCTGAAAAGCGGGACTTGATACTTTTTGCATCCTTGAACCAGGAGAACCATGCAGCCGCCGTCGTTTAAAGCTGCATAAAATGTTGCTATTTAAATTACAAAGAGACAAAGAAATTTACATCTTTTATAATTAATCATTTATTTGTGTATAGTTGCCATATTGGACATGTGTTTTCTCTGGAGTGTCTGGACCTAACCTAATTATAACTTATTAACAAATGTCTATATTACTAAGTTAACCAACTTTTTTGATTATTGGATATTTCTTTGTTTTTCTGAAAAGAAAACTGTTTAACACAATTATGGGCCTTTATTTGGGTAGATGTTATTTTCCAGGGGAACTCCTCCTCCCACTCAGCAGCAGAGCCTTGGCAGCTGCATAAATTAATAATTAAGTGCAAGACAAAAATAAACAAATTACAGAAATATTTAGGGATGTGCTGATCAAAATTACAAAAATATAAAAATAATAGTTATACTAAATAAAATCAATACAAATATAACAAATAAACTAAATTATTCTTTTTTTAAATATTTGTTTAATAAATTTATATTATAGTAGCCCACGTCACTCACTCACTGATTCTGTCACGCTTACGTAATTAATCGTATAGACGACATCGATGTTCATGTAAGAATTTATTGCGCGCATAATAACTAATTATTGCACTCTTTAATTTTCACATCCTTTCAATTTATATGAAATACTTTAGTAAATTGAAAATTTAAATACAATAATTTTTTTATGGTTATCAAATGTCATTTTGGTTTTGTTGACTATTTTTTCTAAAATGTATCCAAAGTACATCGTAATTTTAAAACATCGGTCCTTGGGACGGGCAAAACCACCAGTAAATATATATTTGTTAAAAAGAAACAATTGATCTTCCTAAATTCCTACTAGAGATGTGCTGATAGAAGTAAACGAAGTTATGGAAAAACAATTTTTAGTGAATACTACTTAAAATAGTGTAGTTATAAATAAACCATGGTAAAATAAACTTTTAATTTCTTGCTATAAATAAAAACTCCAATCCAGTGTAGCTACTCATAGTTACCAGTCATTGTCACAAACTTCGAGCCATATAAAGCAACTTCAAAAAATGTGTTTTAATTTTAGATTGAGTTACACCATAGCAATTTTTATTAAGAAACACAACACCAAATAGATCAGTATGTTGAACACTTTATTAAAGAAAAATGAAATGTCTTAAAAGTCAAATCTTCCTTCATCAAAGAACCAAGCTGCTCTACCACTTCTCAAGCCGAGTCAGTAATGTGCCGTCTAATCTCTCCAAGTTAAGCTCTTTGATCGATGAATCCATTTCCAACATCTGACCGAATGTCACCATCACCAATCCAGAGCTTCGACCCAGTGCGTAAAGCAGAGGCTGCTGCATCATCTTTGACTATCCAGCGAAGTCGAATGTAGTCTCTATCCTTTGTAAACAGTTTTTCAAAAGGCTTCACTCGTGCTGTGAATGTTAGTCAACGATGCTTCAGTGGACGCCCATTTTGCTCAATCCGCATTGGCAGGTGCAGGACAGGCTGGGTTGATCCTGAAAGCATTTTTTGATAAAAAATGGTTTTGAATAAGATTAAAAATTTTTAAATTAAGTAGAATCAAACTTTGAGCAATTACCTGTTCATTTCAAATGAATCATTTGACTATCTAAAAGTTGGAACAGAAAAGATAGACTGGGATGACCCTGAAGGCGTTCCCTGCTGAAAAATGGTTTTGGATAACATTAAAAACACATCAACTGAACACAAAAAGCTTAGAGCAATTTATTTAATTATTCTGTAGAAATCTTATTCAAAATTTAATTAAAACTAATAAAAAATTAAAACATTTTTATTTGGCAATTTATTAAACAAATATTAAATTATTCTTTGAAAATAAAAATTATCAATCAATTAAATTAATGAATAATAAATAGAGTAATATTAAAATAGGTTATAAATATAAAATGCTAAAATATTTTACAAGAAATTTATTAATTAAAATAAAATAAATTAATCTTTAAAAAATAATATTTAAAATTGAATTGCAATTTATTTAATTATTCCGTAGAAATCTAATTCAAAGTTTTATTAAAACTTATAAAAAATTAAAACATTTTTATTTGACAATTTATTAAAAAATTATTTAATTATTATTTAACAATAAAAATTATCAATCAATTAAATTAATAAATAATAAATAGATTATATTAAAATAGGTTATAAATATAAAACTTAAATAAAAAAAACGACAACCGAAACTTACCCATTTATAAATTTGAACAACATCAAAATGTAATGTTATTTAAATTATAGCAAATGCCGACAAAATAGTTCAAAATACGATAGATTTACTGAAACAATAACTCAAGACTGTTAACCATCAAGTCGAACAGCTCAGAGATGAGATATCCAACAAAACTGCGGCTCTTGTCAAAGAACACTCTAGTTTTGTGGTGAGTTGTAAGGTTTTGACTTCAACTTTTATGGTCACAACAAAATGAATATAAAATATGAAAATGAATAAAGAATTGACAAAAATACAATAAACACTGCAGTAACTTCTTGGGTTTTTGTTTCGCAACTCAGAAAATGGAAAAAGAAAGAGAGAAATTAAAATGCGATATGGAAACATTGAAGAAAAGTTGGGCGTTTCGAGATTTCTGTGGTTGGATTTGAGAAAAAAGAAATCTAATTAGTCAAAGACCTTGCCGAAGCCGAGAAGTGTCAGGAGAGAAAACAAACTGGAAGCGGTAATTTGTAGACATAAAAATTGTTTTTTCCTATTGGTTGATGACCAGGTAAGAAAATCAGTCTCAAGGATAATTATTTTAACAAAACTTTTTTATTAAAAAATACGTAATTTTATTATTCCTCTTTTTCTCAGTTTCTCGCATAGCCAAACTTTTACTTTCACGTCTTTTTGATCTTTCTCTACAGACGTTAAGAGACCGGAACTTGATCGGAAGCCAGCTAGTTCAAAAGAATGATGAGCTTGCACTGCTCTATGAAAAAGTGGAACTTCAGGAGGGAGCAATAAACCGTGGTGAGGTTCAATACCAGCAGCGGCTCGAAGATATTCGTGTACTCAAACTAGAGATAAGAAAAATGAGAGGAGAAAGAGAAATCCTGCAAAAGAGAGTTTCATCCATGAATGAGATGAGGTAGGTGCTTTTGGTGTTATTGATTTGATTATTGGTTAGCAGTATTGACTAAAGTACTCAGTATAAGTACTAAGTACTCTGGGTTTAATGTATTTATAAGTACAAGTACATTATTTATCTTGTATTTAAGTACAAGTACAGAATTTTTTATAAAAGTGTGATTAGAGACCAGCTTCTAAACTTTTATTGATCTGAAAAAAATTGTTTCCACAGCATCAAACCAAGTATTTATTAAGAAACATCACCAAAATTTTGTTTTTTTTTTCAACCAGGGGTTACCAACCTTTTCTGTGTCCCGCACCCCTAGACAACTTTTAGTATGTTCTTGAACCAACTACAAAAGTAATATAAGTAATATCTTAAAAGAAAAATTGTAGAACTTAAATTTAATGACTTTTTGCTGCTGTTTCTCAGTAATTCAAGTTTTCCAAGCAGTCACGTTTCGTCAGAAATTTTTTTATTTTTTTCTGCATTAAAAAAAGCGGGTTAAAGCTCGCCCTTGTGAAAGCCAGCGAAATTCCTTGTGGAAAAGCAAAACTCTGTGTTCACTTACCAAATCTTCACAAAAAGACTTAAAGATGTGGTGGTTCAGAGACGGCCCCCAATCCAGTTGATTTTTACAGAAGTGTCTTGTACTTGTTTCAACTTTGGAGGCAATGTTTTTGCTGCCAAAGCATGACAATGAAGAAAACAACAAATTACTTGTAAGTGTGATATCTTCCTCTTCATCAGAGCAGAAAATCCAGATTTATTACCCAGCATTGCTGGAGCACTGTCAGTGCACACAGAACCAATAGTTTGAATATCTAAATTATTATTGGCAAAGAAGTTTTTCACAAAATGGAACACATCTTTTCCATCTGTGGTTGTTTTCAGGTTTTCACAGAACAGAAAATCTTCCTTTACAGTACCATCATTTTCATACCTAACCAGTGCAATGAGTTGACTACAATTTGAGACATCAGTTGATGGGGACTGACGAAAGGTAAAGTTTTAGTATAGCGTGGTCGTTGCTATTGCCCCGGCGGTTTGCCGTGGAAATAATTGGTAAAATTGCTACTGAGCCGGCGGCAGTACCGCCGGTGAAATTGCTACTGAGCCGGCATTCTCGCCGGTGAAATAATAGGTAAAATTGCTACTGAGCCGGCAGTACCGCCGGTGAAAAAATCGGTAAAATTGCTAATGTGCCGGCAGTACCGCCGTGGCAATAATCGGTAAAATTGCTCTGAGCCGGCAGTACCGCCGTGGCAATAATCGGTAAAATTGCTATTGTGCCGGCATGAAATGTATGTTGGCGGTCATTTTTGTAATATTTTTTTTTTCTGATTATTTTGCAGGACCACGGCGGTTTTTTTTATAAAAATAATTTTTTATGAATAATTTGCAGAACCACGCCGGTTTTTTTATAATTATTTTCTAATGAATATTTTTTAGGACAACCAAAATCAGCGACTAGTACTAGAATAACTTATGAGAACAGGCTTCTCAAATAGAGAGATGTTAAGAAGTTAGAGATAGTGTGGTATGCAAAAAAATAAAGGTGAACCAACTACGCCACTTGCTAGGAAAATAGAAGCTTTAGTGAGCTTGCGACGACGCTTCTGGAATAGTATAAGTTTTTTTGCGACATTAACTAGCGCCTGCAAATATCTGTTTTCCCTTCCCCGTTACGCTTTCGGGCTTGAAAAAAGTGCTTTGGTGATTTCGTCTCTGTCATCGTGACGTAACTGTACATCAACCAGTCATTAAGGTGTGCTCGTGCTACAGGTTTAGACAATTTTTTTTCATTATAGTGTAAATAAATTTAACAAGAATAAAAAAATTACAACTAATTGCATGAGTACACTTTTTATTACTAGTCTGGCACAAAACCAGTTGATATGAAACAAGTAAAGAAAAAAACGAGTTTTTCAAAAGAAACTTTTATTTCAAGTAAACTTGATTTGCAAATCCAAAAGACAAACAGAAAAGTTTGTAACAACAATAATAATAATAATAAAACAAATCAAAACATTTTGTAACTGCCACGACAGTGGGTGC
Organism: Erpobdella octoculata; assembly: GCA_963978895.1. NCBI lineage: Eukaryota > Metazoa > Annelida > Clitellata > Hirudinida > Erpobdellidae > Erpobdella > Erpobdella octoculata. Next base: position 7,179,067 of record OZ022244.1, on the reverse strand, counting down.
CAAAAAAACCCTGCTAGTTGGTGTTTTATTAATTTTCTGGCAAAAAAATGCACCCACTGCAGGAAGCAGTCACACATAATCGTGTCCCCTATGTTTGCATCTCTTCGACACGTTCTTCTACAGGTGTAGTTTGGATGCTCCTTCTTCGTTTTTTACTGTAAAAATTGAATACATTAAAAATTAGTTTTCTGTTGTTTACTTGTAACACAATTTTAAAGTCATTTTAACTTACTCAATTCTAAAACTGTGGTCCACGCATCCACAGCAAACAGGCCTTTGAACAATGGAAGATGTTCAGACACTTCCGGCTCTGTTATGGCTGTGGAGACATCTATAAACGGACTCACGCTTTCAACGAGGCATCCCTCCTTCACCACCCTTCCAGCCTCCTCTTCACCGAGAATCCACGAAAGAAACACTAATTAAGAAAAAAAAAGTTAAAAACAAAAATGATTTCTTTACTCAAATTTTGAAACTTACGCTTTTTTTCATTCTTTTTCCAGCATAGCTGAAAATTTTCGCGGCAGCTTCTTATAGTGGTCAAAGCGGCGGGTTTTTCTGGGCCTTCCGGGACCACGAGCAAGTTTTGGAAGCTCGAGTCCTGACAATTCTATCGATGGCTGGTTCGATTGCTCAGTGTCAGCTTTATCCAACCGCCGCCGCTTGTTTACCAGCTAAACCGGCTGATCCACTATTCAAAAAGCAAAATTATTTTAATAGCTTATAACAAAAAGTTACCTCATAACATGTAATTTTTACCTAGGGTGACTTGAACATTTTCCTTCTGACAATCCTGGAGAACACGATCATCACTTGAGCACAATTGATCGGACACGTTATCCACTGCTCCAAAAGCGAAATTATTTTAATAGCTTATAACAAAAAGTTACCTTATAACATGTAATATTTACCTAGGTTGAATTGAAAATCTTTCTTTTGTTGGATACAATTTTGGAGAACACGAAATGTTGCCAGGTATTTCTCATACGTGGGCTTTGACAAATCCTGCATGGCGTTGGCCAGTGAACGAAACAAGAGGTGGGCCTCCGTAAACATCTCCTCCCGAGTCATTGTTTTTCGCCTTTCTGTAATATTTTCCATTGCAATTGGCGTCCAATTGTCGGGACAAGGTGGATTTTCTTCTTCTTCCTGTTGAAAAAAACAATAATATTTTTAAGGTGCGCCAAAAAATTAGGCAGGCATTTTAAAAATTTGCGACCGGGAGCGGGAGAGCAATCAGGAACGAGAAAGCGACCGGAAGGGGGAAATCAATTTTTATGGGCGCCAAAAAATTAAGCAGGCATTTTAAAAATTTGCAAGGAGGAACGAGAAAGCGACAGGAAGCGGGAAATCGACCAGGAAAGCAGGGGTGGACATGTGTCCCCGGGCGCTTTTTTTAATGGGCGCCAAAAAATTAAGGAGGCATTTTAAAAATTTGCAATCGGGAAAGCGACCGGGAGAGGGAGAGCAAGCAGGAACGAGAAAGCAACCGGAAGCGGGAAAGCGACCGGGGGCGGGAAATCGACCGGGAGAGCAAGCGAGGAAGGAAACGGGAGCGAGAAAAACGATAGGAAAACCTTTAAAACACCGGGTACCCCGCTAGTATAAAACTTAACTTAACGACACTTTCTTCAGCTGAAATACACAACAGACAATCAAGATTTATCACAAATGTTGAACACGCCTGGCGCTGAATGCAAGAAAGGAGTGGAATTTCTGCCAATTAGGAACCGATAGCAGATCATTAACAATATGCACTGATGTTTATCTTGGACCTGCACGCGACTTACAGTTTATATAAACAATTTTAATTTGCGTAATATGAATACTATTCTAATTCTACTGCTAGAAAATATTTTAAATCAACAAATGCAATTGCAATTTAAAATTAATCGTAACAACGGCGGGAAATTATCGATGACTATATTATTATCTATGCTAGAAAATATTTTAATTACTTATTTGCTTAAACTTAGAAATAGAAAATGTAAAAAAACAGATCAAAGCAATGAAGCACAATTTTTTCACGTTGTTTTGCTTATGTGTCTGTTTGTTTAGGTCTTAAAGAAATCAGTGTTACTATGCACTCTTATCACATGCTTGTCCTTAACATGCTGACAGAGTAGAATTTGGTTGAAAATATATTATCAATCTCCTGGGAAAATTTCAGATATGTTCCAACCAGTCTTATTTATCTCCATGAACAACTTAGTTGAGCCATTTCTGCATTAAATAAACAACTAATGAGTTAAATTGCACAGTTTCATAATTTTTTAGATTAGAATAACAGTTTGTAATGATAAATTTTTTTAGAATAGAAGCCTTTCGCATTATTAATTTACTAACAAAATCAAATTTCATTTGGTAAACTTTTGTCAAAAGTTATTATTTGTCAGTCAATTAATAACTAAAGTAGTTTATTTGTGTTTCAGTTTATTGACTAGGCCTGGCTTATATGATTGGAAAAGCTTCATTCCAAATATTGTTGATCTCTGATTGACAGAATGACAAGTTGAATTTTCTAGGCTATTTAACTATTTAGTTACATACATGAAGTGTCGAATAACTTAGTCGGCACATTTGTCAATCTTTATCCACCGGAAAAACCCATAACGGCCAACGACTATGAAATAAACAACATCGGAAAACAAAGCGCGTCTATATATTTGCATAATTTATGTGACTTTTTAATTCAAAATTATCCAATCAGGTGGCATTATTTATCTTCCTGTCTTATACCGTCGGACATTGGCGAAAATGCCACCGCGGGAACTACATAAGCTTCGGCAGCAGAAGCAGGGGGGGGCTGAGGGGGACCATGGCCCCCTTCATGATTTATCCACTAAATTGAAAAAATATCTTTTCTAGCTAACCCATGAACGAGTATTTAGATTAGTTGATAAAAAACAGTATTTATCATACTTTTTGAATTAGATTACTTATAATCTACAGCTAATATTTTTCTATCTTTTAGTGCTTAGTTTCTCGCGCCTCTTACTTTTCTCATATCTCTCCATATCTTTTTCTTCTTCTCTGGCTTCCTCTTAGATATAGGGTGATTTTTAAAATTTGCTTACTAATGTTTAAAATATAAAATTGCTCTCCACTCTTTTTTTATGTTAAGCATTCTTTTGCTGAACGTTCTTTTTCCTACTCTGGTCCCTTTCTCTGGAACTCTCTTCCGACTTCTATTACTAAATCTATTTCTCTCACTGTTTTCCGCCGGGCCTTAAAACATATCTGTTTAATAAGTTCGTGTCCGAGCGCTATTGAACGCCAAGGAAATAGCGCTATAGAAATTTAATCGATTGATTGCTTGCTTTCGGTCTATCCGATCGAACTCGTATGAAATTTAGAACCTTGTATCTGTTCTAGCTTGAGGAACAATTAACATATTTTTATCATACCCTGTTGCTTTAGCTCTCTCACCAAGATTTTTCTAATTCATTTTAAATTATTTTTATTAGCTCACACACGATTGAGAATTTAGATTAGTTGATGAAAACAGTATTTATCATACTTGTTGATTAATATCCAGTTACTTAAATCTCTGCTAGTATTTTTCAATCTTTTAGTACCCTTAGTCTATTTTATCTTGATGACTCAGTGGACAATTTTGTAAAAATGAAAGAACGTCGATACCCTTTGTTACATTCATAATTTAAACTCTTTTTGTCTGCATTCAATATAAAATAAAAGTTAACTTTTTTGAACTGTTTTTTTAAACTAATAGGCTGATTTACATGAAAATACAACATACAAATGTATATTGGGATGGTCATTTTTGTTTGAAGATTCTCTGGGTTTAAGTTAAAAAATCTTCGCCCCCCTCAACATTTTGCTGAATCCACTCCTCTGTTCGGCAGAAATTTTTAAATGTTCTAAAGTCATATAATTTCTGGTTTTTTTTAAATTATTTATGTTTTAATTGGTCTTTAGTTTTTTTTAAATATCATTTACGTTAAAAACCGATCATTTTTCACCGAAATCGGCCGATGACGCTATACTAGAACTTTACCAACTACTTACGTTGGTAAAACCGAAACGGAAAATAATTACAAACAAAGCAAAAACTGTAATTGACAAGAAAATCGAAATTGACACCGATATCGCGATAATCGTAAAAACCGAAACGGAAACCGACATCGAATTTATAAAGAAATCGCGAAAATAAAAATCGAACCAAACATCGACATAAAAAAGTGTTTACTTTAATAGTTTAATGAAGAGTTAATTTATCTAGCACAAAATTTAGAATTAAATTGAAATCAGAAAATTACGACACCGTATATATCTATGCGACACCGACACAATTAATTTTATTTCTGGAAACAAAACATGATTTTTAAATTAAAAAAATTAAGTTTATAAAATTTACTTTTCATATCGTTCAACGTAGGACTAAATTGTTTTAAATTTGGCGTTTAGCAAACTCCAATAGAATTTTTCAAAGCTTGAATCCTTAGCAACAACAAACATATAACCGCCAACTGGCTTCTATTCGAAGAAAATGTTGATGACTTTTAACTGGGACTTTTTTATGTGGTTGTACTGTTTTTACGTAACGGCTAAAGCTCAATATCACCTGGCCACTTACGATATTCCATACAATAAACTGTGGTTGTATTACGATTCTTTGAAGTTGAAAAAACATTTTATATTTTCGGGATTGCCTCAATTTGTAGACGATTTCTTGACATATCGTTAGTATACTGTAGACTAGTACAAAGATATTGTCGTTTTGATTGTAGTTGATGGTATCGGGGTTAATTAAAAAACGATGGTTCAATTAATCAATTCATTACATTTTTATAGTGCTATTTACTTGGCGTTCAATAGCGCTAGGACACGAACTTATTAAACAGATAAGTTAAGTTTTAAGCCCCCGACGGAAAACATTGAGAGAAGTAGATTTAGTTGAATATTATATCAAGTAGATTTGGTTGAATATTATGTCAAGTCGATTTGGTTGAATATTATATCAAGTAGATTTGGTTGAATATTATATCAAGTAGATTTGGTTGAATATTATATCAAGTAGATTTGGTTGAATATTATATCAAGTAGATTTGGTTGAATATTATATAAAGTAAATGCTCAAACTTGCAAGTTCGTTTAATCAAAGAGTTTCTATAGAATATAGAATAGCTCAAAATGTTCTGCAACAAAGCAGTATTATAAATACAGCATTCGAGGAAAAGACCACAGGATATTTGAGATGGTGAACCAAAATCTTGAATCGATATACAGTCATTGAAAAAGAACGCAAGTTAGTTCGAAAGCTCAGACATAATAAATCATTTTTGTTTAAACTCAAGATAATAATATAAAGGATTTAATTTCCAGCAAGGAAAGGTATTATACATTTACTCAGATTAACTACATCAAGTCACGTCTACTACGTTCCAGAATTTTTGCTAATTTTTGCAAGGGAATGAATTCGGATCACACATGTCTTTTATATCATACCGAAGTTAGATGGCTGTCAAAAAGAAAAGTACTCGCAGGTGTTTTGTCTCTACAACCTGAAATCATTTCTTTCGTCGATGCTGAGATTAGTTCAAAATTTATTAACGACAATATTTGCTGGCTTGAAGTGGCTTCATCGGTGACCTCTTTGATAAATTGAACACTTCAAATTTGAGTCTGCAGGGTGCAAATGAAAACATTATAACCATCAGTGAAAAACTCAAGGTATTCAAAGACAAGTTGCAGCTGTGGATGACAAGAACAAACAATTCGCAACTTGGCTGCTTTCCAAGCGTTGGTGCTTTTACACACAACAGCGGCTTCTGTACAATAACGCCAGTAATTCAGAAGACGCTGGAAAATCTGTCTGCATCACATTCACCGAATACTTTCCTTTGCTTGAAACGAAAGAGTATGAGTGGGTTATCAATTCATTTGTAAACTACGAAGGTACATGTCTCCATGGCAGAAACAAAATCTCATCGATCTCAAGAACGATCTTGTTCATAAAGTATCGTTTGCCGAACAAGAGTTGTCAGCTTTTTGGGTCTCAATTCGTAGGAAATATTTTCACTTCAATAACAAAGCAATCAAAGCTTTGTTACCGTTCGGGTCGTCTTATCTTTGCAAACATGGATTTTCGGCTCTGACAAAAATTAAATCAAAACAAGTGAAGCAAAAACAAAGTTTTTTTTAAAAACACACTTTTATACTTTTAGTACATAAACAATAAACATATTAGCATAGACAATAAATAGTTCGACGAAAATATCACAAATAATTATTTAATTAAATTTTGTCCAATCGATCCGAAAATTTAACAGAATGCATTGTTAATCATTTCAAAGGTATGTTTAAATTTTTAAGTTTCTAGCTCATCGGGAAGTTAGATTAAAATCGATTTCAAATTTTGACTACAGATCGACAGACAGAGAAGTCAAGTTAAGTAAAAGTGTGTAAAAAGAGAACGACTGCAGATGGCGGATAATGAAAGGTGTGTCTGCTTGTCGAATCTCGAGCCACGCTTTGAGCTAATTTGTGCCAAAAAACAAGCTAACCCATTGCATTAGAATAGAATCGTTAGGTTCATTAGGATATTAGCAAAGCTGGGTTTTATGTAACAAAGTTCAATTACTTCGTTACAATACTTCGTTAATTTTTTCAGTACTTTTACTTGGAACGAGTTAAATTTTATGCAATGTACTTTTACTTTCGTTACTTTTCTGGCTTACTTCTTTACTTTGTACCGAGTTACTTTTATAAAGCAAGTAAAAAAAGGCTACATCAAAATTAGTGTCACTAGTTCAGTTGAATTGATTGAATAATAAATCTAATCGATTAATATCTAAGATCAATCAATTTAACAAACAAACTTTTTATCGCACCTTTTTTCAAAAATTCAAATGCTCAATAATATCAACGATGGTGTGTCTAAAAAATCGCGGCTGAATGTTTGAATGTGGCGTATCGAAATGGCGTCCTACAGCGTACTAGTCATTGTTATGTATATACTAAATTAATGATAAAAAATATAATCTAAAACTATTGTGGTTGCTATACACTTATTTTTCTAATGTAGATCTAAAAGTAAATTATTATATAAAAATACATTTTTTTTTTTTTTTTATAATAGTTTATAGTCCTTTACACCAGGTGTTTTAAGACTCTAATGGCTGTATGTAGGAAGCACTTAAGTACTTCCTGTCGTGGATCAGAATTTGATCCTTTTTACTTTTCCTTCCTCCTTTCTCCAGGCTTGGGACTGGCTCGCAATTAGCGAGGCGGAGTTATATAAAAATACATTTGTTTGTCCTATGAAGTGATTAGAAAGGAAATAGGTCAAACACACGAAGATATATATATATATATATATATATATATATATATATATATATATATATATATATATATATATATATATATATATATATATATATATATATATATATATATATATATATGTATATGTGTATATATATATATATATATATATATGTATATGTATATATATATATATATATATATATATATATATATATAATAAATATGGCTATAAAATCCATACTCCCAACAGTAATAATGCTAAATAAGATGATAAATCTGCTGTATCTCCGTGGCTGCATTGGAATGCTATGATACATGAAATCCGCTGTGTGGATGTACGCATAGAAAAGGGGGATCTTAAAATGTACAAGATGCAATAGGAGGTAGGGAAGGGGGGGGGGTCAAAATTTAGAGTTTAATGCGTACGTAATATCTGAATGGTTCCTAACTCGTATTCTTTTAGGTCAAACACATTGTCCTCCAATGACATCCGGAGGCGGTCCACGGGCTCGGGCTTTCTTCCCTTAGCGTTAAACACTCGTTTTCTTAGCTCCCGTTTCATCATGACACCAATACTTACGATATCGCCACTTGTATACGGTGTTTTCTGGAATGATTATGCAATTTATTGAAAGATAATAAAATAAAGCCTTGATATGTCTTCTCCAGTGGCGTACCTAGGGTAAATGGCGCCTATGGCAAACACCGATCTTGCGGCCCTCTCCGACGATAGGTTACTAACGTTTTATTTTCTAAAAAAAAAGCTACTCTAGAAAAAAATCACACAAGTTAAATCTATTAAAACTTTATTACAAATTTATCTTTCTTGCTTTAGCTGACTCAAATTGTTTAATTATATTATCAAAGTAAATTTCTTGCGGCCTTTCTCGTTCTATGCTATGCTAAGTAAAGCAAGATCACATAATCGACTTTGGCCCATCGAGGCTCTTAAATGTCAAAGTATCAATTTTAATTTGCGAAATGATCTTTCGCAACTAACAATAGAATCCGCGATTGTCTGCAATATTTGCAATGCTATACGCATATTGGGAAAAACGTTTTCATCTCCATACTGAACTATAAAATTACGTAATTGTTCGGGGCTTGATATTTTTCGGTACGACTTGTGAGCAGCGTTCTAAAATCCAAACTTTCTTCATATAATTGTTGTCCATCCACATCACAACTGTAGGCTTTTTCAAATTTTCCACAACGATCTTTTGAGTAGCTTGTTTCGGCTTTAGAACACAACCCTTCCATATCAAGAAAAATCCAAATTTTTCATAAATTTCTTGTAAACGAACGTTTCTACTTTTTAATTCATTGAATAGACGATCGACAGTCCCTTTCATAACTCTTTCCATTTTTTAGCTGATAAACCAGCATCTCTCGAAGTTTCGCCATTTATTCTTTTCTTTCTTTTTTGACGTCTTTCAAATTCAATGTCCCATTCATTTCAAATTCGAATTCCTTTTCTCAGTGAATCACTAACTTACACTTTTCTTTCATCATGAAAATAATTTTGGAAAACTTTTAAATTTAAAGCTGCTCCATGAAAGTTTATTTTAGGGCCCTGCAACATCTTTTGAACGCGGTCAATACCAATTAGAATTAAGATCTTGTTCCAAAACCCTTGCAACATTAGAAAATCATATGTTAATATTCGATTATAGAGTTGCTTTGCGTCGCTTTTAGTTTCACTAGTCGCACTTTCATCGTCCGTTATGTTCTGGAAAACGTTTACTATTTGCTCAAGCTATTTGTTAACAGGTTTTACTGATTCCGTTCATTTTGTGACCGATTTTAATTTTTTCTATAAAAACCTTCCTTCATTGACTCTCAAGGTTGTGTGAACATTTCATTTTGGTCGGATGAATGGTGTAGCAATGCATGAGTTACATACACATAGACAGTTATATATATATATATATATATATATATATATATATATATATATATATATATATATATATATATATATATATATATATATATATATATATATATATATATATATATATATATATATATATATATATATATATATATATATATATATATATATAAATCTCGTGTTATAGTGTTTGACTTCAAACTCCTCCGAAACGTCTGAACCGATTTTTATGAAATTTTTTGTGTACTTTTGGAGATCTGAGAATAGGTTGTAGGCTATTTAAAATTTAAAAAAAAAATTATTTCAAAAAGTTATTTTGGGAAAACAAAGAGGTGCAATTATGTATTTTTTATAGGAAAATGCAACAGATAAACAGGCATATATATATATATATATATATATATATATATATATATATATATATATATATATATATATATATATATATATATATATATATATATATATATATCTTTGCTATATAAGTTCATTTTCCTTTCTAATGTATATAACATATGCAACTTGAATGAATAACAAAAAAATCGGTTCAGCCGATTCGGAGGAGTTCAATTTCAAACACTATGACACGATATATATATAAGATATATGAGATTATGTGTGTAAGTATGTATGTATGATTGTAAGTATGTAAGTCTTTTATGCATTGCTTCACCATTCATCTGATCCTAATGTAAATTTCACACAAGCTTGCGAGTAATCGGAGTGTTGCCTGTACAAAAACAAGTGACTAAAAGTTATAATACAAATTGACATAAAATTTAGCATCTTTTGTTTTTTTAATCTCATATACATATTTTTATTAAATAAACAAGGACAGCAACATACCTTAAATCTAAGTCACCAGCATACATTAACTACGCTGCAGGCAGATGTGTGCATGAAGGGGTGGGGCCTGTTGCGAATCCGCACCGGCTTTGTAAATATGCCTCCCGGTCGCTTTTCATTTTCCGCTTGCTTCACCGTTCCCGGTTACTTTCCCGCTCTCGTTTGCTCTTCCGCTCGCTCTTTTGGTCTTGGTCGCTTTTCCGTTCTTGTTTGCTTTCCCGTTCCCGCTTTTTCTTCAATTCAATTTTCCGCTTGCTCTTCCTCTCCTCCTCCGCTCATTTTGTGACCGATTTCAATTTTTTTTTTACAAAAACCGTCCTCCATTGACTCTAAAGTTGTGTGAACATTTCCTTTTTTTTCTAGCATCTTGGTAGTCTTTTTTTTGCTTTGCCAGTTGTAGCCTTCTTGGGAATCTATGACTTTTCACCCGAAAGACGTTTCACCCAAAAAACATTTCATTCAAACAAAAGACTTTTCGCTTGAAAGTTTTTTCACCCAGAAGACGTTTCACCCGAAGATAATACAATTAACTTGTAGGACGTTTCTCTCGAAGGACTTTTCACTCGAAAAACATTTTACCCGAAAGACATTCACTCGATGACAAAACATTTCTCTCCTAAAGATCGTTTGTCTAAACATTAGTTGAATTATTGATTGAAAAGTAGCTTGGGTGAAATGCTGGTTGCAGGGTCAGTCAAGGGCGGAGACAGGATTTTGAGAATAGGGAGCGCCAAACATTTGCACAAAAAATATGTATTATAAATTTTTACGTTAACAACATTTTTTAGAGTCGTAGTTAAAGCGCAGGTGAAACACGTGTCACGGATGCCATTGGGAAGGGGTACTAAACGCCTTTTGGAAAGTGCGCCTAAATTAAACAAGTAAATTAAAAACGAATTTTTAAAACCAATGCTCTTATATGTAATTAAAACACAAATTTTGCAATCAATTTTTTTTATATTACTCTTTTATTTTATATTAAAGTCGAAATATCTTAATTATATCGAAATATCGAAATTATTTACAATTAACTAAATTAATTGACTTATTGTAAAACTAATAATTGAATATTGCATTGTCTTCTATTTTGAGCATGTATGCAAAATTTGAAAAAAATCTATCATCAGGAAGTGACTCAAAAATTGATTGTAAGATTTGAAACAGACAGAGAAACAGACAGACAGAGAAACAGACAGACAGAGAAACAGAGACGACGAGTTTAATAAAAGCATTGGTAATAAAAGAACTTACATTAGCTATTTTTAGAGGAAACGTTACAGGTGGGAGTATCTATGAGCGCATTTGTTAGACCTTGCCCCGGGCGCATATTTCTAAATCTTAGTATTCAGTAATTCAGAGGTCGACTACCATTCAGAAATATGCTCTCCGGGCGCCACAAACTCTAGCACAAGAGGTATGAACCACTAATTGTGAAAACCTCTGATTACTCTTCGCTAAAATTTTTGTTTCTCTGAAGAAAATGAATTATGCGATAATTCCGCTAATATGGCAATATTAGAGATGCATTGATACCATAAATATGGCCAATACCAATACCGATACTCATATTATGAAGGAGGCCGATGTCGATACCGATACCGATACTTTTCAATATTTAATTATTTATTTGTTACTGTTTATGTAAAAAAATCACATTATCGTGATAATATTATATTGAAATTGTTAGATCCATGGACATTAATTATTAAATTATATGTCTATTGTTATATCTATGGACGCCAACATCATTGCGAGTTGGCGGCCATACTTGTATTATTATTATTTTTCCGTTCGAGTTCTGACTCGTATTAGTTGTTCGTTATTGGTAATAAAGTGTTGTAGGTACCTGCGTTGTTTTCTTATAATAAAGATATAACAAATTGGCGACGAGGAAATGGCAACTTCAGACTTCACAGCGTTAGTAAAGCAACTCTCGGACCAACAATCAGTCCTGATGAAGATGCTGGAGGCGATGCAAGGCAGGGACTCAACACGCACATCAAGCGATAATTTGTTTCAAAACGTTCTACAAAAGATGGACAAATTCACATACAACCCGGAGAAAACAAATTCTTTCGATTTGTGGTTTCGTCGTTTCAACGATCTCATCGACGACCAACAGCTAGACGAAAGAACAAAAACCAAAGTGCTGGTATCATTACTGGATGACGACTCATACAAAACGTTCAACACGCACATCAGCCCACAAACTCCAAACGACCTCAATTGGCAAGAAACAGTCACTACAATGAAAAAGATATTTTCTCCTCAGAAGAGTCTTTTCAGAAAAAGGTTTGAGTGTTTTAGACAAATTTTCAACCCTAGTGATGATTTCAATTCTTTTGCTAATCTATTGAACGCAAACTGCGAAGAGGCGGAGGTAAACAAAATCACTGACGACACATTCAAATGTCTGGCTTTAGTTTTTGCGTTCCAAGCACCTGAACTAGCCGACTACCGAATGCGTTTCCTCCGACGAATGGACGACAACGAATCAGTAACATTCAAAGAGCTGGTTCAAGATTATCATGCGTTTAAAACAGTAAAAGAAGATGCCAAACTTCTGGAACAGCCAACAGTCATGCACCAAAACAGTGCCGTCAGGAGTCACAATCACCAACACAGTCGCTCATCTTTTAAACCATCACCACACAAGAAAAGTCCACCCAGCCCTTGCCCCATTTGCAACGGAAATCACTGGAAGAGTGATTGCCCAAGACAAACAACACAACAACAGCAGCATAAGAAACACTGTAAGAAATCGCACCGTCAGCACACGATCTCCGCAGTAGCAAGTACACAAGAAAACACACAAAGGTTTGTCCGTGTCAAAATTGGAGACTACGATGCTCGTTTGCAACTGGACACTGGTGCTGACATCACTTTGGTCTCCCGGCAAACATGGAAGAACCTCGGATGTCCACAACTCTCATCAGTCGAAGACGAATATAAAGTTGCTAATGGTGAACCACTTCATATTGACGGACAGTTTGCGACACCGTTTGCCATCATAGATGATGCACATAGAGTTTACCATGGGCATAGCATCTGCCATGTCACAAACACCAACGATCTTCTTGGCTTCCCTTGGATTGAACATCTTCCAGAGTTCAAACTGTTTGCCAAGAAGTTCATGATCCAAACGGTTACAAATGAAGACAAAGTGATAGCTCAAATAAACAAAGATGTCGATGCTTCACTCATAAGAACTATTAACGCACTTGCTGTTAGTCACCCAGAGATTTGCGCAGCAACAACAAATGACGAGAAGCTACAACTCATCCACCAAAACTTACAAACAGGAAGCTGGCCAAAGAAACCTTCAAAACACATTTCCCAGTTGTGCACATTGAAATCTGAATTATCCATACAGAATGGATGCATCATGTTCGGAGAAAGAATAGTTGTTCCTGACAGTTTACAAGAACGCGTGTTACAGATGCTTCACAAAGGTCACCCAGGAATTTGTCGAATGAAATCACTCGCAAGAGAACACGTGTATTGGCAAGGCATAAACAATGACATCGAAATGTTAGTAAAAAGATGCACCCAATGTCAAATGGCAGCAAAAAGTCCAAGCCATGAAACTACTTGCAACTGGACTCCAACAACCAAGCCATGGGAAAGACTGCATGTGGACTTTGCGGGACCAGTAGAAGGTAAGATGTATATGATTCTAGTAGATTCTTTTAGCAAATGGCCGGAGGTAGTCGAAATGCAGAGCGCATCAACACAAGCAATAATACTGGAACTACAAAAGATCTTTTCCAGATTCGGCTACTCTAAAACATTGGTTTCCGACAATGGCACTCAATTTACATCCACAAATTTTGAAGATTTCTGCAGAAAATATAACATTGTACACCTTCGATCTCCAGCATACAAGGTTGACGCTATTTTAGCAGCACCTGCAACATGCAATCAGCAACAGCTAAGGTATTTTAACGGATTGGTTCAATATTACTTACGGTTCCTACCGAAGTTATCAGCAGTAATGCGTCCACTTAACAGGCTTCTTGAAAAACAAGGTGGGCGTGGTCAACAGAGTGTGATCAAGCATTTAGAGCTGTGAAACAACTAGTAGCATCCGACCAAGTCTTAATGCACTATAATCCCAGTCTACCCATCAGACTGGCTTGCGATGCTAGCCGTACGGCCTCGGCGCCGTGCTTTCTCACGTCACATAAGACAACGTTTAACGACCGGTCGCCTTCGTTTCCCGTTCACTCAGTGCAGCGGAGCGTAACTACAGCCAGCTAGATAAAGATGCCCTTTGTCTATACTGGGCGGCAAAGAAATTCTTTTCCTACATTTATGGTCGTCGCTTTACCTTAGTCACCGATCATCAACCGTTGGTTTCAATCTTCAATCCGAATAAATCTTCGCCGGCTATGTCAGCTGCCCGACTGCTGCGGTATGCAGTGTTGTTATCCGGTCTTGATTACACGATCAAATTTCGTGAATCTGGCAAACATGCAAACGCTGACTTTTTCTTTCGTCTTCCGCTGGCTACAGCCGACGATCATGAATCAGATGCGGCAGATGTTTTTGCGATCAGTCAACTAAACAGTCTGCCAGTCACCAGCAATGACACCCGACGCCATACACAGGGCGACCCGCTTTTGTCGCGTGTATATCAACTTACTATGTCTGGTTGGAATTATGTTCTGCCACGCGACCAAGAGCTGACACCGTTCTACTACCGTCGGCATGAACTATCAGTTATTTAGGGATGCGTCATGTGGGGCATGAGGGTTGTTGTTCCCATGCTACTTCGTCAACACATACTTAATCAACTACATGAAGGCCACAGTGGCGTAGTTAAAATTTAAAAAAATTAGCACGCAGTTATGTGTGGTGGCCCGGCATGGACCAAGAAATTGAACATGTTACAGCAAAATGCCCAGGGTGTATGGTCACACAAAATACACCAGCAACAGCATCTCTTCATCCTTGGGAGTGGCCGAGCAAACCGTGGCAGCGAATTCTGATTGACTATTGTGGCCCGTATTCAGGCTACATGTTTCTAGTCGTGATTGATACACACTCCAAGTGGCCAGAAGTTGCAATCACAAAATCTACAACGTCAGAACGAACCATTGAAATTCTGCGAGAAATTTTCAGCCGAAACGGAATTTGTGAACAACTAGTCAGTGACTATGCGCCACAGTTTACTTCAGACGAGTTTCTACATTACATGAAAAACAACGGAATTGTACACATTAAGTCTGTGCCGTATCACCCAGCGACCAACGGGTTGGCGGAACGTTTTGTGCAAACACTCAAGAAAACACTGAAATCCGCTCAAAGTGATGCAGGTACGCTGAGGAAGAAGTTGGCACAATTTCTGCTGACTTATCGTAACACGTCACATTCAACGACAAATGAAACACCAGCTAAGCTTTTCATGGGACGTTCATTAAGATCAAAGTTGGATTTACTGAGACAAAGTTTGGAAGACCGAGTTCATCATGCACAAATTAGAACAATGGAGGGTAATTCAAGCAGCAAATTACGCGATTTTATGGAAGGACAAACGGTGGCAGTTCATGATTACCGAGGCCATGATAAGTGAATGCCTGCGACAGTAGTAAAACGTGCAGGTCCGCTGAGTTACGAAGTGAAAACAAAAACTACAAATCCGTCTATTTGGCGCCGTCATGTTGATCAGATGCGGGCCGCAGAACCGTCAACCACTACATCAGTCTACAGCCCTCCTACACCAGTTCTCGATATAACAGCACAGCCGCTGCTGCAGGCAGTTTCGCCACTAAAATTTGCAATACCATCAACTGTATCGACACCTAGTGAGTCTACAACCAACGCAACACGCACCAACAGCTCACCTAGCGTGGCAGCAGAGATCATGCAGCAACCTGTGGCCAATGCAGCAGTGAGCAGCGATACTGAAAGGCGTTACTCAAGCAGAACCAGGAAAGCTCCGGACAGTATAATTATCTAGATAGGGAGGAACTGAAGTGTAGATATAGACAGCCGTGCTGGCTGCTAGCTGCTAGGCTGCTCGATATATATAAGACTGACGCACAGCAGCGGCGCGCGCTGCGGATTAGAACTATTTAGGAACATTGTGTTTGATTTGCGTTTAGTTTGATTTTATTTCAAATAAGATTAAAATACAACAAGCATAGTAATTAATACTTCTGATATTGGAGTTCAAAAGAATAGTCAAATCAAACGTCGTTTTGATATACCGGAAAACCTGTGGAAACAAGAGAATATACAGTGTTTACACTTAAAAAATCCAAGTACTTGGTGCTGCAAGTAACTTTACTTACAGAAAAAAATAGATTCGCTACATAAAGACCAAAACAAAAAATCGAAGCAACTATTTATAGTCTATGAAAACTTTCGCTACATAAAAACCAAAACAAAAAATCGAAGCGACTATTTATAGTCTATGAAAACTTTTGGAAGAAGACAAAAGAGAGCAATGTACATTTTTAAAAAGAATTCATAGATTTTTTGTCTAAATATATGAAAATGAATGTCTTTGTGTGTTGTTGTGTGTCTTTTATGCATTGCTACTTTATTCATTCGATATTAATAAAATTTTCACTCAACATTGAAAGTCAAAAGAGAAAGGTTTTTGTGAAACAAATTAAAATAGGTCACAAAGCGAGCGGGAACGGGAGAGAGCGGGAACGGTAGAGCGAGCTAGACCGGGAGAGCAAATGGAAACAAAAAGCGATCAGGAGCAAAAGAGCGAGCGAGAAAGAGAGAGGACGCATCTGAGCCAAAAAGAACAGGAAGGCGAGCGGGAGCGAGAAGCAAGCGGAGAAGGAAACGGGAGCAAAAGAGAAAAAACGCTGTGTAACTCCTCAAATGATCAATAATTTTGTTATCTTCGGATGAAACGACTTATCATGGGGTGAAATGTCTTATTTTTGGGTAAAACGTTTTTCGGGTGAAACATCTTGTTTTTGGGATAAACGTCTTTCTGGTGAAAAGTCTTGCCTTCGGGTGAATAACTTTGAACAGTTGCGAAAATTGTCTGCTTTTCTAAACCGCCTCTTTGGCTCAGGGGTGGGCAACTTCTTAAGTCGGCGGGCGGATATGGGAAAATGAAGTCCTTAGCGGGCTGGATTATTGAATCAATACTTAATCGCGTATTTATCCACCAATGCAAGGAATAAATAGTATTTAATGTAAACTTTAAACTTGTAAACTTTAAGTTTAATTTAAAGCATAGAGACCAAAAACAGTATTTAATTAATTTAACGTAAAAAGCTTCAATAGCTGCTGAAGTCAATGAGACATCTGTGGTCGATCAAAGTTGTTAACAAGTTGTTTAAACTCTGGCTGCATGTCGGACGTAGAAATCCTCAGTAAAGACTGCACGTGAACATCAGTTGGAACGCAGCTTTGTCTTGTTAATGTTCATGGTTAAAAATGTTTGCTCGCAAATGTATGTAGACCCGAACAAAACAAGTAGTTTCATGGCCATCTTTATAAGAATTGACGCAGTTTTTGTAAGTCATAAAAAATTGTGTTAATAGAACTGGATGGCTCTAAGTCTAACAATAAAATTCTATAACTAAAAACGTGGGTCGCATTTGTTCTATATTTTGGAATGCAACCCACGTTTCTGGTTTTATAATTTTACTTTTAGTTTTTAGTATTTATGTTAATAAATGTATAAAGCCATAGAATTATTTTTGAGAAATGTTGTTTTCAAAAGGTTTATTTTTAAATTTTCATTTTCGTCATGTTATTTAGTGCTGCTCAAACAGATTAATTTTTAAATTCAGCCAGAAATTGGTTATTGCTAACTTTACTCAGGTAGCTTTATATATTTTAATGTCTTTGAAACAGCATACTGCTACACCGATCTTCCTGATTTAGTCTACATGGGGACAGTCAATCAGTCTGTTGAAGGCAGAGCATGCATAAACAAAGACAAATGCCGAAGCATTTTAGATCCCAATGATTACTATGAAACAAAGTGGAGGAATCGGGTTGCATGTAGTGTGAGAGGAGAAGAGATATTCATGCCTTGTAACGTCTGCAAAGACGGCTGGATGGGATACAACGGTCGGTTTGTTATACATATTGTCATATTTTTATCTTTGCTATTATTATCTGATTATCTGTACTACAAATGACAGCAAGTAATTGAATTATTGAAAAAGTTGATTAGCGTGGAAGTTGTGCTTGTTACTTTAACTGTTTTCTATTTGGGATTACGTAGAAATTTAATTTAGCTTTTACTACAGGTATTAAGGTTTATTTAATCTTGTTAAATGCTTGTCATTTTCCAAAGAAACTTAATAATAACAATTATAATGTTCGACAATATTTAGAGTGGCGTAAATCCTGAAGGACTTCAAGGCCAAATACGGTTGTCAATATTACAACATTGATATCTTAAGTGGGATCTGAAAGAATTGGTTCACAAGTCACTGTACCAACTTTTTACACCTGAGTTGAAACGGGAACTAAAGAAACAACAATAAAAGAAAAAAGTCTGAGTTTGTGAATCGTCTCCTAATGGCATTAGAGAACTATGGCTCTGATTCATACGAGTACTGGATAAAAACTTAAACTTTTTGAAAGATAGCAAAAAAGCCACACACAAAAACAACGCAGGAAAAAAGATAAAAACAGCTCTAGAAAAAACAAAACAGCCCAATAAAGAATAGAAAAATAAATTCTTTTCGGTCAGGTTTTTTAACAAAAATTAAAAAAAGTCAAAAATTTTAGGAACCTAATAGAATGTCAGTGCTGAGCCTTCAAATTTCCTGAAACCAAAAATACTATGAGAAGAGATTAAATAAAAGTTTATTAAACTTAAAACAAGCTAAAAATGTTAGATGCAAACCGATATTGTCTACTATAAAAATAAAATAGATCTAATTAATATTCAGCACAAAAAAGGGAGGGTCCAGCAATGACACACCTCCCACCCGAAAAGACGATAACCAGTATCTGGTTATCGTTGCAAGAGGTTACACTATAAAGAATATACAACATAAACTAGACGACTGGCACAATAGAAAAAAGCTAAATACATCAAAAAATAGAATATATTACACTCAAACATAAATGTAAACATCGCAAACTAAAAAGAAATGCTTGCCATCTTCTTCCATCTTCCTTCGTAATGCTTGCCCTTCAAAGGCATTACATAACATTCGTCAAAGATTCAGCATCTTCATCATAATTGTGGATTTGCTAGGAAATAATCTTCTCGGTTCATCTAAATGAATTAACAATCAAAAGTTTATCCGAAATCATCCGCGGCTGCCCATGACGATTATGATAATCAAAGGAAAGAAAACATCATTTACTCCATCCAAAGAATTATTTAAACTCGAAATAATAGACAACCCGGATGAATCTACACAATAAAATTGCATACGTACATACATAAATACATCTACAATATTTTCAATATCAAGTCTCACACTGTCAACAACGTAACTGAGTTAAAGTATTTATTAAGAAGTTAGGCAAAACTCCATATAAATTAATTTCTTTTTTTTGTCTATTAATTTGATCAAAGTTCAAACTACAAAAAACAAAAAACATATTATCATACATACTCAATTTTTTGCACAAATCCAAGCAAGTAACAAAAACGAAATAAACTATAAAATATAAAATAAACTGATAAGAAATAGATAAGCCATTTGAAATATATATATACTAGCAGTGCCCGTAGCGGCTTCGCTCGCATGAAATTAGAGAATTTGAACCGTGCATACATAGTAGAGTACCCACTGCACGGATCAATTTTTTAAGTCTCGGCTCCGCCCGTCGACAACTTGGCCCAACCCGTTTCAAAAACCGAAATTCCTGGCCCGGCACGACCCGTCTAATATGGGCCCGGCCCGTTTTTACAGGCCTAGAAGTTCTATATACTTGATGAAAAACTTCGGCCCGTCCCACCTTGACTTCAGGTTTAGCCCGGCCCGTCTGAACACCCTAAAATCACTCAAATGTCTATATACTTGGTTAAAAATATTGGCCCGTTCTACCTTGATTTAAGGTTTGGGCAGGGCCGTATGAAAACCCTAAAATAACGGCTTGGCCCGTCCGTCCGGTGATATACTGAACTCATCTACTTTTAACCGGCCCAAAACCTCAAAATACTAATTTTCACATCTGTAGCATTTATAGTTTTTGAGTAGCAGTTATTTTAAAATCAAATAACCCCTTTTCCACTTCACATTTGAGGTCCTGGAAACCAAATTTTCAAAAAATGGTAAAACACGTATATCTTTATTTTTAGAATAGAAACTAAATACTAATTTTTACATCTGTGGTATTTACAGTTTTTGAGTAGCAGTTACTTTAAAAAACAAATAACCCTATTTTCCACCCCACATTTGAAGTCCTGGAAACCAAATTTTCAAAAAATGCTAAAACACGCATTTCATTATTTTTGAAGTATAAACTAAATACTAATTTTTACTCCTGTAGCATTCACAGTTTTTGAGTAGCAGCTACTTTAAAAACCAAATAACCCAATTTTCCAACCCACTTTTGAGGTCCGGTAAACCGAATTTTCAAAAAATGGTGAAACACGTATCTTTTTATTTTTCAAATTTCAAATTCTCCTCATTTTTGGTTTTCGAGATAAACATTGTTTTTGAAAAAAGTTTGTTTTCCAGTTTCTTCCCCTCAGGAGCAAAATTTTCACAAATTTTTTCTTAGTGGATGCTTACGCAATAAAAGTAATATAAGTTCCAAATTTCACGTTCCTAGGATGAGGTGTTTGAGCTCGGCGTTGATTATCAGTCAGTCAGTCAGTGAGTGAGTGAGTCAGTCAGTCAGGACATGTTCTTTTATATATATATATACAGTTTTTGAGTAGCAGTAATTTTTAAAATCAAATAACTCTATTTTCAACCTTACATTTGAGGTCCTGGAAACCAAATTTTCAAAAAATGCTAAAACACGTATTTCATTATTTTTGGAGTAGAAACTAAATACTAATTTTTACTTCTGTAGCATTAACAGTTTTTAAGTAGCAGCTACTTTAAAAACCAAATAACCCAAAAAATGATGAAACACGTATATCTTTTTTTTGAGTTGATACTAAGTATTAATTTTTACATCTGTGGCAATTACAGTTGTTGAGTAGCAGTTACTTTAAAAATTAAATAACCCTATTTTCCACCCCACATTTGAAGTCCTGGAAACCAAATTTTCAAAAAATTGTGAAACCCGTATATCATTATTTTTAGAGTAGAAACTAAATACTAATTTTTACTTTTGTAGCCTTAACAGTTTTTGAGTAGAAGCTACTTTAAAAACCAAATAACCCAATTTTCAAACCACATTTGAGGTCCGGGAAACCGAATTTTCAAAAAATGGTGAAACACGTATCTTTTTATTTTTAAAAAAAATCTCATTTTTGGTTTTCGAGATATACATTGTTTTAGAAAAAAGTTTGTTTTCCAGTTTTTTCCCCTCAGGAGCAAAATTTTCAAAAATCCTTTCTTAGCGGATGTTTACGCTATAAAAGTAATATAAGTTCCAAATTTCACGTTCCTAGGATGAGGCGTTTGAGCTCGGCGTTGATTATCAGTCAGTCAGTCAGGACATGTTCTTATATATATATATATATATATATATGTATATATATATATTTACATACATACTATATATATATATATATATACATACATACTATATATATATATACATACATGAATAAAAAATTGAAAATAAACATAATTCTAATAATACATACAATTTCAGAAAAGTAAGAAAAGGAGGAGAATGAAAAATAGGGGGAAAAAAGAAAAATAGTGTTGAAGTGAAAATATTACGTGTTAGAATAGGAGTCTAAGAAAATTTTTTCCACAAGTAGTAGAATTAATGATTTTATAATCATAAAATAACTCATTCTTTCTAATTATTTCTACTGTTTTAGAAAAAATATTAGAAGATAATTTATCTAAGTTACTAAAAATTGAAACATAAATATTGTTATTGTTATTTAATAAAGGGGGTTTAGGAATGAGATTTGGGAAATTATTAAGAATAGATCTATATTGTCTTTTTATAGATAAGTATTTATAACCTCTATTAACTAAATGACGGATAAAGATTAGTGAAGCGAATTTAAAATCATCTATAGTAGAAGATAGTCTCACGAATCTTATAAATTGTGATTTTACAATTCCCTTGAAAGTATGTTTAGGATGGTGGGAAGAAGGATGGAGATATTGGAAAAAGTTGGTGGGTTTAAAATACGGTCTGAACCCTAGAGATCCATCATCATTTTTATAGATGGTTAAATCTAAAGAATTAATGGATTTTTTATTAAATTCCATCGTAAGATTAATACCTTTAATTACCTTATTAGCACTGTTTAACAAAGAAGAAAATAGAGACGAATCTTTCTTCCATATTATAAAATTATCATCAATATATCTAATATAAAAAAGTGTAGAATTATGTGAGGCCATGAAAATATCTAATTCCTCTAAATACAAGTTGGCTAAGGTGGGAGAGTAAGACTTCCCCATAGCACAACCATTGGTTTGGATGTATTGATTTCCAAAGAAAGAAAAAGTGTTATGAGAAAGTTAATGTTTTAAAAGTGAAATTAGAAAAGAAGTTAAGAAAGGGTTAGAGTTGGAAGCGAGCCATACATTATTAGCTATATCAACACATATTAGTGTATAACGAGGTGACGTCGTAAGTAATAAAAAGATAAGTTGAAAAACAGGGGTGACTAGGAGAAAAGGAAGAAAGGGATTTAATAAAAGAAAAACAGTCTTTAGTTATAAAAGATAACTGGGTAGATATTTGTTTCAACTTATAGTCTAGATATTTATTAACTTTATAATCGGGGGACCCTATATCGGAGATAATAGGTCTACCAGGTGGGGTGGAAGAGTTAAACCATTTATCAGATGGTTTATGGATTTTAGGAAGAGTGTAGAAAGTACGTTCTTTAAAGGAAGAAGAAGGTAATAAATAGTTATACACTTTAGTGGGAATTAATCGTTTTTTAAGTGCCCAATCTAATAATTTAGACAATTTTTTAACTGGTTTAATGGAACTCCTAATTGGTGAATAAAATCTGAAATCAGATAACTGGTGGAGGCCTTCATTTATGTAATCATTCCTATTTAGGATAACGAAAACATTACTTTTATCAGCCTTTCTGATAATGATATTAATATTGTTTTTAAGGAAATAAAGCGCATTCCATTCCTCTTTAGAGAGATTAGATTTCAATCCAGTTTTTAAATTGTTATGGATATTAGAGTTAGGTAGAGAGAAGGAAGAAATAATATGATGGGTAGAATGCATAAGGAGGTTAGTAGTTTTTTTTGGTAATAGAGGATACGTCGTTAAGATCTGGCTGCCAGTTGCTACGTATAAAAGAAGGTAAAGTAGAGACAGTGTTAGATGAGGTGTGTCTGATAAAATAATCTTTTATGTGAAGTTGCCTAATAAGCTTTAAAGTGAATTTGTCAATTATTAAGGAATTAGTAAGTGTTTTAGAAGGTACAAAGGATGTACCTTTTTTAAGTACTCTTTTTTCTATGTCGGTGTCAGGGGTCGCTCCACCGGACCTCCTGACAAGTGTATCTTGCACCCGTCGACCTGTCTAGACTCTCAGTCTAGACAGGAACCTAGACATTAATTGGCAGACGTTTGTTTTCTTGTTGTTTGTTGACGTGTTTCCTGAGGCAATATATATAACGCTTTGAACCCCGCCAGTACAGTCTAGCTATTTAGTATCAGGCGAAGTCCTGCTCGTTTTTATATTTGATTTGAGCTTTATTAAAGTAGTTGTTGTCGCGTTGTTGTGCCTTTTTCTTCCGGGTGTTCACGGCATTCCTGCAGGGAAGACTGTGACATTTTGGTGGCAGCAGTGGGATCAAGTAGCAGGAAGAAAGAAGTGCGACAAGCAAGTTCGGGAAGATCTCTCTTGCCGGTGAAGTTCTCCTTGTGACCAAGACTCGCCAGACGTTTTCGGGATCAGCTAACCAGTTACGAGACTTTCCGTGTCTAGATTCGTCCGACCCATCCGTGCTCAAGGTTTGAGTTTCTTTTCGAGTTTTCCCGCCGGTCTGAGTTTAGATAAGTAGGTCTTTTATATTGATACTTATCTGGTTGAAGATGGATAGTAAGTCGTCCGGTGTTGAGGGTTGTGAAAACCCAGCGCATTTACCTGGAGGGAATGTGTCTCCAGAAAATTGGGAGGATGCGGGGAACGTTAGGAGGGAAGACACTAGTGGGTTTGGCGAAGATCCGACGTGGGGAGATCGACGAGGAGAACGTCATGAAAAACAAAAGCGTAGAGGTATGTGGGATGGTGAAGAAAGGAGGAAAGAGTTGGAAATAGAGAGACAATTGGAAAATGAATCGAAAGATAGAGAATTGCGAGAGAGAGAATCACAACTAAAAGAGATGATGCTAGAAGAAGAACGAGAAAATAGAAAGCTAAGATGGCTAGAATTAGAAGGGGTGAGAAGGAGGGAGGAACGAGCTGAAAGAGACAGGGAAGAAACAAAACGATGGAGAATAGAGGAACGCGAACGAATGATAGCTCGAGAAAATTTTGAAACTTCGGTTGAAAGTCGGGCTAGTCGGTGTATATCAAATATTAGACCGTTGGTAGGTGAATTTCCTTCAAATATTCAGAAAATTCCTGTTTTTTTTAATAATTAGAGAAACAATTTATTATTAATAATGTCAATAATGACATTAAAGCCAGGATTTTACAATCATGTTTGACTTGTAAGGCTCGGAGTTTAATAACTCGTCTTTCTCCTACTCAATTAGAAAATTATGATAATGTTAAAAGAAACAAAAATTCTCAACCTGACTCGACAAGTTGATGAGCTGAACGAAGATTTGACCGAATCAAACAGAGCGAGAAGTCAACTGCAGAGAGAATTTGATGACCTGGTTTCTTCTAAAAATGACGTTGAAAAGAATGTTCACGAATTAGAAAAAAACAAGAGAGCTCTTGAAGCTCAGATGGAAGCCCAGAAGCTGATGATCGGAGAGCTCGAAGAGGAAGTTCAAATAACCGAAAATGCCAAATTAAGATTAGAAGTGAATATGCAAACCTTGAAAGATCAGTTGATGAGAGAGGCTCAGTCAAGAGAGGAAATAAATGAAGAAGGTAGAAAGGGTTTTCTTAAAAAGATAAGAGACGTGGAACCTGAACTTGAAGAAGAGAGGAGACAGAAGCAGCTTGCAACGAATGCCCGGAACAAGCTTGAAGCTGACTTCAGAACTATTGAGGAAGAACTTGCTAATGCTCGGAAGGTCAAAGATGAACCTGTGAAGCAGTTCAAACGTTACCAGGTCCAGATCAAAGAATTCATGTACGAGGTCGAATTTATCAATGTAACCAAAGAAGAGATGTCAGATGCCAGTAAAGAGAGTGACAAAAAATACAAGCAGCTTGAAGCTAAACTTCTCCAACTTCAGGAAGATCTGGCAGCTTCAGATAGAGCCAGAAAAACTCTACATGGAGATTACGAACAAGATATCTATGAGCGTCATTATAACACCCGTAAGAAATATAATTCCTGGTTGCTGCTTTCCATGGTGACCATACATTCTGATCATAACTCTCTCTTTTATCTCACGGAGCCGTCGATTTCCTTTCCCGGATAGGGGAGTAGTCTCTCAACACGGAGAGCTAGACGACATTTTTTTACTTGTCCTAATTATGTTTATTATTATGTTTATTATTTACTGTTATAAATTTTGAAATGTTTTTTTTCTAGCATAAGCCCAGAGGCACATTGTACTAGTTGTATTTCTAGGTGCATAGGTTTTCTCTTTTGTTGTCTTAGTTGCAGATCGTTGTGATATTCTATAATTAATGATAATGTTGAAGTAGTTGAACTTCTTTGATATGACGTGATGATGATTCTTTCGTTAATACAATTCAGACCGGTATGGGATTAAACTTGGATGGGTCGTGCTGGTTATATGGTTGGTTTTACTGGTGGTAGTAAAAGTTACTTTCAGGAAAGACATCTCCAGTTTAAAGTAAACCTTGAAGCCCTGGTAGACACGATACATCGACGAACGAACGCCTATTCTTCATCCAGATTATCTACAAAGTTCTACTTCTCCGATTCCACCCACTCCTCATCTTCCTCGTCGTCCTCTTCGATGTCCCCGACCTTGAAGCCTTGGTAGGCACGATACATCGACGAACGAACACCCATTCTTCATCAAGTACTGTGAAAGCTAACATTTAAGATATTGAAAGACTGTTCAACATCTTCGTTTTGAGGGGGAGTTATGTCAGGGGTCGCTCCACCGGACCTCCTGGCAAGTGTATCTTGCACTCGTCGACCTGTCTAGACTCTCAGTCTAGACAGGAACCTAGATATTAATTGGCAGACGTTTGTTTTCTTGTTTGTTGACGTGTTTCCTGAGGCTATATATATATAGCGCTTTGAACCCCGCCAGTACAGTCCAGCTATTTAGTATCAGGCGAAGTCCTGCTCGTTTTTATATTTGATTTGCGCTCTATTAAAGTTGTTGTAGTCGTGTTGTTGTGCCTTTTTCTTCCTGGTGTTCACGGCATTTCTGCAAGGAAGACTGTGACAGTCGGTTAAAATATATGAACTTAAATTAAGGAATCCATCTAGATAAGAGCGAGGGCAAGAGATTCCTGTGTACTTTTCTATAAAAAACACGAACCATTAATAGGTGTAAACAGTGTCATACATGTATGACCGTTAGAGTTACATTTATGAGAAGACAAATATTTTTTTACAAAGTAGCAAATGACTTCTTTCAGTTCACGATGCGTGTTCGTGATTAAAAACCAATTAAAAATATCACTTAGTATAATTTTCATGCAATTTTGTATTAAGATGTGATGTAAAAGTTTCCTTAGCAGTAGGGCAAGACGTAGCTCTAATTCAAAACTTATGTCTTAAAGATTCTGGTAGGTGGCACTCGTCAAAGAGAGAGCGAATAGATACAGTAGAACCAAAAGAATCATTTAAGTTATCAATAGGAGAGGTGTCTACTGGGGGGGGG
The DNA here is from genome assembly GCA_963978895.1 of Erpobdella octoculata. Lineage (NCBI taxonomy): Eukaryota > Metazoa > Annelida > Clitellata > Hirudinida > Erpobdellidae > Erpobdella > Erpobdella octoculata. The sequence goes on along the minus strand of OZ022244.1, from coordinate 7,152,024 downwards.
GAGGAAGAAAGGAAGGTGGGAGGTTGGAAGGTGGAAGGTGGAATAGAAGGGATAAGAGAAGGTTGTGGGAGGGGAGTAGAAGAAGAATGAAGAAGGGAAGGTAAAGGATTAGGGGAAATGGGAGGAGGGAGTAAAGTGGAAGATGGGGTATTAAGAAAAATATTTTTGGACTTAGTAAGGATAGAAATGGAAGTAAGAAGGATGGGTGGTATTTGTGTAAGATCGAATTTGCTTTTTTTGGTAGAAATATTTGGTGAAGGCTGTGAATAAGCCCGACGTCTCTTGGTAGGGGGTGGTTTAGAAAAAGGAAGGATGGGAATGGGTGGGGGGAGGGTAGAGGTGCGGGTAAAGGTGGGGGAAAGAAGACTGGAAAGAGAAAAGGGCGGGATAAAAGAAGGAGGAGTGTTTTTTTCTGGTGGGATATAATTAGGTGAGACAGAAAGATTATTACTGGTAGGGGGTGGTGTAGAAAAAAGAAGGATGAGAATGGGCGGGGGAAGGGTAGAGGTGCGGGTACAGGTGGGGGAAAGAAGACTGGAAAGAGAAAAGGGGGAAGTGTGAGAAAAGGGTGGGATAAAAGAAGGAGGAGTGGTTTTTTTCTGGTGGGATATAATTAGGTGAGACAGAAAGATTATTACTGTTGTATGAGAAATATTTTGGCAGAATCTTTTTCACCCAAGATATACACACATATATATATATATATATATATATATATATATATATATATATATATATATATATATATATATATATATATATATATATATATATATATATATATATATATATCTTTGAGACACGCTCTAAGAAACACAACTCGCCATTTGGCAGAAACACAGCGAAAACGCAAAAATTGATTTCCAATAGTATAAATTTTATATTCTTTTGATTTGATAGGTAGAGTGTTTTTTCGTTTTTTCTTTTGTTAGTGTGCTAATTCTTTGACAATTTCGGTTCTTTCTGTTTGTTTACTTTTCTCGTTTTACTTTTGACCCTGAGGATGGCTGACATAGCTGAAACGGTCCGTCGGTCTGACAATAAAAGTTTAATGGAAAAGTTTTTGGCTAATTGTAGTCTCGAACAGAGAGTTTTGTGCCGAAAGGTCGAGAATTTGGCTCGAAAAGTTGTTTCTGCCAAATGGCGAGTTGTGTTTCTTAGAGCGTGTCTCAAAGATAAATTGATTCCACAGTTTATTCGCAATATATATATATATATATATATATATACACATATACATATATATACACATATATATATATATATATATATATATATATATATATATATATATATATATATATGCATTTCTATCCGTTGCATTTTCCTATAAAAAGGACATAATTGCACCTCTTTGTTTTTCCATTATAACTTTTTAAAATAATTTAAAAAAAAATTCTATATAGCCTACAGCCTATCCTCAGACCTATCAAATGTACACAAAAAATTACATAAATATCGGTTGAGCCGTTTCGGAGGAGTTTGAAGTCAAACAATATTACACGAGATTTTTATAAAAACCTCTAAAAAGCCCGGCATCGCCGGGCTCCCCGCTAGTATATATATATATATGTTGGGTAAAATACTGTTCAAATGTAATTTAAATACAAAATACAAATACTTTTTTAAAAGTATTTCAAGTACAAAATACAAATAGTTTTCTTGAAAATATTTCAACTATAAAATACAAAATGCGGTTTATAATTTTTATCAAAGCTGATAAACCTCAGAAGATTTTATGAACTAAGAAAGACAAATAAAATATAGAGTTGAGTGATTACAAAACTTCAATCAACCAGTCTTAATTACTGTTAGTAAGACACAAGTTTTTGATTAAGTGTGTATTTCTTCTAATAAATTTTGGGACCAATTTCTATAGAACCTGAGTATAGTTATCGAAATTACAACAATTGGTTTCAGAAGCGAGATAAATAAAAATGGTTCATCACAAATTATTGGAAGAACTCTCCCTGTTTGAGTTGAGGCGGGAACTAAAAAAACGAGAACTCAATGACAAAGGAAAAACGTCTGAGCTCGTGGATCGCCTCCGAATGACATTGGAAAGCCAAGGTCTGGATGCAGACGAATTCGAATTTAATATGAATGAGGAATTAACAAATTTTCTGAACAAGATGACGGAAGAAAACAGAGCAGCACAGGAGCAAAACAGAACAGCACAGGAGCAAAACAGAGCAGCACAGGAGGAAAACAGAGCAGCGCAAAAAAAACCAAAGCCGTTATGGAAGGAATAAAAGAATTAATTCTCGAAGGTCCAGATGTGGAGAAAAGAGTTAATAACCTGGAAAAATTGGTAGAAGAAAATACCAAGGAAATCGAGAGGAGAATCGAGAGCAACCTGGAGATAAAATTGCTCAATCTGGTCAAACAAGGACAGACTGGTTGCTCAGCCCAAGAAAAAATTCATTCTGTTGAGCATGCCAAGACCCCGGCTTTTGATGGCACTGTGTCATGGTCCGTCTACAAAGTTCAATTTGAAATTGCTGCCAGGAAAAATAATTGGTTAACCAGCCATCAGAAGGCAGAAAATCTGGTATTTTCCTTGAGGGGAGAAGCTTTACAGCTTCTCGAGCTTATTGTAGATAGAGATAATTACGATGCGATCGTGAAGGTTTTCGAGAACAGATTCGGTAATCAACACGCACCCGAAATTTTTTGAGCTCAACTCAAGAGTCGACGCCAGACACCCAAAGAAAGCATGAAACAGCTGGAAGCGGATATAGAACGGCTTGCTAATTTGGGATACCCCTTGTGCCCTCGAAATGTCCTCAACACAATTATTACGGATGGATTCATAGCGGCCTTGAAGAACTCTAAAACCCAAAAGGCTTTTAGGGTTGCCCGCGTAGCTGGTCCCAGCGAAGCTTTGGCATTTGCAATAAATTATGAAGCCTCTGTGGAACCATCTGATAGGTCTCGTCACGTAAGAAAATTGGGAAGCGAGGACGAAGATGAACTGGATGATCGAGTCCGGAGAGTTATTAGGAAAAGAATTAACTGGAAAGGGAATAACTCACCACGCTGCTGGAGTTGTGGAAGACCGGGACATATACAAAAAGACTGTATAATTCAGATGTTTAGACCCGGGCAACAGGAGACAATGGATCACTGTAGGCGTAATGATGTCAAACAAGGAAAACCCATAAAGGCCCAATCCAACAAGAAGAAATCAGATTCTGTGAATGTAAAAGATAATTTGCCTTGCAGAGTTGTGCCAGTTGCTTTTCTTGGAAAAGGAACTAGTTTATTTGTGGAAGGTAGATTAGGAATGAGAAACTGTAAGTTTATTATTGATACGGGAGCTTCTTGTTCAATCATAAAACCTTGTCTGGCGAAAGGAGAGGTTTTACAAAGTGGAAAACACATCCGTTTAAAAACTGCAACAGGAAAGCTTGTTCCAGTAGTTGGTAAAATTCAAACTGAAATAAGGCTGGGAAATAAAACTTTTCAGCACCAGTTTCTGGTTGCTGATATAGAAGAAGAATGACTACTTGGGCTTGACTTTATGAGAACTCAGGGTTTTGCAGTGGACTTAAAAATGGGAACATTTAGACAGGGAAATATGGAAATACCTGTTTGCTATAAAGGCGAAACGAATTCGGTAAAGCGAGTATTGGTAACAAAGAGCATCATTGTACCTGCTCAGTCGGAATCTTTGGTTTGGGCAAGAATAGAGAATGAGAAAAACTTAAGAGTTGTTGGATTCATCGAACCCCTGAACGGAGTTGAAAATCATGGATTAATGATCGGAAAAACACTGGTACGAACGGAGTCAGGAAGCTACGTGCCAGTCAGAGTTATGAATGTGACAGAATGCGACAAGCGAATAACAAAAGGTGATGAAATTGCGGTATGCAGCCCAGTCGATCACATATTGGCATGTAACACAGTGGTTGGTAAAAATAATAATAAAAAGAGAATGAAGTACTCGCAAATTCAGGCACTGCTTGAAGCCGCTAAAACTTCACTAAAACCAATGGACTATGTCAAAGCGGAAAAGCTGATTGAAGAATATTGTGATATAATAGCTATTGACGAAGAAGACAATGGAAAAACAAAGATCGTTGAACACCGAATTCGAACTGGTAATACAGAGCCCATTCGTCAACTGCCACGAAGGCTACTACTGGCAAAGCAAGAGGAAGCTAGAAAGATGCTAGAAAAGATGAAGAAACAAGGAGTTATTGAACCATCCAATAGTCCATGGAGTTCACCTGTAGTACTTGTTAAGAAGAAAGATAACTCGCTACGTTTTTGTGTCGACTACAGAATGTTAAACAAGGTCACACAAAAAGATAGTTACCCTCTGCTCAGAATCGATGACACCATCGATACACTTGCGGGATCTCGAATGTTTTTTACTTTAGATCTTAAGAACGGATATTGGCAGGTGGGAATACATCCCCAGGATCGCGAGAAAACTGCCTTTTCAATAAGTGAAGGATTGGGGCAATTTACAGTGATGCCATTTGGCTTGTGCAATGCACCCGCAACTTTCGAGCGACTTATGGAGTATGTGTTACAAGGATTAAATTGGAGAACGTGTCTTGTTTATTTGGACGACATTATTGTTGTTGGAAAGACGTTTGAAGAGCATCTACACAATCTTGGAGAAGTTTTCCAAAGGATCTATTATAAATAATCAGGGTTTTCAGGTACGGTTTTAAATTGACGACACCTGGTCAGATGAAGATATTCAAGACGAAAAATTAAAAGATGATGATATAGGGCCGATTTTGAGATGGATGGAAGAAGGGAAGAAACCTGACTGGCAAAAGATTTCTGAATTGAGTTCTGCTACTAAATCGTATTGGGCACAATGGGACTCTCTAAGGGTTGTGAACGGATCTCTAAAAAAAAATTGGGAAAGCACTGATGGTTCCACCAATGTTTTGCAATTAATTACTCCAAAAGTAAAAGTGCCAGAAGTGCTCCAACAAATGCACTCCGGAGTATCAGGGGGACATCTAAGGATGAATAAAACGTTGGACAAGATCCGCCAAAGATTTTATTGGGTATACTGAAAAATGGATGTAGAGGAATGGTGTCAAAAATGTGATACCTGTGCCGCTAGTAAAGGACCACAGGCTAAAACAAAGGGCCATTTACAACAGTACAATGTAGGTTCCCCTTTTGAAAGAATTGATATTGATTTAGCAGGTCCATTTCCAATGTCAAAATCTGGCAATAAGTACATTCTTGTGGTCATAGATTATTTTACAAAATGGCCAGAGGTTTTTGCTATTCCTAATCAAGAAGCAGTGACAGTTGCCAACGTTGTTGTTGATGGCTGGGTTAGTCGCTATGGAGTACCAATGGAGCTCCATTCAGATCAGGGGAGAAACTTTAATTCACAATTGTTTAGAGAAATGTGCCGTGTTTTAGGCATACATAAAACCCGCACAACTCCATTTCATCCTCAGTCTGACGGTATGGTGGAACGATTTAATCAAACTATTCAACAGCACTTGTCTAAGATGGTCGGTGAAAACCAAGTTGAGTGGGATAAACACATTCCGTTATTTTTGATGGCTTACAGAGGATCGGTTCACAACACGACGAAGGCCACCCCAATTAAAATGTTATTTGGACGGGAGATACGACTTCCTTGCGAACTTATGTTTGGAAGTCCGGGAGACAAAGTAGAATCGGATATCGAGTATGCCGCACAATTGCGGGCTCGGTTAAATGGAATTCATTTCGTAGCCCGAAATAGGATCAAAGCAGCCAGCGACAAAATGAAAACTCAGTATGATCGCCAATCAAATATGAAAGTGTTTAAAGAAAATGATTTGGTGTGGTTCTACAATCCACAACGCAAAATTGGGAAATCAACTAAACTTCAACAAGACTGGGAAGGACCATATAGAATTATTAAAAAGATCAATAATGTCATCTACCGGATTCAAAAAGGCCAACGTCCTAAGATGAAAGTAATTCATGTTGACCGCCTTGCCAAATATTATGGAGGCAATGAAACTGTTCGGGACGAACAGTATTAAGAAGGGGGTAGTTTTATATCTACGATTTATAATTTTTATCAAAGCTGATAAACCTCAGAAGATTTTATGAACTAAGAAAGACATATAAAATATAGAGTTGAGTGATTACATAACTTCAATCAACCAGCCTTAATTACAGTTAGTAAGACAAGTTTTTGATTAAGTGTGTATTTCTTCTAATAAATTTCGGGACCAATTTCTATAGAACCTGAGTATAGTTATCGAAATTACAACAATATATATATATAAATATATATATATATATATATATATATATATATATATATATATATATATATATATATATATATATATATATATATATATATATATATATATATATATATATATATATATATATATATATATATATAAATGAATGTTTGTATATATGTATGTATGTATATAGGTATGTTATTTATGCATTGCTACACCATTCATCCGATCGTAATGAAATTTTCACACAACCTTGAGAGTCAAGGGGAATCAAATATAGAGAAAAAAATTTTGAAATCCGTCACAAAATGAGCGGAGCGGAGCGGGTGAGCGAGCGGGAACTATATATATTTATATTCGTATGTGCGTATGTATGTGTGTATGTATATATGTATATGTGCATGTATGTGTGTCTGTGTGTGTGTTTATGTATGTATGTATGTATGTATGTATGTATGTATGTATGTATGTGTGTGTGATTTTTACAATATTTCGGCACTAAATGCTCATTCAAAGTATGTATGAGCGTGTATGTATCTATGTATGTATGTATTTATGTATGTATGTATGTATGTATGTGTGTGTTTTAACTCTTTGCGAGCTTTCGTCGCCGAAGGTCTTCAGAAGAAGAACCTCTCATTTTTAGCGTTTCGGCCCTTAAACTTCTTGACGCTTTTAAGAGAGAGGTGGGCCCACGTCCGTTGATCAGGCGGACGCCCTTCGGCGAGAAAAATTTCCAAATTCCTAACTTGAAACACGAAAATTCAAAATTCAGCAGAAAACTGTTCGAAACAAAACTTGAAATCGCCGGAACGATTATCGCCCAATGTAAACAAGGCTAAACCATTTCGTGTGCATCTTGTAGCGCTTTCTTTTTTCTATTAGCGAAAATCCAAAAAGATGCAGCTTCAGCTGTCTGGGAGATCTCCTTGATGGCTCGAGTTTTTTCTCGGTTTGAAAAACCAAGAGCTTTCAGCAGTTTTAACATTGAGCTGCTAACCAACCCTCGAACGCCAACCTCGACTGCAAAAATTTCAGTCCTGAACCCTTTGGCATTCAAATCACATGCTAACTCCCTATATCTCTCCTCTTTGAAAATATTGCTAGATTCCATGTTACTTTCCCATGGCACAGAGAGTTCAATCAGGAACATTGTCTTGGCCAAGTCAGAATATACAATTATATCCGGCTTTAAGCCGCTAGATCTCACGGCTTCTGGAAATTTTCTTTCGCCATCCAAATCAGCCGAAACCGACCAATCGTCGGCAGCACCCATCACACATTCAAAGTCTCTTGTAGATCTGAACCTGTGGAACTTCAGATTGCCTTCTCTCAAAAAGTAGATTTTCCTTTTCTGCTGTATTCCTCTTGTCTTTGCTTTCTTACACGCTTCTTTGACGAAGTCAAGCAATTTTCGGAGTACTTGGTTATGACGCCAAGTGTACCTCCCGTGTGAAAGTGAAAACGAACAACAGGAAAGAACGTGAATGAGAGTCTCCGATTGCCCGCATAACATGCACGAATCATCGTCTTTCAACTTCCATCTTCGAAGATTGCTGGATGACGGCAGTTGATCATAAACAGATCTAATCAAAAAAGACAAACGTAGTGGTGTGTATTGCCAAATGTCTTTCCAAGAAAGTGAACGCTGAACAGCATTTTCCCATGTCGTCCAGTCTCCTTGTTGAGATAACTGAACAAACTTAATCATTCTCTGGGACTCGATAGCTTTCTTTCTTTCCTGAATGACCAGACTTGTTCGTTCACTGGTGCTGGCTTTTGACCACCAAATTCGATGGGTTGACCCGAGACCCCGTTTGTCCTGTTGAACTGCCCCAACTCTTTCTGTCCAACGTAAAGAGGCTTCAGCTTCTGCGATCTCCTTTCTGGCTACCCATTTCTTTCCGGACTTTACAAGAGGTCCCATCTCCACAATTCTTTGATCCGAAGAGTTATCCAGCATTAGTTGCGTACGGATCTTGTTTATCTTAAACTCCTCAACCAAAGACTTCAGTGGCAACCTCAGTTTGGCAGTCTTGCTGTACAAAGCTACCGAAGAAAATCCCGGAGGCAGACCCAACCATTTCCTTGTAAATTTATTCATCCTCCTTTCTAGCTTTTCTACCAATGGTAAGCTCATCTCATACATTGATAGAGGCCAAAGCAATTTCGGTAATAGAACAAACTGAAGCAACCACAATTTGAACCTGCTCTGGAGTGGGGCCGCATCAATTTTCTTCATATCTTCAAATGCCGATCGAAGAACCTCAGAACACCGTCCAGTGTCGTTAAGCGAATCGTCATACCACCTTCCCAGGCTCTTAACCGGTTCTTCTCTCAATGTTGGGATCCTGTTGCCAGCAACTGAAAAGGTCACGTTGTCGTCGATCTTGCCTCGTCGCAGAGATAAGCTTCTTGACTTGGTTGCCTTGAAACTCATGCCGCACCATGATAGCAGCCCGCTGAATGCATCAAGAGCTCGTCGCATTGAGATACATTTGTTTAGAACCAAAGTTGTATCATCCATGAAGGCCTTCACCGATGGCATCAAGATACCTTTGCCAACGTAAGCTTCTTCCACGCGAGAACCCACTGCATTCAGAAGCAGCTGCATCGCTAATACGAAGAGAATGGGTGAAATTGAGCAGCCCATTGCTATGCCAACCTCTAACTGGAACCATTCTGTTGAACAGGAGGACGTAGACAACCTCAATTTGAAATGTCCGAAATACTGTTGCAACATTTCTATCACAAAATTTGGAACATGATGCGATCTGAGAGTTCTCCACAACATTTGGTGACGAACGGCTCCATAAGCATTGGCAAAGTCTAACCAGACAATGTGCAAGCTGAGACGATTTTCTTTAGCTCTTTTCAATGCTTCCCAGATCACTGACGAATGTTCGATGCATCCTGGTACTCCTGGCACTCCTCCCTTCTGAACAGACCTGTCGATGTAATTGTTTTGAATTACATAGCTTGTCAGTCTCCGAGCAAGGACAGCAAAAAATATCTTTCCCTCGACGTTTAACAATGAAATTGGGCGGAACTGATGTATTTCCTTCGAGTCTTTTTCTTTCGGAATAAAGATACCTTCTGCTCTTTGCCATTCGCTTTCAATTCTTCTTCTTTCCCAAGAGCCCACGAGTAGAGAATGCAATAATCTCAATACTTCTGGGCATTTTTTGTAGACGAGATATGGCACCCCATTTGGTCCAGGAGCAGATCTGTTTCTTGTTCTGTAGAGAAATTGAGTAACTTCGAGTAACGAAATCATGCCTTCTCTGAAAGAAAAGTTTGGAAGTGGGATTTCTGGAAGATCGGTTCTTTCTTCTAACTGCTGATCTCCACGCGGGTCACGGAGTGCGGACCGAAAATATTCATCGAGCGTTGCTTTGTCTGCTTGAAGCGTTCCTGACTTGGGTGGGTCCAGTAAATTTCTTCCATATTTGAATGGGTCTTTGATGAACTGAAACCTGGCATTTCTCTGATCTCTTTTCTTTATCCGAAAACGCTCGGCCTTCATTAGGGCAGACAAACGACGCCCCAAACTCTGCCGCAGCTCTGCGAGACCAGCTTTTTCATTTTCCTGGGCTCTTTTCCACCGCTTTCGTAACAGTTTCTTTTCTCTCTTCAGCTGATTGATTTCTCTTTGTCGTCTAGAAATCATGCCTTCATTGTTTCGAACCTGACGTTTTTGTCTCACACCAAACAATTCAATGCTTTTTTTGTAAATAACATCAGTGAAGTCTTTCATACTGAAATTTGATGAATTTCTTGAACGTGTTTTGAGAAGTTTTGAGAGTGTTTCGTCCAACTTTTTCCATGCAATTGTATCTCCTGCTGCAGGAAAATCAATTCTTGGCCTAGGTTGACTGATTTCTACTTCCGGATTCACATCTTGAACTGCGTCGGGGCTGTGGTTGGCCTCCGGCCCGGCAATGTTCGACGTTTTACCTGCATTATCTGATGCAGGACGTTGACGGAATTCGGTTAAGCAGCCCATTTTCGTTCTGTGGACTTTCATTCCACGGATCGTCTTGAAACTCCTACCGCAAACACACTCGTGAAGCATACCCCCATTAGGGTCCGTTGAAGAAGCAGGGTCGTTGTCCAAAGGTCCGAATGTGAGTTCATCATTCTCCCCCTCCTTTCGGTTGGAACTCTGGGGGCATTTCGTAGTATAAGATGAAGCGGCATTTGAACGGATTGTACTTCGGCTAAGCCAGGCCTGATACCCGTGAAGTTCTCGTCTTTCCGAGAGGTCACTTGTCTTTCCAAGTGTCAACGGTCTTTCCCAGTTGCCAACGGTCTTTCCCAGTTGTCACCGGTCTTTCCCGGTTGCCAAATGGCTTAATGCCTCATAAATGTGTTTTAACTCTTTGCGAGCTTTCGTCGCCGAAGGTCTTCAGAAGAAGAACCTCTCATTTTTAGCGTTTCGGCCCTTAAACTTCTTGACGCTTTTAAGAGAGAGGTGGGCCCACGTCCGTTGATCAGGCGGACGCCCTTCGGCGAGAAAAATTTCCAAATTCCTAACTTGAAACACGAAAATTCAAAATTCAGCAGAAAACTGTTCGAAACAAAACTTGAAATCGCCGGAACGATTATCGCCCAATGTAAACAAGGCTAAACCATTTCGTGTGCATCTTGTAGCGCTTTCTTTTTTCTATTAGCGAAAATCCAAAAAGATGCAGCTTCAGCTGTCTGGGAGATCTCCTTGATGGCTCGAGTTTTTTCTCGGTTTGAAAAACCAAGAGCTTTCAGCAGTTTTAACATTGAGCTGCTAACCAACCCTCGAACGCCAACCTCGACTGCAAAAATTTCAGTCCTGAACCCTTTGGCATTCAAATCACATGCTAACTCCCTATATCTCTCCTCTTTGAAAATATTGCTAGATTCCATGTTACTTTCCCATGGCACAGAGAGTTCAATCAGGAACATTGTCTTGGCCAAGTCAGAATATACAATTATATCCGGCTTTAAGCCGCTAGATCTCACGGCTTCTGGAAATTTTCTTTCGCCATCCAAATCAGCCGAAACCGACCAATCGTCGGCAGCACCCATCACACATTCAAAGTCTCTTGTAGATCTGAACCTGTGGAACTTCAGATTGCCTTCTCTCAAAAAGTAGATTTTCCTTTTCTGCTGTATTCCTCTTGTCTTTGCTTTCTTACACGCTTCTTTGACGAAGTCAAGCAATTTTCGGAGTACTTGGTTATGACGCCAAGTGTACCTCCCGTGTGAAAGTGAAAACGAACAACAGGAAAGAACGTGAATGAGAGTCTCCGATTGCCCGCATAACATGCACGAATCATCGTCTTTCAACTTCCATCTTCGAAGATTGCTGGATGACGGCAGTTGATCATAAACAGATCTAATCAAAAAAGACAAACGTAGTGGTGTGTATTGCCAAATGTCTTTCCAAGAAAGTGAACGCTGAACAGCATTTTCCCATGTCGTCCAGTCTCCTTGTTGAGATAACTGAACAAACTTAATCATTCTCTGGGACTCGATAGCTTTCTTTCTTTCCTGAATGACCAGACTTGTTCGTTCACTGGTGCTGGCTTTTGACCACCAAATTCGATGGGTTGACCCGAGACCCCGTTTGTCCTGTTGAACTGCCCCAACTCTTTCTGTCCAACGTAAAGAGGCTTCAGCTTCTGCGATCTCCTTTCTGGCTACCCATTTCTTTCCGGACTTTACAAGAGGTCCCATCTCCACAATTCTTTGATCCGAAGAGTTATCCAGCATTAGTTGCGTACGGATCTTGTTTATCTTAAACTCCTCAACCAAAGACTTCAGTGGCAACCTCAGTTTGGCAGTCTTGCTGTACAAAGCTACCGAAGAAAATCCCGGAGGCAGACCCAACCATTTCCTTGTAAATTTATTCATCCTCCTTTCTAGCTTTTCTACCAATGGTAAGCTCATCTCATACATTGATAGAGGCCAAAGCAATTTCGGTAATAGAACAAACTGAAGCAACCACAATTTGAACCTGCTCTGGAGTGGGGCCGCATCAATTTTCTTCATATCTTCAAATGCCGATCGAAGAACCTCAGAACACCGTCCAGTGTCGTTAAGCGAATCGTCATACCACCTTCCCAGGCTCTTAACCGGTTCTTCTCTCAATGTTGGGATCCTGTTGCCAGCAACTGAAAAGGTCACGTTGTCGTCGATCTTGCCTCGTCGCAGAGATAAGCTTCTTGACTTGGTTGCCTTGAAACTCATGCCGCACCATGATAGCAGCCCGCTGAATGCATCAAGAGCTCGTCGCATTGAGATACATTTGTTTAGAACCAAAGTTGTATCATCCATGAAGGCCTTCACCGATGGCATCAAGATACCTTTGCCAACGTAAGCTTCTTCCACGCGAGAACCCACTGCATTCAGAAGCAGCTGCATCGCTAATACGAAGAGAATGGGTGAAATTGAG